>CM074720.1:313855436-314455436 GCA_037306005.1 Rhinophrynus dorsalis | reverse complement strand
CACATGAAAGTTCCCATTGATTTAAATGGGACTCATAGGGCTCGATTTAAAGCCAACCGTTAAACCAGCCGCTAAGTGAAAAAGGCACATCGCTCGCAAATAATACAGGAGTTACGGCAGATTCAATAGCTACTCTACGAGAATAGCTATCGAGCGTAGGCACACAAAAAACACGTAACACAAAACCCGTTGTCGCTCATGTTAATGCACAACGGGCGGACAAATCACACGATAACTGAGCTCCAAACAACATGTAACATAACGGCTGCCGTTGTCAAGCAACCCTGATTGATGCCAAAACAAATTCAAACACACATCCAATCCCAAAGGCCCAATGTATCAAATAACTTCAAATACACCTATATATACCCAAAAATAACCGCCACACACTGTCTGTTATCGAGTTCTTCAGAGCCAGATATCAGGACCCAGGAGCGGAGGATAGTCATTAGAGAGAGGGAGAGAGGCGCGTTCATTGGAGGTAGAGGAGTTTTGCAGTTTGGAGAGAGGAGAGAGGTGCACTATATATACACATATCACACTTTTGCACATATTACATACACACATACAAACACAAACACATACACATACATACACATAGTCCTTTTATTTCATAACACCTTACACATATTACTTTTTATTTTGACAGTGTGAATCTGGGAGTGAAAGTGTGTGACAGAGAGTGACTGGATCGAGTGTGTCTGTGAGGGCCTGTGGGAGTGCCTGGGTGTGACTGGGTGAGTGATGTCAAGGAGAGGAGGACAGGAGAGAGGGATGGGGAGAGTAGTGGAGGAGGAGGAAGGTCAGGAGGGGATCCCTCAGCAGAGCAGGGGTGGGAGAGGGAGATCCGCAGGGCGGAGGGGGACCAGGCCCACCAGAGCAGGAACACGCAGGACAGGGACAGAACCTGCAGTGGGACGAGGGGTAGTTCCTGGGGAGCACCCCACACAGGCAGGGTCAGACCAGGCAGGGCACTCCGGCTCTGAATCCTCCCATGCCGGAGCTGATGAGGGCAGGATCAGGGATCCCAGATATAGTGAGGAGGAGAACACGGCTCTTGTGGAAGCTGTCCTGGAGAGGCAGAGTGTTCTCCACCCGACGGCAAAGGTCCCTGGCCTGGCAGCGCGGAGGAAGGCAGCCTGGAACCAGATCTGCAGCCGGGTGAACGCGGTGGCAACATGCAGGCGGGACGTGGAGTCTGTGAAGAAGAGATGGGGCGACTGCCGGAGGGTGGTCAAGAACAAGATGTCTGACATGGCCAAGCAAGCCCGAGGCACCGGAGGTGGCCCATCTGTGCCCATCACATTCTGCGGCTGGGAGGAGATGGTGCGGCAGAACATGTCCCCGACCATGATCGAGGGGGTCGTGGGAGGAACTGACACTGGGGATGAGAGGAGCCTCCACACTACCGGTAAGTGCAACACTACAGAACAACACACTACAGCAACCAACACCAGCTGCACACACACTCACACCTCAACACATGGCCATCACTCAGCCATACAACTGCACCAACACAGCACCATGAGGGTTAAAAAAAGGACACAACACCTGGACAAATGGCAACGTCCAACTTGGGACAAACCTGTCAAAGTCCTACTTCAACCCTCCTGTCGCTGTGCTCATTACACACAATACACAAACCTTCATTTTCAAATTGTCGACTGTAATAGATCATCACTGTTCACACACAATGTCACCCATGTCCCCACCCCCACCCTAACCCCGTGAGTGCTAGAGGGATCATCAATGCATCGATCAACAATGCATTGGCAACCCCTCTGGGACTCAAGGGGTTAACCTGACAACAAACAAGTCAATAGGCCAACGATCACATGCTACACAGGGGACATTCACTAAGCGGTGACAAACACATGGTGGACACAAAGTAACCCTCACACACCCTCACTTCACCAGTACCAGTGTTAGTCCATGGAGAATATGCCAAAACAAGAATCAAGTTCATAGGGTCCCATTGTACAGACTCCATGGAAAACACTGGAAATGGGGAAAGGAGATCACTGGAGAAGTCACCATCATGTTCATGTCATCGGTTCAACATCACCGCTTACTGAATCACAAAAGGGGGCATCAGATCACACATCACAGTGTCACACAGAATAAATGCTTGTAGGTGCAACACACAGGCCGAAAACTATTTTACAGAATTCAAGCAGGAAAAAGTAGGCATTGGTGTTGTGGCTGCAATCATTTCTCTGACTTGAAATGACATATCCCATATCTGATTCCCACATGGATCCACAGGGGTGCTGATGCCATGGATCGATGGTACACCAGCATCTCTATGCAGGATACATATGGGAAACAAATAGCAAACATTGTACCTTGGTCACCAACAGGCCATGACTGATGGATATCTAGGACTGAGTACGGTTGCCTCACACAGAAGGATGGATGGGCTCATACACAGACAAAAAAACAGGCCTCAATCAAAGATATCCCTCACTACTGGCTGGATTGTTGCCCTTAGGATTCAAATGTTACTAAATATGTTCCAACATGATGTGAACACAGAGATCACTTCACTGGATGTGATTGCCTTACTGGCCAGATATGTGCACCCATCACATATCAACCTACATTGCTACCATCCAAATACACATACATAGTATATCACACCCTACGTAGATGGGATATACGAGGTATGTTCATATCCATCATATCAATACAATGTCTTGTTGGATGGGTGCACATATATAGCCAGTAAGGCAATCACACCTAATGAAATGCTCTCTGGCATCACATCTTGGAAGGATATTACTCCATCCATATGAAGGGTACATATCCACATACATATATGACCATTTCTACTTGTGTGTCACTGTAATGGGATAGCAATGGGTAATGTCATCATGATGTCATATCATTGCCATCGTTAACAGATGTGTCTTGATCTAAGTCCCATCCCTCCAACACTCATGGTTATACAGATATTGCTCCATGTGACAGGTGAAGATATCCATCATTTGACCACACGGAGGCTCTTCAGCAGAGCCAAAGTCACAACATATAGAGAGAAATACCTCTTTGGAATGGTCCACAGAGTGTGCTTATAAATCATGCACACCCTGTACACCATTCCAATTAAGTATTGTTCTCTAAATGGGTTGATTTTGTCTCTGCTGAAAATCCCTCGTGTAGACAAATGACTGAAATCTACATCCGTCACATAGAGCATTATCTGAACAACCATGAGGGTAGGAAGGATAGGACTAACAGAGAACAACATCTGTTCCCACAATGTCTACAATCTGACATCAAGGTGGACTTAACCTTTGCCACCCCCCTGGAGGGATAGCCATCCCTACAAGTTGTGAAGACAAATATATGTTGTTGGATCTCCCCCCCCCCCCGAGTTAAACAATGGTATTCGTACTGCTGAAAGGTGTGTTGATGCAAAAGGTATCACAGCTCAGACATGGATATGTCAGGGGCAATATCCTAGTGGCCTGATATTGTACAGTGGTGCTGTTACTACACAATCATATGGACAGCTCTGGTACAGGGACCAGATATCTACATGGGAGGGTGTAGCAACAGCCCCACTGTACTATTTCTGGCCACTGTGATATTGCACCTCAAAATGAAACCTTCACCCATAATAACTCAAACACCTTTCAGCAGTGGGAGTACCCTTGTTTACCCAGGGGGATTAACACAAACACATATATTTTTCTTCAACACATATCAAAGTAGAATTGTCTCCACAAACATATGGCAAAGGTCACTAATCACAACATCTTCTTCCTCCACACAGCTTACGGCCGTCAAGCCCAGCAGGAGACAGTGGAGGAGGCTATGTCACCCCCCAGTGAGGAGGACACAGAGGAGGGGACCAGCCGGTGGTCACCTTACCCACCATCACCATCCCCTCCAACACAGGCTGCACCACCCCTTCCAGCTGCACCACCACAGGCTGCACCACCCCTTCCAGCTGCACCACCACAGGCTGCACCACCCCTTCCAGCTGCACCACCACAGGCTGCACCACCCTTTCCAGCTGCACCTCCCCAGTACAGTGGCTGGATGCCACAGGAGGAGAGGTGGACACATCCATCCACCTCCACCAGCTACTACCCTCCATCAGCAGCACCACCACCGCCAGGGAGGCAATGGCTGCCAGGGACAGTGGCCAACACCCAATATGGGCCATATGCCTCCCAGATCAACCCACCCTCCTGGATGGCTCCACAGCATGCCCCAAGGTATGATCCAAGGTGGGGTCCCACCACCTATCAGTGGCCACCATATGACCCTTGGCCACTGGACTACACACACCTGGGCCTGATTGGTGAGCCCCAGCGCCCCCTACCCAGGGACATATTCACACCTCCACCAGCACACACATCTCTGGGCAGCTCTGCATCACTTGATGTGGTGGGCATATGCCCATCATCTGCACCAGCCACTCCAACAGCAGCCACAGCACCCTCAGCAGCAGCAGAGGATACAGCACCTCCAGCAGCAGAGGAAACAGCACCTCCAGCAGCAGAGGAAACAGCACCTCCAGCAGAGGAGGAAACAGCACCTCCAGCAGAGGAGGAAACAGCACCTCCAGCAGAGGAGGAAACAGCACCCTCAGCAGCAGAGGAAGAAACAGCACCCTCAGCAGCAGAGGAAGAAACAGCACCCTCAGCAGCAGAGGAAGAAACAGCACCCTCAGCAGCAGAGGAAGAAACAGCAGCACCAGGGACACCGGGCACATCCACCTCCAGCACCGCACGCCTCACAGGGATGGAGGCGGAGTGTATGGCCCTTCAGAGGAGACTACTCCGGTCGAGCAGGAGTACTGACAGCAATATCACCAGGAGCAGGAGGCAATCCAGGAGGAACATTGTCCAATTGGAGAGCAGGATCCAAGGTTTGGAGTCGGAGGTGTCCAGGGGGAATACACTACTCCAGCAGCTCAGGACTGGTGTGATGGACATGTTAACACAGGTCCTTGTGGAGCTGAGGGAGATAAACCGCAGGGAGAACCTGAGGATGGAGAGGGAGAACTTGCGTTCCACTGAGGGGTCTACTGCAACCACCACCCCCTCTAGTGTTACCCCTGAAGCAACACCTAGGGGGCAGAGGGTTACCAGGAGATCCACAAGGGCATCCACCTCTGGCACCCAGGCTAAGGCCCCCCACCCAAAGAAGAAAAAATGAAAGGCCCAACCTGTTAAGTTTCCCCTCAATAAAGAAAACATTTTTTTTTTAATTCCAGTCTGATCTGTTGTGTCTTCAGTTATGGATTGGGTGGCAGGGTTGTCTCCAATGCATTGCCATACAATGCAGTGAACACAACCTCTGCCTATGTGAAATGTTAGTGGGATGCTACAACATGGGTTCACACACACACCGTTGTACAAATTCAACTTGTAATACATCCCTGGAGCCATATTACACCACTGTGTTATATGGCGGTGTTGTGTGTTGAATTTGAACAACAAAACATACCCCTTAGCACAACAAATTGTACAACACTGAACATTTGTCTACATCATGTGCTGTGTTTAACCCTTTGAGTGCCAGAGTGGTAGACAACGCATTGTCAAGAAATGCGTTGGGGACCACTCTTGCACTCAGTGGGTTAATGGGATAACCAGACAAACAGCTCTGTGATTTAGCAGGGACATTATAAGCAGGATAGATAAATGGGACATGTATCCATGTTGTCTTGGATTCACACACTCATTGTGCAACTGACTTACTGAAGAAGCCAATGTTTTTAACCTAGGATTTCAACGTGTAGCACACACATTGATATCCTGGGCTGAGCATTGGGGTCTCCTGTAAGTTGAGTTGCTGTTTCCCTAAGGGTGTAACAGACTTCACCAGTGATAACACATGTCCACTTAGTCTGGTTGTTCGTTAGCCCATGTACTGAGATATGTCAAAGTGGAGCAAAATCTCCGAACATGGATTATACTGAGCAATACAGATACTGTGGACAGGTATTCACTGTGGAAGTATGTCCCCTGTATCACCTCTTCATCACTCCCACAACACATTGGTGCATCACTGCCACCATCATCTGTTTGCATTGATACATCACAGAGTCCAGTCACTGGCAAACAAGTGGTGGACTCCTGTGATGTGGGTGTTGCCTTTCCATGTATGGGGCATACTCTACCCTGGGTGTGGTAACACATTGACATATGTGTTCTCAAATATATCCTCCTACAGACACAGATAGAATGGTGATGGTTCATCTTTATTGTGTCTCAAAGTACATTAGAATGTACATGTGTTTTGTGTGTGTATTGCCTATATGCATTGAACACCTGTATGAGAACACTAAATGTACTTTGAAACTAAATTGTAATACTTCAGTAACACTGCTGCCCTGCTCATGTGTTGTCCATGAGGTTTGACAACTCTGTAGCTGAGCATCCTGACTGTACAGGTTACAACACTCAAGAATTAGTGTTTTCTGTGTCTCTATGAGAATGTTCCAGTAGAGGTTTGTGTGAACCTCAGGTCAAACTTTGCATCACCAACAACATCACCATAAACAGCAAGGGGTGATCTTCATGAAGGTGTTGTCAAGACATCAATCCAGTCACATGGAAGATCTTCAGTTCAAGGATGGATCATGTTACGGATGCCTGCGGGACAAGAGGACAGGATTTGGAGCAGTAGACCTGAACTGATCATCAAGCAACAACAATTTAGTCTTTTTCATCCCCTCAGTTTTCACAGTTACAGGTGAGTGCACAAACCATTGCTTGACAATGTGTTGTGTACTCATCTGTAACCAATTCTGTGGGGAACTAAGGACATGTGCATCAGTCCTAGGGATATGTGCCCCTGACATGTATACACACATTAACAAGTGTTCTGAGAGCTCCATGGAAGTAATGACATTGTGCTGCCACTGTGAAAGTGACAGTGGCAGCCCAATGTCATTTGTTCCATGGAACTGTTAGGACACATTTGTTGATGTGTGTATTCATGTCAGGGGCACATACGTCTGCACACTCACAGGTCTGCATGGAGTCCGTGGTAATCTGATCTACGTCTCATGACCTCTACATTGTGTGCCCATACCACTGTACATCCACCCCTGTGCTGCTCTTCTCAGCTGTAGCACAGTACAGGTCCCATATTGAGTCTGATGTCCCTTCTCATGCAAATCATTAGATAATACTCTTTCACTACTGGGCTAGCATGGTTGTTCAGGCTCTAATCATGGCATATCCAGTTAGTTGCTGTCAATCAAGCCGTGTAAGGTGATGAACATGGGTAATATGTTGTACCTTGTTTCTCCTGAGGGTGTGCGTGATATCCTTGGGGTCTGTATGTCAACGTGGAGAGTGGAATGGAGGATGGTTGCTGAGTCCACACACACAATTTTCCACGTCCACTGCCAGTGCAGTGCTGTGTCACTGTTCCTGTGGGGTGAGACAGAACAAAATGTGCAGTGTGGTTAGTGTCACAGGACTGCTGGGGGACTTGCATGGATTGTTTGCATGCCTGTGTTATACTCACAGGTGAAGTATTCCGTGATGAGCCTGTCTCTGATCTGTGCCCCTCTCATGGTCTCCTCCACATGCCCGATGTCCATGGGCACTTCCTGTATGGGGGGGTCCGGGATGTGCTCCAGCAGCCTGGTGTCCACTGCGATATTGTGCAGTATTGCGCACGCCACAATGATGTCACACACCTTAGCCGGTGCATACTGCAGTGCTCCCCCAGAGTGGTCCAGACATCGGAATCTTGACTTGAGGAGCCCAAATGTCCGCTCAATAGCATTCCTGGTTCTGGCATGAGCCTGGTTGTAGCTTTCCTGGGCATGTGTTTGGGGATTGGCCAGAGGGGTCAGTAGCCAGGACTTGCATCCATAGCCAGCATCACCTGTGTAATGTGAGTGACATGGTGAAACAGGGAGCACATGTTGTGTGAATGATGTTTTGTGTGGTGGACGTAGTAGGTGTGGGTCAGGTGCATGCTGAGCTGAGTGGTGTGTACGCCTGTGTATGTGGTGTGATTTTGTTTTGTGAACTCACCCAGTAGCCATCCCCCTGTAAAGGTTCCATTCTCAAAATCTCTGTGGACTGAGGAGTTTTGTAGAATGTATGCATCATGTGTGCTGCCAGGATATTTTGCACAGACATTCATGATCCTCATGTTGCTGTCACACACCATCTGCACGTTGATGGAGTGGAAGTTCTTCCTGTTGATGAATATCTGTGCGTCACGTGCTGGGGCCTTAATCCGGACATGGGTGCAATCTATAGCACCCATGACCCTGGGCATGCCTCCCTTTGCGTAAAAGGCCTGCTTGACGTGTATCCAGTCCATGTCGGTGGTGGGAAAATGTATATGGGTACTGGCCTTGATTTTGAGGGCTGGCAGGACCTGGGCCAGCACTCTGGAGAATGTGGCCTGGGACATGCCAGATGCGTAACCCTCAGTGGACTGGAAGGCCCCGCTTGCCATGAAGTGTATGGCACAGAGTAGTTTCTGCAGGCCAGTTAGGGCATGGTTGTGGATGTAGATGGGATCCACCTGCTCCTTGATGACCTCATACAAGGCAATGATGCTGTCAGGCCTCAACCTGTAGCGATCAATGACCTCGTCATCAGCCATTCCAAAGAGTGTGACCCTTGGGCGGTATACCCTGGGCCTTGGTGGTCGTCTATACATCCTGTGCCCTCCAGGTGGGGATGGACTCCTGTGTGGCTGCTGAGCCAGAGCCTCCTCACTTGCAACAGGTGGAGGCTGTTGATGAGGCGTGCTTGGGGTTTGCTGATGTTCCCTAGCTCTCTCCCTTGCACGCCTTCTCCGCAGTCTTCGCAACAATATGTAACCCAACATACTGTTTGCTCTATCTGTCTCTCTCTCTCTCTCTACCTCTCTCTCTCTAGCTCTCTCTCTCTAGCGCGCTCTCTCTCTCTCTCTCCCTCCCTGAGTGGAAAACAAGCCACAAGTGAGTGTGTTGAGTTGTCCCTTTAAGTACTTGCTAGGGCGTTGTGTAGGTGTGGTGATGAGGTGAGTGCTGACCAATGGAGAGTTGTTTGTGTCCAGGTAAGTGTTTGCAGGTGTGTGTGTGTGTGTTATAAGATGTGGTGTGTTGTGCTTGTTCTGTGTGTGCCATTTGCGGGCGTGCAGTTGTGGGGTGCAGGTCGCGTGTTGATGTTGCCCAGGTGAGCTTGTATTTGCAGGGTCCGCTTTGTGTGATGACCCCCATTGTTCCGTGCCATGTTGTGTTGTTGTTTTTTTGTGTGTCATTGTTCCTGTGGTGTTGGTTGTTGTTTTGTGTGTCGTGATTTGTGTTGTGTGTGCATGTTTTTGTGTTGTTTTGGCATTGCACGGGTTAATTTTCCCATTTACATGGTTGTGCGGTAAGCCTTTTGTGTGTTTTCCTCTGTAACGGGTGTTTAGTTTTGGCCGTTAAGTGTCTAACGTGTGTGAGAAGTGGGTCTTAACTTTTAGCCGTTAGGTGTGTCTTTTTTTCAGCCGTTATCAGTACCGCAAGCCTTTGAATAGCTCTGGGGTATGTTGTTCCATGTTGTTCCATGCGTCTGAATGCACGTAAGTGTAGCGGCCGTAGGAATTGTGCAACTGCCGTTAGCTGTTGTTTAGACGGATCTTTGAATTGCAACATGACACTTAACGCACCCGTTAGTGTTTTTTTTGGTTAACGGCTGCCTTTAAATCGAGCCCATAGTTGTAATCCCTTAAATATTAGAGGTCAACATCATATTGCAAAGCAATGCTATGAAAACCTCTGGCATCCATATGCTTTAAACACATTTAAATCAATGTAAATATTAATTTGCCCCCACACCTCTTTTGTGCATAAGGCTTTTTGAGTAATGCGACAAGACCTCTATCTTATCATAGTAACATAGTTGACGAGGCTGAAAAAAGACATGCATTCATCAAGTGCAGCCCATGCTAAAACCACCCGTTGATCCAGAGGAAGGCAAAAAAAAACTTGAAGCCATTTCCAATTTAGATCCAAATGGGTAAAAAATTCCTTCCTGACTCCAAATAGCAGTCAAATATTTCCCTGGATCAATAACCCATCTGCATTGAAGCCATCTGTCATAATTTTCAATGTTATTCTTTGCTAGATAGCCATCCATTGCTTTTTTTTTAAAAAGCAGTTACATTATCTGCAAGTACAACATCCCGAGGCAAAGAATTCTATAGCTTTATCGCCCTTACTGTAAAAAATCCCTGCGTTTGTTTTAGTCAAACGTGTCTTTCCTCTAGTCTTAATGGATGACCTCTCATTTTTAGCTCCGCTTTTTGCTTAAATAATTAATTGGATAATTATTTGTATTGATCTTGAATATACTTATAAATAGTAATCATATCACCCCCTAGATTTCTCTTCTCTAATATAAACAAACCCACTTTGGCTAGCCTCTCTTAATAACTCAGATCCTCCAATCCTTTTATCAGTTTTGTTGCACGTCTCTGCACATTTCCCAGTTCAACAATGTCTTTTTTAATAACTGGTGCCCAAAATTGTACTCCATATTTTAGATGAGGCCTAATCAAGGATTTACATAGAGTTAGAATAATTTTAGCATCCTGTGCATCTACACCTCTTTTTATGCAGACTAGTACCCTATTTGTTGTTGCAGCAGCTGAGTGACTCTGCACACTGCTGTGAAGTCTATCATCTATCAGTACTCCTAAATCACAGCCCGGATGGATAACCTTACATTTATCTACATTAACCCTTTGAGTGACAGAGGAGTACGCAATGAACTGCTTTGCAATGCATTGCATATCCCTATGGCGCTCAAAGGGTTAAATGCCATCTGCCACTTTTCTGCTCATTCACACATTTTATCTAAATCCTTCTGAATAGAAAAGCCATTCAGGGGTAAAGGCAAGAGTTAACATATCCAGTAGGGCCACAGTGAATATCGGCTGTTAAACTAAGATGTTTAACGCAGTATTTAAAGGCCCTACCAGCTAAAACCCCAAAGGACATTAAGCCACAAAAACAGTCTTGTGGCTGAACATCCGTTTTGTGCGTTTAGTTCTCAAAACACCGCTAAAAGCAGCGATATTGGGAACTGAATAAGCACCGATCATTAACTGATCCGTGTTACTCTTACCTGTCATCCACTGTCCTTTTGTCTTCTCTTCTTTCTTCTGCCTTCTCTTCAATCTTCTCTCTGTAAAATAAAATAAAATAATTAATACCAAGCATGAACGAAGACATTCCTGAACCCTTTGAGTGGCAGCGGCGTACCTCACTGGCACTCAAAAGGTTCAATAGTATTGCACCATAAATATTCTCATATTATACCCCAAAGTATAAACATGCCAATAAATAATATGATCCATATAGACAGAATTAAATGTCATCCATTAATGCTCAGTATGAGAACTTAGCTTAATTGTTAATGTCTCCACCGCTTGGAGCAGCCACGAGGGCAGCTGCAGCGGAGACACAAATGACCAATGTTGCTCCCCTTCAGCTGTGTACGGGCCGATGCCCGTAATACACTGAGGGCATTGAAGTGAGCCTGCCTTTATATATGGGCAAGCTCACTTCCATTTCCCTCACAGCCATTGGCTAGGATGTTCTTCACATCCCAGCCAATCATTTTAAAAAACAGTTGCTCGAGTCTGATTGGCTAGGATGTGAAAAACATCCCAGCCAATGGCTGTGAAGGAAATTGATGTGAGTCTGCCCATATATAAAGGCAGGCTCACTTCAAATGCCCTCAGTGTGTTACGGGCATTGGCCCATACACAGATGAAGGGGAGCGACGTTGGACATTTGTGTCTCCTCTGCCTCCGCCCTCATGGCCGCTCCTGAGACATTAACAATTAAGCTAAGTTCTCATACTGGGCATTAAAGCATGACATTTAATTCTGTCTATATGGATCATATTATTTATTGGCATGTTTATACTTTGGGGCATTACATGGAGGCATGTCATATGGGAATATTTATGGTGCAATACTATTGAACCCTTTGAGTTCCAGTGAGGTACGCAGCACATTGCTTTGCAATGTGTTGCTTACCAATCTGCCACAAAAAGGGTTCAGGAATGTCTTCGTTCATGCTTGGTATTAATTATTTTATTTTATTTTATTTTACAGAGAGAAGATTGAAGAGAAGGCGAAAGATAGAAAAAAGAAGACAGAAGGATGAGAAGACAGAAGAGAAGGACAGAAGGACTAGCAAGCTGTGGACTCAGCTGGACATCAAGATTAATGGTAAGTGTTAATGCAATGTTGCTTTACTTAGTCGGCTTAACCCTATGAATGCCAGGGGGGTAATTACACCCCACCGGCACTGACAGGGTTAATCCTACTAACTTTGGACACGTTTTAGGCACTTTGGATATATTGATGTGGGGCTTAGGGCCCCATATCAATACATCCATTGTGGAGATTGTTTTTTGTGCCAGTTAACAGCTGTGTTAGCTGGCAAAAGATCCGATAAGGGACTTTACGGACAACAAAACTGGGTCTTAAGTTTTGTGCAGTAAGTGAGTCCCTGATCGGATATTATGCAGCTAACGCAGTCCTTTAAATGGCAAAGTGGAATGTTTTATATTTTTATGGGCCGAAACACACGTTAGTGTAATGGCCGTATTACTTTATGATCTGCCATTAGCAGTTCATTACATGGCTCTTTGAATGGCTTACTACACGTTAAAACACCCTTTGGTGTTTTTTTAGCTTAACGCCTGCCTTTAAATCTACACCCCAGTCCTGTATGCATTTCCTTGCACAGCTTATTGTCATCAGCAAAGATTGAGATGCTACTTTCAATTCCCACTTCTAGATCATTAATAAACAAATTAAAAGCATTGGGCCCTAAACTGAACCCTGTGGAACCCCACTTACAACTTTAGACCAAATTGAAAATGCTCCATTTACAACTCTCTGCCATCTATCAATTAACCAGTTCTCAATCCATTTACAGATATCACCTCCCAAACCAAAACCTTTTAATTTATGCAGTAACCTGTTGTGAGGCACTGTATCAAAGGCTTTTGCAAAATCCAAGTATACTACATCTACAGCAATTCCCTTGTCCAAATTACTATCTCTTTCGTAAAATGTGACTAAATTAAGCTGACATGATCTATTCCTCATGGTTGCACTAGTTCTTGTGCAGTCTTTCACAATGACATTTTCAGATGTGTGTCACAACCCGTCGGACTCCTCCTTCCCAGAGGCGTTCTTTCTCCTAATTACTATACTCCTTCACCTGTCTGTGGCCTACTTATATCCGGGACTTTTCTACTTTCCCCGCCCTTGGATAGTCAGTGCTTAGCGTCCTTGTGTCCTGTGTACCTGCTTACCTGATATCCTGATCTCTGATTCGCGTTGTTACCTCCGCTTGCATCTCGTTCATCCAACTTTCTGGTTTTCTGATCCTGGCTTTGTTCCCTACTACCCTTGACTCTTTGCTCCAGTTCCTGTTTGCCACATTGTGTATAGAATCTGGCTTGTCCACAACTCTCCACTTGTCTACATTCCCAAGGTTTAGACTGTCTAATTTGCTTGACTCCTTGTCTACCAAATCTGCTTGTCTGCGACTCCAAGGTACCGACTGTGTCATTTGCTTGACTCTTTGTGTACCGAACCCAGCTTGTTGATAACTCTCCATTTGTCTGCGACCCCTTGGGTCGACTCCAGCATTATTCGACAACTAGTAGTTGACTCCTGTTCTACCTTGACTCTCCTGTTGTCTTCGACTCGCAGTCGACCAATTTCTGTCTGCCGACTATTGCCTCACTTAAAGACATTTGCTTATCTTCGACTGTCGACCTGCTGCAGTAGGGTTCCGACCCTGTGTCGGAGATCAAGCCTTCCTTGGACACTTTATGTTTCAGCCATATAGTAACATAGTTGATGAGGCTGACAAAAGATGTGCTTCTATCAAGTTAGGCCAATGCAATATTACCCCTGTTTATCCAATGGAAGGCAAAAGAAAAACCCATTAAAACCATTCTAATTAAACCCCGAATGGGTAAAAAATTCCCTCCTGACTCCAAATGTCAGATTTTTCCCTTGATCAACATCCTATCTTCTTTGGAACCAACTGTCACAATTTTCAATATTGTTCTGAGCTAGAAAAGTATCCATTACTTTTTGTGAAACCAAGTACAGTATCTGCAAGCAGCATACCAAAGCAAAGAATTCCATAACTTTTCAGCCTTTATTGTAAAAAAAAATCCCTGCCTTAATTTTAGTTGAAAGTGCCTTTCCTCTAGTCTTAAAAGATAACCTGTCGTGTTTTGCTCAGCAATTGAGTAAATAGTTTCTTGGAGAGTTCTTTTATTGATCATTAATATTTTGTGAATCTTAATCATATTACCCCTTAGATGTATGTCCTTAATGTAATTAAACCCAGTTTGGCTAGCCTTTCTTCATAACTCAGATCCTTCAACCCTTTATGAGCTTTGTTGCATGCCTCTGCACTTTTTTCCAGTTCAGTTATGTATGTTTTTAATAACTGGTACCCAAAATGCCATATCCTAGATGAGGCCTTACCAAAGATTTATATAGCAGTAGAATTATATTCCTAACTCGTGCATCTATACCCCTTATATGCAGGATACTGGCTCTTGCAGCAGCTCAGTGACACTGCATACTGCTGTGAAGTCTATTGTCTCTCAGTACTCCTAATTGTTCCTCTAATGAGGATTCCCAGAGTAGTTTCCTATTTAGTATATATGTGGCATCATGTGTTTGTTTCTGCTGTCCAAATTCATAACCTTAAATTTATTGACATTAAACCTCATCTGCCACTTTTCCTAAATTACATTTTTTTCTGCAGAGAAATAACACCCTGCTCTGTATATATTTCCTACTGACACATCTTAGTGTCATCAGCAAAGATTGAGACATTACTTTCATTACCTACTTCTAGATCATTAATAAACAAGTTAAAAAGCATTGGGCCAAAGAGGACTGAATCCTGTGACTCCCCACTAACAGCTTTAGACCAACTTGAAAATGCTCCATGTACAACAACTCTCTGCCATCTATCATTTTACTACTTCTCTATCCATACACAGATATCTCGTCCCATAGCGAAGACTTTAAATTTATGCAGTAACCTGTTGTGACTATACTACATGAATAGCAATACCACTGGGAAATTACTACTTAACCTTTCATAAAATGAAAGTTAATTCATTTGGTATGATCTATTCTTCATAGAACCATGCTGTCTCCTACTAATAATGTTGCTGGTCATCTCATAGTCCTGAATATTATCAGTTTGTAACCCTTCCAATATCTTACCCACTATGGGGGTCAATATCACAGATTTATAATTTCCTTGTTTAGATCTTCTCCCTTTTTAATAATGGTACTGCAGCTCCAATCACATGACACTATGCTTGATGATAATGAATGAATAAATATAAAGTATAAGGATCTTGCTATTATAGAACTAAGTTCCTTAGGTACTCTTGGGTGTAAGTCATCAGCTCAAGGTTCTTTATCCAAAATATAATTGTCCAGTTGTGATGGAATGGTTGCCACCATGAGAATGAATCCCGTCTGCTTTCAGTGAACTCCATTGTCTTCACCATATGTTCCCATTCTTGAAATCATTAATTTCCCCTGTGTGTGTTGTGTGTGTGTGTGTGTGTGTGTGTGTGTGTGTGTGTGTGTGTGTGTGTGTGTGTATTAGAGAGTGTTGGCCTTGGAGGGGTTAATATATATGTTTGATACACAGAGTGATGGGGTGCCATGGAGTGTAGCTAACACCAGAGATTCAGAGTTATCAACTAGTCCCCTATGGATTACTAGCACAACATGAGGAAAGGAATTTAAAATCCTGGGCAGATACAAGGAGTAGAGCAACTCTGTGGAATGTGTGTTGCTTCCCCCCATAAACCAGGCTAAACAAAATATATCTTGTAATGGTAGCTGTGACATCAGATCCTGGAGGGGTGGGGTAGAAGGAAGTCTAAGAGAAGGGAGAAGGAAAGACATGGGAATGTAGGAGCAGGAAGGAGGCCTCCCTAGAATGGAGGGAGGCCTGGGGTGAGTCTGGAGTTTGACTGGCCCATGTTCTTGCTAAAGCAGTACTGGGGAAGCTGGGACCTGTGTGCACCCTCACTGGAAGAGTTAGGGTGAGTGGGCACTGAAGTTTCTGTTTTGTGCTGTAGGTCAAGCTGCGGCACCTACAACCACAGAAACTGCCATGATGTTCCCATAACAAGGATGATAACCATTAAATTAAACTTAGGGGGCTATGGCCTAGGAATGTCACTGTGGATGATCTCTTGGGACACCTTCTCCAAACCCTCTGTCAGGACTAAAAGGTACAAAAAAGCATTACACAAACTATCAGCTGGAGAATGTGCAGTGGGCTTTATGCCTCACTCCTGCTTCTGTTGGGACTGTTTTTAAGCTCCAGAATAATGCTAAAATGAACTGGGAAGTGGAACCCCTGCAAATCTGTACAACCTTGCTGGCATAATAATAAGGGAAGTTGAAGTGTGTAGTTTGATATTGTACCCCTGTTTATTTGGCTGTAGTTGTTGTTCTTTGTTTGTGTGACCCCTCTAATAAATGCAATTTATTATTTTTTTGTCTGGCTGGATGATCTCTTAACCCTCGGTCTACTGATCAATAACCCCTGTACCAATCACACCAGTCTCTTTTGGTCATCAGTAAGCCATGTACATGATGGAGGAAATTATGTGGTTGTCTGTATTGCTCATAGCCTGCCATTGTTGCATAATTAATTCACCTGTCTCAGTTTTAAAGTGTTAGTAATGTCCACAAAAACGTTTTTTGCATTTAGAAGAGCTTAAAAAGCTGAGCTATATGCAAAAAACTTACCTGTTTATCAGATACAGGAGTTTAAAGTTTGATCTCTCCTACTGACAGCTGTAAAGCTGTCAGCAGGAGATCCATGTTGGCCGACACGGAGGCGCTTGAGAAGTGCCGCAATCTCATTATTTACCACGAATCCCTTCATTGGAATGGTCTAAAATGTGTGCCTGGTTTTCAAGCACTCGTTTAGACCATTCCAATGAAGGGATTCGTCGTAAATAAAAAGATTGCGGCACTTCTCAAGCGCCTCAGTGTCGACCGACACGGATCTCCTGCTGACAGCTTTACAGCTGTCAGTAGGAGAGATCAAACTTTAAACGCCTGTATCTCTTAAACCATAGCGGTTTGAGAGATACAGTTTTTTGCATTCAGCTCAGCTTTTTAAGCTCTTCTAAATGCAAAAAAAACTTTTTTGTGGACATTACTAACACTTTAAGAGAACCAATATAATCCTTAATTTTTTTGCCACCTATATACTTGCAAGATTGTTTAGGTTTTTTTTATTGCTCTGTTTTGCAATACATTTTTCATTTTCAATGTTAGATGTCCTAATTGTTTCTTTTCTGATTCTGTTATATTCTTTATATTTTTTTTAACCCTTTGAGTGTCAGATGGTTGCAATGCATTTCTTCACAATGTGTTCCATATCCCTTTGGCATTCAAAGGGTGAAATGATGCAACTGACCCTTCCGACTTAAACGGTTTAAAAGCCTGCTTCATATTTCTCATTTCCCTGCAAACCACTTTATTAAACCATATGGGTCTTAATTTGCTTCTTTTGTATTTATTCACCAACTATATATATTGACATGTAGATTTTAAATAAATTCCATCTCATAAAAAACTACAAATGATACCATATTGTGGTCACACTTTTGCTTAAATGTTCCCTTACGTGTATATTATTTTCTATTTCAGTACTGGTTGAGACCACTAGGTCAAGCAAGGCTTATTTTCTAGTTTGCTCCTCCATTAATTGGAACATGAAATTGTCATTAATCATACTTTGATAATTATCTCCATCTTATGTGTCTCTAGTCAATTTCAGAGAAGTTGAAAACTCTTTTTATGATTGCATTTCCTAAGAAGCCATTTCCATTTGCAGTATCAGCTGGACTTCTTCAAACTACCCATTATTAGGTGACTTGTAGCAAATTCCCATTAACATCTCTTTTTTATGTATGTCTCCAGTGTGTGTATTTCAACCCACAGGGTGTCTACCTTTTCGCTGCACCCTTCATTAATATCTTCATTTATAGAAGGTTTTAAGGCATACTGTATGCAAAGAGTTAGTCAGACATGCTCAACTAGAAACGAGCCTGCCCTCGAAGTGAGCTAAAAAAGATTGCACCCTGGTTAGGATAATTATCCTATAGAGCCTCATCAAATCGAGGGCAGACTCGTTCCTAGTTGAGCATCTCTGACTAGCTCTTTGCATAAGTTTTAAGGGATGCTTTACATATAGGCATTCCCCACCTCTTTTATGATCCTATCCCGCCTAAAAAAATCTCTAGATTGAATGTCCAGTCATCTGTATCACCTAACCAGGTGTTTTTTTCATCACACTAATGATCATACTGCTCATTCATTTCAATCAGTTGCAATTGCCCCATTATACGAGCCAGACTATGAGCATTTAAATGCACACATTTTATGTTACTGCCAATAAGAAGAAATGCGTTATTTGAATTTATTTTTTGTTTTTTATCAGACTATAATGTAGGGATATCCATATTACATGAACTAGCCCATCCCCCTTCTCTAATCCCATTTCCTCATTTACACTGACTGCCCCATCCTGAGTTGTATCACCCTACATATAATGTCTCCTCCAACTCGACTCTAACCATCCTAACCACTTGCACAATAGATACTCTCTACTAAGGTGAAACTGAAATCCATCCCTACTATAAATATTGCCTACAAGGGAAAAGACAGCCCAGTGCTATAGAAACTCAAAACCCTCTTGGGTATGAAATGTCTTTAGCCATACATGTAAATCCCTAACCTCCTTTTGCATCTGGTATAGCTCATGGCATAGTTAGTATTTCTGAAAATACTACTTCTTTCTTATCGGACCTCCATTTCCCACTGACTTTGCCATTGGTATCAACATGTACCAAGACAGCTGGGTCATGCCTAGCTGCTCCCAATAAGCTATTAACTTTATCTGCTGCATGTCAAACCTGAGGACCTGGGAGACTGCAAACTATACGATTATAGTGATCCTGGTGACAGATTACTCTGTCTTCTTAATTATGGAATCCTCTACCACTACCATATGTCCAGGGCTGCCTGAGTCCTGAATCCCATCAGCATTAGAGGGGCTGTTTTTCCTGCTGTTATAGAGAGAAAAGTCCTCTCCAACCAGAGAGCAGGAGGCTCTGATCTTCAGATGGGCAGCCAGCTTCCTCTGTCTCTCCTATTGCGGTTGCTGCTTCCACGCTCTTCCCTGTCCTGGCTGAGTGCAGCCACGCATCACAGGGTTTCCCTTAGTGACGTCACGGTCGACTCTTAGGGACAGACCATATTGTGTTCCACCTTCCAGGGGTGGATTAACTTGCATTTAAATTGCCTAGACACCACACCAGTTGCCCTTTTGTGGTGTTCCATTGCAGTTATTGTTGTTTGGGCTCTGTGTATTACCTGGCTTGTCTGACTAACCAATCTGGTGCTGACCTGTGGCTCTGTCTGACTACTCGCTCCGTGTATGACCCTAGACTTGTTTGACAACCAATCTGGTGCAGACCTGCGGCTCTGGCTGACTAACCACTTCATGTATGACCTGTCTTGTCTGACTACACGATCTGGTGCTGACCTGTGGCTCTGTCTGACTACCCGCTCCGTGTATGACCCTAGGCTTGTCCGACAACCAATCTGGTGCAGACGTGCTGCTCTGACTGACAGATTGCTCCGTGTATGACCAGGCTTGTCTGACCATCCCATCTGGTGCTGTCCTGTGGCTCTGTCCGGCTTGTCTCTTGTGTTGCCTCTCTCCCACAGACATCCATCTGGCGCAGACCTGGGGCTCTGGAAGACTACCATCTGTACTGACTGCAGGTGTGAGTCAGCTACACTTTCCAGCTAGACTGACTAAAGGCATGAGTCGGTATCTACTCGTTTGTTCCTGGTCGCAGTTATTCTGTGCCAGTTCCAGTTCTTGTTCCAGTGGAGGATCATCGGTGGTTGACCCGGCTCCTATTCCAGTTCGAGTTCCAGCAGAAGACTATATGTGGTTGATCCTGTTCCTGTTCCAGTTCAAGTTCCAGCAGAGACTACCAGTGGCTTCGGCCAAGTCTCAGCAGTGAGGACTATCCTAGGCGACCTGCTATTCCTGAGAGTAGTGCTGTTGACCTGCTGCCTGTTCCTATTGTCTGCTGTTTATATAATTTCTGTGCCTTGAATAAAGCTGGTTTTACTATACACATTCTGACTCCTGAGATATCTTGGTAACCGTGACATCCGCAACATTGCAGCTTTCCTTTTAAGATCTTTAACTTGAGTTTCTAAATCAGCAATTTTATAAAGCAATCTTTATCAGTAGCTAACAGCTTATAATTCACAATTATTATAAATAAAAAAAAAATCTATGCTGCCCTCAGAAGGTATGGATTTCTGATCATGTGGCCCACGAGTGAAAAAATGTGAATGCCCCTGCCCTAGGCAGTGAGATCAAAGGGACCACGTAAGGATTACCCTTTACTCTTAGGGAAACACTTCTGGGGTAGGCTGGTATTTTCCATGCAGCTGGGAATTGCCCATCATTTTGGAACTGGACTTCTATTTTGGGTATGATTATTCTAATATGTATGTGGAAATGTGTGTGGAAATGAGACTGGACAAGCAGCTGCAAACAGGATATACTTGAATACAGTTAACATGATTAGGAATGCACACCATCAGGAACGGTAGTTTAAAGGTACAAGACAAAACCCAAAAGCAGACAAGGACAAGAACAAAAGAGAAAACATGGAGTCTAACAGGCATTAATTTTATATGTCAGAAAGCTATCAATTTATGATGCCACTCCTCAGATACGCAGCATTTCTCAAAGAAGCAACACCTTTAACATAATGGGAGACTGAATGGCATGTGCATATTGTATGAACACTGTTGTGCATTTTGTGGAATCAAAAAAAGGACTGTTTTTGAATGTACAACAAGATATATAATACATATTTTATTGGCTTTCCAACAACTGTCCTGGTCATATCCAGTGGAATGTTAGGGTTACCAAATAATCAGGCTGCTGGTGTATGAGGGGACTGGAAGTCCCACTGCATCTTACCTTTATGGGTTACGGTTATATGGAAGAAGAGGGGTGGAGATATGCAGAGAGCCACTAAAGAGCTGTTATATTCATGTTGTCACAAGCCATTTATTCCAGCTCTATTCATCTAGGTCTATTCAATGCGTATAACAAAGTTAATTGAGAAATTGGAATAACCCTGTAATACTGAGCCAAGTTAGATTCCCCAAACCTTTAATCACGGCGCCCGTGATCTGGGCGACATTCTGTCCATCTCGCTGATACTGCTTTTCTATTGGCTGCTCTGTTCTGCTCCTCCTAGTGACAAGCCTTTTTATACCCTAGGCTGTCACTCTGCTAGTGCCCTTTCGTGGTGTACCTGATGTCTGGCGCTAGATTTGTTGTTCTGATCCAGTGTATGACCCCGTACTGCCTGACCACGCTATTGTCTCGTTCCTGATACTGTGTACCGATTCGGATTGGCTGACGTTCCTGCTTCCTGTTCTGACCTGGCCTGGCTGACGTTCCTGCTCCATGTACCGACCCGGCGAGATTGACGACCCAGCTCTGTGTACCGACCTGGCGCATCTGAGGATCCTGCTTCGTGTACCGACCCGGCCTGGCTGACGTTCCTGCACTGTTTACCGACTCTTCTTGGTGGTGGTTCCTGTTTCTGCTGTACTAGTTGGCTCCTCCGAACTGCTCCTGTTTGCCTGCCTCAAGGGCACTGTTACTACTTTCTGGTCCTAGTTTCCGTGGTTCCGATTGCTCGTATACAGGACCAGTGGTCAGAGTCTCACTGCTTCCACCCGTGTCGCACTCGCTTGGTCTGTGTTGGTTCAGTTGGGTGCCTCCGGTGGTTACCGCTATCCAGACCACAGTGCTATTAACCCCTCCGGGGGATGGGCCTCTTTATACCACTACCATCTTGGGTTCTGTTGGGCTATCCTACTTGGGCTATTAGTCACCAGTTGGATCCGTTGGGCGCTTCCAGTTGCCATCCATTTATACCTTTGCCCATTAACCTTTTCAGGTTGTACATGCACATGGTGCTGGGTTGCTCCGGTAGGTCCTCCATTTAAGCACGAGCTCTGACCAGTCTGTTTGCCGTTGGTGGGTGTCCACCATTGCTTCCTCTTACAGGCGTCCAAGACCTGTGGTTGCAGTCCTGTCCTTGTCGCCTTCCACATCATACAGGTGACACTGAGTCTTTATTACGTTACTACCAGCATTGCACTGGTTACATTGGACATTCATACACTGTATCGATTCCATTGACCTGACCTGTGTCAGTATTGTGTTGTTCACTTTACTGGACCCATGTGGGTACCACTTATAACCTGTCTTGTGTCAGTTTATGCTTACTGGACCCGTGAGGGTTACATTGTTCACTGTATGCTTCAATAAAGCTGTGTTTTTACCTAAACCTACGTGTGTGAACCGTAACACCTTTGTCAATTATATGATGAAACATTACTGCCCTCTCTCTCTCTCTCTCTCTGTCCCTCATTGCACCTTCCAGCTCCTATAAAGTGGAAATTGTTACTATGAAATATTTTTAAATCATATGATCAAAATGGAACTGGAAGGGTTCAAAGAAATATACTAATCACAGCCCTGTGTTCATTCATACAGCCTATCCATGATATATGATATGTATTCAATAAATGTAGGAAGGTACTTACATTTATATAATGTTTTTTAATCTACTGGTTAACTTAGTAACTAGGTGACCTGGCACTTAAAATTTAATTCCCAAAGCTTTACAGTGTACTCTTGGAGTTATGTTTAAGGGCCTCAGGCTTACTATCTCTTTGTTTTAAATATTACTAGTAGTTCTAGTATATGTAACCATGATTAAAGGGCTAGTAATGTCTATATTAAACGTTATCTCAGAGTCTTCTGTAAGGTTTTCATAACATATTACTATGTTTAATTACTTTCATAAGGTGTTAAAGTTGAAAGGATCCCCCTCCTGCCCCTTCTGGCCATGTCAGGCTGCCTCTCTGTCTGGTTCGGATGGATGCAGTGAGAGACAATCTTCAGTAAGCAAAAGGAAAATCCTGTCTTCCTTCATCAAGGAGGGCAGGGTTTTCCTTATACTTACTGACTGAAGATTGTCCCTCACTGCTTCCATCCGGTCTCATGACCAAATTGCAGCTCTAAGGGGAGGCAACCAGAAGGGGAGGGAGGGGGATCCTTTCAGCTTTAATATCTAATGAAATACAAACATGTAAGTAATTAAACATGTTATAAAAACCTTATAAAAGACTCGGAGATAAAGTATAATGTAGACATTACTATAGAATTATTATTATTATAGAAGTATAGAATTTAACAAATTTTACTTTTTATTTGTTTACTTCTTTTATGACGTATACAATCTACTGTACTTGTAAATATTTGTAAAATATCGGCTTTGAATATGTTGATTTTTAAATACACATACATACAAATATGATCTGCAGTAAATAGACTTGGGACTGTGTACTGTCTAGGGTTGATGCTCCTATTGTTCATATAAGAATCTGTCTTTCATTTAAAAAAATGAATTTTATAATGTTTCTTTACACTTCTCTTTATCAATATAATTTTTCAAATTACATCTGACAGTGTTGAAAGACTTTGTCTGGTATTTTATTATCTATTATTTAGTCAGGAATTGTAAGGTTTCCCTATGTTTTATTGGAGATTTTGCTCATAAAATCTGCTCCAGATGACAGAAAGTTGCTGTGCATTGATGTACTGACAAAGCTGATGTTCATTATTTTGTAAGTATTTTTTAAATTAAGAACTTGGTTTAAACATATTGAAGATTTGTATAGTATACATAGAAATAGATATGAGATTCCTATTTCCTGTTTCCTCAGCCTCCCAAATAATCTAACAACTTCTTTATGATTGTCATATTGTCTACCTCCTTCAGCACTATTTATATTTTCTTTGCATCTGATTTTAACTACATTACTTTTCTAGGGGGTAAAAGGTGTCAGTACTATATTGTGTATTTTTATATTTTTGAATAAAAGTACCAAATATAACAATATGGTTTTGGAAAAAATAGCTCCAGTACTGTGTACCCTGTGAAAAAAAGGCTTACATTTGTCTGACATTTGTTAGGAAGCTGTTATAGAATATTATATATAAAGGGACATAAACCAAGTGGCGGGGGGGACAAATTATATGTGCTAACTACAATGTCAGGGAGAAAGCAACTTGACAGTCATTTTGCAGTGATATTTAGGCACCTTTCTCTGTAATATTGCAGGAATTAAGCTTCTGTGCCTACTGTATTTAAAATAACCAAAAGTAGTTAAGTTGTGGATATACAGCTTTTTCTCATGTTGTAACAATCTGGCTGCAAACTAGTTGTTGTACAGGATTAACAAGAATAGAGTATAACCCAAGGGCCCTGGATCATCTTTGCATATTTATATATGCATGTATGTATGCATTTATTTAGAAAATGGTTTCCCAAAAAGAATACATTGAGATTTCTCTAATGTTCAAATATATCCTGCAGATCATTGTCCAATACACTTTTTACACATCTATACAGCAATAGAAAACAAAAAAATAAAAATACACAATAACATGTATATGAAGTTTATGTTGGGTTTTTTGCAGTTATCTTTAGTGATTTTAAACTGGCAAAAGATTAGATTTTTTTTTCAGGTCGGTATCCTAGGCTTTTAGAATTTTGTAGGAAGGTCAACCCACTTCTTTCTTGTAGTTTACAATAGGTAGCGAATTGCTGGGAGTGGGGTGGATGTTATAGGTGTTGTGAAGAACTGCAGTATACATATTGCTCAGATAGTCAGGTAGCTTTCCAGAGAAATGTTTATAAACTAGGCAAGAAAGGTGAAGGGTACATCTGGATTCAAGTGTTAGCCAATTTAGTTATTTTATTATATCACAATGATGGTTAGTCTAATTGCATTTCAGACTATAGCAGTATAATGAATTGTAAAGATGTTTAGTTTATCAAGATGGATTTTGCTGTAGAAGCATATACTACTTTCCCGTAGTCGAAGACTGGCATTAATATATTTTGCCAATACATTTTCTTACCAGGGGACTTGACAGGATTTGATTCCAGAGCACCACAAATCCATCTTGGCAAACTCAACCCTCAAGCAGTTTGTCCTCCAGTGTAATTACAATATCCATCATTATGATATATTTAATATCCAGATGTACCACAGACGTACAGATTTCTTGCTTTGTTTTTAACCACTGCTATGGAAAGCTACCAGATTATCTGAGCTTACTCCAGCTTTCCATACTAACTATAACCTCCGCTCCACTGCTAACAACTCATTGTGTATTATACACTACAACAAAGAAGCCAGTTGATCTCCCTCCTCCTAAAGAACTCAGAAAGCCTGCAATAACCTACCCCAAAAAATCATCTCTTCTCCCAGTCTAAAGTCCTAAATCTAAATTCTTCTCTGCATTAAAAATCAATATGTAACTGTATATAAAAATCTTACTTTTATTAAATATATATATAATTTGTCTATTTGAGTAAATATGTAACATTGCTCTGTAAAGATTCTCTAAAATATACTTTAAAACAAGCAATATCTCAATGTATTCTTCCTGGTGTAACACTTTCTAAATAAATACATTTTGGATGTTAATTTACCAATATGAAGACCAAATATGAGGTATGAGTATCACCATATACCAAGATAATTGTAAGAATGGGGCCAAGTTATGATTTATCTTTTTTACTATGCTTACTGTCTTTTCAGTGCTTATGAACAGTTTGTGTTTAGTGATTAATTCTTCAACCTCAGAGAAATCTCCCTATAATACAGCCTCAAGCTTTGATATGCTTGGATTTGTATTTATTACAGAGTATAGTATCTTTTGTATACAAGTCCACAGACAATGCTTTGCAAACCCCATATCAGATAATTTATAAAATGTGAAAGCAGAAGGGGCAAAAAATGGAAGTTTGTGGAACTCTTCATATACCTTGCAGTGAGAGGAATTGATGGAAAAGTCCTGTTTTTTTTACCGCTTGTTTGCTGCATTTTCGCTAAAACCACAGATTTTTCCAGTGAGCACATTTTTTTGTTTTCCACCTATGTTTTCTATCTCTGGGAGAATTCTTACTCCTATAATATGGTGTAAATTAGGCCAAAAGAGGAAGCTGGTTAGTGAGAACAGGGCAGGGATATATTTTAAAAATAAAGTTCTGTTGTGGTTCTTGCTGGAGTAGAAAATGAGAAAGAAGAGGTGATGGTGTATCCCTGCTGCTGACAATGATGCAGAGAAATGAAGCAGCAGCAGTAGCGTAGCAAAACCACAAATTACAGCCTAGGTTGCTACAAACTATCAGGCATTGATATTATTCAATCGGTTCACTCACCTGCCCTAAAGGCCATGAGAATCTGGGGCAGTCCCACACAACCTCGGCACTGGTTTCTACAAGTGGGAAGACAACTGGAGGGGACCACTCAACAGATCTGCCATGTGTATATAACCACCAGTCAACAGAAGATGATTAAAACATCGCCTAATGCTTTTCATGTATGAATACACTTAATCATAGGCACTATGATTAAGTGTATTCACACATGAAACGGGTTAGGAGAGTATTGTAACTTGGCTTGCCTCGCATTATCTCCTTACCATGTTACTTGGTGTTATTTTATTTTAATTTTTTCTACAACAAATATTTTTGATGTTTTAATCATCTTCTGTTGACTGATGGTTATCTATGCATGGTGGATCTGTTGAGCTCTCCCCTCCAGTCGTCTTCCCAGCAGCAGTAATGTAGGAGGGAGCCTATTTACTCCAGCAGATGCAACCCCAAGGTGATGGTAGAGCTGGTGGTATAGAAAACAGCAAGAGTACCTTCCTGACTATCAATCTAGAATGAGAGATGCAGTTAGGAATAGCCATCACTTCTACCACCAGCAGTGACATTGTGTTTGCTGTCAATGTACTTCCTGCTGGTCAGTCAATTGGGACAGTAGAACATCTGTTACACTAATGTCTCTCTGTCCACCATGGCCATGGGTAATAAAGGTGATATTGTATAGACAGTTGTAGTTCCAGTTCCTACTCTTCCTTCCTACTAGTGTATCCACTGAAGCAACATTGGTAGCACCTTAACCATCCATTACTTGTGCATCTGGAGAATAAAAAAATCCTTTTCCACTCCCCCCCACACTAAAATCATCTAAGATTATTTTTCACTTTTGACAGGCATAGCTCAACTGTCTCCCAACACAAGCAAATCAAGTGCTACTGTCACTGTGCCCCTTGTAACTCCCTAAACAGCAAAAATAATGTGGGCGAACATCCCACAGAAAACTGTATGAGGCAAGGGAAACTCCCCACCAGCTTGGAAAGTGTCATCATTGTCCTTTTGTGCTAGAGTCTATGTCTGGTATAATATCCATGATGCCCTCCCAGCACCCTCAGGATTCTCCTCCTCTTTGGCACTGCCACTGTTGCTGCCTATGCCACCACCAACTGACCATAACTCTGGAGGGGATCTGAAACTATGTCTCCACACATTACACTGTGTGTGATGCACTGACCACACACAGCAATGTGACAAAGACCAAATGTATGCAAGCAAAAAGGGAAGAGCTGCAAACCATCCATCTTGCAAAATATGCAGTATTTGAGCCAGACTCATTGGTGAGAAGATAATCATTGGAGGATTTTATTGAATGATCCTCTATTGAAGGATCAGATTAGTGAAAGACCAATAGTGGCGTTTAAGCGTAATAAAATTGTGAGGAGATATGTAGCACCAAGTAGACCAAAAGAGCTTGATGAGAATATATCCAATCCTTCTAGTTTAAATGATACTTTGACTCTATTTCCTATGAAACCTGTTGGAAATTATAAATGTAATCATGTTAGATATACTACATGTCTATTTATGTTGCATGGTCAATTGGATTTTGAGGATTCAGTTCAGAATAGAAGGTTTAAGTTAAAGCATTTTATCAATTGTGGCACTAGTTTTGTCGTATATTTGATACAGTGAGGTTGTGAAATTAGATATGTTGGCCGCACTCCACGTCAATTAAGGAAAAGGATAGGGGAACATAAAAGGAAAATTATTAAAAAAGAAACTGACACGGTGTTCCCAAGCACTTTTTAGAATGTAGTAAAGGTGGTTTAAAGAACTTTAAAGTTATGGTATTGAATGGCTTCCTCCCCAACCAGCTAGATTTGAGAAACTATACAGGCAGGAATCATATTGGATTTTTAGATTGGGTACACTAGGTGTTAATGGGTTAAATGAGGGTTTAGATTTGCATTATATTTAGATGAACTGATTACTTTGAATCTTAAATATATATGTGTATGAGTTTGTGTGTTATGTATACACACATATATGTGTGTTTGTATACATGTATGTAATTTTTGTCTTTTTCTGTTATTATTACTATTCTTGTAATTTTTGTATTTAGTAGTATTTTTTATTTTCCAGCACTGTTACTTGTATTTGTATATGTACATTGAATATTGTGTGAACTGTGGATTGGTCCATGATGTTTACTGGTAGTAGTATTATAAAGGACCCCTGGGTTTCCATTAGCCCTGATGGACTGCATATTAATTAATATAATGACGGGTTGTGTGGTGGTTGTGATTGTGGTGATCTTTCCATGTCGTTTTTACAGTTGTTACACTGACCCTTTTTTTTTTTTCCCCCTTTTTTGGGGATGTCACTTCATTGGTAGTGATGTTCTGTTTGTTCCCTTTTTTGTTGTGTTTTGGCAGCGCGACATTTTCAATTATTTGATACGTGGCGCTGTTTGTACACATCTGATGTTTAAGTCTCCGCATTACGTTGCGTTTCAGTGTATATGTGCATGTCGGCAGGTTCACGTGTGACGCAGTGGGTTTGATTACGTTTGAGTCTCCGCGTGATGTTTCACGTGCGCGTGTTGACAGGCACGCGTATGACACGTCGGGTTTGATTGTGGAGTTGGGTATGTCTTTTCCGGTTTGTACCATATGGGAGAGCATCATTGGAAGTGTAGTCCATCGGGGAACATACCGATTATTGTTCAGGTGAGTCGGTTTTAGAGATAAATAAGATCTGGTCTAGTTCCGGTTCATGGATTGATGCACAGAATATATAAGAGAGTCGTTATTACAATATGTATCTTTTTTAGCCTTTGAAGAAGTGACTTAGCATCACAAAACACGTTAGGCCATATTTTTATTTTTCTATTGTTATTTCTTTTGATGCGTTTTAATACTCTAGTATATATTATTACAATTGTAATTCAGGTTATAAAAAATACAAAAATAAAAGATTTTAATATCTTTTGGTACCTCGCCAAATAAACACTTTAAGAATACTATAATATCAGTGTGAAATCACTGGCCTGTCCTGAGCTATAAGCTATTGTGCCCATAAATATTGAAGGGCTTTGAGAATAAAATTAGGTTTCCTCCGGTGTTGGGTAAGGTGTAACCCCCATCTGGCCGCTGGATTCCACATGTTATCTAATCATGAGCTGACTGGTTGCAGAGATCAACTACAAAGAACACTGCATTGGGGTGTGAGCCAGTGACTGCTATAACACTAGGAGGCGAGTTATAGCCTCCGTTAAATGTGAGTCTATTTCTTGGGGCTTGGTGTTGGTGAAGGTCCAGTTTCCATATTCCATATTCATAGTGGGGGTCCCAGCCCACAGAGACGTGCAGCGTGGATCTATGGTTGCTTTATCTAAAGGACTCTGATATTGAACCTACATGTGGTTTGGATTCTAATTGTGGTGTATACTTCACATTGTATATTTTATATTGTTTTTATAATATCCTGTATTATTAGTCTATTACATTGGTTATTGGTTTATGTTTTTCTTTAGGCTGGGAGCAGTATATATAAAAGGCTGCCCATCTTTTTGGGTGGTGCTTTTTGTTTTTTCTTATTTTTTCCCAAAACTGCACTGTATACTCATGGTGAGGTCTTACCAATGATTTGTTTAATGGCAAAATAATGTTATCCACTCTTGTTTCGATACCTGTTTTTATGCAAGACAGGATTTTGTTTGCCTTTGCTACTGCAGTTTGACACTGGTCACTGTTTCCAAGTTTGTAATTGACAAGGATACCCAGGTCTTTCTCTAGCAATGAGTCCCCTAAAATTATTCCAGTAAGTTCATAAGTGTCCTTGGGATTATTTCCTCCCAAATGCATGACTTTAGACTTCCCCACATTAAACTTCATATTCCATTTGTTTGCCCAATCTGACTTTGTATGTAAGTCCCTCTGTAGAGAGAAAATATCCTATTCTGAATTAATTACCTTGCATAATTGAGTGTCATCTGGAACTATTGATATTTTGCTTTCTATATCTATTTCCAGGTCATTTATAAACATCTTAAAAAGCAGCAGACCTAATACTGAACCCTGACGTACTCCACTCTCCACTTTAACTGTATTGGAGAATTTTCCATTTACAATCACACACTGTTTCCTATCCTTCAACCAGTTTTGTATCCAATTGCAAATGTTATCTCCTAGCCCCAATTTCCTTATTTTATACACCAGCCTTCTGTGTGGCACTGTATCAAATACCTTTCCAAAGTCTAGATATACTACATCTACTGCCTTGTCATTATCAAGGTTGCATGCTTACGTCCTCATAGAAGCTGAAAAGATTAGTTTGGCATGATCTATTCTTCATAAAACCATGTTGATTCATGCTGATAATCTTATTTTTTGTGTTGTAATCCTGATTATAGTCCCTTATTATCCCTTCTAGCAGTTTTCCCACTACAGATGTCAAACTCACAGGTTTATAATTCCCAGGTTCTGTTTTAGTTCCCTTCTTAAATAGGCACTACGTTGGCTCTTCACCAGTCCTGTGGCACTGAGCCTGTGGTGATAGAATCTTTAAAGAGTAAATATAGGGGTTTTGCTAACACTGCATTAAGTTCCCGAAGAACCCTTGGATATATACCATCAGGACCAGGTGCTTTGTCAGTCTTAATTTTGTTCAGTCTTCCAATGACATCTTCTTGAATTAACCCAATATCTGATAATTGTATTGTTTTATTTGTTTGTTGAGGCTCTTCTACCATTGGTCCCTTGTATATAGTGATGCAAAGAAAGTGTTTAAAACATTGGCCTTTTCCATATCCTCACTAATCAACTCACTCATCTCATTTTTGAATGGTCCAGTGCACTCCCTCTTAAGTTTTTTGCTAGAAAGATTGTTCAAGTTCTTTCAGACTTAATTTGAATGCTTTTTTTTCCTTGCCATTTCCTTCTTTACATGTGCAGTTAACCACATTGTCTGTGACTTACTTATGTTGCATTTGTTCCCCTTTGGTATATACTGTTGGGTACATTTCTGCAACCTAAATTTGAATTCTGACCATTTTCCCTCAGTATTTTTGCCTTTAAATAATGTACCCCAGTCTATGTGCTGCATTGAAGCCCTTAACAATTTGAAGTTAGCTTTTTTAAAAATAAGAGTTTTGGTTGAACCTATACAGTTTTGCTTTGCTGGACTAATCTCAAATGTAACCATGTTGGGATCACTGATTCTCAAATGTTCTCTTACCTTAATATTGGATACCATTTCTGCGTTATTCATTATCACTAGGTTTAATACATTGTTATTCCTTGTCGGCACTTCCTCCATTTGTGAGATGTAGTTTTCTTGATGCATGCACACAAACATGCTTTCCTTAGCACTTTGACAGGTTTAATTTTTCCAGATGATATCTGGATAATTAAAATCTCCCATAATTATAGTATGCCCAAGCTGGGCAGCTTTCCTCATTTGCAATAGCAGTTGGGCCTCAACATTGTCATCAATATTTGGTGGTTTGTAGCATATACCCACCAACACCTTTTTTTTTTTACCTTTTACACCACATTTAGTCTTGATTTTGTTGGGATTTTGTGGTAACATTTTGCTTTCGTCATTTTCATTATCTATTTTATTCTACCTTTCTCCTACCTTTCTCTCTCTCATTCTCCACAATGTCTATAAAGACATTTAGTCTATAAAGATTTCTTTATATTTATTCACATAATCCAATTCTTTAGAGTGCTGCTGCTCATACCTTTGAACTTTCAAAAATGTTATGTTGAAAGCTGGGGTACAACAATGCAGCAAGAATGCCTTCCTCTTTGCTTTTAATAGACACTATGAGGATCCTGTTCAAAGCATGCTAACATGTCATTCACTAGCTGGTTCATGTCTGTGTTGTCATTGTTGTAACAGATGAGAGTTGGCACTGTTAGCTGTAGAAATACAGAAGGCAAATATAGTTGTTGATACCTTTATTGGCTAACTAAGCAGATTTAGAATGTAAGCTTTTAAGACCTCTCAGGTCTCTACCTCAGGCATGTTACACAGATAAATATGAAAACATCTCTCTTATATACAAATGCCTCAGTCCAGACCCAGATACTTTGATCAGTCAATGGTAAATTGCAGTGTTCCTCTGAGGAGTTAGAGGTATTTACGATCCCAGTGGGACTTTTGGAAATGTTAATCCACAAAGTGATAATTTGATAGGAATTCTCTGTCTCTATTCAAATCATTATAAACTTAAGTATTAAACTTAAACTGCCATATTTTTCTGGCCCTGAGTGCGGAACAATCCCATCACTACTGTTAATTAAGTATCCCTGACACTGTGTCCTTTTTGGTAAAAATGTTCTCCCACTGGTGTCTCTGTCTTTTTGTTGTTAACACTGGATCTGTGGGAATTAAACCTTTTATGCAATGGCTATCCAGTTTCACCCACATAAAGAGCTGTTGGTCATTTTGCACTAATGATGATGTATATTACATTGGATGATTTGCAGGTGAAGGTACCATTGATCTTATGGTGTAACTGGGTGTTTGGAATGCGATACAAAGCAGATTTCCCAGTACAATCTGTAAATCAACCAGAACAGAAACTGCTTTGTGAATCTTTCCACATTCAAGCCAAGCAGATAGGAAGTATCTGTGCTTTCAAAAGGCCTGTCATTTTGTCCCACTAAACCTTCAGACAAGGTAACACTCTGCAGTGACATGGATGAATTTTTCAGGAAACTCAGACTCAGGGAATTCTTCCATGACAAAATGGATAATGATTAGTGTTGAGCGAGCACCCCGATGCTCGGGTGCTCGGGTGCTCTGACCGAGCACCCCCTGAGGCTCGAGTGCTCGGCCGAGCACCTGAGCCCCATTGAAATGAATGGGGCAACACGAGCATTACACCAGGCACCCCCTGCTCTGATGAGGGGAGGGTGCCTGGTCAATGCCCCCCTTCATCTCCGCTATGCCCCCTTCATCTCCGAATGCCCCCTTCATCTCCACAATGTCCCCCTTCATCTCCGCTATGCCCCTCTTCCACAATGTCCCCCTTCATCTCCGCTATGCCCCCTTCACCTCCGCAATGCCCCCGTACCTCCAGTCCCTGGTGGTCCAGCGGAGCGTCTTCAGATCTGTGCCTCTTCCGGCACAGATCCCCGCCACCCGAACATGGCGGGCGAGCACATGGCGGTACTCGACGAGTACCGCCATGTGCCGATCCGAGCGATGCTCGAGCCGATCCGAGCATCGGCCGAGCACGCTCACTCAACACTAATAATGATACCAACACCACAGAGCAACATCATAATGTCGATGCGCCCACAAAAAGATCCACCTGGACTCCAAAACCAGGAAGTAACCCTACACTGAACAGACACATAGAGAACTTCAGGAACTGCGTCACTGCAGAAATACTGGAGAAACAATGTGAATCAACACCCAACCTAACCCACAAGGAACAGAAAGCCATTCAGTTGCTGAAAAATAACCAAGACATTAATATTAAGCCTGCAGACAAGGGGGGAGCTGTTGTTATTATGAACACTGCCAACTACATTCAAGAAGTAAATAGGCAACTCTCTAATGAAAGATTCTATTATGACAATGTGCCAACCTGTTTATGGCAAAATTAGAAGAGGACTTCCTGTCCACCTGCCAGATAAAACCCCTGGTCTATCTCCGCTACATAGATGATATTCTTATCATCTGGACTGCCAGTGAAGAGGAACTTTTCAAATTCCATGGAAACTACAAAACATTCCACCCCAGAATCAACCTAACACTCAGACACTCATGCACAAACATTAATTTCCTAGACACAACTATCAGTATTCAGGGAAACTCCAACCACACATCCCTGTACCTTGCAGTACCAAAGGACAGACCAATCTACCTGAAAAACAATAGCTTCCACCCAAAACACACAAAGAACTCCATCATATACAGCCAGGCCATCAGATACAATTGCATCTGTTCTGACATGATGAACTGTGACAAGCACCTCCAGATACTCAGAGGAGACTTTACAAAACAGGGTTACAGTGCAGGGATTATTGACAGTCACATACAGAAGGCTACCCACATACCAAGAATATAATTTGCTACAAAGAACAACATAAGGAAAACCAGGTACCACTGGTGGTCACTTACCACCCCCAGGTTGAAGTTATACGCAAAATATCAAGAGAACTTAAAACAACATTACATATGGATGAACTACTTAAGAAAGTATTCCCACAGCCTCCTTCACACTCCTTCAGATAGCCTCCCAATTTAAAACAACTGATGGTAAGACGTGCCCTGAATAAAAATACAAAAATGGCTCATCTCCCTGCCTACAAAAGAGATGTGAAACCTGTGCACACATTTACACCACGGATAAGATACCCATTCCAAACACCCAGTTACACCATAAGATCAATGGTACCTTCATCTGCAAATCATTCATGAGTGCAAAATGTCCAACAGCTCTTTATGTGGGTAAAACTGGACAGCCATTACATAAAAGGTTTAATTCCCACAGATCCAGTGTTAAAAACAAAAAGACAGACACACCAGTGGGATAACATTTTGCCAAAATAGACACAGTGTCAGGGACATTAAATTAACTGCACTGATGGGACTGTTCTGTACTCAGAGGATCATAAATACCTCTAACTCCACAGAGGAAGACTGCAATTTACCATTGACTGATCAAAGAATCTGGGTCTGGACTGAGGTTTCTTATCTGATTTCCAGTCTAAACAATGCAGTGTGTATTTCTATATAAGAGATATGTTTTTATATTTATCTGTATAACATGCTTGAGGAAGAGTCCTGAAACGTCTTGAAAACTTGCATTCTATTTCTGCTTAGTAGCCAATAAAGGTATCAACAACTGTATTTGCCTCCTGTCATTGTTGTAAGAATCATCAGTCATGCTCTTAATTTTTTTCTGTAATAAATATATGTGGAAATATTTCACCAATTCCTACCACAGCATGACTAACCAGCAAGGTGGCCTCCTGAAAAGTTTTAACAGCTGATAGGCATTACATATTAGCTGCCATTGACCAGCTGACAAAGATGACTCCTCTAAATCCTTCCATTTATGGGCTGTATATTGGCTAATGGTCTTATGATGCTTGTACAAGCGCTCTAGCATGTCCAATGTGGATTTCTACCTGTTAGAGGCCTCCATTTTAAGCTTGTGATGGGATGGGTTTATGTTCTTCTATGAAACATAATGTATCTGATGGTTTCATGTGCTGAGAGGAAACCAATAACAACTAAATTTAGGATGTTGGTAAAGCAGAGGACATGCACCACATCAGTTATTCTCAAGGTAGCTATTACATTGGAGCCATTGTTTGTTTTTCTACTAAAGAATAGGGCAACATGCCAATTGGCAGCATTTTGGCAACTTTGTCATTCCACAGGGCTACTTTTGAAATATACCTGTGCTGTTTTTAACTCAGTAAATGTAGGTTGGTAGTACAGAGTAGAACGCTGTAACTTAATTTATTTAACATGACTTGTGAGGCTGACAGTGGTAGGTGTGGGCACTCTAATACACTTGTAATCTCACCAACAAACTTAGTCATACTCCTCCGTGTTTTGCAGTTGCCGAATAGCAAGCAACAGCCATGGGGGTTATTTTAAATGGAGGAAATGTTGGTCTACTCTCTGTGACACATACAGCACTGCTATAATATAAACCGCATCTAGGTACTGCATGTCTGACGTGATGCTAGTTTGGCTCCCAACCAGATCTATGGATGTGTTCCGGGTGGGATCTCAATGAAGATGTGCCTAGATGGGGAACATACTTTTCCCTTGCTCACATTTTTTACACAGAGAACAGACAGCAACATGTTTCGCTTTTGGAACATGTGTGAAGTATCTCCATTCTGTAGACTTCATGAACTGAGGGGTTCCAGAGAGGCTACTACTACTACTTGGCTAGATGTTACAATTGTACAAGTAGGCATCAAAGATGCTGCACTTCCAACAACAGAAGAATCACTCATCATATCTAGGGTTGTGGATGTTGATGACCTGTGCTGCTGATTACTCAACAATAGTATATATAGTTGGATGGGGTGGGACTTGATGAAGATGACTGACAGAAAGTGTATGTATTTTTAAGCATCTTTACTTGTCCAGAGTTAGACATTCCAAATGGTTTCTTAAACACTTTATAAACATGTATAGTTTATAAACAGGGGAAAAGAGTAAGATAACTGCATGGATGTTGTCGTAAAGTGGTACTCCAAACATTGACTGCGGCCATGATTGATACAGCTTGTGCAATAAATGAAGATGATCCTTCTCCTCCACCTGAGGAGGCTGTTTTTAAAAGGGACACCACCAGCTGAGTATCAATCTAGTGTTAACATAGTGGAGGAGGGCTTAGCAATTTAACTACCTACTGCATCTGACAGTGAGAGGTACACCCATCTGCAAAGTTATGGCAAATGTTCTTTAAACCTCTTCTAGGGGAAAAACAAAAACTGTTTGTGACTTCTAAAAGCCTAGAAAAATAAAAAAAGTAGTGGGGAGGAAGTGACCGATGCTGGCAATGATCTTATTATCGATGAACATGTTAATGATGTTGATATAGAATATATCCCTCCAAACTCCTCCCCTTCTGCTACAGATGAAGTAGATAGCTGAAAGTGTTTAGTCTTCCACCAGTGAAAAGAGGCACAATGTCTGTTTATAAACTTTTTGAAGGAGCAGTTTGGAAAGTCTGACTCTGGACATGTAAAGAGGCATAAAAATGCACAATAATTATAATCTTGTTCTTATTCTTTATTTATATGAATGAATGAATGAATGAATATGTTTATTTATATAGCGCCACAAGTGTACGCAGCGCTTTACAATCTCAGAATTTAAACAATACAGGGTTACAGGTGCTTTTTGTAGAGTGAAACATTGGGTGCGAGGTCCCTGCCCGAAAGCTTACAATCTAAGTGGTAATGGGAGACATACAGAGTACATTAGGGTCAAGTGCTGAATACAGTGCTAGTTTTCATGATAATAGAGGACATCAGTAATGTAAATAATTTATAAGAACATTCATTGTACAACATCAGTGCCTTCTAGCATGTTCAGATTTTATCCAAGAGGTGCATTTTCAAGTGAGATTTGAAGGTTGTCAGAGAGGTGCAGTGGCGTAGGTTGGATGGTAGAGCATTCCATAGATACGGAGCAATGAGAGAAAAAGGTTTGATCCGTGACAGGGCTGTAGAGACAAAAGGAGCTGAGAGAAGACAGTCATTGGCTGACCGTAAGTGTCGGGATGGGGTATAACGGGAGATGAGAGTGGAAATGTAAGAAGGAGTAAAGGAGAGAAGTGTCTTGAAAGAGAGAAGTAAGATTTTGTATGATATCCGGAGTTTGATAGGCAGCCAATGGAGAGTTTTGAGGAGGAGTGGGGCAGGGACAAACCTAGGTGACAGAAGAGTAATTCGTGCTGCCGCATTCTGTATAGATTGAAGTGGTTGGAGATGGGAAGCAGGAATGCCAGACAGAAGAATGTTGCAATAGTCCATGCGGGAGAGGATGATTGCATGTATAAGAATTTTGGCTGTGGAGGAACAGAGGAAGGGACGGATTTTTGCAATGTTACGCAAAAGAAAGCGACAGGATTTAGTAATGGCATTAATATGAGAGGAAAATGAGAGAGAGTTGTCAATTATCACCCCTAGACACCGTGCTTCTGATACTGGATTTATGGTAGTGCCATTTACAGTCACCTGGAAGGGCGCTACAGGGCCAGGTCTAGGTGGAATGAGGAGCAGTTCAGTTTTGGACATATTGAGTTTGAGGTGTCTATGAGCCATCCAGTCTGAGATAGCAGAGAGGCAATCTGTGACTTTAGCCTGGATATCAGAAGTGAGTTGAGGTACAGATAAGTAAATCTGGGTGTCATCTGCATAGAGGTGATATTTGAGACCAAATGAGTTAATAAGATCGCCAAGGGTTATTGTGTAAAGAGAAAACAGAAGCGGTCCTAGAACAGAACCTTGAGGAACCCCAACAGAGAGTTGGATGGGGGAGGATGAAGAGGTGGCAGAGGAGACACTGAAGGATCTGTTAGATAGATAAGAAGAGAGCCAGTCCAGTGCTGTGTTGCGGATTCCTAAGGAGTGAAGAATGCGGAGGAGGAGTGCATGATCAACATTATCGAAAGCTGCTGAGAGATCAAGCAGGATAAGAATTGAATAGTGACCTTGAGATTTGGCAATGTGAAGATCATTGACAACTCTTGTAAGAGCAGTTTCAGTGGAATGAGCATTACGAAATCCAGATTGTAAAGGGTCAAGCAGGTTGTATGCATTGAGGAAGTCAAGCAGGCGTGAGTAGGCTAAGCGTTCCAGGAGTTTAGAGGCAAAAGGCAGAAGAGAAACTGGTCGATAGCTAGAGGGTGTGTTACTGTCAGAAGAGTTGTTCTTAAGGATAGGTTTTACTAAGGCATGTTTGAAGTCATAAGGAAAGGTAGCGGTGGCAAAGGAGGAGTTGAAGATTTGTAACAGGATAGGGATTAGTGTGGGGGAGAGGGATTGGATGAGGTGAGAGGGGAGCGGATCAAGTGCGCATGTAGTGGACGGAGCGGAGGATAGTAGGTTAGTCAGTTCCTCCTCCGTGACTAGTGAAAAAGAGTCCAGAGTGCCAGGAGGGGAACGAGGGAGGCTAGGAGGAGATATACAAGGTGGTATATTATCCTGGATGGAGTCCATCTTGGTTTTGAAGTAGTCAGCAAAGTCTTGTGGTTGTATGGAGTTAGCGGGGGAAGCAGATGGAGGGCGAAGGAGGGAGTCAAAGGAAGAGAAAAGTCGTCGGGGGTTGGATTTATGATTGTTGATTAGTTGTGAGAAGTAATGTTTTTTTGCAAGGGACAGAACAGAGTTAAAGCAGGAAAGGAGGAACCTGTAGTGGAGAAAGTCTGCTAGAGAGCCAGACTTTCTCCACAGTCGTTCAGCTGAACAAGTACAGGAGCGGAGGAAGCTGGTGTCTTTATTAAGCCATGGCCGCGGGTTAGTTCTGCGAGCCGATCGGAGAGACAGAGGCGCATGCAGGTTCAAAGAGGAGGATAGGACTGAGTTGTATATTTTGACAAGGCTGTTAGTGTCAGAATTAATGGGAATAGATGAAAGTCCATTAGCCAGGGAGGACTGGAGAGCCGTTAGATTAAGGGATTTGAGGTTACGCGTGAAGCGGGGAGAGGAAGCAGGGATTGCGGAAGGTGTATATGTAGTGCTGAAAGTTAGAAGATGGTGATCTGATAGTGGAAGAGGAGAGATACTAAAATCCGAGAGTGCACAGCTTCTAGTAAACACAAGGTCTAAGAAGTGACCGTCCTTGTGAGTACTAGCATTCGTCCACTGGGTTAGTCCAAATGCAGATGTTAAAGAGAGAAAACGGGATGCCCAGGAGATGGAGGGATCGTCCACATGACAGTTGAAGTCCCCCAGAAGAAGTGAAGGTGTGTCTGATGAGAGGAAGAAGGAGAGCCATGATTCAAAGTCAGAAAGGAAGTCTGAAGGTGTAGTGGTAGGTGGGCGATAGATGACTGCAACTTGTAGAGAGACTGGAGCAAAGATACGGACAGCATGCAGTTCAAAGGAGAAGCGGAGTGAAGATGGGGGAGAAATTGGTTTGTAATGACAATGTTCAGAGAGCAGCAAACCCACTCCTCCCCCACGTCCAGCTGGGCGTGGAGTGTGAGAGAAGGAGAGACCACCATAGGAGATTGCTGCCTCTAAAGCAGTGTCAGATTGAGAGAGCCAAGTTTCAGTAGTAGCAAGTAAACTGAGGGAGCGAGAGAAAAAGAGATCATGCACAGTGTTATATTTGTTAGTAATGGAGCGAGCATTCCACAAAGCACAGGAAAAGGGAAGAAACTGAGGTTGAAGGCAGGGAATGGTGATTAGATTTGAATTGTTCCTATGCTGACTGGAGGTAGAGTGTTTGTGAATGGAGATGGGGCCAGGATTTGGAGAGATATCTCCAGCTGCCAATAAAAGAAGAAGAGAGAGAGACAGGAGATGAGAGAGTGATTTGTGTGTATTTGGTTTATGGATTGTGTGGTGTGGAGGAGTGTTGGAGCGGAGAAGAGTAATGAGTTGGTGTGTAGAGGTGAGTGTGGATGGTAGAAGTGAAGGAGAGATATAAATATAGGGTGGAGGAGATGGTGGAGGGTAGAAGGAACCAGATATTTTAGTGAGAACTGCAGCTATGGAGAGAAGGAATATTAGGTATTTAGATACTCTTTGCAGAGGGCATAGTGTTGAAACAGTCCAAATGGGCCGAGTGCACCTTCTCATGATGGAAGAGTTTGTTTTGTCCACAAGCTGGTGTTGTACAGAGAATCTTGAAGTTTAGTAGAATTGCAGAACTTTCATTTAGGGGTTTGCTTCACATCCTTTGTAGCTTTGTTTAGGGGGTGTTCTTTTTCCAGTGTAATCAGTTCTGTCTCTTGCTCCACTCCTGCTCAAGTCCTGCTTAAGTCTTCTTATCATCACTTAAGATGGGTCACTTCAGATGGGGAGCCCCTTAGTGTCACCCTGTAGGGCTGTCACCCCAGTAAACAGGAGTTTAGATGTTAGCAGGGGTGCAGAGAGACAGATGATATTGTGATGGTAAGGGTTAATATCATACAGACCAGACCAGACGATCTGTAGATTCAGGTGCAGCCAGGATTGATTAAAAGGTGATTCCCAATGATATGTCAATGAAAGAGTTAAAATCCTGGAGTGGATGAATGGTATGTTGAATCTTCCCACTTTGTCCTGTGCTTTTGGTTGTAGATCAGCTGAAGTCCCAAGCAGATGAAATGAAGTGCTTAGAAACAGTAATCATAAACTCCAGAGTTAGTTCTTTATCTTCAGGTAGGCTTTTCCAGGCTGTGGTTCTGTTGAAAACTGAAATCTTCCTGTGTCAGATGTAGTCAGGTGTGACCTCAGTGCAAGCTCAGGCAAACTCAGGAAAAACTCTACAGCAGACTTAGGAAGCCCTGACTTGGGAATGCCCTGCAAGCAGAGCCCTGCTTGAGAAGTGGGTTTTTTATACAGTCAGTCAGGAATACTAGACAACTGGACCCAATCAGAGCTAATTGCACTTCAAAAACAGAACCATGTGTTGTAAATAATTATTGATAAGGATTACCTGTGAAGAGACAGGATAGGAGGTGTCAGAAGACATCCATATAGTTCCAATACACAGACATAAGGAGCTCCAACATGTAGTCCTGCAACATGTAGTCCTGGTATTAGTAGTTACGGATGTGTGAAAGTTTTAGCCTCAAAAGTGAAACAGACAAATAACGGCACTTCCTGCCAAGCGGGATATGTTTCACAAAAAGTTCAGATTTTCCACCTTTCTCCACTTCGCTCATTGCTTTGAAATCAATGGTAAGACTGAATTTCCCCCACATGGTTTGTTTCCCTTTTTTTGCCACAGGGATAATATAAAAGGAGTGTCAGGTTCCAGCAGCATGTCATTCTGTGTTTGTGATAGGTAGACCTATAAGTCTACAGGTAGTAAAGCGATAGTCCAAAACAATGACTGCAGCCATGTTTGCTGCAGTGTGTGCAATAAGTGTTGATGATCCTTCTCCTCCTGAGGTGGCTGTTTGTCCTATAAAAAGTAGTAATATTAATAAAACACGTAAGAACACTGAAGACGACAGTGAGTCCCATTTTATTGTTGATGGCTTAATGGAACAAGGTGTAGCAATTCAACCAACTGTTGCACATGACAGTGAAACAAACAAGTGCAAGACCTGACCTGAAAGTAGTAGCAACTATTGAGAAAATTCTTCTAGGGGAAAGAAAAAATAAATTGTTTGAGACTATAAGAAACCTAAAGGACTTTACACGTAGAGGGCAAGAAGTAGTGGGCCATGTTGAGGATGAACTGATCTAGAATACATCCCTCCAGTATGCTTCTCTTCTTCAGATACAGATGAAGTTGAGTGTGAAATAGATGATGACATGGTCATAAAATTAGCTGAAAGGCAAAGGCTCATTTGCAAAGTCTCACTCTGGAAAAGTAAAGATGCCAGAAAACACACAATCATCCAATCAATCATCATCAGCATCATCACCTCTTCCAAGTCCAACTCCCGCCTAGACACACACACTATTGTTGAAAAAGCAGAAACACGGGTCATTAACATCCAAAATCCTAGCTATGATGAGTTCTTCTGCTGCTGCTGGGAGTGCAGCACATTTAATATATACTTGTACAACATCTAGCCACAATAGTAGAAGGAGGCCCCTAGGAACCCCTAGGTCTATGAAATGAAATGCATCGTATAGTGATGCTTCACTCATGATCCAAAAGCAAAACATTTTGCTATCTGTTATCTATGCAAAAAATCATGTGAACAGAGAGACAGCAGGATCATACCTAGGGACATTCTTATTGAGGTCATACCTGAATCACAACCACAGGTCTGATTGGGAGACAAAGAAGCAGCAGCATGTCAGACATGCAACATCTAGCAACAGAAGAAGCACTCCTAAAAGTTCCTTGGCTCTGAGGTGGATAACAGTAGTGCTGTTAAGGTATAAGAGACAGAGTGCTAAGATTTCCTTCATTTGCAATAACACCTATGGCTCCAACTGATGATCTTCAAATTCCAAACACAGAGGAGTATGACTATAAGTGTGTTGCAGGAGATTACAAAGGTCACAAAGTGCCCACAAAAGGCACCACCACTACATTCTCCACCACCACAAGTCATGTTGTTAAAGCAATAAAGTTACAAGTTTCTCTGCAATGTACTGCCAACCCACATTTACTGAGTTTTTGGGAAGGAGACAAAATCTTCAAAAAATAATCCTAGAGTACGCCTGTGGAATGGCTAAGTTGCCAAAATATTGGCAGCTAACATGCTGCCTTATTCTTTGGTAGAAAAACAGAGATTTTTCTGAACTCATGTCATGTGTTGCACATCACTAGCATATCCCAAGCCGCAGTTATTTTTCAAGGACAGCTTTGTCAGAATTGTACAAGCAGGTAGTTAAGGTAGTGTTTGGCAGCGGCCTTGAAACCTAATTTGGAAATTAACCTGACATCAGATATGTGGATAAGTGGCCAGAGTGCAGAATATATGACTGTCACTGCTTACTGGGTCTCCTTCCCACCAGTGGGCAAGAATAACATGCAACATCAGGTCACAGCCAGTAATCTTGCCTCTGGTTCTGGCAATATTATTAAAGCACATGAGCTTGGTGGTCAATACCAGCAGTAAGCCATTTTTGTACATGCAATGTATTAAGAGACAATTTTATAAAGCCATAGATGTATTTAATAAACTAGAGCAGGTGATTGAGGAATGACTTGTACTGTGCACCTGGTTTTATGTCTGCTGATAATGGCTCCAACATAATAGCTGCATTGAGAATAAGTCATATGGTGCATGTAGTCTGCTTTGCCCATATCCTAAATTTAGTTGTGACTAATCTGAATCTGAAAACCTCAGAGAGATGCTGAATATTGCCTGCAAAATCTTTGCCTATTTTAGCCACTTCTATTTCATTAAAGAGTATAACAACATGCCCATCACCAGCTGAAAATGGAGATACTTACTAGGTGGAATTCCACACTGTTCATGCTAGAGCATTTGTAAAAACAAAATAAGGCCTTTTGGCAGTGTACAATGCTAAACTAGAGGGCTTTGGAAGGAGCATCTATTTCACCTGAGCAATGGCAGCTAACAAGTGATGTATGTGAACTGCTGAAAAGTTTTGAGGTTACCACTTTGCTGGTTAGTCATGTAGGGGCAGGAATTAGTGAGATTGTTCTGGGAGACTTACATTTCTAAAAATGAACCAACAAGTAATATCATCTGAATATCAAGTAGCAGAGCTAGACAAAACCCAAACAAGACAGGGACATCGTCAGCACATGTACTGCTAGTAGCAGCAATGAGGATGATGATAAGAAGGAGGAAGGATTTGAAGGGTTGATATGATCTACCACAGTTAGGACCACTGTTAAGACAACTGATGAATGATTGACAGCAATCTAATAATAATGCAAGGTTAAATTGGATTCAAACACAATAATGCAAATAATTTGTCTACAATTAATTTCTATTAATCAGGATGATATATACAATAATCGCACCATCATTACTATACACATTTGCGCAATTCAGTGCATCCTTATTTTTATTTTATTGTTTTATCTTTTTGAAAATAACAGTTAGCATAGCTGCAGGCTTACAGAAAGAAAAGCCTGAAAAACATTTTTTTGCAGTCTTACTGAAAGTGAAACCTTCAAAATATTACTGCAAGGCATGGCTTGAAAAAATTATTGTAAGCTTCTAACAAGGCTAGTCCTGAAGAAAAAAATGTTGACAGGCCTCAGTTTTGTAAAATACAAGTCCTGAAAAATGTATGCATTATTAGCCTGGTGTTAGCAGTCTTAGATGCCTGGTGGTGTCAAATGCCACTAGTGACTCTCTGGCATTTGATTCTGACATAATTGTTGCTGGGATCTTCACAGGTGACATGAGATGTGCTGTGGTGCAAAGATGATGCAAATTGCCACTATCCCTAGTGCTGCTGAGGTAGCAGCAATATCACAACAAGCCCTCCAACTTCAGGTGCATGTGGTTAAAGGAAGTTGGCCAATTATGCTTATTTCTTGCATCTCCAATAAAATCATGGATATTTTGTAATTTTATTATTTCATTTGAGAGCAGGAAGGAACTGTGCCTTGTCATCAGCAAGTGCAAAGTGCACAATGTATACAAGGATACACTGTGAAAGAAGGGGAGGACTGGAAAGTATCATAACTGACACATCTGCTCTTATATTAAGCAACAGGTATAACTCCAAATGTTTAGGTCACAAATGGTAAACCATACCCAAATAATCTAGTACCGGTGTCGCTATGCTCTCACTATACTATCACTTTGTCAGTTCAGCTAAGGATATGTGATATCAAGAAGACTTAAAAAAATTAATCTTACCTGCTACCAGATTAACATATTCAGTGGGATGGAATGTATATGAATGTTCCCTGATACCCTGCATTCAATTGTTCTCCACCACAGTGCATATGTGGTCAGTGCACAAAACGATGTGCAATGGTTGGACACAAAATGCCATATTCTCACATCTATAGACTCGCTATCAGCTGGTGGGGGGAGGTAACGGAGGCAAAGTTGGTATTCCCAGGGAGTAAACAGACCCTGTAAGACAGTGGGTACATTGCACAAATAAGTACAAGAAGGCAAAGATGACACAGGTGTTATACTCATCATCAAATGTCCTGGCTGGGTTTCTCTTATTTTCCTCTAGGATTTCTCAACACGTCTATTCTTTTGCCCTTGGGGAGGGACAAGAGGCACAGTGACAGCAGCACTCTATTTCCTTATCTGAGGTTTGGCTTTCACATGCTTAATATAAATGTTGAGATGTTTATGTTCCATGATCTTTATGACAGCAGATGTGCTAAGGTGTGTCCCCTCCTTTCCCCTGTTCACTACCTTAGTTACAAAATCTGCTTTTTAATCTAAGGTTAGTGACACATTTCCCCACTGTCTCATGTGGTAGCTGCACCCTGGAGTTAAACTCAAAATGTTCATATTTCTAATTTTTCCTTGGTGTACAGTATGCATCAAATTTTTCCATACCACCTCGTAGTTGTCACCATCAGTTTCTAATAATTGAAAGCTGTTATAAATGCCTTTTGCACCAGCAACAGTTAAAATAAATGCTACTTTCTGATCACTGTGAAATGTGCTTGTTTTAATGTCTTTCACACACAGGTTAAACATTTGCCTGAATGTTCGCCACACTTCCTCCAGATTCTCGATCAACCTGATTTGTTCTCACTGGTAAATAGGGATGGGTGAAAATTTTCGCCTCAAAATGATATTGGCAAGTAATGGCACTTTCCGCTTGGTGAATAATTTCCAGCAAAAAGTGCCATTTTTCAGCTTTTTCCCGCCTTTTCCACCCAATGAACTCAATGGGAAGAAAAATATTTCTCCACCACACGAAAGTTTTCTACAGACATATAAAAGGCTGTCAGGCTCTCACAGCAGCCATTCTGTGTTTGTGAGAGGAGAGAGAAGCATGGTTTTGAGCTAGAGGAGATAGGCAAATAAAGGGGAATTGAAGCTTAGTTGAGGGAGCCATGTAGGTAGGACATTTGTTCTTTGAATTAGGGGAGTGTGGGGGCACTCTAGGGGATACGAAGGGAGGGAAAAGGTTGACCCCCAAATAGTCCAACATTCCATGTGACTGACTGGCAAGACACAGGCAGCTATGGTCCTATTTGCTTGCTGATTTTTTCTGATATTGTCTCTGTTCTGGGTGGGGAAGTCTGGGTAAAGAAGTTGTTGATTTTGTTTTCAGTTATAATTTTTTTTGGACAGACTGTGATAAAACAACAGGGTTATTTTTATAAATAAAAATAAATAAATAAAAAAGAATAAATAACTAAATATCTTAGGTGACAGTGACAGACAGCTGTCTGGGCATAGGCAAGGCATCATACAGCTCCATCAGTTGTGTTGTGTACCGTACAGTAAAAAAACACAGTGTAGTTGCGTAATGTCCAGCAAACACACAAGGGGAAGGGGGAGGGTTGGAGCAGTGCAGGGACGTGAGAGTAAAGTAGTAGTTTAAAAGCTTACTGCAGCAATGGTTGATGAACAGTGTGCAATCAATCATGATGATCCCTCTACTCCAAGGGAGGATGCAGTTTGCCAAGATCTCAGCAAAACTAGTTCCAGCACCACCAGTGCCAGTAGAAATATAGAACCATATAAGAAGAACACTGAAGATGACAACAAGTCACAAGTGATGCTGGCAATAGCATAATAGAGGAAGATGTAGCAGCTGAGCCACCTGCTGCATCAGATAGTGAGACAAACAAGCACCAAAACAACTGTCCTCAAAGTAGTAGCGAATTTTGTTACAGTAAAAGTAAAAATAAATTGTTGAAGACCTCTAAAAGCTTAGAGGAATATAATGGTAGTAGTGGACAAGAACTGTCAGGTGATGCTGATGTTGCTGCTGACCTAATGATGACTGATGATGATGCAGATCTAAAATATATCCCTCCAGCATCCTTCTCTTGTTCAGATAAAGATGAGGTTTAGAGTGAGGATGATGACAGGGCTATAAGGTTAGCAGAAAGTCAAAGTCTATATCTTCCACAACTTTTAAGGAGCACTGTGTCTGTCTATAAAGTGTTTGAGAAAGCCATTGGAAAGTCTGACCCTGGACAAGTGCAGATGTCAAAAAGCACGCAGTCACCCTATCAGTCATCATCAGCATCATTGCCTCTTCAAAGTCCAAGTCCCACTCAGCCACACACACCTGTTTTGAGTACCCAGCAACATCAACACAGGTTAACATCCACAGTGTTAGATATGACGAGTACCTCCGGTGCTGCTGCTGTAATTGCTGCACCTTTGACACCTAGCAGTAGTGGCAGTAGAATTACATCAACATCCAGCTCCAGCAGTAGTAGTAGCAGAAACCACACATGACAGACAAATATATTAACAGCAGCACAGATGAGAAGGTGATGGAGGGATGAGAAGAAGGGTTGCCTCCATCTACCCCACTTGGGACCACTGCTATGAGCGACATGTAATGTGTGTCACTAATCTGAAAAGGAGGATAGAGGATAGAGATTTGATGCAAAAATGACAATAGTAAAAACTATATACATGCACAAATCACAACCATACCAGCCAGTCCTCCACTACCACCACTACAATACACGTCTGCCACATTGTAGGATGTATTTTTTTTTTTTTAGATCTCTTGACATCATCATGAATATGTGCCAGCGTAATTCACAAAGTAAGTTAGTGTTGTGGGCAAAGGACAAGTGCATTCCGCATGCTAACACATTTTTCAAGCCATATGTTGCTATAGGACTCACAACTTTGACTTTCAGCCACTTATTTCTAAACTTCAGCCTTCAGAAAAAGTAATATTACAGTGGGAAATGTAGAACCTATAGGAAATATAGGCGAAAAATGTGTTAACATAAGCAGAAAATTTGTTAAAATAGGCGAAAAGGAGGACATTTTTGCATGGGCGGAAAGGTGAAATTTTTCATGGGAAAAGCGAAAAATCGGCACGTTTTCATGAAAAGTCATGCTGTGATTTTTTCACACTCTTTGCCCACCCCTACTGGTAAACCATGTGAGCCTTTCTGTGTTCGATGATTCACTCATATTTCTTGTTGCAGATCCATATTTGCTTGTTTCATTTAAAACAGGATAAACGTCCACTTTTACTGCCATTTATTGTTTACTAAATGATTTACAAGTTTTAATGTGATGCAACTCACATATTGTAATTTCTCAGCATTAACATGTGAGCTGTTGTACTGTGCTTCTGTGTTCTAACTCCCTGTACCCTTTTTGAATAATTCCTGAGACCATTACAGGCTCATTACAAGCAAGAAGCCTGGCCATCAGTCTTCGAAGAATAAGGATCACTTCAGAGATGAGTAATTATGAGAGGTAATAGCACTATTATAAAGTTTGTCGCCATATGCCTAATTATTGAAGGACAACTTTATAGAGGGTGAACGTTCTGCTTTAAGAACTAGATGGAAATAGACTATTTAAGCACAGTAGAAGGAGAGTTCAGGTTTGTTACAATTTTCCCAGAAGAAGGAAGCAGACTCTTACAAAACATGTCAGAAGATAACTATAGTGCTGTTTTATACAGGGCTAGTTCTAGGGTTTGTGGGGCAATGTGAAAAACAATTTTGCATGGCTGTTTTTTTATTTTGGGGGGTAGGGTTTAGAAGAAAAAAAAACAACCAAAAATGAATACAATTACAATATTTTAAATTGTGCAGCACCTACTGGAGTAAAAATATGCCAATATGATTTTAAACTTTGGATTATTAAGAATAACAAACCGGAACTCTCCTTCTACTGTGTTTAATATTCCAACTAATTGTTTTTTAGATACCACAAAGTTTGTAATTGAACTAGAGCTACACTAATGATACACAGAGCTCACAGATGAAATGATGCTTCATTACCACAGAGTGTAGAACTGAGATATAGTTACACTAATAATGCCATAGAACATTCAGTTGAAATGGAGCCACAAAACTGATACTATAGAGCTTACAACTGAAATGGAGCTACCAAGGATACCACAGAGATTACATGTACAATGGAGTTACAATAATGATACACCAGTAGCCATATAACAACAAATATTAACCCTAGCCTTGTCCCAACTGCACTGGCAGTCATCTCATAATGAATGAACAGTGATGTACTTGGGAAACCTGGAAACCACATGTTGACTCTCAAAGCAGAATTCAGTTTGTTCACATTTATGAGTGTGACTATGTGGGCATGTCAAAGGGCCTTGGAGGCAGGAAGCTCTCGGTCAAGCATGTACTACTCACTGTGACTGGCATGCCACCAGTCAATCACAGCAGCAGTCAACTAAGACAAACTCAGGTCACATAGCCTCACCCATCGCTTACTCTGTGGACCTATTGCCAACCTTAAGTCAATAGAATTTGGTCAAATTTTCACAGCTTGATGAGCCTGGCTTAGCATTTTGATGATGTCTTTGTATTGGTAGGCAACCAGAGGCCCTCAAGTTGCCCCTGCTCATGACTACATTATCATCTACAGCTAACCAATGGCTGGCTGGGAATGGTGGGGACTTGCAATCCTGAAAAGATGGAGAGCCTCAGGTTATTAACTGCCTGGCTCTGCTCTAAACATTTTGGAACAGTACCACTACACCTGCTCCATTCACTGGGCCTGGGGCTGATGTAATTTAGACCACACAGGAGTTGAGAGAGAAATGAAAATAACCTTGCTGCTATACATTACATAATACACCCATGGCACTGCTGGATGCCCACACTGCTGCAGACCCAAACGTCTGTCAGGTCAACTGGAGGGAAAGCCAGGTAGGGGTATAGTTCTGATCCACATACTCCCATTGGCTATTGTGACAGTGTAAGGGAGGATTATAAATGGAAGGTATTTAGGACCCAGAATCCTATATAGCCTCTACCCCGCCACCTGTTCCCAATTAGTAGGTTCACCAACCTGTAAATCCCAGGTTGCTGAGATTGTAGAGAGAATGGAGTTTGACTTTCTGGTAGAAAGAAGTGCAGAGCAGAGCAACAAAGTAGTATTTGGAAAAGGTTGGTTAAACCTGTGCTGTTTTTGCTAGCTTAGTACCCTGAAGTAGAAAGGGAATTTGCTGCAAGTAAAGTTAGTGCTCAGATCAAGCTAGGTTTTTGTTTTGTTTAGTTTTGTTTTCATTTTTGTCTTGTAAAATACTGCCTGTTTAGTGTAATGTATGCAATGTGAAAATTAACCTGCACAATTTTTAAGATCATGCGGACTGTGTGTGATGCCCTAGAGGACCATGCCTACTGCCCATCCAGGTGCAGCCCACTTATGGTTTATCATACTATGTAAAATCATTCATTGCACCCAGTTCAGCTGTATATTTGATAATCCAGGACCAGGCTGCCTGAATATAATATTAAGGAATTAAAACAAACACCAAATGTGTAAATTGAGAGATAACATCATACCTGAAAACTTTAATCACTTCTGGTGATGTATCCCTGATTGCTCTAACAGGGAAGTACTCTTATCAGTTCTCAAAGAAACCGTAACTATCATGGTGCCCGTGATTGCCTCTAGCTACTGTGTGTACAGGCGACATTGCATTACTTCCTGGTTGTCGAGCTGAAGCACAGTTGCTATTCTTACTGGCCGCTGTTAATTGCCAGAGTGAATCTCTGCCTACATACTAGGCCTTAAAGGGATAGTAATACTTTATTATTACTATTCCCCATATTGTAGATATTTTCAAAAGAATTTAATAGCCCCCAGGTTCATCTCGAAAACCGATAACTGAAAGCAAAGTTCCCCCTTTCTCCCCCTTCACTGAAGTCAGCATTGTACTGACTGCAGGGGAAGTCTGTCATACGACAGGCTTGCGGCTCTGCAGCTGAGCCAAGATTGCGTTAGTGAAAAGGAATTATTTCACTGAAACAGTCTTCTACATGTGCTTGGTTTGCAGCAGGCATAGTAAAGGTGGCAGGTGGTTCAGCACTGGCAGCAGGCACAGCACTGGTGGCAGCAGGGGCAGCACATCTGACAGCAGGCACAGCAGTGGTGGTAGCAGTAGCAGGGGCAGAACATCTGACAGCAGGCACAGCACTAGTGGAAGCAGGGGCAGCACGTCTGGCAGCAGGTACAGAAATGGTGGCAGCAGGGGTAGCATACCTGGCAGCAGTCACAGGCAGCTGACCTGTTCTGCTCTTACTACCACCCTTTTCTTCCTCTCTTCCCATTAAATTCCCTAAGATTCCTAGGGGTGATTTAGGGGGACTGGACAGCATTAGTTCTGTAGTGCTCACTTCCTCCTCCTCCTCCTCCTCCTCCTCCTCCTCAGACTCAGTGAACAAATAAGGGTCCTTCCAATTCCTCCTTTTACTATTTTTAAACTTTCTCACAGGGATAGCAGTCTCTATGAGTCTCTCTTGCCTCAATTTTGCCAAAACATCACAGCAGAACAGCACAACATGTCTATCTCGCTCCGTAGCTGCTTCTATTGTGTTTCACTTCCTGGAATACATCATGTTTTTATAGCGAAAAGTCAAAAAAGGTAAATCAATGGGCAAAAACTTTCTAACCTTTGAAAAAATGAATTGTGGCCAATGGGTGAAAAATGCAAAGATTTTAATCGCTGGTTTTAAAGCGGATTTTCCTGTGAAAAAGCAGACAACAACGTGGTTTTCGCTGGATTTTTCATGGGAAAACGTTGAAAGCTTTCACTCACCCCAAGTCAAACCCTGAGAGTTCTGAGGTATGATCAATGCCCCATATAGGCCATCTGCTTGTACAGGACAGGATTCCAGCTCTGCACAAGCAGACTTGGAATTCAGGGTTTTGAAATGTTTCCCAGGCTCCATAGAGTCAGTCAGATCAGAGATGAGGTAGTGGATGCTTTCTCTGAAGTCTTACAGAAATGGTGTGGAACTGGCTATGTGACTTGATGTATAACCCCTGAGATAACTGAGCAAGCTGGAGCTAGACGGGGGAAAAACTTGTTTTTGGCAGTGCTCTGTCTGGTGGTTACTTACTGATTTGTTCCTTTAAGCCAGGCATCTGAAATTCAAACAGCTAAGAGTCACATATACTCAACACTGTATGTATAAATATAAATTTATGCAACTAAATGGATCAAAATTACAGATAACTGTTCATAATGACTGATGAATAAACAGGTATCAGTACTTTTGGTCTATTTTCTTTAGTTGCACAATAGATAAATTATATTTATGCATACAGTATTGAGTATATGTGGCCCTCAACTGCTTGCATTTGACATGCCTGGTTTAACCCTTTGAGTGTCAGAAAGGTATCCAATGCATTGCTCTGCAATACATTATATACCTCTCTGTTATGCAAAGGGTTAAAGGAACAGACCAGTAAGTAACCATCAGACAGGGCCCTGCTAAAAACAGGTTACCCCCTGTCTAGCTCCAACTTTTGCAATGAGGTTAATATAATACATCAAGTTGAAGTTACATGCCAGTGAAAGCCTGCACTTTCCCCATAATGTGACTGGTTCTGCCATTATTAAATGATGACAAAAGAAGAACTTACCAGCCAACACTGGCTGGACTGGAGAGGTAAGCAGGTTCTATGGTCTGCTTTTGCTCTGCCCCCACTGCTTCAAGTTCTCCCATTCTAGCAGACCAACGCAACAATGTCATAGAAACGTCACTGTAGTTGCTTTTCCTCCTGTCCTCTGCTACTGGGGGCATTGTGTTAGTTTCTGGGGATGGTACAGGTAACAGGCCCCACCTTCCAATAAATTAATGGTAATCCTGATTGACATGCCAGCAGTCTGTCACACATTGCAACTCAGCCCCTATAAGAGCGGTGGCCAACAAATAAGCATGTCCGGGTGTTTTACAGCTTTGCACCTGCCCAAGATCCATCCAGATTGTTATATATCATATCTAAAGCCTTTTTTCTTTAAAGGGGTACTATTACCCCAACTAAAGTCCACCCCACCTTATTAGGCATCTAGCGATAAGCTTAACAAACTATTGTGCAGAATAAAGACAGCGTTAATCAAAAATCCTTCCTCAGCCGACACTGATGGCCAGGCAACAACTCTCTAGAGGCAATTGCGCGCCTGTGCCGTCTGTCCCTTCTGGTACCTTAAGGTACCATGCAAGTCCTCCTAGAGGAGACCTGAACTGACGGAGCAGGTGCACAGACTACTGTAAGCAAAGATGTCTGCTCTCTTGTCTTGCCGTCAGTGTCGTCTGAGGTAGGATTTTTGACTAACTCTGTCTTTATTCTACATAACAGTTTGATTGTTAAGCTAATCACTAGATGCCTAATTAGGCAGGGTGGACTTTAGTTGGGGACTTCCACTTTAAAGTATCACCTGTGATTTTGCCATGTGCTGTTCCTTCTTGGATGTCCAGACTGAGTATCTAGCTGTTTTTTTTTTTATTTCTTTATTTATTTTTCCTCTCTCTCTCTCTATCTGCTTCACTCTTATTCTCTCCTTTTACATAACAAGCTATGTGGCGGAAAGTTCTGGGTTTTAATAGTATGGAGTGAGAATTTTTGCCAACATTGAAAACATAGGTGGAATATTGAACTGTTCTGATGGTAAATTCTGTGGTGTCAGTGAACGGCAAAACATGTTTGGGATTCTCTGTGGGTGGGAATTCCTGTAGGAAAAGAGGAAAATTTTACTTTTTCCACAAAAATTCCCATGGGAACAAAGCAGTACCTTTTTGCCCATCCCTACTAAATAATTCCACTGAAATAAATTAAGGCTTTAATTGATCCATATGTGGATTTGTTTTGTTCCTAATTCACTGAATTTTTAATTTATATACACGTCCGATTGACTTCCGATCAATATAGGATGTGATTTATACAATAACCTCAAATACTGTTCTTAGTTATCATTTTATGTGGGAAGTACTTTTTTGTTATTAGTTTTGCAGAGTTTTTCTAGCTATATTGGCAGCACTACAGCTGAAGTCTGAAACAGATTCACAAGGTACGATTTGCTTCACTAATATATTTAAAATTGGGAAAAGCTTTTATAGCACTGCTGTCTATGAAATATTCCAGCAGAAGGGTTGTTTAAAACAGATGGTCCTGTACAAATAATGAGTGTGTCTGTTTGATTCATGTTTCAAATCTGTAACGCTTTCACTGTGTTAGGATATAAGGCTTTTAGATAGTTGCTTTATGGAAATTATGAATCCATATGAATTAAGATTTGTATTTAAGGCTAGCATGCTGGTACACAAGAGTAAATATGATAAGTACTTATTTTTGGAATCATATACAATTTATAGTTGAGAATGCCTAGTCATACTGAATACGTGGAGGGAACATCATGGTGTAATTTACCTAATTATCAAAAAAACAGATCACCACGACCATGAGCATATTAACCTTATAAAAATACAAAAAGGTTAATGAAATAAGTTTTGAGGAAGCTATCTTGTTGATTAGACCTGCTGGTGCAAGTATTAGTGTGATACTTCTTCTAATCATCTGTCATAAACATCACCCACCCAATATCACTCGCTATAACTGACTAAGCAGCAACACAATTCAGCATCAACAACCTTAGTTATGAGTGCTTCTGCTGATGTTAAATGTGCAACACCACTGATATCTACTGCTAGTAGCATTAAGACATCTAGCTCCTTTGGTAGTAGTTGTACCTCAGGAATTCCTTAGGCTATAAAAAATCTACAGAATGGAAATACTTCACTCACGATGCAACAGTTACACTTGTTTACAGCTGTTTTCTCTTTGAAAAAACATGTGAGCAGAGGGAAAGCATAGACCCCACCTGAAGCACAATCACAGGTCTGTTTGGGAGACACACCAGCAGCACGTCAGATGTGAAGATTATCAGCAATAAAAGCACTACTGAAAGTGTGTGGGGCTGAGGGGTACATTAAAATAGTGTTATAGATGTCTCAGAGTGGGACTTGTTCCAGTTGTTTATATTTGCCCCTGCTTTTCAGCTGCTGTTGTACTCTTGGTATTGTGCACCTGTTTACCTTTAAGCACTTATGGACTTGAGTGCTGCTCAGAAGGCTCTAGCTATGCTGATCTTGCTGATTTCCTCTACACTGCCACTGGTGTTCTGTACCTGCACTGCAGCCTGCCTCTAGCCACTCCATCTTGTGTCTAGTCTCTGTATTGCATCCTGGCTCCAGCTACTCCTCTTCGTGTTCAGTTGCTGTATCTGAAGTCTGTTTGCTGCTGCCTGGCAATAGGCTCTTGTACTCCACTTGTGACAAGTTCTTCAGGCCCTGTCAACTGATCTGTGCTATCCAAACTTGTGACTGGCACCTTTACCCAGCTCCTTTACCCAGCTTAGGCCACAGAGCCTGTACAGTGGTCTGACTATTTTTCCCAAGCAACACAGTCTGTCACTATACCATACAGTCTTATGGCTCAGAGTGGCAGTTGTAATTAGAGTCTGAGGTCATCACAGCCAGGCACAGTGACAACTGATATCATTTTTTAAGGACAGCTTTGCCAGTTATACAAACAGGTGGTTAGTGTAGTGAGCAAGTGGCTGGAAACATCATAAGGCAAGATCTGTTGACAAAGTGAACCCCCCAAGATAGTAATCAGGTGATGTTGCTGTCACTTTTCCCTTTCTCTATTCTCAGCCTTAGTATGCTCACAAATATTCAGGGCTTATACTGCTGTAGGACTTGGCCTGCTAACAGTGCATTACATTCTTTGCTTCAGCTTAACCACCTGACCCCTCACTTTTACCAGCTAAAATTGATGTCCTTCCCACCCTGCTAAAAAAAGTATTTCAAGAGTTATGTTGCCATAGAATTAATAAGCCTGCAACATTTTTCTCAAGGCTTATGTTTCTATAGGCCTTTGCCTATAGAATTAGTAGTATTTGCACAGGAATTCTCACTGACATACTGCCAAAGGTAGAAATTGGCAAACTTCCCATGGAAACTTAATTGGTGTAAGGGTAAAGGGGGGGAGGTTTATGTATGTTCTATCCCTGGGAATCTCCATGGAAAAGCTGTACATTTAATTTTTTTTAGCCATGAAGATTCACGCAACAAAAACAGGACATTTCCCCAATCTCTGAAATGAGTCATGCACAATCTAGTTTTTGTTTGCCTGTACTTAAGCGGATCATAATTTCATCCTAGAACAGAATTATCCTTCAGGTATATTGTACCCATCTGTCACAGTTACCCAGAGAAGTTCAGGAGTCAGTACGGTTTAGTTAATGCAGTTTATTAACAAATAACATACAGCGGGTATATACAATATATACAATAAGAATAAGCACAGGGTAATAGCCAGCAAGCCTTCTATCAGAAATAATAGGTTGCAAAGCTAAACCACTGTGCTGGAGACTAGGCCTTAGCCACTGGAACTCTCGGCTGGAACCAGGAACAGGAACTGGAACAGCAACCCAGGATCTTGATCCGAAGAGGAATAGGGTCTGACTCAGCCTGCAGTCAGGCATGCGAGTCTACCAGAGCCCCAGGACCGCACTATATTGTGTGTCTGATCACCAAGGGAAAAGACAAAAGAATAGTCAGACAGAGCCACCAGTCAGCATCAGAGGGGGTAGTCAGACAAGCCGGGTCATACACAGATCAGGTAGTCATCCAGTGCCACAAGTCTGCACTAGATTGGATGTCCACTATTAGGGGTTAGGCAAAAGAATAGTCAGACAAAGCCACAGGTCAGCACCAGAATGGATGGAAGACTAGCCAGGTCATACACAGAGCCCAATGCAACAGATCTGCTTTGAACAACAACGCAAGGGCATCTGAGTCAGGCCTCAGTCTTCCCTTTAAACCCCTCCACAGGAAGTAGGAAGAACAGCTCAGAGGGAGGAAGTAGGAAGTTGGTAGGAGGAGACTACAGTAAGCAAACATATAAAACAGAGGCCTGTAGCATGCTAGAAGCCTCGCGCCTGCAGGTCCAGGTAAGCTGTAACACCATCTCACATCAGTTGGATATGCAAAGTCATACTGTCCTTAAGCTCAATAAGTCCACGTTATTGCAGAAAAAAAACTTCTGTGGCAGGAACCAGAGGACAACAGCACAGACAGCTTAGAGGAAATGTACCTCTGAGTGTGCACTGTCTGTGACATTCACTACCAGCATTGGTGGTGACCTTAGTTGGTTACCTTAAGGTAATGGATGTTCCTGACAGTGCAGGTGCACAGAGCTTCTCTTGTAAGCTCTGTGCAGCCCGATGCCTGTCAATTAATTTTTTTTCTACAATAATGAGGATGTATTGCGCTTAAGGACAGTGTGACCTTGCATATTGCTAAGTTAGTAATGTATTGGGGTGCAATGTAATTAGCATGATAGTTCTGCTTTAAGATAAAATATGTTCATGTGCATCAGTTGCCAACTCATATTCTGGGAGCAATTTCCTTAGAGATGTGCCACCACCATCACCACCTTGTTCTCTCATACTCTTATACTCTAAAGTGCAGTCTTCTAGTCACTCTAAGGAATTAAGTATATGATTTCTCAGAATCTGGTTCCTCATAGTGCTGCCCACACCTTGGCACATGTTTATCATTAAAGCAGGGGCCAACAATATAGCACACATGTTGGGTGATATTTAGCATTTCTTTGAGGGTTCCAGATTATAAAAGGAATCCATTAGCAATTACATGTAGGACATGGGCACATTAGGATATATGTACCATACCATATGTACTATTCTCAAGGCAGCTTTGCTATTAGAAGCATTCCAATAAGACACCAAGCCAGTTTTCAAGGAGCAGGGTACAAGCCAATAGCATATGACCTACTGGAGATTGTTAGACACATCCACAGCTTTATGGGGTTTCCTTTTAAAGAGGTGCATGCCTAATATAGCATGTTGATGGTATGAGCTACCTTACAGATGGCCTTTACTACTAGGGCCAGAGTCAACATTGGCAGTGTCCTGCTGGTACTGCTTGCTGCTGATCACTGATGGAAAAATACAGAAAAGAGCTGTTAGCACGTGGGGCAATGTTTTGCCTGTTGTTTGCCTTAAAATAATGTATGATGTATGTCTCAGCTCAGGTGCAGAATTTCCAGCCTGTCTGTCAACTGTCAGTCGAAAGAACATCATTTTTAAACTGTCCTTGACTGTCAGTGTCACTTCACCACCTACAAATCCCAACAACACTGTCCAATGCCCACAATTTTTTTCTCTCTCAAGGGCTACTTTGTTAATTTTCAGTATAGTTTAGGAGAGACCTGTTCATTTTAGATTAAGCTGCTTGCAATAGACGATAAAGCACATAGCAGAAGGTCCTACACACCACTGTATATGCTTCTCTCTCTTGTTTTTATCTTTGTGTATGTAGGACTAAGTGTGCGTGTAAGTAACACAGGATGCTAAGAAGTAGCAGTTGACTGTGTTTTCTTTAATATTTGTGGTATGTATATCTTTGTATTATCTGACTGTCACTCAGTCTCAGTCAAATCTCAGGCTCAGCCTGTCATACGCCATTCAAAAGGATTTTTGTTTATCTGTTTTTTTTTTTTTTGTTTGTTTTTTTAATCTTTCTCCCTCCCTCTTCACATCCACACTCCTGCACCCCACCTGTTCAGAGAACAACTGGCTGCCACCGATACTCCTTAAATCAAGGAACTCCAGCTTCCTCTTTTTGCCTGTCTCCCTCTACACTAGCTAACCCAAACATTTCAGCTTCACAGACTGACAAGATGCAGTAAGCTAACACCCCTTTTTACTGCCAATTTAGCACAGCAAAATACAAGAGAGGAATCTTTCCCCATACGGAAGAATTAAATTATTATTATTAACAAGGTAATGAAAAAACAGAAAAACTTGATGTTCCCTTTTCAGACAAAAACTTTTACACATCTCTACATTAATTAGTCCCCTGTTCATTGCACATATATTTCTATATGCAAATACAGTGCATTTGATAGCATTTCACACTATGCTATGCTATGATAAAGTTTCAGCTCAGTCTGATTGATGCAGTTACTGTATATGTTAGAATGAGTGTTTGGAAAACTTCCCCACTCCCACACCCTTCAGGTAAACCCTTTCAAAGCTCCACGTACTGTTCTTGGAGAATGAGCCCATTAGTAATGCGTGATCACTACTGTCTATCTGAAATGAACTCCAACTATAAGTGAACCCCTTGGATGTCAGGTTTCTAACTCATTATTTCATAATGCACAGGATACCTCTCTGTCATCCAGTGGGTTAATGACACTAGATAGTTGTCATGGCAAGTAGCTCCCTGAAAATGAAAATGTACTTTCCATGAAAATCCTGGCAGGCAGTCAGTCTATCAAGACTATAAAGTTTGTTTGTTTTAGATCTCATGTGTGCTTTTTAAATGGCTTCCATAACCAAATAAGTATTTTGAGTACATTTTTCAGTTTGTTTTCATTCTATTTTCTAGGGAATTTGTTATTTAACTCTTTGAGCACCAGAGAGGCATCCAGAGCATTGCGGTTAAATGCATTGAATACTTCTGTGGAACTGAAAGGGTTAAATGTACAAGATGGAAGAAACACACATATTTAATTGGGCAACATCATAAGTAAACAGAAGCAAGAAACAGGTTCATAAAAATAAAATATTACATTAGACATCAAAAACAAATATGCTTAAATTCTATTGCTATGGTACCACCATTATATCCATTGGAATAAACATCAGAAAACAATGCTTAAGTGCTTCAAAGGATCAGAAAAGTTTTATTATGATATATATCATATGATAGGCTAATAAGTGTTTTATATCAATAGTTAAACCCATTACAGGACTTAGACAGATTTATGTATTTTTTATTTGTTAGTGGTATGAGTTTTTATGCTAATCCTTAACTTTTTTGATATTAAAAAACATTTATATTATTATTTACTTTAATAATATATATATATTTTATATTTACCATAATCCAGTTACCAGTGCTCATATACATCAGTATTGAACTGGACTGCTTTATTGGTGGGCAGGTACTAGCGTCTGCTATTTTCAATCTTTCCAGTTTTCTTTCTAGTTTGCAAATGTTCTCTAGACCAATGGTGCAAATAATGGATTGCACCAAAAGAGCAGACCAACAGAATGCAGGAAATAAGGAGGTATATGAAGATTTTCCATCCTTCAGCATATGCAAAGCTCATAGCAGTACAGTTAAATAATTTTTTATAATGTTATCACCCCTAAGAAGTGTGGATCACCCACCACCACCCAGTGACATATTTTGTGGAACAAAGGTACAGTGACTGACAGTATCTGATTACTTATGCAATGGTTTAATATTTTCAACATAAACCTTAAGGTGGTGGTGGTTATGTTCGTTGCACATAGCTCTTTCCACGCCTTCACAATATTTTCACATACAGTGCACATTGAGGTTGTTGATAGCTACCCAGTCCCTCCCTGCCCCAAGAAAAAATATTTCAACACCCATGATTTTAGGAGGTTTAGGAAAATAAGTATTATGGTGACTTGCCAACTTCTCATCAGATGCACTTGATGTGGTGCTGTTGCTGCTGCCTCATTAGTGCTCATAGGAACCATCACTACCACCTGCCTTATATCATTGAGGCTGCTGGTTCCAACACCACAGTCTGTAAGGATGATGATACTGTCCCAGCTCCCACCATAATTACTACTACCCATGTGCATGGAGTGCACTGATGTAACAATAGGGGTCAGTGACAGGGCCCGTCACTCCAGGGGCCAGGCCGCCCCCTGTGACCCCCCCATCCCGGCGCCCACAAGAAGCTACTGCTGAGCTCCCTCTTCTGCACTCTAGTAATGCAGAGCTCTGGGAGATGACATAATCTCCCAGCATTCTGCATTACTGAAGAGAGGACCGTGTGGGAGCTCCAGCTTCTGAGGTCTGGGCAGTAAGAGGCTCAGACCTCTCCTGTCACGCCACTGCACCAACAGGGAGGTAGGAGATGGACGCTGGGGGGGGGGGTCAATATGGAGGCAATGTGGATATTGGGGGCAGTGTGGAGTCAATGTGCAGACATTAGGATTTTTAATCAAAAACACAATAGAGAAGGCCAACATGAATCCAAGATAATTCTCTACAACAAAACTGAGACTGCGTGAGTTTGTTTTTAGACCAGCACTCAGAGGGTAGCACACATGTATGCAGAAGTCTATGGTGGATTATTATGTTATAGTGCAAATGAGGAGCAGGATTGTGGGTATATGAGGAAAATTGTATTAAAAGTGGCAAAGTTAGAACAGATAGTAGTAATATGTGCATTTTGTTATGCATGTCAAATAGATAACAGGGGAGAAGAGAAACAGGTAATCAGAAAATTGGTGAAATAAAATATCTAACTAAGATTGTTTAGTAAGACAACTTAACATGTGTAACATTTATTTTAATCTCTTCCCTCCTATTCCACTATTCCACTGCATCCCTTTATTGTTTACTTGTGTCTTAAAGCAGTTGTATTGCAGCAGCTGTCTCTCTCCTGTCCAACTATCTTGTCTAACTATCAATATTTAGATAAAATGTACTTTGATAAGGTGCCAACTAATACCCCTGGCAAATGCCACCCCTAACTGTAACTGGTTTTATACTAGCTAGATGACATACTGATAATAGAAGACTCAGAGACAAAGGCAAGAAAAAGTACAGCCATATGCCTAGACCTTCTACGGAGTCTGGGCTGGATAATAAATTTACAGAAAAGCCAGGTTCAACCATCGACTTTGATCTTTCTGGGAGTCCAATTTGACACAAGGCAAGAACTAGCCTCTCTGTCAGACGACAGACAAGATTGCCTACTTCACAGAGTATCTCAATTCCTAAAAAGGCAGGTGCAGACTGCAAAGGACTTCTCAAGATTGCTGGGAAAGTTGTCATCAGCACACCAGATCACACAGCAGATGGACTCAGTTCAATTACCACAGGTACTTCAAGCAAGATCCATCCAACACCTTAAAGAAAATTCCAATCCTCCCATCCACCAGACAGGAGTTAAGATGGTGGTGCCAACAGGAGAATATTACAAAGGAAAGGCTACTAGGAGCAATCCAATGTCAAACCATTACCATGGATGCTAGCAGAACCGGATGGGGAGGAATATGTAGAAACAAAACTGTCCAGGTAACTTGGACAGCAAAAGAAGCAGGTCTACATCTAAACATTCTAGAGTTGCAAGGACAAAGGATCTCAAGAATGCTCACGTTCTAGTCCGCTACGACAACAACACCACAACACTAAGATATCTACTAAACCAAGGGGAAACAAAGAGCCAGAAGCTCAATCATCTGGCACTTAGAATACTCCTTTGGGCAGAGGCACATCTAGCAGCCCTAACAGCAACATACCTATCAGGAAATCTTAACACGCAGGCGGATTACCTGAGCAGAAAGAGGATAGAGCCCTGAGAGTGGTCATTAAACAACCAGGTTTATCAGGACATTATAATAGAAATTGGAAGTCCAACAATCGACCTCATGGCATCGGAGACAAACACAAAATGCCAGATCTTCTTTTCAAGATAGAAGTAAAAAAAAGCAGTGAGCCAGGAGGCTCTCCAATTCACCTGGAATTTTCACCTGGCCTATCTCTTCCCTCCACTTCCTCTTATAACGGAAGTAATTCAGAAGATAAGAAGGGACAGGACAGAAGTGATCCTAATAGCCCCATATTGGCCCAGGAAGATATGGTATGCCGACCTACTGACCATGTCTATCAGGACGCCAATCAGTCTACCTGTGATCCCTCACTTACTATCACAGGGCCCCATCTGTCATCCTGATCCAGCATTCTTGAAGCTGAAGGCATGGTGACTGAGCGGAACTCTTTAAGGAAAAAAGGGCTTTGAGACTATTATGGCAGGCCGCCACCCCTTGTTTACCAGGATCTATTACAGAGTCTGGTCAGTCTTCTACAAATTGTGTAAGGCCAGAAGACTGGACAGAGACAGCATCTCTTCCAGTAAGATACTGGACTTTCTCTAAGAAGAGTTTCAAAAAGGTCTAAAATCTGCATCTTTGAAGGTACAGCTGTCAGCCTTATCAGCCATACTAGCCTCTCCATTGGCTGAACAATATGTGTTCTGACGATTTATATCGGCAGTCACTAAGATCAAGTCAACTATAAGAGACATGATTCCACCATGGGATCTGAACCTAGTATAATTCTGCTCCCATGAGTTTGAACCCTAGCAATTTATTACCATGAAACATCTTACATTAAAAACTGTCCTTCTCACAGAGGTTACTTCAACAGGAAGAGTTGGAGAATTGCAGGCACTATTATTATGTGTCTCACCACACCTTGTGTTTCATCAGGACAGGGTAGTACTTCGTCCAAAACCATTATTTCAATCTAAGGTAGACTCTACTTTTCACTTGAGTCAAGAGATCATCCTCTCTTTCTTTTGTGCAAATCCTTCCAACAAAAGAGAGAAAGAATTGCATAATATGGATCTGGTCAGATGTTTAAACATATATTTCCAAAGAACAAAAGTCTTTAGGAAAACACAGGCCTTGTTTGTCCACCACTGAGGAAAGTATAAAGGTACGGTGGCTTCCAAAGCCTCTATAGCCAGGTGTATAAAACAAGGTATTGGCCTTGCCTACGAATCTGCCAATCAAGAACCTCCGCCTGGCATCAAAGTGCATTCTACCAGGGCTATTTCCACTTCCTGGGCACAGGAAGCAGTGGCAACTGCAACTCCGGAGGAGGTTTGCAGGGCAGCCACTTGGTCCTCAGTGTCCACATTTGTTAAACATTATAAACTGGACATTCAATCATCAGTAGATACAAAATTTGGCAGGAAGGTGCTGGAAGTGGCCATTCCTGTATCAGACTAATTTTCCCACCCTGGCCTCTGGAGTACTGCTTTGGTAAGTCCCAGTCCATTGCCATGGATTGGACACAGATTAAAAGGTGAAATTTACTCACCGATATTTTGTTTTCCTCTGTGTCCTTCCATGGCAACCCAACCCCACGCATACATTGGTTGGTATCTGTATCGTTCCTAAATATATTGTATATATAACACAATATTCATCTAATGCCATTCTGTGTTTGTGAGAGGAGAGAGCAACATGTTTTGAGCTAGAGAAGATAGGCAAACAAAGGGCAATTGAAGTTGAGTTTTATGGAGTCATTTTGGTGGGACATTAGTTCTCTGTAGTAGGGGAGTCTGGGGGCACAATGGGGAGAAGAAGGGAGGAAGGAGGTTGACCCAAAATACTTCAAAATGTTGGTGTGACTGACTGGCAAGACACATGCATCTGGGGTCCAAATTGCTTGCTGATTTTACTTTTATTGTCTCTGTGCTGGGGAAGTCTGGGGAAATAAGTTGTTTTTTTGTTATATATATATTTTTGGGACTAACTGTGATAAGATATAGTGGATAACTTAATAATTTAAATAAATAAAAAAAATTAAAAAACATAAATAATTAAACAAATAAATATATTAGACAGCTGTCTGGGAGCTCTGTGACTGAGGCAGACTTGATAAACAGCAGATGACATTGAGAATTTTGTTGAGGGCCAAGGCAAGACATCACCATCCATCAGTTGTGTACTGTAGAGAGTAAAAACACACAGCAGTTGAGTAATGCCTAGCAAATGCACAAGCAGAAGGGGGAAAGGTGGAGCAGTACAGGGACACGGGAGTAAAGTGGTAGTACAAAAACTGACTGCAGCAATTGTTGCTGCAGCATGTGCAACAAATAATGATGATCCCTCTCTTCCCAGGGTTTATGCAGTTTGTCAAGGTCCCACCAATCACACCAAACCAGTCCCCCACCAACACAACCATACACATCTGCCACATTGTAGGTTGTATTTTATTTTTTTTTAATCACTTGACATCATCATGAATATGTGCCAGTGTCACTTAAGTAGGAATTAAGTGTTGTGGGCAAAGGACAAAGGCACTCTACATGCTAACACATTTTTCAAGGTATATGTGGCTGCAGGACTCACATGTTATGGTTTTTACAACACTCAGACCAAGGTTAAAAATAAAACACAGTTTATTTGAGGTAAAAATAAGGAACAGTGCCCCTGGGGGCCAGAATAGGTAATCACAAGTATATGCAAGTAATGGGTGTAGTACAGGCTCAATATAATAGGAGCAAATAGCACTCAACAGAATCAATGAAGGTAAAAGGGTTAATGCCCAATACAAATAATCAGTCTCTGCTGTAGTGATTAGCCAACGCCCGGTGAATATAAACAGTCCCAGTAGTAGTGCAGTAGGCAAGTGCTAGCAATGCCACCACTTGGGTGCAATAACGGGGAAGAGACACTGCAAGAGCCAATGGAACCAGAGCCAGGAGCACCCCTTAGGTGCGGTAACGGAGGAGACACTGCATATGCAAATGGGACCAGAGCCAAGAGCACCCCTTAGGTGCGGTAATGGAGGAGACACTGCACAAGCCAATATAACATGAGCCAAATGCACTTCCTGGTGCGGTATGATGATACAACACTGTGAGCAATTGGAAACCAGAGCCAAGACACGCTTCCGGTGCCGAAATGAAGCAACACACTGCAAGAGCTAACGGTCTGCCCAATAGCACCACGTGGTGCAACGACTGCAAGGAAACGAGCACCGTAGTTGGAGATATTGCTCTGCTAGTGTAAACGGATAGGCTCGGTGATAGAGGCAACAAGCTCATCAAGTGTTAAACTGCCCAGAATTGAAGGCAGCAAGCTTGCCAAGTGTACACAGACAGGCTCAGTAACAGAGGCAACAAGCACAGCTAGTGTATCTGACAGGCTTGGTAACGGAGGCAACAGCTCAGCAGGTATTCTCTGACAGGCTCGATAACGGAGGCAACAAGCTCAGCAAGTGTACAGACAGGCTCAATAACGGAGGCCACAGCTCAGCAGAGGAAGAGTGATCAGTCAGTGCAACACTACAAGCACAGTTCAGAATGTCGCCAGGCAAAAGTGATCCAAATCTCACAGGAACGCAGGAAGCAATCATGGAGCAGGAACGTCAGCCAGAGCCGGGTCAATCACGGAGCAGGAACGTCAGCCAGAGCCAGGTGTCACGGTTTTGAAGACTCTCAGACTTAAGGTTTTGGTAAAAACGTAACTTTATTAAAAAGTTAAGGCAATCCCCGTAGGGTTAATCATACATAACAATAAAACAACAGTAATAGTAGAATAGGTTCTACCGGCCTTGCCAATAATACCGGGCAAGGCAACCCAAGTGACAGTAATAATTACAATAGGCTCTACCGGCCTTGCCTATAACGGGTAAGGCAACCGTGAGATGACATGTACCGGTTCTACCGGCCTTACCAATACCGGGCAAGGCAGCCCAAGGGACAGTACCATAACAATAGGCTCTACCAGTCTTGCCTATACCGGGTAAGGCAACCGTGAGGTGAAATGTACCGGTTCTACCGGCCTTACCAATACCGGGCAAAGCAGCCCAAGGGAGGCTGAGTATAGGCTCTACCGACCCTGCCACTACCGGGTAAGGCAACCCTCAAGATGGTAACGTGCAAAGGTTCTACCGGCCTTACCAATACCAGGCAGGGCAGCCCAAAGCGTAGGCCAGCTGTCAGATAACTATGACAGCAGATAGGAAAGATACAATGGCCTAATCGCAGCAGAAGTCTATTGCCAGGAAGTATCAGACAACTGCATAGGAAGCATACAGCGAACTGTCCTCAGAACTAGAGTTCAGGAGCAAACTAACGTCCTAGCGTTGGACCAACGGTAAAAGCGCAACCAGGCTTAATGGGGCAAACCAGCATCCGCACGCTGGGACCAACAGTAATTCTCGCAACCAGGTTAATATGGAGTAAACCAGCGCCCGCACGCTGGGACCAACAGGAATTCTCGCAACCAGATGATATGGAGTAAACCAGCGCCCGAACGCTGGGACTGCCAGGAATTCTCGCAACCAGATTGATATGGAGTAAACTAGCGTCCGCACGCTGGGACCAACAGTAATTCTCGCAACCAGGTTGATATGGAGTAAACCAGCATCTGCACGTTGGGACCAACAGTAATTCTCCCAACCAGGTTAATATGGAGTAAACCAGCGTCCGCACGCTGGGACCAACAGTAATTCTCGCAACCAGGTTAATATGGAGTAACCAGCGTCCGCACGCTGGGACCAACAGGAATTCTCGCAACCAGGTTAATATGGAGTAAACCAGCGTCCGAACGCTGGGACCAACAGTAATTTCTCGCAACCAGGTAATATGGAGTAAACCAGCGTCCGCACGCTGGGCCAACAGTAATTCTCGCAATCAGGTAATATGGAGTAAACCAGCGTCCGTACGCTGGGACCAACAGTAATTCTCGCAACCAGGTAATATGGAGTAAACCAGCATCCGCTTGCTGGAATCAGCCACTACAGCTGAGGCGGAAAGTAACAATGTCGCCGGAGCGACTAAGCAAGAGCAAGAGCCCTGTACTCAGTGGGAAACCACCGAAGCAAGACTAAAGCGGTGACAGGAGACCGGAACACAGGAATCGATTACAGAGAGCAACCGGAAGGAGAGCCGGTAGGCTGGAGACTCAGGAACTCAGGAGGATTAACCCGTGAGGTGCTGGAACACGGGAACACCGGAACACTGGAACACTGGAACAATAGTGCACAGGAACACCGGAACACAGGATCACTGGAACGCTGGAACACCGGAACGTAGGAACCGCAGGCCCAGAAGCCTGACAGCGGGTCAGGACAGGTGAGGTCAGAAACATCACGAAAGGGCAACCTGGGAGTGCCCAACCAGGGTTTAAAAAGGCAAAGAGGGGAGGGCTAATAGCAGGCAGCCAATGAGTAGTTCCAGCAAGTGATAGACACCAGATAGCACGAATCACGGGCACCATGATACCAGGTCAATCACGGAGCAGGAATGTCAGCCATAACCGGGTCAATCACGGAGCAGGAGCGTCAGCCAGAGCCGGGTCAATCATGGAGCAGGAACGTCAGCCAGAACCGGGTCAATCACGGAGCAGGAACAGCAGAGTAGTCAGACGGGCCGAGTCGGTACACAGGAACGCAGGAACACAGCAACAATGGCGCAGGAACAGGAACACCATGAAAGGGCACCTGACAGGTGCCATAGGCCCACTATATAAAGGGACACCCTGGGCGGGCCAATCCAGCTCCGCCAATGGAAGAGCGCCACAACAGAGAGTGACAAGGAGTCATGGGAACCGTGATATCACAACACTGATTTCCATCTACTTATGTCTCCACTACAGCCCTCAGAAGAAGTAATATTGTACTGGGAAATGTTGCACCATATTAAACGTAGGAAAAAAATGTGTTGGAATAGGAAAAAATGTGTTAGAATAGGAGAAAAATGTTTTAGAACGTGATAGAATAGGAGAAAAATATGAAATGTGTTGGAATAGGCGAAAAATTTGCTGGAATAGGTGAAAAGGAGGAACATTTTTCATTGGAGAAAAAGAGAAACCATGTGTGAAAAAAGCAAAAAATCGGCAGTTTTTAACACAAAAGTCACGTGGGAAATTGTTCTCGCTTTTCGCCCACCCCTACTCTCAGGATGGCAATCAGAGGTAAACTTCAAATTCAACTCAGTGTTAATATTTTGAACAAAGTCATCTATATTGTCTATCCCCAACTGCCAAATTATGAGGATGTCATCGATATACCTCTTGAACAACACAACATCTCCACAATAGGGGTTTCCATCTCCACAGTCATGCCACCAACCCATATGAAGGTTGACAAAAGAGGGAGAAAATGTTGCTCTCATTGAAGTGCCATACCTATCGAGATAGAAAACCCCACCAAAGAGAAAAAAGCTGGGCTTCAATTCTATACATTCAATGATAAATTCTTTCAAAACCTCAGCGTAATTACTATAGTGATGTAAATTAAACTGATTGCTAGGATATCAAGTGCATGCAGAATGCACGAATACAAAGAACTTACAACACAGCATAACCAAGAGTAATTAGACTCCCAGTAAATATCCTCAATTTTCTGCAAGACAGTTCATCTTCAATGAGAATTCCTGATCTAAAGCCTTGATTCAACAAATAGTCCAGTGATTTCCCATTGCACAAAACAATACAATAAGATCTATAATGGCCATAATTGGTAGACACAGATAGGGTGTTTGAACTACATATTGAGTAATCATTTTACACCTGGCTCAGCGTCCATAGTTGAATTGTATATATATTTTGATATATACTAGTTTTCAATGTACAATAGAGAGTTTGTTTTTTTGTGAGTTGATACACAATATAATTTAGAATCACTTTGATACGACAACATGGATGATAATCTTTGAGTTGTTTGCATTATGGAATGTTTCCAAATTCATTTGATTTTGCTATTCATGGACACATTGTCACTCAAAAGCGATTTGGTATATGGAGGTTGAATTTAACCCCTAATTTAGCAATAGTTGGAGCAGAACGTTTGATGTGTTCTGTTTAGTCTGTAGAATGAAGGGTTGCATTGATTTTGGAATGACTCGTTAATAGGTGCTCATTGTACTGGTCTGTAGAAGCAGAGACATGGTTGCGTTAACCAGTGCAACCATCTCTTTTGATATAGTGAAGACAAGAACCCATTCTAACAAAGTGACCTACAAATATATACAATGTATTAAAGAAATATACAAAGTGGGTACAATGTCAACAAAATATTAATATAATATGTACAGATGGAACACCTTACCATGGGTGTTGGCAGCATATAGTCAATCAGGGACAATATGTACACATCAAGGAGGTAATCATACTATAAAAGAATGCCCCCCCCCCCTTATAATAGCTGTATAACCACCATGTGAAATAATGTACAGTGGTGCTCACCAGTGCATTGCAACACAACCAGGAAGACCTGCAGGCAAAAGAGTCACAAAGGATATGTTAAACTTATTTTCATAATCAGGACCGAGGTCCTATAGCCCACAATATTCACAAATTTGTGGATTGGTTAATTCTCTCCTGCCATTGTTGCGTACTGATCCATTGTTGGATAAGATTTTGGAATCTGGATGTGGTTTTAGTGGAACGCTCCGAGTAGGATACTCCTGCACCGAGAAAGGACTCGCTAGAGACTGGGGGATAATAGGCGTTGAAATGCCGGATGAATTCCCCTACTCAAAGGGAGAAAAGATCGGGTGGAAAATACTCAGCGGGAGCAGACCAATTGGTACCCAGGAGGGTTTAAGGCGTGATACATTCTATGAGTCTGTAAGTGCAACTATTTTGTGTGTTTGTCATTTTGTAATAAACACCACTTTTAGATTTTGGTTTCTTTGTGCTCTTTTCTACAGCAATTTGAGGGGTTTTATGTATTTTTTCTACCTCCCTTTTCTTCCTTTACACTTACAACCAGAGAACAACTAGCTGCTACAACCAATACTCCTATCAAGCAACCCCAGCTCCCATCTTTATCTCTCTGCATACACTACCAGCTACCATTAAAATTCAACTGAATACTCTTCCTTTTACAAGCAACAGAGTGACAATAGGATGGAAACTAATACACCTTTTATAGTTAGCACGGTCGGAATACATGAGAAAAACTACTCGTGTGGGGGAAGTATATTATCATTTATTTCAATGCAATGAAAAAACAGAAAAAAAACTGAAAAATGGCACTTTTCATGGGAATTCATGTGCAGTCTGTCTATCTATCTATCTATCTATCTATCTATCTATCTATCTATCTATCTATCTATCTATCTATCTATCTTCCATGCATCATGACAGTAGAGCAGTAGTGTTTGTCTTTTTAATAGGCAACATAAAGAAATACTTGTCAACAGACATATTACTTTGAATGTTGTCTGAGTCTAGCTGTAGAAAAGTTTCCCTAATGAAAGTTACTAAGAGACATTTATATGGTAGACAGCTCACTTGACCTTTTAATGGTTGTCAGAGTATTTGATGACAGTTGCAAGAATATGATGCACAGCAGTAACCTTTTTAATAGTTTAATCTTTGTCATCAAATCCCCCAGCAGTCATGATTAATGACAACACTTGAGTATGTTTTCAGTTTTATATTTGGCAGCTAGGGACTTTGATCTATAGTTTCAAGTATCATGTCAAGCATACTTAGTTGTGATACTTCTTCCTCGGTGTAGTATAAATTAAGAATTCACAAGGAAACATGACACTAGTTTATAATGTGATAATTGCAACATTTATAGCAACTCATAAAAAGGGATCAAAGCAAGATAGTAAATGATTTGCTGGCATTAGTGCAAAGTATATATGGATTATTTTATGTGTATCTTTCCAACTCTGAAAGAGCATATGTTCTTTTTAACCTCTTGAAGACACTTCTAGCATCTAATGGATTACATTCTGAAATCATTTTTACTATTCAGTTCTATAGTGAAGTGCATCTCTAATTGTCTGATGATACATTTTAAATTGTAGATTACTTGACTAATAAGGGTAAGGGGATAAAAAGGGCACAAATCTCTCCACTGTACTGAGGACAGTACAGGACAGTACCTTTACAATACACTAAAGTATACATTTTACATGTCTGAAACTGATGAGAAACACCTGTGCCTTGTAATGAATGCTTTGATTATAGAATTTCTACTGGATTCCCACAATTCCATGCTCAACAGACAAATGAGGGCTCACATTGCTGACATTTTTTATTCCAAGCTCATATAAATATAAAGCACTCAGCTAATGCTTGCAGTTTTTGTAGCTTTTTCCACAAATCACAGGTTGGAAATGCATGACCATTCATCCTAAGAATGGAACTGGCTAAATAAGCAAGGTAAAAATCTTATCTCCTTTTGTAGTCACCATTTGCATAATTATCAAATGCTGAATATAAATAAGTCCTTTCCATCTGCAAGGTTGTGGCTTGTGGATCTCATGTTAACCTACAAGGCTTTCATATGCATATACACATGCACATGAGCAGTATGTGTACACACATGTATTGAATATATGACATATACTCTAATGTTGTTTGCTATTTTCTAACCTTTTGATTGATAAATATCTAAAGATATCTGTCACATCACATGTGACAAGCATCGTATTAAATAATCTGCTTTTCACAGACCATGGTTAATTGCAGTCTTAGAAGTTTGAAACTAAATGGTAACTTTTGGCATTTTCATTGGTGTCAGACTTAAATACAATGGGTCATATAGAGAAAGTCAAAATTCTAGTGTAAACAACAATAGGGGACAAATACAAATTCTCATTGATTTAAACGGGGCTTTCAACTTTCAGCTTGGAAGCTAGAGAGAGATCTCCAATGCATTGTTAAACATCCCTCTAGCATTCATATGGTTAAATGTCCCATTTAAATGAATGTCCCCTGTGGTGTAGGAAGTTTGTCCAAGAATTGCTCCACTTTTCTTTTGTGCATATGATCCATTATATTTTCCTAAAGAGGCTTTTCTCACAGAATGAGGAATTCACTTGGCCTATGATAACAGAAGAGAGGATCTTCAAGGGAGTAATGACATGCTTTCTGTGTGTAGGTCAGACCATATGTTTTGTCAGCAAATGGAACTGCTGCTGTCAGAGAGAACTGAATGCTTTAAAAACTGTTACAGTGTATCCAACCCCAACTTGACTGGCATCACAACACACAGGAAAAAGCTTAACAAAGCACAAACCAAAAGACTAAATTTCATCCATTTGCAGCATGTGTTATTTATTTTTGGCTCATAAACAATTTAGCCAGTTGCAGCCAATACACAGTTTATTTTTCTTACTTTTCAGTTTGCATTATACTTCTCATTTCTCTCTCTCTTGTAAAAAAATATAGTATAGGTTATGAAGCACTCACTGAAATTATTAAAACTTATAACACTTGTATTGGTGACAAAGACATCTTAAGAAAGGCTAGAGATTTTACAGAAACCTCAACACTGCTTTGTTATAAATTTTGATAAGTGTTTTTGAGGGCCTTGTAACTACACTACTATGTCTCACTGTGAATGCTACTGGGCCTGATTTCTTCTCTAGCCATGACTGTCAATCTATAGTATTGACATCTATCTATCTATCTATCTATCTATCTATCTATCTATCTAATTCCAAAAAGGAATATAGATTTTGTTTTATAATAGTAACTTCTCCTCTGTGACTATGATACGTTATTTCCATGTCCCCATATAAGACTCAGAGGCCTACTTCAGTCAAATATTAAGGATAAATAAAACTAATAAGCAGAACAATTAAAATACTTTTTTAAGCATTTAGAATAGACACATAGTTGTGTGCAGTGCACACATCCCAAAGTAAGTTCCTATTTGAAAACTCTGTGAGTCATATTTTATATTCACATTTATTTACAAAGCACATAAAAATTAAAATGCCTAGTAAAAGTGCCTGTTTCCCTGGATCTCAGCATATCACAGTATAGTTAAGAAGAACCTTCTGATCATGTTAATGTTGGCTAATTTCACGTGCATTTTGGTACATTTATATCCGTTTAGTTACATACAGTTCAGCAGGTTTTTTTTTTTTAAACTATTCTTTTCCAATACTTATCTTGGCATTTTTCGGCCAGAAATCTAAGTTAATGCTTAAAACCAAACATGTTTGTCATTCAAATACTAAACCAAATTAGTACATTTATAGATAAAGCTGAGACCAGGCGACATGTGTCTCTTCAATCAACAACGCCACTGAGAGGCTTCTATTGCCTTGACTTCTAAACCGAGTCAATGAATGTTTAACAACTCTTTTAAAGCATTAAACTAAAGTTGTAGCTATAACTGCATTACATTACATATTTAATGTATTAGTATAAAATACATACACCATGTCAAAAACCCAACAATCAGATCAAAATTAAGGAATATACATAGACTAACAAAAAGCCCAGTTGTTCACAGCAGTTTTAGGCAAAACTCAGACCCTTAGTTAATGCAAATCTGGGCATTACATATTGAAAGCAGCACAGAAGATATAATTCAGAATGCCTTTGGCCCTTATCGCTTCCAGCAGACATGATTTCCTTGCTTAGACACATTTACTTCCCTGTTGAAATTCAAGAACAAAGAGATCCTCACTGTAGTGAATAATCTACCCCCAGTTCTCTGAGACTACACCTGATATGACAAGAGATTGTGCTAAAGTCACAACCGTCTTATGGGATTCCAGGAGGCAACCAGATACCAGTATTAAATCAACAAATCATCTAAAGTCATTCCTATCCTGTGTGATTACAAGAGGGCAATGGGCAATATTGTAAATAACTCTGGGGCAAGAACAGACTGTTTGTAACTCTCAACACAATGGTCCAGTGGCCCCTTAATTTTATTATGTATTTTATTACTTGAAACACAGTGTGTGTGTGTGCATACAGTATATATGCAGTGCAGATAGATAGATAGATAGATAGATAGATAGATAGATAGATAGATAGATAGATAGACAATGTGTGTGTGTGTGTGTGTGTGTGTGTGTGTGTGTGTGTGTGTGTGTGTGTGTAGGGGGCGGATGCCGGCTCAGACATTTTCCTCAGTACTAGCACAGAATTACAATAGATCCATATATAATAATAAATAATATTCATTTATCTGGGAATTTGGCCAATTTAAAGGCATATGGAAATCCTTGTAGATTCACAGTTTAATTTAAGAACTCTCAATTTTATTCAATCACTTCCTAACTTATGTTTAAAGTTCCACACCAAACTGTGGGATAGCTATCAGGAAAACCACAGGACACCAACATAAAGGGAATCTATATTAAAAGCTAATGTAAATAAAATTCTAACAACCCATATGTCTCCTGAGTCACTTTCCAACACATCCTCAGAATACCTAGGAAACTAACACCAAATAGAGATCAAGGTTATAAGTCCTGTTTGTATAGTATAATACAGGGGACAGAAAGGAAACAGAGAATGATAATGGAATGAAAAACATTGTAGAGAGATCAAGCCATATATTCTTCCTCCAAAAACATTACGAGCAAAAAAAATGTTGACAATTAATATACTCTTATTGAAAAGATCCTCTGCAATATAGAAGCCTTATACTGATGCAGTCATTTTTACTCACATCCCTCTACCTGTGCCTATGTACAGTGGTTCTAGTGTACTTGGGCACAGTGACAGAAAGCCAACTAAGTTATCATGTCTGAAGTGGACATCTATATGTAACGCATTTACTAAAAAGTCATATAGAAACACAGAGCAAAATACTGACCCACTTAGGAGCTTCGGTACTGTTCACTGCCCCCTCCTCTCTTGTGTTATCCTCAGAAAGGGCCTTAACTACCATTTTTATTAGTCTGGGTTTGCAACCATATTTTTGTTTGGTTGCAAGCAAACCCAGATTGATACACGTTGTAGGATTTTTGAGAATTAGAATGAAACAAAGCGATTTTCTATATTATCCATGACAAACAGACAATGCTTCTCTAGTTAGCCTATCCCATAAATGGCACCAAGTAGCTATTTAAAGTGATACTAACATATATATGTGAAAATGTGCCATGTAGCTTTAAACAACTATTATCAGAGCCAACATATGTAAAATAAAATTAGTTTGAATCATGGTCATCTAACTCTGTTGTCTTTAGTATGAAAATATTGACTTAGGTTTATGTATAATGCAAGCATTGTTTGCTTAGTTTTATTTATGTAAGTTTATTCTTAGTGAAAAAAGTCAATAGAGGTAATTCATTCAAGTTATCCTTTTTTATTAAATCAAAATACAAACTTTATCTCTGATTGACAATAATTATATGTATTGCTTATGAGATACCTACTACATGGTTACCTTAAAGTAACAAGCAAAGGCACTTTCATGACTACAGACAGGTTTTACATGTTAGAGGTGATTATTCTTCTTAAATTGAACAAAAGTATAATGAAATAGATAATGATACTTTATGTTGATTTTATGTATTCTACAAGTGCATAATATGTAAAATGAAATTGTGTATACTTTTTATTTTACTTTTTTTTCATATTAATCTATATTTTGGGACTTTCATGTCCTTGACAGTAAGATCCTTGAACCAATTCCCAGAAAGCTTTCTGTTAGGGACTGTGAAAGCAGGTATAGTGATACAATGTGAAATAAGACAGTACAAAGAATGAAGAATATTCAGTTCTGCAGGGTGGTACAGTTCCAGTGTTTTATCAATGTCTGACTTTCATGGACAACTTAAGAGAGGAAGCTCAGGAAACAAAAATCCAGGGAGCTTTGTGTCAGCAAAATAAAAGTGTACATTTTAGGTACTTACAGAGTCAAAATCCCCATTTAAAATGATGGGAACTTGGTAAATTGTATTTGTCCCCTATAGTGCAGTTGGTTTGCCCCAAATTACTCCACATTTCTTTTGAACATAGAGGGAATTTACCAATATAATATCACTCTAAACCAGGCACTGAAATCAATTTTCTAGCCCCATGCCTACCTAAACTCATTTTACTAAGTTCCTTATGGTCAGAATTTGCCCCTTAGCACTGCCTGCACCAAGCTGAGGTCTATGTGAGAGTGAGTGGCAATTTTGAAGTGTTTCTTTCTACTAAGCTTTGTTTCACGTGATGTACTAAAGATAAAAGACACAGAAGAAATTAACTTTACACCATTTTCCTACAAATGCTATGGGGAAGGCATAAGGGACCTGTGTGCACTATAATCTTTATTTTAGCAGAGTGTGTACAACGGTATGCATTACAAAAAACTTGCAGTCTAACACCAAAGGAGAAACATAGAAACATAGATATTGAATGCAAATAAGACACACCTGGCTCATCCAGTCTGCCCATTTTCTTATCTAATCAAAATGTACAGTTTCACATACTTCTTAAAATAGAAGAATGTCTGTCCCGAGCATTTCTGAATTCCCTAAAAGTATGAGTCCCTACCACCTCTGTTGGGAAGCTGTTCCACGTATCTACAACATTTTCTGTAAAGTAGTACTTCAGCACATTACTTCTGAATTTTCCACCCTGTGACTTTAGATCATGTCCATGTACCTATTTTTATGAAACATAAATCCTCCTGAATTATATTAAAGGAATAGAACACTTACAATTGAAGAAAATATATAAATATCAGGGTTTGTACTGTTAAGTAAAATAAATGTATTTCCACTTCTGAGATCCGTTTTATAAAAACAACTTATTGAGGTTCAATCTTGTTATTTTTCTGGGTGCGGTACCATAATTGTCTGAAATTTCATAGTGGTACTGTTGCTACAGCAGTCTATGGACAAACATGCTTAGTTGACCATAAACCTCTACAGGATGCTGTAGAAACACTGTAAAATGTCAGGCTGCAGATGTGCTGCACCAAAAAATGTGAGTTTTAACTGCAATCATTTTAATAAAACGTTCGTTAGCAATGGGATTGCCAATGTCTTACTCAGCAGGATCTCTGCAATATATATTTTCAGTATTAAACATTACTATGTCTATGCCAATGTCTACATTGAAAAGTCAAAGTGGTTTGAACACAGTGACAAAATCATATCTCCACAGCATCGACCTTTAGTGCATCTTGACCCTGGTGATCCAACAGTTGACTTCCCTTCATCTAAACTAATGTAACAGGGAGTTTTAATCAACAATGCAAAACACAAGACCATGCATGTACAATTCTCACCTTATGTTTCTTATGGTCCTTCACCAGCTAGATTGTAAGATCTCATGAGAGGGCCCTCATTACATTTATTTCAATCAGATTCAATGCATCATAGTATTTACACATCACTATTTTGTACAGCTCTGCGTAGAATAAAGATGATAATAATAATAATCTCAGATGCATTCAGAAATTTTCCTGGCCCTTTCCTGGTCCTATGGTATATGAAAATCACAGACCGATGAGCTTTCTATAGAGCATATCCTATGGTGCAACACATATACATCCTTAAATGTTTAACTTTATTATTTCCAGTACCATGGCTTGCCAGTATCGAAGCTTGCCAAGTGTCAATGTCTGTACTTTAGTCTAAACATGGAAATATTAAAGATGAATACTGGAGACTGATGTATAGCATACAGCGTTTGTGCCATGTTCCATGTAGGAATATCAGCCTGAGATCTGTGTCTGGACTAAATAAACCACATAGGTTGACCCACAATGTATTAATGATCCACCTGAACTGTTTTGTGATATGACTGACCTACATAATATATTTAATGACATATGGATGAAGTTTCAATTATGTAGGGCAAACCACAAGAAGACATGTCCTATTGTGTGAAAGTGAAAAATAGAACTTTCTGTTGTGTGGCATATGTTTGTGAAAAGTTCAGATTTTAGATTTTATGCTTTTTATCTCCTTGCTCATTGTATTGAAATCAATGGTAAGACTACACCCTCCCCCCTCCATGTGCTACGCTTCCTTTCTTTTTCCAATGAGATAGCATAACAGGGGCGTCAGGTTTCAGCAGCATGTCATTCTGTGTTTGTTTGTTTTTGAGCTAAATAAGATTGGCAAATAAAGTGTAATTGGAGTTTATTTTAGGATGTCTTTTGGGCAGACAAATTGTTCTTTGTGATAGGGGAGTGTGAGGAACTCTGGAGGATTCTAAACATGTCAAGAATACATTCAGGGTATCTGGACCCTCATGGTGGAACCAAGGGCAACTGATGGAAACCCTCTCAGATCTAGGTGGCAGGAGGCACTTTGTCAGCCTTGAGATCAGATGTGTTAAGATAGCAACCTGCTTTGGGGAAGTCAGACTCTGCTGTGCTTGGGTGCATAGACTTGGTATAACCTGGTGACAACCTATGCTGTGGTTAACGGTACTGGCCGTGAAGTCAGATGACAGGATAGATACACCAGTGAAACGCAAGTGGTAATACTAATTTTCCCCTGGAGCGGGTAGATACACAGGGGTACAGAAACTGCATAATACAGAACCGAGGGAAAAGATCAATCAGGGTCCAGGAACAAGGCAAAGTCAAAAACCAGAGAGACAAATGGAAATACAGGAACCAAGTATTCACCAAAAATCTAACAACTGAGCACTGGAGGAATGGACTAGCATGTAGATATAGATGCAAAAACTTGTGCATAGGCATAACGTTACACAAAGCATTGCTGAACACATGTATAAAAGTATGAATATTCCCTTATGTGCAAGCGTGCAAATATGAATAACAGAAATCATACATCATAGAAGCATGGCCAGCAGGACCTGGTAGGTCATGACAAGAGAAATTTACCCAAAATACCCCAAAATCTTGATTAATGATTCAGGCTGAGATTTAAGTTCCTTCCTGAGATGGATGTTTTCTGTTAGGCAAGTCTGGGGGAGTGTGAATGGAGAAAGATGTACCCAAAATACTCCAGAATCTTGTTAAACTTACAGTCATCTTGAGATGACTGAGCCTCTGTGTTTCTGAAGTCTTGGGGGGGGTAAAGAGAGAAAGGAGATTTACCCAAAATATCCCCAAATATTGTTTGACTGAGAAGATGTAAGCAGGTCATCCATGTTCTTTTCAGAGCTAGCTGAGCCTCTGTGACTGACTGACAGAATAATTTGTAGACTGACACTCAACAGACAGAACAGTTCAACTGACACCTATTCGTACAACAGATACAATAAGAGAAGTCAACATATTTCTTAAGGTCTATCATCATACTGTACTGTAAAAAAAATAAGACTGCAGTGACACTGGGATGGAGAGACAGCAGCAGCTGAAATTCTCTTGACACTAGATAAAGGCAAAGAGGACACTGTGGGCAGTGACAAATACAAATAATTAAAAGGTAGTTTGACTGATAGGTGGCAGGAACCCTAACATGAGCAGTGAATGAGCCTGACAGATACTAGAAGAGGTTGATAATTTCTGTATTTGATTTTACTTTGATAACATCACACAAACATACTGGGGGCAGGGGAAGGGGGAATGGAGTGCAGAGGTGTGTTAGTTAACAGGTAGTACAAAAATGGACTGCAGATATGGTTGCTGCAGCACGTACAATAAATGATGATGATCCTTCCCCTTCTGAGGAGGCTTTTTGTGAAAATGACATAAACATTTCTCCATCTCCACTATCAGTATTAATAAAACTTTCAAAAACCCTGAAGACGACAATGAGTTACATTCTAGTGTTGATGCATAACAGAGGGAGTGACGGTGAGACTAACAAGTACAACACCTTTCCTGAAAGTAGTAGTGAATGTTCTGAAAATCCCTCTAAGCAAACAAATTTAATTAATTGTTTGAGACATAAAAGTAGCCAGGAAAAAGCAGCAGACAATATTGACAATTACCTAATTATTGATGAGGAAGATGATGATCTGGAATATATCCCTCCAGCATCCTCCTCTTCTACAGATACAGAAGAAGTTGAGAGTGAGAGAGATGATGACAGGGCCATACAGTTAGATGAAAGGAAAAACGTCAATCTTCCACTAATCAAAACGAACACTATGCATGTTTAAAAACTATTTGAGAAAACAATTAGAACATCTGACCCTGGAAAAGTAAATATGCATAAAAATACAGAATCATCCTGTCAGTCATCGTCAGCATCATCATAGCTTCCAAGTCCACCCTCACCCAGCCACACAATATTGTTGATTAATCAGCAACATGGGTCATCAACATCTACAACCCTAGCTATGATGAGTGCTTCTGCAGCTGTTGTAAGAGAAGCACCTTTGACACCTGCCAATAAAATTGAAACGCATACCAGTAGTCGTAGTAGGCCCTCAGGTACTCTCAGTCCATGAAGTCTACAATATGGAGATACATCACTCATGATCCAAAATCTAAACATGTTGCTCTCTGTTGTCTGTGTAAAATGTGAGCAGGGGGACAGCAGTATCGCACCTAGGCACATAGTAAATGAGATCCCACTTGAAGCACAGCCACATGTCTGATTGGGAGACACACCACCAATATGTCAGAGGGGCCACAACTAGTAGGAGCAGAAGCAGATGGACCACGGGATCTGGGGCACATAATAGTAGTCCTGTTGATATATCAGAGAGTGTCCCAATATTTACTTAATTTGTAGTAACACCTATGGCTCCTGCTACTGTCCTACAAATGCAAAATACAGAGTGGTATGGCTGAGTTTGTTGGAGGAGATAACAAGGGTCAAAGAATGACCATACATACCAAGGCCACCATTATTACATCCAACACCACAAGTCATATTTTTAAAGCAATAAAGTTACACAGTTACCGCCAACCCACACTTACTGTGTTCTTGGGAACGAGTTAAAAACTACATAAACTTTATTAAAGTGAATAATGACAATTACGCCCTCTAGAGGCAGTAGGTAATACACAGATAATGTAAACTGAGATAATACAAGGAAAATAGTATTATGGACATAAATGCAAATCAGTATGCACTAGGATGATATTGGCCCCAAAGGGGTTAAAGTCCAAATTATAGTCAGTCTCAGATGTGGAAGTTTGACACGCCCTTGATGTTAAATAGGCTGTGCTGTACAGACGATGTTCATCAGGTGCTGAGGAACGAGCTGCCTTGCCAAGGTGGTAGATGATAAGCAGAATGGGTAACAACTTAGCCCCCACGGGCGTAGCTACAGGAACTGCTTTAGTATGTGCAAGTGCGAATAGCCCCTTAGGGCAATATGGAAACCGGCCTGCAATGCAAGAGCTAATAGCCTCCTCAGGTGTAATCGAATGCAGTAATACTAGAGCCAGAGCCACTAGCCCCCTCGGGCGTAGTACCGGATAAGCCAACACTGAAGCCTTTCTGCCAACACTCTGTGTATATGATCTCGTCGGTAACCAACACCGGAGAGCCTTAAGCGCCCAAACGGCCCAAGCTTTGTGAACACTCTGCAACGTAGACTAGAGTTGCCGACGGAGAGTGGCCAACTCAGCAGCAGTATCACTTGTAACGAGGCTCGTACTGGAGATAGAGAGAGTGAATATGAGGCAGCACTGCAAGAGTTAAAATGTACGTTTACTCGAGGCTTCAGCGCTACTGCAAGGCTCTGTAACGTTACTCGAGGCTTCAACGCTACGATCAGGCTCTGCAAGGAGAGGAAGGCCCACAGAATACACACAGCTCTGCACTAGAACGAGGCACAGCACTATCGAAGGAATCACCAGGCAAGGCAATGGCACACTCGTGGGCAGCAGGGACTGGAAAATGTCGCAGCGGCGACAACTGGAACGCAGGTCACTGGAACAAGCTGGAAGTCGATCTTCGGAGCAGGAAGTCAGCCGGACCGGGTCATACACAGGCAGGAACGTCAAACTAGCCGGGTCAGGATCCAAGGGTGGTCCGCAGACGAGCCGGGTCATACACAGGCAGGAACGTCAAACTAGCCGGGTCAGGATCCAAGGGTGGTCCGCAGACGAGCCGGGTCATACACAGGCAGGAACACTGGAGAATGGTCAGGACAAGCCGAATCGGTACACAGGAACTCAGAATACAGGAACACAGCAAAAGCACTACTGGCTCAGGAACACCATGAAAGGGCAACTGACATAAGAGATAGCCAGGTATAAAAAGGTCATCAGGAGGCGGGTCAAACTCAGTCAGCAAATCAGTGACATCCACAACAGAGAGTGACAGGAATCACAGGCACTGTGATACTTATTCTTTTGTAGAAAACTGTCATGCTCCTTCAGGCTACTCCTTCTGCCACCATCTCAATTGGCTGCTTGGCCATTATCTACCTGGGCCAACCTCCTAGACTTGCTCGATTTTCGCACCAAGATCTTGAGAGATTCTTGTTTCAGCATTCCAGAGTTTGTGATATCCATGTACCGACCTTGCCTTGTTTCTCGAACACGTTTCCAGTCTTCAGAATTTGCTTCCGACTCCTTGAATCTTGACCTGGCTTCCTTTTGACTACGACTTTGTTTGTTCCCCTGGTACCTTGCCTCTGGTTAGGCTTTTACTCCGGCTTTCCTGACCACGCTTCATCCCACACTTCTGCGCAATGGGAGTCCCTGCAGCCGTTACTCGACTAGGTATCATCTGCTTCTGAGACCTTCACCTTTGACTCTTCCTCTCAGTGAGTACTATTTCCTTGACAGTCTGATCCTCCGTTGCTCAACTCCACACCACAGGCTCTCCGATTGAGTCGTGTGCCATTGCTGGTTCTGCTGGCGACCGCCCTGGCAAAGTTGAGGGTGTGGATGCTCGACTGCTCCCTATCTCTTGCCTATCCAACTAGTCGAGGGTGTCGTGTTCTGCATCCTGTCGACACCTCCTAACGTCCGACTAGTTGAGGATAGTGGAGTCAAAGTACTCTTGTGTCTCCGACCAACCAGTCTAGTCAACAACTCTTCTAAGACTAAACTCTTGTGTCTCTGACCAACCAGTCAAGTCTCTGACTCTTCTAAGACTACTCCCGAGTCTCTGACTCTCCTAAGACTACTCATGAGTCTCCGGCCACCCAGCCTTTCGTCCTCTGTTACTGTGACTCTTTAGCATTTCCAGTTATTGCTAGTCTAGTCTTCCTCTCTCAGACATTGACAAAAACCGAGAATTTAAAGAAATTATGTCATGTGTTGCATCCCACTAGCATTTACCAAGCTTATTTTTCAAGGATGGCTATGCCAAAATTATACATGCAGGTGGTTAGTGTGGTGGATAAATGGCTGGAATCCTCATAAAGCAAGAACATTCACCCAGCAAAAGATGTATGTAACTCTCACTGCTCACTGGGTTTCCGTCCTACCAGTGGGCAGAAACAGAATTCAACATTAGCTCACAACAAGAAACCTTGGTTTTGGCAGTGTTATTATAGAACAGCAGCAGGGTAGCTACTTTGTGTACAATCCCAAAAAGCCATTGATGTGTTAATAAACTACAGAGAGTGATAGAGGAATAACTTGTATCCCTCTCCTTGAAAGCTGGTTCTGTGTCTGCTGATAAGGGCTCTAATATAATAGCTGCCTTGAGAATAGGTGGTATGGTGAACGTACCCTGATTTGCAGGTGTCTCAAATTTAGCTCTTAATAGATTCCTTGTTGAATACTAAAAGAGAAGCCATCACCTACAAAATCTATGACTATTTTAGCCGCTCCTACAGTGCTTTCAATTAATTATATTCCATACAAGAGCTTAACAACCTGCCCCATCACCAGCCAAAAATGGAGGTCACTACCAGGTAGAATTCTACATTTTACATGCTAGTGTATTTGTATGAGTAGAATAAGGCCATGAGTGAGTATACAATGCAAAACTGGAAACCTTTGGAGCAAGCATCTTTGTCACCTGATCAGTAGCAACTAATATGTGAACTAAGTGATCTGCTGAAACCGTTTGAGGAGGCCAACTTTCTGATTAGTTATGTAGAAGCAGGAATTAATTGGAATTTTGCACTGATATATTTACTGAAGAGGGGCATGGCTGATGAATCATACAATAATGAGAACGCAGACATGAACCAGCTAGTGAATAACATGTTAGCATGCTTTGAGCATGATCTGCTCGAAGTGTCCATTAAAATCAATGAGGAATACATTCTGCTACTTTTGATGGACCCCTGCTTCAAACATAAAATATCGGAGTTTATGCCAAGGAGTGAACAGCAGCATCTCAGATCCTATGAAAAAGTATACAGATATGCTTATAGATAGAGTGGAGGCTTACATTGTTGAGGATGAGAGAGAGATGTAGGGCCAAAAAACTAGTAGAAAGTCTATTAAAAATAAAGAAAGCAAATGGTTTATACCAGGGCTTATAATTTTAAGTCCTTTGCTACTAGCCAGACCTCAAAAGTTACTCGCCACTGCAAGCCAAAACATACCCACTAGGGCTGAATTTCTACTCGCCAGGGCTAAATTTTCACTCGCCATTGGCTAGTGGCGAGTGGAAATTTTGAGCCCTGGTTTATACCATGACCAGTAACAGTATTATTATTTTTTTAAGTATTTTACCAGAAATGATACATTGACATTGTCTCTTGTTCTACCACATAAGGATAAATGTCAGGATTGGTTGGTTGGAGCATAGGAGCAGGGAATGCTATCTCTTGCCAGACACCCTATCACGGTGCCCGTGATTGCTGCAGTTCTCTGTCTATCACCTGCAGGGGGCTCCCATTGGCTGTCTGCAGTCAGCCCGCCTCTGGTTGCCTTTTTAAACTCAGTCTGGGCACCCTTTAGTTGCCCTTTCGTGGTGTCCCTGACAGCATTCACTTTGCCTGTCTGCTGTAGCTATTGGGCCTGTTCCTGAGTTCCTGAGTTTACCTGTTCCTGTGTTCCTGCCTGCTTGTCACTTCCAGTCCGGTTCCGGTTGCTGTCGTTCTGGTTGCCAGCCGACTTGCGGTGCTCATCCCGGTTGAGCCTCGGACTGCTCCTGCTGTTTCCTGTGTTCAGTTCCTGTGGCAATATTTCTCTCCTGTCGCTCCGGCGACATTCTGTCTGTTGGTCCCAGCGTGCAGACGCTGGTTTACTCCATTAGCCTTGCGGCTCACAATACTGTCTGTTGGTCCCAGCGTGCGGACGCTGGTTTACTCCATTAGCCTTGCGGCTCACAATACTGTCTGTTGGTCCCAGCGTGCGGACGCTGGTTTACTCCATTAGCCTTGCGGCTCACAATACTGTCTGTTGGTCCCAGCGTGCGGACGCTGGTTTACTCCATTAGCCTTGCGGCTCACAATACTGTCTGTTGGTCCCAGCATGCGGACGTTGGTATACTCCAGTAGCCTTGCGGCTCACATTACTGTCTGTTGGTCCCAGCGTGCGGACGCTGGTTTACTCCATTAGCCTTGTGGCTCACAATACGGTCAGCTGGTCCCAGCGTGCGGATGCTGGTTTGCTCCATTGGCCTTGTGGCTCATTCTACTGCCTGTTGGTTCCAGCGTGCGGACGCTGGTTTACTCCATTTGCCTTGTGGCTCAAGGTACAGTTGTTGGTCCCAGCATGCGGACGCTGGTTTACTCCCTGACTTGCAGTCAGGGTCCTGGTGCTGTCCAGTCCTAGCAGCACTTGTTTCAGATGTGTACCGACACTAGCTTCTCCTTGGGTGAGACAGCTTGACCGCATGCTATAGTTACCATCCTACTGTCATTGTCATCTGACAGTCACTGGTCTTATTGGTGTCTCCCTTCTTGGGCTGCCCTGCCCGGTATTGGTAAGGCCGGTAGAACCTTTCACGTTGCCACCTTTAGGTTGCCTTACCCGGTATTGGCAGGGCCGGTAGAGCCTATCCTTGGGTATCCATTCTGGGCTGCCCTGCCCGGTATTGGTAAGGCCGGTAGAACCTGTTACGTTGCCTCTCCACGGTTGCCTTACCCGGTATTGGCAGGGCCGGTAGAGCCTATTCCTTGTGTATTCCTCAGGCTGCCCTGCCTGGTATTGGTAAGGCCGGTAGAACCAGTACGTTACCATCTTACGGTTGCCTTACACGGTATTGGCAGGGCCGGTAGAGCCTACTTCTCTATTCCTTCAGTATCGCTTGGGTTGCCTTGCCGGTATTATTTGCAAGGCCGGTAGAACCTATCTCAATTGTCAATTCCTTATATATATATGTGATGTTTGTATGTGTATGAAAACCCTATGGGATTGCCTTAACTTTTCAATAAAGTTATGTTTTTACCTAAACCTTACGTCTGAGAGTCTTAACAAACAGTGACACACCCTTACCAGGTAGTCCACAGAGGTAGACAGGTAGAGCACCTTGGTAGGAATGGCAGCACGGGAGTGCAAGGGTTAAACAGGAGCGAAGTCAGGAACAGTCCAAAATGTCAGGGCAGGCAGCAGTCCATAGTACAGGCAAAGGTCAGGAAACAGACAGGCAGGGTAGTCCAGCAGGGAGGCCAAGGGTCAGGTAACAGATAATCAAGCAAGGCAAGCAAAGAGTCACTGAGAACTAGAGACTTAGAGCACACAGGAACCAAAGCTCTGGAGCACTGGAGCAAAGTGGACACAGCCTGAGGGTTTTTTTTATAGTGCTGCTAGTCTTAACCCCTCCCCTCTGCTGGACAAACCTCCTACTGGATTGTCCACCAGAGGGGAGTGTCATTACAGCACCTGTCTCACTGCTGCTTTGAAGACACTTTATTGGTGGGCAGCTGATGAGAGGGGCAGGCTCTACCTCCCTCCTACAGGTGTACAACACTAACTGCTGGTCTCTGGATGTCTTCCCTGGGGGCTCCCTTACGTTTAGGCAGTGGTTTTGGCCTACAGCGCTACAGTGATCGTGATCGTGGGTAGACACCGCTACTTTAGGCAGTGGCTTCGGCCTACTCCATGATTGCAGATCATCTGGGAGGCCGACAGAAGCGGTGGATGGCTGGGGCTCATAGGTAAGGGCTACAGGGGCATGACAGGTCGCCCCTCCTATGAGCGCCTTCCTGGCGCGTCAAGGTGCCAGACGTTCAAGGTGTGCCCAATGGAATGCTCGAAGGCGAGCTGGAACATGGATGTTGGTAATTGGTTGCCAGGATCGCTCCTCAGGTCCATACCCTTTCCAGTGTCTCAAGTACTCCAATCGTCCTCGTAGTATACGTGAATCTAGGATTTCTTGGATCTCAAATTCCTCTGCATCATTCACCACTATAGGGAGAGGAGGAGTAGGCGGTCTTCTTTGAGTAGTATCGGGTATCCATTTTTTTAGAAGTGAAACATGGAATGTAGAATGGGTACGCCATGTAGTAGGCAATTGTAAAGAAACCACAGCGGGAGTTAATGATTTTTGTAATAGTGAAAGGTCCTTGGAATTTGGGGCCCAATTTCTTGGTAGGGCAAGACATCTTAACATGGGCTGAGGACAGCCATACCTTATCCCCCACCTGGTATAAGGTAGAAGGTTTACGTCACTTATCAGCTTGGTGCTTGTAGGCTTGTTGTGCCTTTTTTAATGTCTATTGTAATAGAGAGAAACCCTGGTTTAAGAGCTGTATACAGTCTGTGACTTGAGGGACCATAGTCGTAGCAGGTAATTGTAGAATAAACAGTGCGTGATAGCCATAGTTGGCCTTGAAGGGTGACATGCCAATAAAACTGTGAAGATGATTGTTATAGGCATATTCTGCTGTAGGTAGTAAGGAAAGCCAATCATCCTGAAGGTGGGTGATATAACAACGCAAATACTGTTCAAGAGTTTGGTTAGTTCTCTCTGTCTGTCCATCTGTTTGACAATGATATGAAGATGACAAGAGTCTTTGTATACCCAAACCACGACAAAAGGCAGACCAGAAATGGGAGGTAAATTGGACACCACGATGAGAGAGGATAGTTTGCGGAACTCCATGATGACAAAATATTTCTTTGATAAATAAGTCTGCAGTCTCAGTGGCAGTAGGTAATCCGATAGTCGGGATGAAGTGTGCCATCTTGGTTAGGCGGTCTACAGCCACCATTATAGTTGTGTGTTGTTGTGATGGTGGGAGTTCCACAATGAAGTCCACAGTTAGATCAGCCCAAGGACTTGTTGGTACTGGTAATGGTTGTAATAACCCAGCGGGTCTTGAGTTAGTGCCTTTGGATCGCCCACATATATCACATGATTGTATGTATTGTTCAATGTCTTTTTTCATACTAGGCCACCAAAATGAACGTTGTGTGAGTTCTATGGTTTTCTTAACACTGCCATGGCCAGCTAACCATGGCCATATTGTCCTATCAGGGGATCGGGCATCCCCGGTGGGCCGCTATATCGGCTCACTTTTAAAAAGTCCTGATCCACTTTGTCTTGAGTGCAGACTCTCTCTCTCCCCCTCCGGTGCGCACTTAAAGATCTGCAATTAAAATACAAGTGCTGTACAGCGCTGGCCATTTCTCTCCCCCTCCGCTTCACTTTGTCTTGAGTGCAGAATAAGGGCACTAAAGGTTAGTGGAGAGAGAGAGATGTGCGGCGCTGTACAGCACTTGTAATTTATTTGCAATTCTTTCAGTGCGCACCGGGGGGGAAGCCCGGGCTGGTATTCCCCTACAATCCGCCCCTGCAGCTAACGGATGTTTATGTACCGTATAAAGCACAGCGGGAGGAATGAAAAGAAGAGTGTCTTTTTACAAAAGCCCATGTATTTTGGTAAGACAAGGGTATTGGGTTAGGTAGGTATCCCCTTGGGAGTGTGTCTGCAAAGGTTTTTAACAACGAGGAGTGTGTAGCCAAGAGATGACGGGGTTGGAGGATGGTATCAGACTCTGTATCAGTATGTGGACCGTGTAATCGGGACAAGGTGTCAGCTTTTCCATTTCGTGACCCTGTTCTGTAGGTAATGTGCAGAGTAAATCTGGAGAAAAACAGAGCCCATCTGGCTTGTCTGGGACATAGACGGCAAGCTCCTTGTAAATACTCCAAATTCTTGTGGTCAGTGAACACAGTAACCGGATGGTTAGCTCCTTCCAGGAGGTGGTGCCATTCCTCCAATGCCATCTTAATAGCTAACAGTTCTCTGTCCCCAGCACTGTAATTGGTCTCTGCTGGGGATAAGCGTTTGGAAAAGAAAGACACGGGCCGGCTCCAAAAGGGACTGACAGCGCAGGCGCACGGACGTCACTATGAAGAGATGTCCGTGCTTCCTGCTGATGTTAACCTCCACTTAAGTTCATCAAAAGCCTGCTGTGCTTGAGGTGTCCAGGCAAATGGAACATGTTTCCTGGTTAGCTGGGTGATGGGAGCGATAATTTTAGAGAAACCGTGGATGAATTTCCTGTAGAAATTTGAGAAACCCACAATTGTTGTACTGTTTTCCATCTTAATATTCCCAGGGTTTAATACAAACCCCAAAAATGCAATAGATGTTGTCTCAAATATACATTTATCTAGTGTTGCATAAATTCCATGTTGCTGTAGCCGAGAACGGACATGTTTCACATGTTCCCGATGAGTTGTAAGTGATGGTGAGTTAACCAAGATGTCATCAAGATACACCACTACAAATATGTCCAACATATCCCGGAACACATCATTGAGGAAATGTTGAAAGGTGGCAGGGCCATTACAGAGCCCGAACGGCATGACTTGATACTCCTAGTGGCCATACCATGATCGAAAAGCCGTCTTCCACTCATGTCCTTCTTTTACTTGTACCAAGTTATATGCTCCTCACAAGTCCAGCTTGGTATATATTTGCACCTCTCTGAGTTGGTCCATTAATTCTGAAATTAAAGGTAGTGGATACATGTCCTTGATGGTAACTTTGTTAAGCTCTCTATAGTCTCCATCAAAAAATATTCCAGCTCCGGCAGGGGAAGTAGATGGTCTGATGAAACCATTCTTGAGGTTCTCTTCTATGTAGTCTTTTAATGTGCTTAATTCAGGTTCTGAGAGAGGAAATATGCGACCAAACGGTATAGGAGTCCCAGGAAGCAGGTCTATAGGACAGTCATAAGGAAGGTGTGGGGGTAGTTTATTGGCTTCTTGTTTGCTGAAGACTTGACTGTACGTACAGTAGGCTATCTGTTTTGCCAATATCTCAGAGGAAGTAGCATGCAAGGTGGAAACTGTAGTGTGAGAAAAACAGTGTTCTTTACAGTAAGAAGAAGCAAAGGTGATTTGTCCTGGAGACCAATTAATAGTGGGGTTATGGTGTTTTAGCCAAGGAAGGCCAAAGATTATGGGAAATAAGGGGGATCGAACCAGATTGAAGCTAAGCTTCTCCACGTGTTTCTCTCCAATGCTTACGGTGAGAGGTACTGTTTCTGTGGTGACAGGGTCGTGTTAATGTTGCTACCATCAATGAGAAGTATCGTGAGTGGTTGTTTCTTGGGTTGTGTCGGTATGTGCAGTCTTTGGGCTAACTTGTAGTCCAAGAAACAGTCTCTGGCCCCAGAGTCAATGATAGCGTCTTATGGAATCTTGTTATGCATCCACTGTAGGGATACAAGAAGAGATAAGTGAGGAACCATTCCACCAAGGAGTAGCGGGTATTGAACTGGATCTGGCTTACCTCTAGCTGCTAATTCAGGACAGAGATGGACTTGATGACCGATACCCCAGCATGCATGCTGTATGAATTGGTGTTTAGTGCAGATGGTTATATTTCAATTAATGTAGGACATGGCTATCAAGAAGCTGCAGTACTGGGCAAATTTGTTTGTAAAAATTGACCAGCATCTAATACAATCTGAGTACCAGGTAGAAGAAATGGCAAAGCCACACATGTACTATTTACAGCAGCACTGAGGATGAGGAGGAGGAGAAGAATGTGAAGGGCCGCAACGATTTACCACAGCTGGTACCACTGCTAAGACCACTGATCTGCCACATTCAGTGTAACCTTATTTTTTTTATTTATCTCTTTAAAATAATGGTTAGCATAGCTGCAGGCTTACACATAGAAACATATGCAAAACCTTCAGAATATCATAGGATTAGAAAAATTAATTGTAGGCTTCAAACAAGACTAGCCCTGAAACATATTTATTTGCAGGCCTCATGCTTGCAAAATGCAACCCTGAAAAAAATTGGTTTTGAGGCCTCAGCCTTGAAAAAAAAAAGCCCTGAAAAAAAAAATGTTTGCAGACCTCAGTCTTGCAAAAAGCAGGTCCAAATAAAAAATATAATGTACTAATGACCTAGCTCCATCAGTGCTAGATGGTGGTGGTAAATGCCACTAGTGACATTCTGATATTTGCTACTGATGTATTTCCTACTGCTGAGTCTTTTAAGCAGGAAAATTAGGTTGCTGCATGGGACATGTAATGTTATCAGTGACATGAGACAGGCTATAGTACGATAATGTTTCTGCTTTCCACTAGCCCTCATGCTGCTGCTGAGAAAGCAGCAACAACCCAACAAACCCTCACCACTTCAGGTGCATCTGGTTAGGGGACATTGGCCAATTATGCTTCTCCTCTTGCACATGCTCTAATATATTGGTTTCTTTGAGAGCAGGAAGGAACTGTGCGGTATCATCAGCAACTGCAATATTCATAATGTGTGCACGGAAACTTTATGAATAGGGAAGGACTGGCAAGTAACACAACTAACACATCTGCTCTCATATTAAGCAACAGTATAATTGCAACCACCATCTTGATGTTAGGTCAAAAATGTTAAACCATTCCTCACGAAATCAAGTACTGCAGTCACAATGGCCTTTGTCCACTCCACTAAGGGCATTTGATGTGAAGAAGGAGCCAACAGCTTAGCATTTTTAGCAGGATGGAATGATTGCATGTATACCCTGATACCATGCATTCAATGGCTCCCCACAGCAATGCTTTGTCTAGAGATAAGCAAAAGGTCCCATTGTGTTCTTGCAAAAACCACTTTATTGTCCACTTTTTCTCTGGAAAATCTGCTTTAAAAACAGCAATTCAAATTATTCGCCATTTTTATCAGTGGCTAGAAAGTTTTCACCCCTTGATTAACATGTTGTTTGCCTTTACGCTATAAAACATGACACTTTCCAGGAAGTAAAACACAATAGAAGCAGGTACAGAGTGAGAGAGATGTGCTCTACTGTTCTGCTCTGTGTTAGTAGCAAAATTGAGGCAGGAGAGGCTCATAGTGACTGCTATCACTATAGGCAAGTTTGCAAACAGGATCCTTATGTGTCCACTGAGTCTGAGAAGGAGGTGGAAGTGACCACTACCACTAATGCTTATCAGTCCTCCTAAATCACCTCTAGGGATCTTGGGGAAATTAATCTCAAGGGAGGAAGAAGAGGGTAGAAGTGAGAGCAGGACAGGTCAGCTGCCTGTGTCTGCTGTCAGACGTGCTGCGTCTGCTAGCAGTGCTACCAGTACTGAACCTGTTGTCAGTGCTGAACTTGCTGCCAGTGCTGAACCTGCTGCAAGTGTGTCTTGATGATACCAAGTGTGACAGCAGGGGACCCTAAGTTACACTTGCCATCTCCAAGTAGTCCTGCCACTAGTACTACTACTAGGAAGATCCAGCAGCTTGTTATTGTTAGAAGTGAAGGAAGGGGTGATCCAGACTAGTGTTCAAGGGAGCCCACACAATTCCCCTGACGCTGGGAGTCTCGTTCCCCCCACGGCATTGTCCTGGTGGAACATGATGCTGAAGAAAGCAGAATTGTTGACTAGCAGCAATAATACCACCACCACCACCAGGAGCACAGATCAGCTGCCTGTGCCTGCTGCTACTGCTGCCAGTCTGCCTTCTTCAGGTCACCAAGAAATGGCAAGTGTGATATTAGGGGCCCTTCTGTCACATTTATCGTCACCTCCTCCAACCAGCAGTGAGATGTCTGTAACAGAGCAGCAGCACTGGGGGACTAGTGGTGGTGGTGATGATGATGATGGTGGAGAAGCTGGGATGGTAGAGATATTGATGGCCTTTTAGCCCATACTAAGAAGGAATGGGAGATAGAGATGGGGATGGTCACCACCATCAGCCGTGAGAGGAGCCAGCTAGTGTGCTACAGACCACCGTGGGCACAGTGGGAATGGGGTCAACAAGTGATGCGGAACTAGGAGAGGTTCCACTTGCCAGCAGCAGCAGCAATACTTCTGGTCCTAGTTGCAGTGCTTGTTCTGAGGCAGTAGCCGCAACAACAGCAACATCATCCTCTGCCCCAGACAGTGAAGGGCATACAGGGGAGTATGGAGGAGAAGATGAAAGAGGCCATTCTTCTCCACCTGTTCTTTACCAAATGAAGTCATGGGTGTGGGACTATTTTTCTCTTGGGGCATGCACAGTGCAGTCATCACCAATGGCACTGTGCACAATTTGTGACAAGTCAGGGAGAAGGGGAAAGGAGAGAACACACCTTGGCACAACCGCCCTGATAACACAAATGAAACACAGACACCATGAAATTTATGTCAAACATGTTTAAGCCAAAAACCCACCATAGAAATTGAGCACCACTGTTGCTGTACCCCCTGTCTCCCCAGAAAGGCAACAAGAGGTGAGGCTGAGATCAAAGAGGAGGAAGAATAGAGCAAATATATAATTCCAGGCAGAGACTAGAAGTTCCATGATGAGTGAAACAACTAGCTCGCCATCACCTTCTAGGGTAACTACATCTTCTGCCAATCCACTTTGCTCATCGTTACCTCCCCAACCAAATGATAGCCACTCTGTTGATGTTATGATGTGGCAGTTCATCTCTACCCATTGTACACTGTGTGGTGCACAGACCACACATGGCAGTGTGGTGGAGGAGAATCACAAGCAGGGCATCAAGTGCCATCTGAGGATATTCCATCCTGCAGAATATGATAAGATGGTGGCAGGGAGGGTTCATCATTACTATTAAACTGTCAGCAAGTTGTCATGTGTCCTTAGATGGTGTGGACAAGGGGCATAGTGGCAGCAACAGTACTTGGTTTCTGGTGCCACTGTGCTTGGATAGAGTTGTGCCAGGTGCAATTTACCACACACACTGTGCACATTGCAGTTGCTGATGAGAGGCACAGTTCCTGCTCTCAAGGGAAAAAATTCTATTCTAGTAAAAACACACCCATGATTTTGGAGAAGGGGCAAGTGGAGAAAAATTACTGGCCAACTTCTTCTTTTCTCCACATATTCTGGGGGCTAGTTATGGTGCTGCTACTGCCTCAGCTGCATCAGTGGAGCTAGTCATGGCACGTGGAATCTTCATCATCCATCACCCATGTTACTGCTATTGTTGACCCCATTTCCTTTGATCTGCTTAATCATCCTGCTGCCTTAAACAACTCAGCAGCAGCAGCAACAGCAGCAAGAACAGAAAATTCCACATTTGCGTCAGGGCATTTGACAATGGGCCGTGGCCACTGGCCAACATGACATGACCTGGTGGCACTAAGCCAGTAGGGCATTTTCTTTTTTAATAGAGAATAAAAAAACCTATAGGACTACAAAAAAAATAAACATTTTTTGGTGGTTTGTTTCTAATGAGCTTAAGTCCTACAAATCAATGTTTTCTTAGGGCTTGGGCCTCTAATATGTCTAAGTCCTACAAATCAATGTTTTCTCTGGGCTTGGGCCTCTAACAACAAATCTTAGAAATCATCCTCTACAAAATACTCTGTATCAGTCTACCCTAGTGGCAGCTTATGTCAGGGGGTCCCTGTCTCTATCACGATGTATACAAATTTCTTATTATATTTTAATTATTTCTTTTTTATTGACTGTCCCCCAATACCAGTCAACAAACCCCCTAAAACAAATTCCCTGTTCAGCTGGTTCTTTCTCCAGACTTCACCCACCAACACAGACACCCTCCTCATACACCTTTTATATCATGTCTTTTGGGTTTTTTTAAATGTATTTAGGATTTATTAACTTTCCTCAGTCCCAGTAAACGAACCCCCCAGAAAAACATTCCCTGTTCAACTGATTCTTTCCCCACACTCCACAAACACAGGCATCCTCATACCCTATTTATTCTGTGCCTTTGGGAAATAAGATAATATTTTCTATGTGTATGTGTAAATTCAGTGTTCCCATTGATTTCAGTGGAATGAACTAGGCGAAAATAACATCACTTTTCGCTGGAAATTATTCGCCAAAAGGGAAGTGCCATTATTCACTGATTTCAAATTAAGGCAAAAATGTTCAACCATCACTATTAGTGATTACAAATGTGACAGAGGTTCCCGTGCTGTCACAATTGCCATCACCCCAGAAGGCAGCACACTGATTGCAGCAGCAGTAGGCATGGGATGGTAAGCTATGCTGCTGATATAGTTGTTGAGTGACCCCTTCTTTAATATATTCCCCCAGATAACTAGGAACAATTTTGGAGGACACTGCATCATGTAGGCAGAGGAAGTGGCCCTGCAGGTCTAATTTAGCAGCATCAGCATTGTCCCTCCAGCTTCTCTTGTTGTTCATTGTGCCAGCAAGCATTTAAAACAACTTTATTTTTATTTTTGCTGTCTTTTTTCCTTTTTCTTTTTGTTTACGCTCTTATTCTCTGCTATTCTGTAACCTGCTTAGTGGTGGGAAGTTCTGGGTTTATATAGTTTGGAGCTGCATTGAAAACATTGGCAGAAAATATAATTGTTCCTGTAGCGAAATCTGCCAGCGAAATGGCAAAAAACCTGTTGATTTCTCAATGGGTTTGAATTCTCATGGGAAAACTGAACAATCATCCTTTTTTTCTTCAAGTATTTCTATGTGAACAAAACAGAACTTTTCGCCCATCCCTAAACATAGTAACATAGTAAATTAGGTTGAAAAAAGACACAAGTCCATCAAGTTCAACCTTTGCCTCGTACCTCAGAACTGAGAATTTTATAGCTTTCCTGCTACCAATTAAATTAGTCTTTATCAGACCTTCCTGATCAGCCTACTGATAAACAGTATAACTCTGTATCTTCCCCTTTGAAAGAAATGTATCTAATCTTCTCTTAAATGTATCCATTGTATCTGCCATAACTACCTCCCTGGGCAATGAATTCCACAATTTAACAGACCTTACCGTAAAAAAACCCTTCCTCTGCTGAAGTTTAAACTTCCTTTCCTCTAATCTCAAGGGGTGTCCCCTGGTCACCTGATCAGGCCTTGGAATAAATAGCTCACCACAGAGATCCTTGTATTGACCTCTCATATACTTGTACAATGTGATAAGGTCTCCTCTTAGTCGTCTTTTCTCTAGAATAAATAAACCAAGTTTGTTTAGTCGTTCCTCATATGTCAAGTCCTCCATTCCCTTAATTAATTTTGTTGCTCTCCGCTGTACCCTCTCTAGTTCTAGTATATCCTTTTTCAGAACCGGTGCCCAAAATTGCACTGCATACTCAAGGTGAGGTCTTACCGATGATTTGTATAATGGCAAAATAATGTTATCCACTCTTGCTTCGATACCTCTTTTTATGCAAGACAGGACTTTGTTTGCCTTTGCTACTGCTGCTTGACACTGGTCACTGTTCCCAAGTCTGTAGTTGACAAGGATACCCAGGTCTTTTTCTAGCAATGAGTCACCTAAAATTATTCCATTAAGTTTATATATGTAGCCTTGGGATTGTTTCCTCCCAAATGCGTGACTTTACACTTCCCCACATTAAACTTCATATTCCACATGTTTGTCCAATCTGACATCGTATGTAAGTCCCTCTGTAGAGAGAAAATATCCTGTTCTGAATTAATGACTTTGCATAATTTAGTATCATCTGCAAATATTGATATTTTGCTTTCTATATCTATTTCCAGGTCATTTATAGACATGTTAAAAAGCAGCGGACCTAATATTGAACCCTGAGGTACTCCACTCTCCACTTTAACTTACTGGAGAATTTTCCATTTACAACCACACACTGTTCCCTATCCTTCAGCCAGTTTTGTATCCAATTGCAAAGGTTATCTCCTAGTCCCAATTTCCTTATTTTATACACCAGCCTTCTGTGTGACACTGTATCAAATGCCTTTGCAAAGCCTAGATATACTACATCTACTGCCTTGCCATTGTCAAGGTTGCTGCTTACCTCCTCATAGAAGCTGAAAAGATTAGTTTGGCATGATCTATTCTTCATAAAACCATGTTGATTTGTGCTAATGATTTTATTTTTTGTGTTGTAATCCTGAATATAGTCCCTTATTATCCCTTCTAACAGTTTTCCCACTACAGTGGTCAAACTCACTGGTCTATAATTCCCAGGTTCTGTTTTAGTTCCCTTCTTAAACAGAGGCACTATGTTAGCTCTTCGCCAATCCTGTGACACTGAGCCTGTGGTAATAGAATCTTTAAAGAGTAAATATAGGGGTTTTGCTAACACTGCACTAAGTTCCTGAAGAACCCTTGGATGTATACTATCAGGACCCGGTGCTTTGTCGGTCTTAATTTTGTTCAGTCTTCCCATGACATCTTCTTCAGTTAACCCAATATCTATTAATTGTATTGTTTTATTTGTTACTTGCGGAGGCTCTTCTACCATTCCTTGCTCCCTTGTGTATACTGATGCAAAGAAAGTGTTTAACCCCTTAAGGACCGGACGTTATGGGACATTTCCGTCCCATAACGACCGCATAGGGGCACTTTGAGGCGCCGGTACACGTGACCTGTCACGTGTATCGGCGCGTCACTATGGGGCTTGAATCAGATCGCTCCGATCTTGGAGCGGTCTATTTCATGCCCTATTTTTACTTACAGCGCTCCCGGTAGAGCGCTGTAAGTAAAAAGTACGTGACGTACCAGGACCGTCAAGGGTCTTTCAAGCAAGTTTACCCTTGACGGTCCTGGTACGTCAAGGGTCCCTAAGGGGTTAAAACATTGGCCTTTTCCTTATCCTCACTAACCAACTTACCCATCTGATTTTTGAATGGTCCAATGCACTCCCTCTTAAGTTTTTTGCTCTTTATATATTTGTAAAACTTTTTTGGATTAGTCTTGCTTTTCCTTTGCAATTGGAGTTTCATTATCTATTTTTGCTACCCTAATTGCCTTTTTGCAATCTTTGTTGCACTCCCTGTATTTTAAGAAAGATTGTTCAGTTCCTTCAGACTTAAATAATTTGAATGCGTTTTTTTTTGCCTTGCCATTTCCTTCTTTACATGTGCAGTTAACCACATTGGCTATGACTTACTTCTTTTGCATTTGTTCCCCATTGGTATATACTGTTATTATGCAAAAGGAATTAACTAATGCATTTCTCAATCGATCTGGAAGGGAGTCATATTGCTAATGCCATTTGGGCTCCCTAGCACAGTAGATCTAAAACATATAAATATTTGTCATACTACCTAACATGCTTTATATTTAAAATGGTTTTCTATGTACATCAAAGAGGACTGGGGTGAAATGCAGGGCCAAACAAGACTAGCAACTAGAAATGTAAGACATATTTTCCCTTTTCAAATTTTTTACACATTTTTATTATCCAGTTTTTTTAAATAATATTTTTATGTACACATTATGTCCTTTATATCCTTGTATATCTAATTTTCAGTATAAAACATTATTTGGGTCAGCTTAATAGACTGTATAGTAACTCTAGTTCTCTTATATCCTTCACCAAAACTGTATAAGTTCAACCAAAACTATACATTTTAAAAAAAGCTAATTTCAAAACTTTAAGAGCATCCATGTAACACATAGACTGGGATCATATTTTAAAGCAAAAAAATACTGAGGAACATTGGTCAGAATTTAAATTAAGGTTGCAGAAATATATTCAACAGTATATACTAGTGGGGAACAAATGCAAAAGAAGTAGATCACAACCAATGATGTTTACATGCAAATGTAAAGAAAGAAATGGCAAGAAAAAAGGTATTTAAAGGGATAGTATTACTTCAAAATTACTATCCCTCATATTGTAGCCCTTAATAAACTGAGTTAAATGACACCAGCGGCATCTCTCAAACCTTTATGGTTTAAGAGATAGCCACTTTCAAAGTTTCCTCTCCCCTGCTGTCAGCATTCTGCTGCCATCAGGGGAATCCGGTCCCGGGACAGGCAGAGGCTCTTAAACAGAGCCGATATCTCGTTATGGAAGGAAAAATGATTAATTGAAACAGTCTTCTACGTGTGCTTGGTTACCAAGCACACAAAGAAGACTGTTTCAATGAATCATTTTTCCTTCCATAACAAGATATCGGCTCTGCTGAAGAGCCTCCTCTTGATTCAGAGACCGGATTCTCCTGCTGGCAGCAGAATGCTGACAGCAGGGAAGAGGAAACTTTGAAAGCAGCTATCTCTTAAACCATAAAGGTTTGAGAGATGCCGCTGGTGTCATTTAACTCAGTTTATTAAGGGCTACAATATGAGGGATAGTAATTTTGAAGTAATACTATCCCTTTAAACTATTTAAGTCTGAAGGAACAAACAATTATTTGTTGAAATACAGGTAGTACAACAAAGATTGCAAAAAGGCAATTAAAGGGATAGTAATACTTCGTTTTAACTTTATTTTATTTTGTAGGCATTAAAAAAACATGAAGAATGATATAAGTCTTATCTCTCAAACCTTTATGGTTTATGGGATATTCACAAGCAAAGTTCCCCTCCCCGCCCCTTTTACCTAGTGTAAGCCATCTCTTCTCAAATGTGAGTCTGGTTGTATGACAGGACAGATAACAGAAGGGGACAATTTTCTTTGTATGAAAACAATGAAAGCCCTTCCCCCCTTGAGAAGTTTTTCAGCTTTTTCCCTTATCTTAATTGAAGATTGTCCCTCTCTGCAGTCTACCTGGGCATTTCCCTTCTGCTCTGGTTGAACAGGGAAGGGATACTTTGTTTGTGAATATCTCTTAAACCATAAAGGTTTCAGAGATAAGACTTATATCATTCTTCATGTTTTTTTAATGCCTACAAAATAAAATAAAGTTAAAACGAAGTATTACTATCCCTTTAAGTTACAAAAAATAAATAATAAAACTCAAATTGCAAGGAAGAACAAGAATAAGCCAAAAAGTTTTTCAAATACATAAATAACAAAAAACTTAAGAGGCAGTGCACTGGACCTTTCAGAAATGAGATGAGTGAGTTGATTATAGAGGTTAAGGAAAAGGATGATGTTCTAAACATTGTCTTTGCACCACTATATATGAAGGAACAAGAGATGGTAGAAGAGCATCAGCAAGTAACAAAACCATACCATTATCAGATATTGGGTTAACACAAGAGATGACAAAGAAGCAGGTCCTGATGGTGTAAATCCAAGGATTCTTTGGGAACTCTGTGCAGTGTTAGCAAGACCCCTCTATTTACTCTATAAAGATTCCCTCACCACAGGCTCAGTGCCACAAGATTGGCACAAAGCCAATGTATTGTTTTGTTTAAGAAGGGAACTAAAACAGAACCTGTGAATTGTAGACCTGTGAGTTAGACCTCAGGAGTTGGAAAACTGCTAAAAGAGGTAATAAGGGATTCAGGATTATACCACAAAAAATTAGATTATTAGCAGGAATCAACATAGTTTTATGAGGAATAGATTGTGCCAAACCAAAAGTAGCAACCTTTATAATAGTAAAGCAGTAGATGTAGTATATCTAGATTTTGCAAAGGCATTTGATACAGTGCCACACGCAGGAGGCTGGTTTATAAAATAAACAAATTGGGGCTAGGGGATAACCTTTGCAATTGGATAGAAAACTGGTTGAAGGATAGGGAACAGTGTGTTGTTGTAAATGGAAAATTCACCAGTACAGTTAAAGTTGAGAGTGGAGTACCTCAGGGTTCAGTACTTGGTCCACTGCTTTTTAACATGTTTATAAATGACCTAGAAATAGATATAGAAAGCCAAATATCAATATTTGCAGTTGACACTAATTTATTTAGGGCATTCAATTCAGAACAGGATGTTTGCTATCTACTGGGGGATTTACATAAAATGGCAGATAGAGCAAACAAATTAAATATATAATGGGGAAAGAGTAAAGTCATGCATTTCAGAAGAAAATATACCAATGCTGCTTATGAATTTAATGGAATAATTTTAGGGGACTCATTGCTAGAGAGTCCTTGGAATCCTTGTAAACTACAAACTTGGAAACAGTGAGCACTGTCAAATACCAGTAGTAAACGCAAAGTCCTGTTTTGCATAAAAATGGTTTATTTAAGCAAAATTGAATAACATAATTTTGCCACTGTACAAATCTTTGACCTCACCTTGAATATGCAGCACAGATTTGGCCACCAGTTCTGAAAAAGGATTTTCTAGAACTGGGAATAGTACAGCAAAGAGCAATAAAATTGATTAATGTAATATAAGACTTGATGTATACTGAACAAACGGTTTATTTATTCTAGAGAAAAGATGATTAAGAGGAGATCTTGTTGAAATGTACAAGGAGAGCGGTTAATACAAAGCTCTTTCTGGTGAGCTTTTCATTCTAAGGCATCATCAAACAACCCTGGGCCCACCCCTTAACCCCTTAATGACCCATGATGGTCCAGGACCATCATGGGTTGTTTTTCGTTAAGGACTCATGACGGTCCTGGACCTTCTCACAGAATTCCGGGCTCCCCACATGGCTGCACGCTGTTCGGGGAGCCCGGAAGCAGATGCCAAAAAAAAAAAAATGGTCAGTGGTCCTTAAACGATGGCTGCATGCGAGATTGGTCATCCTTAAGGGGTTAAAATTAGAGGAAAGGCAGTTTCAACTTCAGCGGAGGAAGGGTTTTTACAGTTAGGTCTGTTAAATTGTGGAATTCCTTGCCCAAGGATGTGGTAATGGTAGATACAATGGATACATTTAAGAGAAAATTAGATAAATTTCTTTCAAGAGGGTTATACTATGTATTAGTAGGCAAAACAGGACATTCTGAGAAATACTAACTTATTTGGCAGCAGGAAAGCTTATATGATTCTCATTTCTGGTTTATGAGGCAAAGGTTGAACCTGATGGACTTGTGTCTCTTTTCTGCCTAATTTACTATGTATATCTCACTGTTTCTTTTTCTCAGGGACATTTATTTGTGTGGCAGTATTGTTTTTAGCCAAGTAGACAGACTCAAACTTGATCAGTACAAGTTAAAGAAACAAAAAAACACGTTTTTTGGCCTCTTAGATTTCAGTTCCACTTTAGAATGTAACAGTGGAACATTCCTTCTGGGAAATGGAAAATAAGCTATAAGAGACTAATGAGCATGCGGCCAGTGCATCAAATGCACCGTTTTAAAAAAAATTTTAACCATGAAAAATGACACCTCCTCAATCCTCAGAGGTAATAAATAATAACATACATTGAAACAAAGTAACATATTTGATAAGAAAGAAAAAAGCCAGTGCCACATCACCCTTGGGGAAAGCAAGAAAATCCTGTTTAGTCCATTTCCAATTAAGCCCCAAAAGGGTAAAATTCCTTCCTGACTCCAAAAGGCAGTCTGATGTTTCCAAGGATCGACATTTTATCTGATTTGGAACCAGTTGCCGTAATTCTCAATGTTGTAGATAGAAAGGTATATATTGGTTTTTTTAAAACAACTACAGTAGCTCCAAACACAGTGTCCTGTGACAATGAATTCTGTAAGTTTACTGTAAAAAACTCTGTCTTTGTTCCACTCTTAATGAATGACCTCTTGTTTTGTCTGTTCTCTAAGTAAATAGTTGTTTATTGACCCTGAATATATTTATGAATGGTAAGCATATCACGTCTCTAATGTAAAAAAAGCCATTTTGGCTAATCTCTCTTTATAACTCAGATCTTCCAATCCCTGCATCTTTTGCACATCTCTGCTCTTTTTCATGTGCATGAGAATTTAGGGTTTTTTTTATTTGTCCCATATGGTTCAAATGGTTTACTCCAGAATAACACTCCCTCCCCTTCCTTCTCTCTCCTCATCCTTCTGCCTCTCACTTTCCTCCGTTCTATTACCATATTTTCTTCTTCTATTTAGAACCATCCTGTATTTTCTTCAGGTCTTCTGATTCAGTCCACAAAAATAATTACACAGATTTTGCTCCTCTCTAGTATGTTCATTCATTTGCACAAGCTATTTGCAATTATTCCAGGGCAGAAGATAGGCAAGTCTGTGAGGCTGATCAATAATAATAAAAAAATCTGGAACAATTTTGGGCACACTCACTGCACCATATGGAACAAATACATTTACTTAAATAAAGATTGTAACCCTTTTGTACTAGACTATTATCCATCACATTGCTTTGCAATTCATTTGGGAACTCTTTTACATTCATGGGTGGAAAGTCAATTTAATGTTGGTATTCCCCAGATTTACTACAGTTTTTCTTATCACATCAGCCTCACTGGCTGCCTAAAAAGCTACATTTAAATCAATGGTAACCAAAATATATCCTAGCGAGTCCACAATCTACTATTATTATCTATATCTTATTCGGTTTAAACCATATACCACAAACACTTATATCAGCTGTTAATTATCAATACAGCTCATATGTAATCCTCCAAATTCCCACGAAGAGATACTCGTTTATCTTTTCTTCTTTCACTTACGAATACCGTTCTCCATCATCGTATATAGAAGAGATAAAAATTAATCCGTCACTAATGCAGTATGAATACAGTTTCTCAAAGCAATATCTTCACTTACTTTTAAATTCTTTATCGTGCACGTTCTCATCAACTAACTAGGGTGTTCCCTTTTCGGCGGTAGGTCATAGAGCTTCTCACCGGGTAAAATGATGAATAGTACTTTCTCACGATCCTCCAAGTTAGGGATATATGAACCAAATGTTACATTAAAATTTATGAGCAACAGATATAACAAAGTATCTACTCACTCAAAAGATGACATCTTCAAGCCGAATTCATTTATTGTTGCAAGTAGTATTTTCTTTATTTGTCTTTTTCACTGTGGCTATTAAAGGTCAAATCGGGTTAGATTTTCCGTTGTATGTCAGTCTCCAATTGGCTTTATTAGAAACGCTTGATTTCAAAAGGATGTGACCACCTTCTTAGTTATTACTCAGCAGTCAAATTGTTCATCATAAATCAAGCATAATAATAAGGGAGCTTATAGATATATGTCCACAAAACACTACCAGCATTTGCCCACAGACGTGAAACCTTTACCGAAAATATATACACAGCGCTCGGCCAGTGCGCTGTGAATTGAGGCAAAGGAGTTATATCCCACACAAGGGCAGACGCTCGGAATTATAGACCACTATATCCTAGCCCCCTATTAGGCCCAACGCGTTTCGTGTATAATACACTTCCTCAGGGGCTATCAAGAAGTCATCCAAACTTTCACAATCTTATATAGCAAAACATATCCTTCTAATTATGTCGTCATATCCTATCAAGATATTAACCCTAAAAACATTCCTTTATTAAACACTCTCAAAGATTAAAATAGAGCAATAAAAGAAACAGAAAAATTAAACATAAATAAATTAAAAGATAATATAACCACATCTGGTATAAAATCGAAATATCTTAGATCTAAAATTCATACTTTAAATTATTCTCGTAAAAAACAGTTCAAATCTATACACACATTAAGACCCACCGGAGTTAATGTTTTCAATTTGTATATCCACTCAGTTTCTTTTTTTGAGACTACATTAACTATATTACCACCTCGCCAATGGATAGTTGCTTGATCAATTGCTACAAATTTTAAAACTGACGGATCTTTATTATGGAACTTCATAAAGTGTTCCGAGACACTATGAGTAGTTAACCCTTTCTTTATATTTCTTATATGCTCTGCTATTCTTATGTGGAGGCATCTAGTTGTACGTCCCACATATTGAAGTCCACACGGACATTCAAGTAAATAGACCACATTTTTACTCTTACACATCAATAATTGATCTATTTTAAAAATTAAACCAGTTTGATTTGATTTAAAATCATTTATAATTCTGGACTTATCTTTACACGTTCGGCAAGCTATACATTTCTTACATCTATAAAAGCCTTTCAAATTTTGTCTAAAAAATGGTGTTTTAGATTTCTTACTATCTATAAAACTAGGTACCAAATGCTCTCTCAAATTTTTTGTTCTCTTATATATTATTTTTGGTTCTTTTGGTAGGAACATCTTTAATTCTTTATCCTTTAATAAAATAGGCCAATATTTTTTAAAAATTTGTTCTATTTCCTTATGATCCTCACTATATCTTGTAACAAAAAGAGGACCCAAATTCTCTTTAGTCTCCCTTTTTTTCTCTACAGTTATATTATCTATTATTTGTACTCTGGCCTTTTTCAACAACTCCTTATTATAACCTTTATTAATAAATACATTTTCCAACTCTGAAATTTGTTTTTTACAAACCTCTTGATCCGAACAGTTTCTTTTAATCCGTTTAAACTCTCCTCTTGGTATATTTTGTACCCAAGGTTTATAGTGACAACTTTTAGGATTCACATAACTGTTCGAATCAGTTGGTTTTTTAAATGTACATGTTTTTACTTCATTATTTTCTATATATATTGTTAAATCTAAAAAGTTTATATTAGTCTTACTGTACGTATAGGTAAATTTTAAACCCATATTATTATTATTAATATTATTCAAAAATTGTATCAGGGTTATTTCAGTACCTTTCCATACACAAATACAATCATCAATGTACCTTTTCCAACTAACAATACCAGAATTGTACTCATTATTTTCCAATATATGGAGTTCCTCCCAGGAACCCATAAAAATGTTTGCGTAGCTAGGGGCAAACTTACTCCCCATTGCCGTACCAAGGAGTTGCAAATAAAAATTATCCTCCACCCAAAAATAGTTCTTTGTTAAAATAAAAGTTATACATTTCAACAAAAATTCAATCTGTCCTTCACACAACTCTCCCTGTTTCAACAAAAATTTCTTCACCGCCCTTATACCCAATTCATGACTTATAACAGTGTATAAAGATGTTACATCTAAGGTTACTAAGTAGCAATCCTCTTGCCACTCAATTGTTTTTAACCAATTAATAGTGGAAGTTGTATCTTTAAGATAGGACGGAAGATTAACCACTAAACTTTGTAAAAAAATATCTACATAATGTGACAAATTTGTGGTTATAGAATTGATCCCTGATACTATAGGGCGACCTGGAGGATTTGTCAAGTCCTTATGTATTTTAGGAAGAACATATAGTACAGGGATCTTTGGATTTTTTATATTTAAATATTCATATTCCTGTTCCGTTAAAATTCCCTTTTCTTTTCCTTTTTAACGGAACAGGAATATGAATATTTAAATATAAAAAATCCAAAGATCCCTGTACTATATGTTCTTCCTAAAATACATAAGGACTTGACAAATCCTCCAGGTTGCCCTATAGTATCAGGGATCAATTCTATAACCACAAATTTGTCACATTATGTAGATTTTTTTTACAAAGTTTAGTGGTTAATCTTCCGTCCTATCTTAAAGATACAACTTCCACTATTAATTGGTTAAAAACAATTGAGTGGCAAGAGGATTGCTACTTAGTAACCTTAGATGTAACATCTTTATACACTGTTATACGTCATGAATTGGGTATAAGGGCGGTGAAGAAATTTTTGTTGAAACAGGGAGAGTTGTGTGAAGGACAGATTGAATTTTTGTTGAAATGTATAACTTTTATTTTAACAAAGAACTATTTTTGGGTGGAGGATAATTTTTATTTGCAACTCCTTGGTACGGCAATGGGGAGTAAGTTTGCCCCTAGCTACGCAAACATTTTTATGGGTTCCTGGGAGGAACTCCATATATTGGAAAATAATGAGTACAATTCTGGTATTGTTAGTTGGAAAAGGTACATTGATGATTGTATTTGTGTATGGAAAGGTACTGAAATAACCCTGATACAATTTTTGAATAATATTAATAATAATAATATGGGTTTAAAATTTACCTATACGTACAGTAAGACTAATATAAACTTTTTAGATTTAACAATATATATAGAAAATAATGAAGTAAAAACATGTACATTTAAAAAACCAACTGATTCGAACAGTTATGTGAATCCTAAAAGTTGTCACTATAAACCTTGGGTACAAAATATACCAAGAGGAGAGTTTAAACGGATTAAAAGAAACTGTTCGGATCAAGAGGTTTGTAAAAAACAAATTTCAGAGTTGGAAAATGTATTTATTAATAAAGGTTATAATAAGGAGTTGTTGAAAAAGGCCAGAGTACAAATAATAGATAATATAACTGTAGAGAAAAAAAGGGAGACTAAAGAGAATTTGGGTCCTCTTTTTGTTACAAGATATAGTGAGGATCATAAGGAAATAGAACAAATTTTTAAAAAATATTGGCCTATTTTATTAAAGGATAAAGAATTAAAGATGTTCCTACCAAAAGAACCAAAAATAATATATAAGAGAACAAAAAATTTGAGAGAGCATTTGGTACCTAGTTTTATAGATAGTAAGAAATCTAAAACACCATTTTTTAGACAAAATTTGAAAGGCTTTTATAGATGTAAGAAATGTATAGCTTGCCGAACGTGTAAAGATAAGTCCAGAATTATAAATGATTTTAAATCAAATCAAACTGGTTTAATTTTTAAAATAGATCAATTATTGATGTGTAAGAGTAAAAATGTGGTCTATTTACTTGAATGTCCGTGTGGACTTCAATATGTGGGACGTACAACTAGATGCCTCCACATAAGAATAGCAGAGCATATAAGAAATATAAAGAAAGGGTTAACTACTCATAGTGTCTCGGAACACTTTATGAAGTTCCATAATAAAGATCCGTCAGTTTTAAAATTTGTAGCAATTGATCAAGCAACTATCCATTGGCGAGGTGGTAATATAGTTAATGTAGTCTCAAAAAAAGAAACTGAGTGGATATACAAATTGAAAACATTAACTCCGGTGGGTCTTAATGTGTGTATAGATTTGAACTGTTTTTTACGAGAATAATTTAAAGTATGAATTTTAGATCTAAGATATTTCGATTTTATACCAGATGTGGTTATATTATCTTTTAATTTATTTATGTTTAATTTTTCTGTTTCTTTTATTGCTCTATTTTAATCTTTGAGAGTGTTTAATAAAGGAATGTTTTTAGGGTTAATATCTTGATAGGATATGACGACATAATTAGAAGGATATGTTTTGCTATATAAGATTGTGAAAGTTTGGATGACTTCTTGATAGCCCCTGAGGAAGTGTATTATACACGAAACGCGTTGGGCCTAATAGGGGGCTAGGATATAGTGGTCTATAATTCCGAGCGTCTGCCCTTGTGTGGGATATAACTCCTTTGCCTCAATTCACAGCGCACTGGCCGAGCGCTGTGTATATATTTTCGGTAAAGGTTTCACGTCTGTGGGCAAATGCTGGTAGTGTTTTGTGGACATATATCTATAAGCTCCCTTATTATTATGCTTGATTTATGATGAACAATTTGACTGCTGAGTAATAACTAAGAAGGTGGTCACATCCTTTTGAAATCAAGCGTTTCTAATAAAGCCAATTGGAGACTGACATACAACGGAAAATCTAACCCGATTTGACCTTTAATAGCCACAGTGAAAAAGACAAATAAAGAAAATACTACTTGCAACAATAAATGAATTCGGCTTGAAGATGTCATCTTTTGAGTGAGTAGATACTTTGTTATATCTGTTGCTCATAAATTTTAATGTAACATTTGGTTCATATATCCCTAACTTGGAGGATCGTGAGAAAGTACTATTCATCATTTTACCCGGTGAGAAGCTCTATGACCTACCGCCGAAAAGGGAACACCCTAGTTAGTTGATGAGAACGTGCACGATAAAGAATTTAAAAGTAAGTGAAGATATTGCTTTGAGAAACTGTATTCATACTGCATTAGTGACGGATTAATTTTTATCTCTTCTATATACGATGATGGAGAACGGTATTCGTAAGTGAAAGAAGAAAAGATAAACGAGTATCTCTTCGTGGGAATTTGGAGGATTACATATGAGCTGTATTGATAATTAACAGCTGATATAAGTGTTTGTGGTATATGGTTTAAACCGAATAAGATATAGATAATAATAGTAGATTGTGGACTCGCTAGGATATATTTTGGTTACTATAATTTTTGTGTCTATAAGAGTTAGACTTTATTCCAGCTGAATCCAATACAATCTACAAACTATAAGTTACTTTATTTTAGATCCTAATAAGCACACATTGGAGCTATCGCGCTTTAGTCTTTTGTTTGAAATATTTAAATCAATGGGCAATTTGTTTGTATGCATCTATGTATAACTTTATTTAAATGGCTCAGCCTGATGTATTCAGCACCATAAAAAAGAAGTATGTTACAATAAATAGCAAAAAAGAGGAAAGAGGTACCAGAGCCAGGATGCATACAGTGTAATTTGCTAATAGGAGGGTGTTAAGTGCAGTGAACTACAATGCTGATTTTGTCAATAGGGACTGCATGATGATAAGGCTCCAAATGACAGGATTAAAGGTAGTTTTAATGATGGAGGGGGACAGTTCTAGACATAGGAGGAGAGGTATAAAATTCCAAAGGTAAGGAGCAGAAAGCGAAAAAAGATTGAGACAGGAGAGGATAGTGGGAAGGAGTTGTGTACTGAGTGGAGATGGCAACCAGGAACATAAATGAAGATGATTATATCAAAGTACCGTAAAATTTTGGGTATAATACGCACAATTTTACCCCACTTCACCTTATGTGAAGTGGGGGGTGCGTATTATACACAACAGTTTTTTCTTTGCTGACTTCCCTCCCTCCCCACACAGCGCGACCCGATTTCAAAAGAATCCTTACTTTGTTTTGCTGCGCTGTATCTGAGTGAAGCTCTGTCCCATCTTCCCTGTGGGCGGGCTGCAGGCTTGCATTTGCCGCCCGCTGCCTTCAACGGACTTTCAGGACCTTCCGCCTCCAGCCAATGATAATGTACCTGCATTATCATTGGCTGGAGGCGGAAGGCCCTGACAGTCCATTGAAGGAAGCGGGCGGCAAATGCAAGCCTGCCTCCCGCCCGCAGGGAGGGAAGGTAGCTGGCAGCAATAATTTTTTTAAGTAAAGGGGAAAACAAGGGTGCGTATTATACATAGGCACTCTTGTTTTCCCATAAAATCTTGGGCATAATATACACCTGTGTATTATACACAGGTGCGTATTATACCTGAGATTTTACGGTAGTTTACAGGAAAGGATGCATTGAGATTGTCTCTTGTTTTCAAGTATGTCCTGTTGCATATATGTTATTATTACCTTATTTAATGGTGCTCATTTTATCTACCTCGGAAGGATGAAATGCTGAGTTGACCCTACTGCGACTAGAGCCTGCGACCCTTAGGTTTGAACAGGTTCTATAGCTAGTGCATTAACCAACTGAGTCATCTCACCAGCACAAGGAAAGAAATTAAATGGGGGGGCAACTGAGCAGATGGTTTTCAAGATAAACAGAACTTGATGTGATTATTAGGGGTGGGCAAAAGGTCCCGTTGTGTTCCCACAAAAATTCCATGAAAAACACATGGTTGTCCACTTTTTCTCTGGAAAATCAGCTTTAAATAAAGCCCTTAAAATTGTCACCATTTTTGCCTATTGCCAAAATGTTTTCTCTATTTTTTGGCTACAAACTTCCTGCCGCTTTACTTACACGTATTTTGCCTTTTCATGCCAAAAACATGACGTTTCCAGGAAGTGAAATATAACACAATTAGCTAGAGAGAGAGAGAGGGTGCTAGGCTGTTTTGCATGATGAAGAAAAAGTTTTAAGACATACTGAATTCAGTATGAGTGGATATCTGATATGTTTCCCATTTTTTAAATTGCCTAAAAACTGATAAATAATATTTTGTTAGACATTTAAATGTTCTAATTTGGAAAATGTTTTAAATGAAGAATGGTCTGTTCTGTTACTGAAGGCATATTGGTCTCTTCAACTTGCAGCCCATTGATACAGCCAGCTTGTGAATAGTCTTGATATGACTTTCTGTTCCTGCACTTTGGCAATGTAATTTCTGTTACTCACATGTTCATGAGACTTTTACTCTGCATCTAAGATGTATTAACTTCCCTGGTACATACCACAGGATCGGTATTTTTTAAATTCTCCACCAATTTTGCACCCACAGCTTCCAACAGTAAAGGATAATATGGGGGTTTGGGGGGAGACCACTCTGTGGCGATAACCCCAGGGAGTAGGTCACATTCACCCCTTTAAATCCAAATGGATATCAATCAGGGCTATGAATACTGGGAGTATGTTTAAGCAGTAGTAAGAAAAAATGGAGCACCACAGAATTTTGTAGAAGGCACAAGTATTTATTTAAAAAGTGCCATCTATACTGTAATATATCTCATTATGAGAAAAATATGTATGTATGTATATTTTTATTAATATAGCGCCAACCAGTGTACTTGGCACTTTACAGTTTAATATTTAAAGGGGTACAATAAGTGCAGTTATTAAGTGCTTATATAGACAATCATAATGGGAACACCAGGTGAGTATACATTAGGATTAAAGGTCCCTGCCCCGTAGAGCTTACAATCTAAGTAAATTGCTCCTGATGAAGTGGCATGTTATGCGATGAAACATGTAGAGTGGATCTACAGTTTTTTAGTATGTGTTTTTGCAATTGATTTTGTATATGCTATTTGCAAATAGGGTGTTTTTTATTGATATTTTTCTGATAATGAGATATATAACAGTATACATGGCACTTTTTAAATACGTTCTTGTACAGTCTACAAAATTCTATGGTGCTCCATGTTTTTAACTAAAGCTTAAATATATTCCCAGTATCCATAGCAGTAATTGATATCAATTTGGATTTAAAAAGGTGAAGGTGACATACTTTCTGGGGTTGTAACCTCCATAGAGTGGTCTCCCCCAAAACCCCATATTATCCTGTATTGTTGGAAGCTGTGGATGCAAGATAACTGGAGAATTTAAAGAATATCGATCCTGGAGTATATACTGGGGAAGTGAATACATCTTAGAGGCAGAGTAGAAAGCCTCATGAACATGTGAATAACATGTTATGAGAGCACTGTAGTGATGGTGGAGGCCCTAAAAAAGCTACTTTGTACTACACTTAGAGGAATCTCCTGCTCTGGCTTTTTTTTCTTGTGTTTTTACTACAAATGTTGGTTTTTGTGGAGAGTCCAAACCTGCATAGTGCGAGCAGTGGAGGTATACCTGAAAACCTTGTATTAAGGACTGATTTCTAAAGTACACTGATATTTTTATAAGTGCTTTTTGTTGTCCTTTTAAATTATTTTTGCTCTTCTCTTTTTTTCTGTCCAACGTTATTCTTTTTGGTTTAAATTGGGTCTTAAAGGGATAGTAATACTTCGTTTTATCTTTATTTTATTTTGTCGGCATTAAAAAAACATGAAGAATGATGTCTTATCTCTCAAACCTTTATGGTTTAAGAGATATTCACAAGCAAAGTATCCTCCTCCCCCCGTTCAGCCAGATCAGAAGGGAGGTGCCCAGGTAGATTGCAGAGAGGGACAATCTTCAATTAAGATAAGGGAAAAAGTTGAAAAACTTGTCAAGGGGGGAAGGGCTTTCATTGTTCTCATACAAAGAAGATTGTCCCCTGCTGTTATCTGTCTGGTCTTACAACCAGATTCACATCTGAGAAGAGATGGCTTACACTAGGTAAAAGGGGCGGGAGAGGGAAACTTTGCTTGTGAATATCTCTTAAACCATAAAGGTTTGAGAGATAAAACTTATATCATTCTTCATGTTTTTTTAATGCCTACAAAATAAAATAAAGATAAAACAAAGTATTACTATCCCTTTAAACTCTCTAGGTAAAGTGGGATCTTTAAGCTTTCTTGTTCATCAGCTGGTGCATCTATCCACCTTTGTGTTGATTTCTTTGGGAACCTGCCCCCCCCCCAGGTAGAGGCATTGTGAGAAAGTTGTTATCACAGTCTACCTTAGAGGCCTAGTTATCCTGTGCTTCCTTCCTCTGTTGTGTGTCGGGCGGCATAGTTGCGGTCACTTCTTCATTGCTGACATCATGAAACAGGTGCTGGCTAGGAAGCCTGTCTATGGGCCTATTCTGTGTGGCCTAATTGGGGTCCCCCCTTCTCCTGCTCTTTTATATACCTCCCTGGGCCTGGGAGTCATTGCCCTTATGTGGGGTTTCTGATGTTGTCTCTTGCTATCCGTTGTGACCTGTGCTCTCCCGAGAATCTGCTCCGTGTATGACCCCGGTTTGTCTGACTACCCACATCGGTTCTGACCTGTGACTCTGGCTGACTAACTCACTCCGTGTATGACCCCGGCTTGTTGGTCTACCCACATCGGTTCTGACCTGTGGCTCTGGTTGACTAACTTGCTCCGTGTATGACGCCGGCTTGTCTGACTACCCACATCGGTTCTGACCTGTGGCTCTGGCTGACTAACTCACTCCGTGTATGACCCCGGCTTGTCTGACTACCCACATCGGTTTTGACCTGTGGCTCTGGTTGACTAACTCGCTCCGTGTATGACGCCGGCTTGTCTGGCTACCCACATCAGTTCTGACCTGTGGCTCTGGCTAACTTACTCGCTCCATGTAGTCTCCGGTTTGTCTGACCTCTGGCTCTTGCTGCCTATTGCTCCATCTAGTGACTGACTTGTCTGACCTGTGACTCTGGCTGACTACTGGCTCTATACTCTCCAAACTTGCCTGACCATCAGTCTCAGTGTTTCATGGTTCATGCCTGCTCTCGCTCCCTGTTGCCCCTGGTCGCCTGACCCAGGGTGGAGACTTTTGCCTCAGTTACCGTTCCCTGTGATGTTCCACCCACACCACAATCCTAGTCTCTGGTATCTCGCAGTAGTGCACTGCGCAGCACAGTGTGCAGCTCCGAGTAGGAGCCTTGGTCCTATCATCCTGTGTTCTGGGGTTGTGTGGGATTTATACTATTATTACTGTACTTATTAAATAAAGGTGGATTTATATTTTATATTCGTGTCTGTCCTTCTTTGACTGAAAACCATGACAGTTGTGAGAGCTTGGTGGTGCGAGTGTCCCAGTTAGTCTGCGCAATTGAGTTTCTTTAGTAATTTCTGTTTCATGGGGAATTAAGCATGGATTTTAATGATATATATATGTATATATATATATATATATATATATATATATATATATATATATATATATATATATATATACAATATAGTCAATGGTGGAAGCACTCTCACTTCATGGGAAGGGATGCCTGGGTGCATTGATAAGACTGAGTTCATCCATATAACATGTAAATCAAGCACTCACAGGACTTCAATGTGTAGATTAAAGATATGATTTATTGTGTCAACGTTTCGGCCAGACACCGCTGGCCTTCCTCAGGACAACTAATACAGTGTGAAATAGTGCCTTTTAAACCCCCCTACCCTGTAAGGCGCTCAAATCAAACATCCTGAACGCCGATGACATCATCGGCATCGTGACATTCCGAACCTCGGGCGCCCAAACAAATAGGTGCAGTAATATGTCCTTCCAATATTGTGTGAGAATCACCATGTGTAATACAGTGTACTTAACAAATGTGTTCAAATATATATATATGAATTGTTGCTAATAGTATTAAATATTGCACATTATAAATCATATTATAATGCATCTATAATCAGTAAATCTGTATTTTACTTTTGAATGGGATTTTTTAGTAAAGGAGTTAACTCCTAGAAGACCAGAGTGGTATGCAACAAATTAATGTTAACTTTGCTAGAATTGAATCAAGTGTTTTGTAATTTCTTTAATCCAATGGATGCCAGAGAAGTCACTAGCACTATTAACCCTTTAATTGCTAGAAAGCGATATATTGGATCTGTCTTTAACATCCAAGGAGCTAAGGAGGCGCCATCATTTTACTATAAATATTGCTATAAATATGAAACATTTTAAAAGTTGAATGTTTTAACATCAGCTAGAATATGACTTTGCCTTCTGACATCTATTCTAGTTCATGTGATTATATTAATTAAGCACATCATTATTCCACTTTATATAATTACCTGTACCATTTATTCAGTACTTTCAAGTGACAAAAAAGCAGTTTGGAAATGTGGTATTCAAATAAATGACTACTATTTTGTGTCTTTTTTAGCAGCCACTAACCTTTTTATCAATAAAATATTCAAACCCTGATGCAATCCATTTGCATCATGGGACTGGAATAGTTTATACTGCAACGAGATACGCAAACCCTTGTCAATATAGTGGTTTGTTTGATTGCCAGTTTACATAATATACAGCAGGCCTATGCTTAGTCTAACTGAAATAACAAACTACACTAGTGAATACCTAAAAGGTGTTAAAGTTCTCACATGAGCACATGTTGTCCTTCAAGTGTCAATTTCCCTGCTTTGGCTTATACTCAGATGCTGATCATCCTATCACCCTGTTTCCGAGAATGATCTTAACTCTGTTGACCCAGCAGGAGTCTGTCATTTGCTGGCCAGGATAGCAAGCCATTCATTCTTGTATTCTAAAATAAAAACACGCTGCCTGGTATTCCTATCAGAAGTTCATATACACAGCATTTGTCATGGCCTTCACCTTCAAATGACAGGAAATTTATACACTTGCTGGTTAAATATAACACAGAGAAATGTGCTCTCGTAGCGCTGAGCAGTAACATTTCAGAGTAGTCAATTGCTAAGTGCTTAAAGACTCCTTTTACACATATGTTAGATCTGTTTCTCCATGAAATAGAAGCTTGTGTTACCCAGTCACCTAAACTGAAGGAGTAATCATGTTAATTCCAAACTTTTCTATACCTTGAAAGAACCTACTATATATATTAAATGTATTGTGCTTTCTTTCTGCAATCTTAGGAAAGTGGTTTTATTTTGCACTCCTCAATTCCCTTTAAGGAGATGTCACTTTGCTTTGCGAGACACAGCATAAAAAATTGAATGTAAAGGGACATTTCTTTCCCCAGCCAACAACTAAAAATATAATGGAATTGTATGCATCTAAACATGAGCTACTGCAAACGTGTCTATTTAATTATTTATTTAAAGGAGCAGTAAACTTTTTTATGAAAACACATATTTTACAGAGCATTTCCTGCTGAATAAAACAAGGGCACTCTCATTGCTGTCAGATGTTTTATTCAAAATTTATAGCAGTTTAAATAATCATGAAATTAATTTACTGTGTTTACTTCCTGGAAGTTCTAACTGACAGGAAGTAACAGGCAGTTTCTGTCTCTGACTTTTCCAACTTTCCTCTCCATTAGAATCTAACAGGAAATCTAATTAGAATTTGACCACTAGAGGGCACTGCTAATGTAAAAAAAACACGGTTTTAAACTGTAATAACTCTGGAAATATAAATCTCTCAGTACCCTTATTTTACTCAATAGGAAAATCCCTACAATATATATTTTTTCATAAAAAAAAGTTTACTCGTGCAACTTGTTATGAATTAACACCTATAAAGATGTTAATGTAGTTAATTTATTGTGATCAATGCCCATAGATCCTCAGTTCCTGGTAAGGAGATGTCACTTTGCTTTGCAAGACACAGCATAAAAAATTGAATGCAAAGGAACATTTCTTTCCCCAGTCTGAGTTAAACAGCATGGCACCAGCAACTAAAAATTTAATGGAATTGTATGCACTTAAACATGAACTACTCCAAACATGTCTATTAAAGTATTTATTTAATTCTAGATTCCCTAAAATATTATCATGAACTTTCTATGTTAATGTATGTGCAGACATCTGTGGCTCTACAGAAGTGGCTGTGCAACTTATCATGAACTAACAGCTATAAAGACGTTAATGTAGTTAATATATTGTGATCAATGCAACTGGATCTTGTTTTCAGAAAGGTTGTGACTTATCTCTTACAGTTACAAAACAATACTTCTTTATTACATATGCATAATATGCATTTATGAATATAATTAGACAAACTTTTCCAAATAAATGATATTTGAAAGATGTGATCTTGGGTTCAAGGATATTTACATGTATTTTGCCATGTTTAATTGTTAGTTGTTTATGTCTGTTTACTTTCTATGAAGGTATGGAAATATATGTGAATGTAAAATACTAGAGATGATGTAATACTAGAGGGGATGTAATAATACAATTTTGCACTAAAATAGGCACAGGAAACATTTTTGTGCTTGTACCGGTTTATTAAGCTACATAAATGGAAATTCTCCTCTTTATGCAACTTGTGCTAAGGGGAGGGCAGTGTGGAGTGTATGAATAGGGTCATTACATCCTTCTACTCATTGCTTTTCCCTATGAACTAGCAAAAAGCAGGGGAATCAGTGAACATTATTGCTTTTTCCTGTGCATGCTATAGGGATAAAATTATAGTTTGATTACATTAAAGTCTTAAGACTGGTGAAGTATGTGTCAGTATGCATACAGAAATAATAAATACCAGTAAGTGCAGATTCATGATTTTGATGCTAATGTATAAGCACACTAAATGAGTTCAGCTGGTGTATGTGTACTCCCCACAAACACACTGTTTCATATAAAAGCAATGCATATTTTAGCTCCAATGATCATTTTTTTTTTGTTAAATGGTAAAGCATATCTAAAGCATATTAAATACCACTAAGTCTTACTGACAGACAGTATTAATTTAATTTTAAAACAGTTTGTAGACATTTAGGGGGGAAGCAAGAAAGTAGAACATAAGCTATTTTTTTGAAAGTCATAAATTTATGTGGTATTTGTGATTGTTCACGTTTTGTTCCAAGAAACATACTGACGCCTTGATGCTCAATAACATATTTGTCATAATTAATGGACCAGTTAGTACAAGCTTCTAAATTATTGGCACATTTAGCCAGACATATGAAAATGTGTACTAACTGTTTTGCTGAATTAGGCACAATTGCTAATTCTCTCACAAAATGGCAGACGTTTTAGCCACTGCCACTTTTTGAAAAGCATTCGCTAAAAAAACAAAAAAACACATAAACGCTTACTAATTAATAAAACACACGAGCAGTTCAGTAACATTTTGGCACTAATAACTTTAAAAATACATTACAAATAGTGATTGAGCACATTTCTTGAATACTGTGATTAGGACCATTTTCTCAAAAGAAAAGTGGAGGAATTCTGGAGCAAACTAAGTGCACTATATGGAACAAAGAAAATTTCCCCAAATTCCCATGGACTTCTATGGGTTTTTTTAACCCTTGAATGCTAGTGAGCTCTCATGCGCAGTGCAAAGCACTGCATAGGAGAACTTTCTAGCATTCATAGGGTTAAATGCCCTATTTAAATCAATGTAAATGTTTAGTTCTCCCCTATAGTTGGTATGCTTGCCCCATCCATTTAAGGACAGTCTAGCATACTGCATTCTTAAAGTGATACTTCATACCCAATGCATATTTTCATTTTACCCTAAATATATTACAAACTCAATAAATGTTATTGTATTCTCATACATGACAACTTTAATATTATGTGTGTGATTTTCTTTTCATTTGAATGGAGATATTTAAAATATTACATATTTATATACACAAACAGATTCACAAACATTCTTTGGTAGGCTATGATGACATGACATTTAAAAGGCACATTTAAAAGGCATGTATATTAAAAACTGAGAATGAAAGCACTTTACTCATAAATGTATTGAAAATGTATTCACGTCTGAAAAGCTTTGTTAAGCAGTTTGTTGGAGAGTTTTCTAGTATTAATTTGATTGAAGGTTACCCATATTGATTGGCAGACGTTATGACAGTTGTCCATTAATGTTTAATAATGTAGTCAATAGTTCTTGGTAATATCTTAAATCAGTTCATTTACAAAAGCAACATCACGCTTTTTACGGCAGTGGACTGTGGGCCAGAATACAACTTACATGACTGTAATCCTATATAATAATTTGCTAAAACGTGTGTAACGACAAAGTCATGCACAGTAGATACTGCTGCTCGTGCTGCAGTCATGCACAGTAGAAACTGCCCGTGACGGGGCTGATACAGAGCTGGATGCTGCTTCGGAGCGCCCAGCTCTGTATCAGGCACGGGCAGTCTCTACTGTGCATGACTGCCCCGCGACCGGCTGGCAGTGGCACTGTGGACTGTGTAACGGGCTCTTCAACTAGTTTACATATAAGTGCTTCAGTTAATATGCTGTTAATGTTGAGCTTTATTTTCAATAACCCTTTGAAGGTCAGACAGGTGTCCGATGCATTGCATTGCAATGCGTTCGCCACCAGTCTGGGACTGAATGGGTTAAGTGTAACCCTTTGTTGTTATCAGTTGTTAAAAAGTAAGAATAAAAATGACACTTCCTTAAAATACTCATTACACTAAAGTTTTTTTTTGTCTTTCAGCATATGTCTTTTCTGTGAACCAGTGACATCAGCCACCCAAACAAAATGTTCTCATTCCCAAATAACAACTGGAATATTCAATCTTATTTTGTTGACACTGGAATGTTGTAGACAAGAAACATCATCAACAATCCAGAAGCCAGAAAATATTACGCTAAGAATGCAGCAATTTTCGGGCCTTGCTATGCCACTCAACAACAAATTCCTCCTTTGACATAGATAGGGGTTGCTTGTGTGTGCAGAAACAGGTGTCTGTTTAATGGCAGGCAGTGATTTTGCCCCATCGGGTGTTTCTAAATATCTGCTTTTTTTTTCATTATGTCTGTATTCCAATGAATCTCAACCAGGTTGACATGGCACTTTGGTGTACCACCGGCAACAAATTAGGGTGCTCCATGTTTTCTATAAAGACTGACAAAATGTGAATTATTGTCTTCTAAATGTAGAAATTGTTATGCACAATATGTTTATTTTTATGACTATGATTTTGAGTCCTAATAGTATCTTTATATTTATGAATTGTACCCTTTATTACCCTAAATTACATTAAATATGTTAGGGGTGCCCCAAAAGTTCCAGATTGAAAGTTAGGGGTGCCTTAAGGAAAAAAAGGTTGAGAACCACTGCTGTATTTCATGAAATGTTTTTTTCCTCAAAAAACTACAAATGTCAGTTTTTATACATTAAACCGTTCAGGTAAAAAACATTCTAAATCATCCACGTCTGAACTGTAAAAGTAAAAAGCTTACTTTAACCTCTGGTTGCCAAACAGGTATGCAATGCAGTGCACTGGATGCCTTTTTGGCATGCAAGGTGTTACGTTTAATGCTAATACTCAGATATGACTCTTGGAGGCATTGGCAGGTGATCACCACTGTTGATACACTTAGAACCAACTGCACCATGCGGAACAAATAAAAATTCTAATTGGATTTAATGGGGCTTTTACCTAATGAATGATAAAGAAATCTAAAAAGTGTTGGATACATTTCTAGCATTCAACAGGGTTAAAACCCGCATTTAAGCCAATGAGAACTTTGGTGCTGTCATGTGCAGTTGGTTTGCCCTATAATTGGTCCTGGAAAGGAACAATGCTAGAGAAATCCAACCGTGCTGAAAAAAACTCACATTGACTTAAATGGGGCCTTTAACCATTTGAATGACAGAGGGGTATCCAACACATTGTTATACAATGCTTTGGAAACCTCTCTGGCACTCAGGACCAAGAAAGTGTTTTCTGGGAAAAATATGTTGCACATCATGGTACTCCTCACTCATAGGGTGTAAATCCCTAACAGGGATGTAAATACAGAGGGTATGGTTGCACCTGGACCCAGCATCCAAGGGGGCTTTCTCTTATGCAGTATTCAATAGGTTCTAGCTATGCCTCTGTGAATATATTTTTACAATGGGGGTTCGCTAAACTTTTTGTACTGGAGCCCTTCAATGACTAGTTATGTCACTGATCCCTAATGATTTAAATGGGTTCACTATTTAAATGTCGCCATGTGTTTGGCAACCATGAAAATAGCGAGTTTAAATGTAGCATCAATAAAAAAAGTTGATATCAGAATGTCGGGAGAATGAAAACACCGACATTCTGATATCACATGGTGAAAAGTTGCATAAATATGAATAATAAATATGCTTGGCCACCTCTTTGGCACTCATAGTGTTAAATGATCCAGCTAAAGAGGTGCAGTTCTGTACCATTGATATTAAAATTTCACAAATGCCCATTGATTGTAATGGGGCTTTAACACCTTGACTGCTAAAGAAGTCTACTCTACCATTCAAGCAGGTAAATAACCCCATTTAAATGGTATCCTATTGAAATCTCGCCATGCGTTGGTTGCACATGAAAATAGCGAGTTTAAAATGTAGCATCAATAAAAAAAGGCAATATCAGAATGTCGGGAGAATGAAAACACTGACATTCTGGTATCACATGGTGAAATGTCATGTACATATGAATAATAAATATGCTTGGCTACCTGTTTGGCAGGGATGGGCAAAACTTTCTGCCTCAAACTGAAATCGGCGAAAAATGTCCCGCGAAAAGTGCAGATTTTCCATTTTTTTTGCCCATTGAAAGCAATGGGAACATAGAGGTTACACACAACACATTACAAATAATATTTTATTTCCCAAAGGCACAGTATAAAAGGGCCATGAAGGTGCCTGTGTTGGTGGGGTGTGGGGAAAGAATCAGTTGAACAGGGGATGATTGTTGAGGGTTGTTTATTGGGATTGGGGGGGGACTTAATAAAAAAGAAATCCTAAATAAAATAAAAACCATAAGACACGGTATAAAGGGGTCTGAGGAGGGTGCCTGTGTTGGTGAATGTATTAATCATTTGAACAGGGAATTTGTTTTGGGAGGTTTCTTGACTGCTGGTGGGGGGATAGTTAATAAAAAAATAAATCAATGAGATAAAATAAGACATTGTGTTTAAAATGACAGAGACAGGAACCCCCTGACATAAGCTGCCACTGCGGTGGACTGATACTTGACTTGATAGAGTATTTTGTAGAGGATGATTTGTTTGATTTGTTGTTAGAGGCCTTTGTAGGACTTAGACTTATTAGAGACCCAAGCCCTGAAGAAACATTGATTTGTAGGACTTAAGTTTGTTTGGCACAAGCCCTAAGAAATCATTGATTTGTAGGACTTAGGCTTGTTAGAAACAAACCCCAAATTTTTTTTATTTTTTTGTAGGACTAGTTTTTTGGGGGTTTTTTTGTCAAAACACAAGCCCTGAGAAAAAAATAAAAATGCCCTACTGGCCTAATGCCAGCAGGTCATGTTGGCATGTCCTCCTGAGTCCTGTGTAGTAACTGCTGTTCGTACTGCTGCTGCTGAGTTGTTTAAGCAGCAGGATGATTAGGCAGCTGAAAGGGAATGGGATCAACAATAGCAGTAACATGGAAGATGGATAATGAAGGTTCCATTTGCCACGACTGGTTCCAGTGATGTGCCTGAGGCAGCAGCAGCAGCAGAATAAGTAGTCCCCAGTATTTGTAGAGAAAAAACAAGTTGGCCATTAAATCTTCTCCACCTGCCCCCCCTCCAAAATCATCATGGGTGTGTTGTTATTAGAATATATTTTTTCCCTTGAGAGCAGGATCAGTGGGTCTCCTCAGCAACTGCAATGTGCACAGTATGTGTCTGGCAAATAACATCTGGGGGCACAACTGTATCGAAACACCATGACACCCGAAACCAAGTACTGCCGCTGTCACTGTACCCCTTTTCCACACTCACTAAGCACACATGACAACTTGCTGACAGTTTAATAGAAGTGATGAACCCTCCCTGCCACCATCTTAGCATATTCTGCAGGATGGAATCTCCTCGGATGCCACTTGATGCAGTGATTGTGATTCTCCTCCACCACACTGGCATGTGTGGTCAGTGCACCACACAGTGTGCAATGGGTAGAGACGAACTGCCACATCCTAACATCAACAGAGTGGCTATCATTTGGCGGGGGAGGTAATGAACGAGGAGGATTGGCAGAATATGTAGTTACCCTAGAAGGTGATGGCGAGCTAGTTGTTTCACTCGTCCTGGAACTTCCAGTCTTTGCCTGGGTTGTTCTATTCCTCCTCCCCTTTGATCTCTGCCTCACCTCTTGTTGCCTTTCTGGTGAGTCAGGGACAGCAAAAGCAGTGCTTGATTTCTGTGGTGGGTGTCTGGCTTTAACATGTTTGGAGTAAATGTCATGGTGTCTATGTTTCATGTGTGATATGAGGGTGCTTGTACCAAGGTGTGTTGCCTCCTTTCCTCTTTTCACTGATTTGTCACAAATTGGGCACAGTGCCGTTGCTAATGACTGTACTGTGCCTGCCCCAACAGAAAAATAGTCCCACACCCATGATGACTTCAGAGGGAATGGGAAAGGTGGAGAAGAATGGCCTCTTTCTTCTTGTCCTCCACATTGCTCTTCATTGTCTGTGGCAGAGAATAATGTTGCTGCTGTTGCTGCTACTGCCTCAGAGTCAGCACTGCAACTAGGATCAGGAGTATTGCTACTGCTGACAAGTGGAACCTGTCCTAGTTCCTTCTGACCCCATTCCCACTGTGTCCACTGTGGTCTGTGGCACACTAACCCGCTCCTCATTATTCTGCTGCCCTTGCATCTCAGCATCAGTAGAGCAGTTGCAAATTCCTCTAATTCCAAGATGTCCTTGCTAGTGGTGGTGGGATGCCCTGCTCTCACTATCCTTTTCTCAATTCCTTCCCTTTCTTCCCTTCCTTCCCATTCCCTTTTCTACCTCACTTCTTATTAAGTTCCCCAAGATCCCTTGGGGTGATTTAGGGGGACTGGACAGCATTGGTTGAGTACTGCTCGTCACTTCCTCCTCCTCCTCCTCAGACTCAGCGGACACATAAGAAGGGTCCTTCCAGTACCTGTTTTTGCTGCTCATAGTGATAGGAGTCACTATGAGCCTCTCCTGCCTCAATTTTTGCTAAATATCACAAGAGAACAGCACAACACGTCTGTCTCGCTCTGTAGCTGCTTCTATTGTGTCTGCCGTCATCGAAAACATCATTTTTTATAGCGGAAGTGCGAAAACAATATAAATCAATGGGCGAAAAGTTTTTAGCCATTGAAAAAATGGCAAAAGATTTTGGCCAATGGGCAAAAGATGCGAAAATTTTAACCGCTAGTTTTAAAGCGAATTTTCCCGTGAAAAAGCAGATAACAACGTGGTTTTCGCAAAATTTCTCATGGGAACACGGTGACAACTTTTTTGCCCATCCCTACTCTTTGGGGCTCATAGTGTTAAATGATACAGTGATTATTCTGCTTGCCAGGATCCTCAGCAGACATGGGGGACAGGAGGTTCCTTAAGTAATTGAAAGGGTGAGAAACATATTATTGACCGATCTGGCACTCAAAGGGTTATTGGAGGCTTGTTAGCACTCATAGTGTTAAATGATAATTATCCCTTCTCTCTGGCCTGTCTGCACTGGGTGGCACTGTGAGGAATGGATGCACGTAGCAAGGCAGTGTGTACAGGAGACAAAGAAGACAGGGCTCTGATAACCCTTTGAGTGCCAGACCGGTCAATAATATGTTGCTCACTGCTATCAATTACTTACGGAACCTTCTGTCCTCCGTGTCTGCTGAAGATTCTGGATGAAGTACTGGAAAGCAGTATAATCACTTATATAATCATTTAACACCATGAGCGCCAAAGAGGTAGCCAAGCATGTTTATTATTCATATGTACATGATGTTTCACCATGCCATATCAGAAAGTCTGTGTTTTCATTCCTCCAATATTCTGATATCACCTTTTTGATTGATGCTACATTTTAAACTCTCTATTTTCATGTGCACCCAATGCATGGTGATATTTCAATAGGATACCATTTAAATGGGGTTATTTACCTGCTTCAATGGTAGAGTAGACCTCTAGCTGTCAAGTTGTTAAACCACATTTAAATCAATGGGCAAATGTGAAATTTTAATTTCAAATCAATGGTACAGAACTGCACCTCTTTAGCAAAACATGCAATTCTGGGGATTGGATGCTAGATATATCTCCAAAGAATTGCTTTAAAAGCCCAATATATTCATTTTCTATTCACCTCCTATGGTACAGCTGGTTGCTCTATAGCACTCTTTTAAACATTATTATTATTATTATTATTTATTTATATAGTGCCAACTAATTCCGCAGCACTGTACAATTGGGTAATCATGCGGTTTCTTTATTCTCAATAGTAACCTGTGATATTGCATGGCTGATAGGCCCGTATTTATAAACCAAAGTCTCTTGGGCTTTTAACCCTTTGAATGCTAGAGGGCTCTCCAATGCATTGCAAAGCAATACATTGGAGATTTCTCTCTAGTATCCAGTGGGTGTAAAATCTCTATTAAGGTTCATGGGAATTTAGGAATTTTTATTTGTCCACTATGATGCAGTTGGTTTACTCCAGAATATATATACAGGCCATATTTCCTAACAGAGCCCCATGGGCTCTCACAGTCAGTGGATCTCTATGAAGAAGACTGAAGCATTCTAAGCCATATGAACAAAGAAAAAGAGAATTTTAAAAAAATACCGTTGATTTAACCCAATTTCTGTACCCCTCTGGCACTCAAAGGGTTAATTATACTTTTAACCCCTCAAATGCAATGTTTTGGACACGTCTCCCTTATTCATTGACTTAAAACCCATTTAAAGACATGAAAACTGTAGGAATAAGTGTTTGTTCTTTAGAGGATTGCCTCAGAATTACTCTTGTTTTTCATTGTGCAAAGAACCCTAGTAATAAGAGTTTTTTTTATCTAATTAATTGGTTTTAATAATGACTAGAGATGTATTTAGCAGGCAATTTGTGAACACGTGACTCTGCAAAGATTAAATTAACCCTTTTTAAATGCCAAAGAAGTATGCAAGGCATTGGTTCAATATGTGTTGCTCACCCCTCTGGCACTCAGAGTGTTACATATGATATTTTGTCCTGGCACAGTAGTGCTACTCAGAACTTACATGTAGATACATAGAGGCTGATGTACGAATAAGAAATGAAGTAATTGTGGAGCAGACCAACTGGACTATAAGATACAAACAAAACATCCCATTGTTTAGACTGAGCTTTTAACTCCTTGAATGCTAGAGAGGTTTCCAACACATTTCGTGGTTTAAAAGCCCCATATAAATCAATAAGAATGTTTACTGTCCCCTATAGTGCAAGTGGATTGCACCAATTGTTTCACTTCTTATTTGTAAGCCAGCCTCACTGTTTCAAAAGAATACTTGTTGTATCTGTGCCACATGTCAGATCCAGTAACTACAATGTAATGTATAATACACAGATCATTCATGAGAGCAGTGCTTCTCAATAACTGTCTGCTCAAGACACCCTTAACAAACAGTCTGGAATTTTCAGATAACCCCTATGATTTTATAGGTCATTTGACAAAGGCTTAATGAAGGCTACATTAGATAAACATTGAGTAATTCTTAGGTCTTGCAATCAGAATGACATACACTAGCATATTGTGCATAAAAATTTCCATAAATATTTATTTGAAACTAAACATTCCCAGTTTTTTCATCGTTTTCTACAAAAAGAGAGGTACCTTAAACTGATGCCCAAGGTATACCAAAGTGCAGGGGGCAATTGCCCCCTGGGCCAGTCATATGTCTGGGCTGGTGGGCCACTCCCACTTGTTGCTGCACGTGTAGCTACACTAATGATACCACAGAGCTTACAATTGAAATGGAGCTATAATCCAAGTGAAGCTACATTAGTAACATAACCAATTTATCTTGTAAGCGCTATGGTATCACTAGTGTAGCTTTACTTAAATTGTAAGCTCTGTAGTTGAACCAGTGTAACCCCATTTCAATTGTAAGCTTTGTGGTATTGCCTTACTTCACAACCCTAACCCTTTGAGTGGCATACCCTTCTGGCACTCAAAGGGTTAATGGCAATTTTAAAATTTAATAAAAGGGGGTGGGCTGGGACAGTGGGCTGGAATGATAGTAGAACTGGGCCTGTTGATTGTAGTTGCCCTCCAGGCCACAAGTTGCCAGCCCTCCCCTGCCAAAGTGTCACATCATCCTGTACGAAAACCAATGCACTAGAGAAAGGTATTCAAGGCAAGATTTGAGAAGACTAATAGAATATGTGAAAATATATATAAAACCACCAGAATTATATTTAATCTCTAATGATAAGTGTGTCCACTGACTGCTCCAATACCCAATAAATGAGATACTTGGCAAGTGGATGAAACTGGTTTTGCTATATTTGTTTGACAGATTTAAAATCTTATCAATATATAGTAATATTCATCTTAAAAGTATATGAAAAGAGTAAATTTCATAATGCTCTATTATGGTTTAAGGGAAAGTAGTTGGCATTGGCACATATTATAGTTTTAATTTGAATCATCCTTCAAATGAATGATTAATATTGAAATAAAATATTGTAGGGCTAATCCTGTACAATAAGAGTACTCCCACTTCAGAAATATGTGTTATTCAAAAGATATTGCAACTCAAACTTGCATTTTTTGGGTGCAGTACTTCAGCGACCTGAAATTTTATGGTGGTGCTGTTGCTGCAGCAGTCTATGGACAGGTAGGGTCAGTTGACCATAAACTTCCACAGGATGCTACAGCAACAGCATCACCATAAATGTTAAGGCCATGGAAATTCTGCACCCTATAAATGCAAGTCTAAGCTGAAATAACTTTTGAATAAAACAGGATAGACCCACATTATATATTTTTTTCCAATATGAAGCATTACTATCTCTTTAAAACTGCTCATGCTGTGATACAGAGTGCTATAAATTAGGAGTTTTATTTTCCTGTTTTTCAAATGCCTTACAGACACTTTGTACTTTCAAAACATCACAAAAGCATATAGTTCCTATATCAGAGGACAACAAATACATTGTGTTTTATAGTGTATCATGAATAACTTTCTTGAGATTAATATGGTTTCTGTACAATCAATTAAGAGTATATTTAAAGAGAAACAGTCACCTTTCAAAATCATCCACACGGTGAGAGCTTCCATCTTGAAAGGATTTGCAAGAACATACTTCCTCTTTAATTTATGCCACCCCCTTGAAAACTGATAACAACCTAACAAGGTGAAGGAGGTGGTTTTCTGGACATTAATAATGAATTATTTGTGAGATAAGTCAAAGAGCAAAGCTCTACTGACATTAGATTCCCCAACTACTAAACCAAAACTGGCTAAACTTGTTTAATTGATTGAAAAGCAAAATGTCCAAGGTATAGGCAGTTTAAATAGTTGCATTTTATGAAATGAAAAGCTGGTAGGCCCATTATAACCCTTTAAGGACCAGGGGTGCATGCAAAGTATTGTTTCACAAAGCCTTACACACTGGTCTTATTATTACCACACATACACATTTCTGTATTTTTGTATTCCATATGATTTCTTTATGATGCCAATATCTGTATTCTACATCATGAGGCCGATATATTAACCCTGGAGAAATTCTGGAGTAAACCAACTACACTATAGGGGTCAAATACAAATTCCCATTGATATTTATGGGCTTTTAGCACCTAGATTTCCAAGTCTCAAATGGATTAGGAAGCAATGTGTTGACCACAGTAGCATTAAAGATATTAAAGGGATAGTAATACTTCGTTTTATCTTTATTTTATTTTGTAGGCATTAAAAAAACATGAAGAAAGATATAAGTCTTATCTCTCAAACCTTTATGGTTTAAGAGATATTCACAAACAAAGTATCCCAACCCTGTTCAACCAGATCAGAAGGGAGATGCCCAGGTAGACTACAGAGAGGGACAATTTTCAATTAAGATAAGGGAAAAAGCTGAAAAACTTGTCAAGGGGGGAAGGGCTTTCATTGTTTTCATACAAAGAAAATTGACCCCTTCTGTTATCTGTCTGGTCATACAACCAGATTCACATCTGAGAAGAGATGGATTACACTAGGAAAAAGGGGCGGGGAGGGGAAACTTTGCATGTGAATATCTCATAAACCATAAAGGTTTGAGAGATAAGACTTATATCATTCTTCATGTTTTTTTAATGCCTACATAATAAAATAAAGTTAAAACGAAGTATTACTATCCCTTTAACTCTTTGAGTGCCAGAGAGGTATCCAACTATTGTGTTGCAATACACTGGATACTTATCTGGCAGTCAGAGGGTCAAAAGACCAATTGTTATCAATATTGATTTTTATTTGTTCTCTATGATACATTTGGTTTGTCCCCAGAATTTCTCCAGTTCTTACTACTGTATCAATTCAGTGTGGGTTAAAGACAGAAAATTGCTTCATATAGTTCTTAAACTAAATGCTATTTGAACATTTCTATTTCACCTAGTGCTACAAAGAGTTTGAAATGCTTCAGTTCCGGTAACAAAGGCTTCACGACAAAAAAATAATAATTGCAATGGTAGTTTGAATTTCTTATGTACTAGAAAGATCTCCAACACAGTGCTTTGGTATGCATTGGAAACCGCTATAGAATCTGACGGAATAATAGAGTATAGTAATGGTTACTGATGTGTATAGATGATGTGGCTATAAGGACAAGGCAATGGATGAGAAATTATTTAGCCTGAACAATGTGCTAAACAGATGAAAGAATTGGTTTTGGTTCTTGACTGTTGGATGGCTGACCATTATGGAAGTCAGTGCTTATCCTGCACATGAGAAAATTACAGGAACATAAACATATTTAAGCCAGATACTTAATTGAGAGCTATTTAGTGCATTTTCTTTTCTAAAATATACATATTTACATACTGAAATATAAAGAAAGTATAGTTCATTTGTGAAAAGAAACACATGCTCACACCAATCTCTATCAAACCATATGTGCAGATACTTGAGAAGATGATAGAGTTAAACCACCCAAACTTCTTGAGTCAAAGTAATTTTGCTGGCCTGCATTACTAAGGAGATGTACACCTTCCACAGAAGGAAGAATCTGTCGGTCAGTCATGGTTCCACTTGGAGAAGAACCCAAAAAGCTTCCCTGTGAAGAGACAATTTTTTCAGGGCTAGAAGCCAGTTTGGGTGATGTTGAAAAGTTGTATCCATACAAAGCACATGGGCTGTGCAGTCTAAATGCATTGTAAGGGCTTTGATGAGGCTGGCTGCTGGTAAATGTATTGCTTGATGGAGAAGGCATGATGTACTGAAGCTGAGGAGACATTCCTGAAATCTGCATTGATAGGCTTGTCTGAGGACATCCAAATGTGTCACTGTCATTTCCAGCCATGGACATGTTCATTGTAGCACTGTTTGTCATCCCAACATAAGAAGGGGTCCTGGGAGTTGCAAAGGTTTCGTTTGATGAATTTGCAAGTCTGTTGTAGGTTTCAGCTAGTGATGTGCTGTATCTGTTAAGTGCAAGGCCTGATCGACCACAGGCTGAGTAATCTGCTGGAGAAAGGCCACAGAGCTGGCTGGTGTTAGCACCAAGATGGAATGCAGGAGAAGAGCAGGGAGAGCCAGGCAACAGGTGAGGATGGGTAGCTGCCGCTCCAGATCCAGATAGTAAGCTAGAAGCTCCTGCACTTCCTAAAAAATGGAAGTCCATAAGTTTTAGATAAAAATAACAATCATGCATTCAAATATGATGTAATAACCCAGTGTGAATAAGTCTTCTATGCCTAGTAAGTTTGTGAATACAACAGCTTGTATTTTCTGGATTGTTGTGTAAATCCATGTAATTTAAATATCTATTTTGACTCATATTAATATAGAATTTCCCCCTGATGTTATTGTTGCCATTTAAAGACAATGGAGGACTTGAGCGGCAAACCAACTGCGTCATAGGGGGTTAAATCAAATGGGATTGATCGTGTTTTTATTTTTCCCTTATGATGCAGTCCAACTTTACCAAGACAGAAAGCCTTCAGAACAGACTTCAGCATTGAACCCTTAGAGTATGAAAGGGATGTCCACATGGCAGAGGGGTGTCCAACACAATGCTTAGCAATAAGTTGTGCACCTCTGTGTCTCAAATGGTTAAATCACTGGTAATACTGCTGCTTGTTTGTTGGTTCTAATCATCTTCTTCCACAGAGTTTTCATTATTTGCATTGATACAATTTTCTTTAAAGGGAAACTTTCAGCCCTAAGACACTCTATCTTATTTTATTATTGTATTCCAATGGAGTATGGATTGGCATTTTTTTTTGTAAAAAAAATTCCTTAAAGGGATAGTAATACTTCGTTTTAACTTTATTTTATTTTGTAGGCATTAAAAAAACATGAAGAATGATATAAGTCTTATCTCTCAAACCTTTATGGTTTATGAGATATTCACAAGCAAAGTTCCCCTCCCCGCCCCTTTTACCTAGTGTAAGCCATCTCTTCTCAGATGTGAGTCTGGTTGTATGACAGTACAGATAACAGAAGGGGACAATTTTCTTTGTATGAAAACAATGAAAGCCCTTCCCCCCTTGACACGTTTTTCAGCTTTTTCCATTATCTTAATTGAAGATTGTCCCTCTCTGCAGTCTACCTGGGCATCTCCCTTCTGATCTGGTTGAACAGGGGGGGATACTTTGTTTGTGAATATCTCTTAAACCATAAAGGTTTCAGAGATAAGACTTATATCATTCTTCATGTTTTTTTAATGCCTACAAAATAAAATAAAGTTAAAATGAAGTATTACTATCCCTTTAAGAGGTATTACATGTTAAATTTTGAGTTCTTGCAAGCACTTGCGCCTTCTGTGGCACCAGGCTGCTTCGGAACAGCTTTGCTGGACATTCCCATGTCCCAAATTCTCCTCCCACCTCCCTCCCAGCTCTCTCTGTGAGCACATTCATGTGTCTCTTTGTAGCATATTCAGGGCCAGATTTACATCTCAGGAGCCTGTAGGCACAGAAATTTGAAGTGAGCGCAGCCCCCCCCCCCAAAAGAAAAGTGCAAAAAGTTTTAAAGCCCATAAGTGTGGAGGATGCTCACGTATGGCCATGATGTCACACAGGTGGGCGTGACACCAAGGCGACACCAATAACAAGAGTGAATACAAAAGACCCAAGTGTACTCACTCAATGAAAGAAATTTTGTTAAAAAGGCCTACAGACAATATCACAAGATTATCCAGTTTAAAGTAGCTAGCATACTACCATTCCAATTCTAGCAATACATTTTGTTCCAGGTAGCCGAAACATTGATTTAAGTATTAAATAAAAATTGTTCCAGACTTCCATTAACAAGTCTTGTGGGTGCTACAGTGAACTCTTACTAGATGACCAGCCACACGATAGCACCCAGGCATCCTGAAGCCCTAGACGTGTAAATGCTTAAAATTACTACAGTGCAGTCTGTGTGTATATATACCTCACTGACTTGCATGTGTTAGTCTGCAATAAAGGGGGAATCTACCTTTAGGAATAAGCATCTCTCTTTACTTGTTTAACTAAATTACATGGGACCTTATGTTCAAAAAATTACTGGGTAAAAATCTATTAAATTGATTGACTTAAATGCATACCTCCCAACATTTCAAATTGCCAAAAAGGGACATTTGTGGTTTAGGGGGTGTGACTAGTGGGTGGGGCATTACCGGTGATTTTTAGGCTATTTCGTGATCTATTGACACCTCCTTGTGTAACCTAATAAGTGGCTTATAACAAGACCAAAGTATTTTATTTACACAGAGTAATGTATAAACACATATACTGATGTTTAAACAAACATTAATTAGAGTTTTGTTGCTGTGGAGCAATGTGATACTTATATACACACCACACAGTCTGATCTCCTAAAAAGAGGGACATCAGGGTGGGAAAGAGGGACAGAGGGATTTGGGTCTAAAAGAGGGACTGTCCCTCTTAAAGAAGGACACTTGGGAGGTATGCAAATGGGGCTTTTGAATGCTAAGAAACATCTAAATATTTCCCAGAGCTCTCAATGTTTTCTGTTGTGATTAACACACTTGAATGCTGATTTGTCTTATATGGAGTATATACCCGGCGCTGCCGTGCTGACTTACCGCAAGGGGTTAAATAAACCACCTGTGCAGTTTGCTTCTAGACTGACTGTACAACAGGCAGCTGAGCAGCTCCTCTGTGGCTGTGTTGCGTTCATCGTGGGCTCCCTGCGGGCTGCCGCATCTGTGAGGAGGGGGGGCAGCTCCAGCAAGTGAGGAATGATCCATGGTTACTCCTCCGTGACTCCAGCTCTCTTCCTTCAAGTTCTGCCACTCATCACAGACTACATCCAGCTGTGGGCCAGCGGCACACAGGTGCAGCCAGCTAAATTCAATATGTGCGCCTGAGCCTCCGCGGCACTTACCCCTTTCCCCCAGTTCACCAGACATGAGACATAAGGCAAAGGCTGGTTAATTTAAAAAAATAAATAAATCCCAATTACAGGCGCCCCTTTGTGGGGGTGTGCCTGAAGGCAGATGCCTACTGTGCCTAATTATAAATCTGGCCCTGAGCATATTGGAACCAGGCTACTTATTCAGCCCATTGACAGGAGCTTGCTGGCTCCAATATGCTATGAAGAGGAGCGTGAACGTGCTCACAGGCAGAGCTGGGAGGGAGGGGGGAGGAGAATTTGGGACATGGGGATGTCCAGCAGAGCTGTTTTGAAGCAGCCTTGTGCCGCAGAAGGTGGACGTGCTTGCAAGAACTCCAACTGTAACATGTAATATCTCTTAAGGTATTTTTATTTAAAAAAAAACAAAACAATCCATACACCATTGGGGTCCAAAAATAAAATAAGATAGAATGTTTTGGGGGAGAAAATTCCTCTTTAAAGGGATAGTAATACTTTAATATTACTAATCCCCATTGTGTATTTCTTTAAAAAATAATTAAATTGCTCCCAGGTTCATCTCTCAAACCTTTATAGTTTGAGAGAAAACCTCAAGCAAAATTCCCCCCTGCCTCCCCCTTCCCTGAAGTCAGCGTTGTACTGATTGCAGGGGAAGTCTTGGTTTGCAAGCACACATAGAAGAGCTTTTCAGTGAAATAATTTTTTTTTACTAACTCGATCTCGGCTCTGCTGCAGAGCCGCCTGATGAAAATAAGACCAGATATTCCTGCAGTCAGTACAACTCTGACTTCAGGGAAGGGGGAGGGAGGGGGGAACTTTGTGTTCTGTTCTCTTCAAACCATAAGGGTTTGAGAGACGAACCTGGGGGCAATTGAATTATTTTTTAAAGAGCTACACTATGGGGATTAGTAATATTAAAGTAATACTATCCCTTTAACTAGAACATAACATTGTAGCAACGCCTGAGCATAATAACTTAACCAAAAGAAACAAATACAAATGTTCATTTATTTAAATGGTGCTTTTAAAACCTGGATTGCCAGAGAGGCTTCCAATGCTTTGATCTGCAATTAGTCTGACACCTCTCTCACATTTAAAGGGATAGTAATATTTAAAATGTAAAATAAGAATATGTTGTAGAGTTTATCCCCCTGAGTAAAACAAGGGTACTCCCACTGCTGAAAGATGTTTTATTCAAAAGTTATTACAGCTCAAAGATGATTTTTTTTAGGTGCAATATCACAGTGGCCTGAAATTATACAGTGGTGCTGTTGCTACACCATCCTATGGAGATTTATGGTCCTAGGACCAGAGCTGTCCATAGGATGGTGTAGCAACAGCGCCACAATTTCAGGCCACTGTGATATTGCACCTAAAAATTAAACTTTGAGCTAAAATAACTTTTGAATAAAACACCTTTCAGCAGTGGGAGTACCCTTGTTTTTCTCAGGGGGATAAACCCTACCACATATTTTATTTTTACATTTTAAGTATTACTATCCTTTTAAGGAGTTACAAGCCCCATTTAAATCAACTGGGATTTGGAAAATATGCATTTGTTCACTTTGGTGCATTTCTTTTGGTCCAAAATCAATCCATTTTCTTCCTGTTAAAATAATAATACAGACATTTTTACAGTTTCAGGATTTCATCTTTAGTTTCATATATTACATTTCAAAAGCATTTTAGCAAACCAGGTTATTCATATTAAAGGGAACCCATCACTTTGAAAATAGATTTAGATATTAAATAGAAATAAAATGTACTTTACATCATGCTTTTATTATTTTTTTCTAAGATGCACCATTGTCTTTATTTTTGTAAAGAAGACTTGCCATCTAAATACCCCTCCTCTGCAGAAACTTCCAACTTAACAGTATTTGTATCATATTCCGTCTTATCAATTTATTCAAACCCCTCTAGTGAAACTCTTAGCAGTTTAAAGGGATAGTAATAATAAATAATAATAAAAATATATGGTGTAGGGTTTAACCCCCTGAGTAAAACAAGGGTACTCTCACTGCTGAGAGATATTTTATTACAAAATTAAAAGAGCTCAAACTTGAATTTTTTAGGTGCAATATCACAGTGGCCTGAAAATTTACAGTGGTGTTGTTGCTACACCATCCTATGGAGATTTATGGTCTACAGACCAGAGCAGTCCATAGGATGGTGTAGTAACAGAGCCACTGTAAATTTTCAGGCCATTGTGATATTGCACCTAAAAAATTTAAGTTTGAGCTGTTATAATTTTGTAATAAAATAACTCTCAGCAGTGGGAGTACCCTTGTTTTACTCAGGGGGATAAACCCTACAACATATATTTTTATAAATTTGAAGTATTACTATCCCTTTAAAAAAGTGGCAAGAGGTGATTTTCTTGTCAGGTATGTAATTCTGCAGGCCTTATATAACCAAGTCAGATAACAAAGTTCTGCTGAGAATCGACTCACCAACTACAAATTCTAAAACTACAAACCTGTTTTGAAAACAAAGGTATAGACAGTTTAAAGGCATATGTTTAGGTAACACGACCACATAAAGTGGTAAGAAATAGCTTTAATAACTGTCACACTGTCACTAACACATATCTACAAGGAAAGTAAACCAAGAGTAGGCACCAGGTAGAAATAAATCACCCATGGAAGTTTCTGCTAGCAAAGGTCTCTGCAAATTTTCTGCTAGATAGTTTGTTTGTTGTATCATGTCATATTATAAACAATAATCCTGTAACCTTTTACTCCAATAAGATTTTAAAAACATATATCAACATAACACCCTGAATCAGATATGCCCAATCCTATCCACATGGGTCTTACACAAACCAGGATTAGGTATATATTTGATTAAGCATTGGTGAATTAAACAGTGGCTCATTCATTTTGACTAACCAGCTTGTGGTCAGGAGGGAAATCATTGCATTTTGTCTTGTCCAAGAAATTCTGCAACATAGTGAATCCACCCAGAAATAATTATGTACACCATCATAACCTCACATAACCTTTAACTCTTGCTATAAAGTACCCTACACACTTTGGCTTCTTAACAGCTACAATATAAAAACATAGGCTACTCAAAAAAACATAAATCTCTTTATCTTACATTGAATCCTCAAAATAGACCGCAGGTAAAGCGCACCAAATACGACTCACAGTTCTAACCTATCCTCACCAAGCAATACCCACTCAACTCAACAAATTCACTCAGTACAGAGTACAAAATTGTTTTAACCATGCAAGTAATTCAAAACAGTTTAAACTTTGTTAAATAACTGTATTGGTGAAAACCACAAACAAGTTATCAAGATTAAAAGACACATTTAAATCAATCAACCTTGCTACATGAGGTTTTGTCCCAGAATTGCACGAGTTCATAGTACATCAAATTTACTGAACACACTGAAACAGATTTTACCTTGCTTGGGAATTCCTGGTATGTCTTCAAATGTCAGTGTCCTTAGGGATGGTCTCCAAAATGCATAAGACTCCACAAGAGCTTCCAACCCCATTCTATAATGCAATAAAATAATATTTAATCTAGAAATCCTAGTTATATAAATCAACACAAATGGGAATAATACAAGTGTATATTATTGTAAATTACAACAACTTCTAGAAAATAAACATACTTCTGTAGCATATGATACACATTATACCAATTAGAATTAAGAAATACTCTTGAGTACTCTATAGAAATGGCCTATTCATAGATTTTGAGACTGTTGCATACTATTATTACGTGTTCTGGTAATGTTGTAATTGTGAGGCATTTTGATAAAGTGCTCTTGTAGCAGAAAATATATTTTGTTCCAATTCTGAACTTCTAAAACTATTTTATTGTAGGCAATTTGTTTTTATTTAATGCTAGTTTTAGAGCTGTATTATAACTATCAAATGTTTTTTTACCAAGCATTCTTGTAGATCGCAGATATTGTACAGGCAACCACCATAAAGCATTTATTAGCTGAGGCTGGGCAAAAAATACCTTCATTTCAGCAGTAACCCAGACTTTTCACTTCTAGTTAAATTGGAGATAAAAGCTACCTCCTGGAGAAGTATAGCCAGGGTGATAATTTATACAAGATGCCTTCGAACAATTTCCACATTTTATCACCAATTTAATTTATGCGATAAAATGGCCACATTTATTTAGTGAAATAGGTACAATTATTTAAAGGGTAGAAATTGTTTTGCCTTCCTGGTTTAAAATTTTATAGGGTCAAACTCAAAGATTAGCTAAAGAATGGAACTTTATTCTCAGCACATAAATTTGCTTTCACTTTGCTAATATTCTGCAGGATATCTTTTAACGGCTGTAGTTGCTGATTTCTATTAAATAAACCCTGCAACTATATATGGCTTTAAGGAGGGTGTAATTCTATATATAAAACTAAATTGCATTATACTTAAAACAACATTATTTTACTTGGCTGAACAGTTACAAGAATTCAAACATGATAATTAACAAAACCATATTTTAACCTCTGACATTTGTTCATTTTAATTTTATTTTTTTTTTTATAATTGTGAGTGACATCATTTTTTGCTTCATGATTTTTTTTAACTACCAAATTCAAAAACATGTATATTTACTTGGAAACTTGTTTAATTTATTAAATTACGGTAAAAGGAGGTAAAAGAACACCATTAGTAGAATGTGAAGAATGTATTTTGCCCTCAGTTCTCATTTATCTTACTTCTATATCAATATTAAAGTTCATCATGGATAACATTATTATAGAGTATGTGTAGGCTTGCCTTGTGAGGGTTTTAAAGGAACATATGGGAAAATATGTATCAAGCCAAACACTTTGTAAATGAGAAACAAAATAATTGTATTATATGTATCAATAAAATTTGCATCTTGTAAGCTGATTTTTCTTTAGAAAGTAAGTAGTGATCAGCATCCATTCATTGCCATAGCACAGCAACTTGCTTCATAGATCTGTTTTATTGGCTTACAAAACTGAAATGTTAATACATAAATTAGTAACATCATCCATGTACATAAGAGTATGTGTGTTTATACATATATGTAAAATATAAAGACTGACGTGTCTTTACTGGGCATGTATTTGCAAATGCATATAGGTTTTGTATTACAAGAATAAAAATAAAAATGATTCTAAATTGATATGCATAATACATATATTAAAGCCTATGTTTAGAGAACAAAATCATTGAAATCCAGGATTACAGTTTAAAAAACATTAATTCTGCCTTTCCATGTACTTTGTTCATGATTTGAAACATAACATGAGGATTAATAATTGATACAATTATTATCAATTATTCAAACTATAATTATGGTATCTCAGCCATGTTACCACAATATTTTAATTACACTAACTAGAACTGTGCAAAGTTTTCACTATATGTATTGTGCCTACAAAGTTTATTTAACAGAAATTATAGGTTTCTTTTCATGAGACTATTTGAAAGTTTGGTTAAACCGGATTTACAATGACTAGAATATAATTTTCATCTCATTATACTATCCATTTAGAAAGATTACACTTTCTCAGTGATGATAAGGAAGCTTCGAGGCTTCTTGCAGAGGTAATGTGTGCAGTGAGGTTGCAGAGCATGAGCTGCATGTGATTATGTATAGAGGGACATTAGTACATTTTGACACACAGATTCTCCAGCACACAACTTATATGAGAACAACTTATTAATGCCACCTAATCCAGGCATAAGGAAAATAAGTAATATGTAATAATTTTCTCCATGCCCAATTCATGCATATACTGTGCCTGCATGCAAAGAAATAGCACAGCCCACATGCCCATACACTTCCACACTTCTAACACGTTTATGCACTCAATGCAAAGCAGACATTTTTCCTCCCGAAAGCTTTGCAGATGGGTATTAGGCAGGCACAAGACGAATGAAGGCAATTGGGAATTTTTTATCAGGGTGTGGCAAAAATAGTACTAAAATGAAAGAAGAAAGCTAAACAGATGTCTATTTTCATCAAAATCATTCCAGTATAATAATGGACAATGTTCAGTGCAAGTCTCTGTCACATTTCAACATTATAAAGAAGTGAGTTTTTCAGAATTCTGTATACCCGAGTTTCTCAACCGTGGCCTCAATTACACCAAACATTGCATGTTTTTCGGATTTCCCTACCTATGCACAGATGAACTAATCAGAATGAATGATCTACTAATTACACAGCTGCACCCAGGGACTGTTAGGGATACATGAGGACTGTAGTTGAAAAACTCTTTTCTATGCTATAGTTTCAAGCATGGATGATTTATATATGATCTTACAAATAAATCATAAGTGTAACTACCTCAGGACCAGCATGGTTTACTGGGTCTTTACTTTACATGACAGTAATACTTTTTAGTATCATACCACAGTGATTCCCAGATCCAGTCCTTGGGGCACACAACAGATCAGGTTTTAACAGTACCCATAATTCAGAACAGGCAGCTCACTGACTAGAACACTGATTACTCACCAGTGATTAAGCCAGGGTATTTTGAAAAGTGGACCTGTTGCCAGGCCCGGATTTACATTCCAGGCTCCCCTAGGCAAGGCACTCTGGGCGCCCTTAGCTCCGCACATGGCCACACCCCACTCCTTACATGACCACGCCACTAGTCTCATTCACTGTTTCCTGGCACAGAATAAACCTTTGGCCTACAACAAGCAAGGACATAAAAGCTTTAACCCCTTTATTGCTAGATAGATTTCCAACTCATTGCTCTGCAATGCGTTGGAGATCTCACTAGCATCCAAGGGGTTAAATAATAGCATGTAAAGGGGAATATAAGCTACTGCATGGATACAGAGATTGTTATGGCCCCACCCACAATTTAGAATGTGGGTGTGGCCAGCACAGCTGAGCTGCCCCTCAAAATTTGGAGCTCTAAGCAGGTGCCTAGTCTGCCTATTGGGAAATCCGGCCCTGCCTGTTGGTGTGCCCCGAAGACTAAAGCATGTATGTCCAAACTAATATAATTTTTTGTTATAATCTACTATAGATTATGAATGTTCTATATTTAGTCTAAAATAAGTAAGGTAAAGTGGCAACCAACAGAAGTGTCAAAATAGTTACACTTGCACCAAAAATGTTTGCCAAAATACTGTGTGAAGTGAAATGAATCAGAAATGTCTAACTATTATGATCTGCAGAAACCAGTTTGATGCATTGCATTAAATTGTGATGCTGATTTATCTGCTCTGGGTTAACCCTTTGCATGCCAGAGTGGTATCCAGCATTGTGTTGCAATGCGTTTGCTACCTCCCTGACACTAGAAGGGTATGCATGATACAAATTTGTTTTTTTCAGCAACATTTATAGACCAACAGGAAAACGAACCCCCCCATTCAACACAATTTAGATTTATGATATATTTACTATATGTACAAATATTAACTGAACTAACCATTAAAAAAATATAAATGCCAGAATTAAACCAAGTGTAAAGTGAATTATAAAGGATCAAGAGAGTTCAGTAGATGACGTGAATATTAACCCTTTGAGTGCCAGAGGGGTAGACGCAATGCGTTGCGTACCCCTCTGGCATTGAGCTTCAGCTAGCTCAAACAGAGGCAAATTAATAATTTTAGAGCTTTCTCCTGAGAATACTGACAATGCACATTGACTCCAAAATTCTCTTAAAGATGGTAAATAAGTTAAAATGACAGCCAACTTTGGTCTGATCTTACATTTTCTGCACGTACACAATGTGGAGTCAAATTGTTCATATATTTTATTTTTATAGTTGTTATTAATTTCAGGTTCAAAATTTTTTTAGACTTGTATGTATCTGGCAGAGAGTACTCTGAATTTTTTTTTCCAGAGAGCTTTCTGTCAGGGAGTGTGAATGCAGGGACAATGATAAAATGTACCACTATCCCTGATCAAAAAACACTACCTCCACTACAGAATACAGAGCACTCAATGGAGCAGGGACAGTGCAAAATGTTATCACCATCCCTGCTATCACCATCCCTGACAGAAACGTTTCTGGAAATAGATTCAGTGATCTCCCACAAGGACACAAAAATTAAAAAAATAGGTGAAGAAGAAAAAAGTATAGGCAGTTTGACTTTACATATTATGCATATGCATAATATGCAAAGACAAAAAGGAGATTGATTGTCACTATAGCAGCTAAAGTAGTCCCTAATTATTTTCAACAGTCAGAGCCCAACACTCGGGGCCTTGTTCCAAAGAAGAATAAAGTCATTCTGGGGCAAACCAACTGCTCCATAGGAGAGAACTGTGCATTGAATACATTAGCATACCTGGGAACACTCAGGGTTTGACCCTCAGAATCAGGACTTTGAGCCAAATCTCAGGGTCTCAGGGTGAAGGTCCCAATTATCAGGGTGAGAGACTTCAGTGATTCCTAATATATGATGTGAGCCAATTAACTGTTTATCTAGTTTCTAAATTGGTGCCATTTGTACTAAGAAAAAAAGAGGGAGAAGTCATACTTCTCTTGTGTGTGTCCAGGCAGTGCTATCTCTATGTTGAAGTATATTAAGGCTTCCTTGGGGGTTTACTGAAAACCACTGGATTAGAGCAAACAGGGCCATATCACTTAGAATTTATGTTCTCAGGAACTTTAGGGGTTAATGTACCAATCAAGGTCAGTACCCAGGTATTTGCAACAGAGACCTCACCAGAATTCAAGAGCTTAAATGTCCCATTTCAATCAATGAGAAGTTTGAATGCATTTATATGTCCCCTATATTGTAGTGGGAATGCCCCAGAGTTACTTCACTTCTAAAGGGATAGTAATGTTTCACAAAAACAGCAGCTCCAATTAATCTTTATAGTATTTGGGCCATGGAGAGTATTATTTCAATACTGTCAGAGTTGTAGTTCAAGAGTAATTGAATGATAAAGTATTCCCCTCCCGCCCCTTTTACCTAGTGTAAGCCACATCCCCTCAGATGTGGAATCTGGTCTTAAGACCAGACAGCTCATAGCAAGGGACAATATTCTTACTGTGTGCAAAAGGAAAACCCTGCCCCCCTTTACAGGTTTTTCAGGTTTTTCCCTTTTGTGAATTGAAGATTGTCCCTCTCTGCTATCCACATGGAAACCACCTTGCTGTTACATCAGTAAAATGGGCAGGAGGAGGATACTTTATCATTCAATTACTCTTAAATTACAACTCTGACAGTATTGAAATAACACTCTCCATTGCCCAAATACTATGAAGATTAATTGGAGCTGCTTTTATTTTGAAACATTATTATCTCTTTAAATATATAGGTCCATAGTAAATTGTGGCCTATGTGTTGTGTACTTCTCTAGCATGCAAAGGGTTAAAACTAATGAAGAAAAGATCTAAGAGACCTTGAAAACCTCTTTCACCTAACCAAGGTCTGGATTCCATTGCAGGTGATAGATGTTTCACTCCCAGGTATCTGAAGTCTGGAGTTATCACTTGCAATGGAATACAGCCCCCACTTAGGCCAATAAATGTCAGCCTTTATTCGACTTTCATCTCCCATTCCCCCCTTCCTCTATAAATATGAGATGTTATAAAACATAAGAACTTAAAAAAGATACAATATTTTAATAAATTTGTCAAATTTTAGAATTTGCATCTGGTTCCTTAATTCATTGAGAGGTGGGTTCACAGATATAAATTTGGTATTAACCCTATTTCTTTGTAGTTTACTGACTGTAAATTCCGTGAAACTGTGTCCCGAGGTCTTAGATTTAAGTAGACTAATTCTGAGTCCTGATAAAATCACCCCTTAAACTAAACCACATTTTAGCCTCCCACCCATTTCCAGATCAAACAAACAGGAGAAGCTAGAGGGAGAAAACATTTTTTTTAAATAATTTAATACCTTTTTCCTCAGTTTAAGCTTAAGTAATGAAGGGCAAAAAAAAAGTAGTAATTAATTTTCCTTTTCCTGGCTGGTAAGTGTGTTGTTGTGCAGAGGCCAAGGAATGCATTCTCCTCTATGTGGCCAAACAACCCCTCCCAAGACACAGTACAGAAGGAAGCCTGAATCCCACTAGCCTTTGTTAAAATACAATTCCCATCATCCTCAGCCAACTAGTACTCCAACAAAAGCTTAAGAGCTTAGAGGTAACATTTGGTGTATGTATGTGTCTACCAGCATAGCTCCATCAGTGTTTGTCTCCAACACCAGTGGCTATTACACTTTCAGGTATTCACTATAGCATACCATCACTTTAGTGCAGGGGTGGCCAATGGGAGGTTCTCCAGTCGCTGCTGAACTGCTCATCCCATCATCCCTGCCAGCCAGCAAGAGGCATTGTTGGGCATAGTATACCTTAATTACCATAATCTACTAATCAAAATCACAAGAAAATTCTAAGTAAAAAAATCTAATACAACGTATAATTTATTTTGAAAGTACTTTCAAACTGTCCAAGTTGATTTTAGGTGACTGTGTTCATTTAAACAAGGCATAGAGAAAAGAAAAGCCTTGATACGCCCCTACACTTCCCCACTGCTCTTCCCTTGGCACAAGAGGCATTCAGAGAACAATATTCCTCATAAGTAGTTTAGAAAATTGGCTTTAGGCAAGCATAGCATGAACAATTTTGTTCAAGCACCAACATAATGCAGAATCATATCAATACATTTCCCTACCGACTTTCCAGAGCTTTTGTAATTCCCATCCTCCTTCAGCGGGGTTCATCAAAGCTCCATAAACATATCGATCATTTTTACAGAAAAAAACTCAGTTTTCATGGAGGAAAAGCAAAACCGGGATTTTTTCAAAGCCAGTTTACAAAATATACCAGGTGATAATTTTGAAAGTACAAAACATCCAAGTAGAGATGGTGATATTCAAATTATATTCAAATCATGTGTATGTCAGTGTTCTGTTTTCAAATATTAAGCATTGCTTTTAGATTTTTTAAAGGCAAAAGATGGGATAACCAGATTTGCACATTAATAATCAGTATAATAAAATATATATTGTGAAATAACTTAAAAATATGTGCATTATAGAAAATGTCACTATATTTAATCCTCCGAGTGCCAGAAAGGTGTTCAAAGTGTTGTAAATCAATGCGTTGTAAAACGCATGTTTACCTTGTTTTATGTACAATTACATTTGCCTATATGTTTTATTAGGAATTTTCTGTAATATAAATAGTTTTAGAAAAGTGAAAATTTTTATTTTGGTGGCAAATTGTTGGACTTTAATTCACTGCACAGAATGCAAGAGAGTAAACCTATCAATCAAGTTGATTATAGAAATGCTCCAAGTGTGTGTGTGTGGGGGGGGGCTTTAGTCAAGATTCATTCATTGCACAGTGTGTGGTAATGCTGGCAAAGCACACAAACTAATTAGTATAAAGTGCCATACTGTGCCACCAACAAGTAAAAGTTAGTTTCTCAAAAAATATTTTATAAATGAAATTGCTAGCATAAGACATGTGCAATTATCTTTAAAATTAAATAAATGTATCTTAATGTGACAGGTTCACTTTACAAAGTTAACAAATACATGAATGGCTCTCCAAATATAGATCTATCTATGCATCCACACATAGTTAAAGGATTCTATTTTTTGTAAAGTTTAGAATGTGACCCTTTGAGCCCCATAGAGGTGTCCAACATATTGTGTGGGAGGAACAGGGTGGGAAGGAGAAGAAACTCACCACAGTTGGAGAATCAGCCTCTGTCCCTGGAGACCCGGTAATTCAGTCTGAAAACCGAAGTCTCTGGGGCAGATCCAGAGAGTTCCCAGGTATGGATATACCAAGCTGGATCACAGGTGGACTAAGCATTGGCTCTGTCTCTTTAATTGATCCACCAGTGCTCATCAGAGACACCCTGCAACCATGCACCATTGGTAGCTTTTAAAGGGATAGTAATACTTCGTTTTATCTTTATTTTATTTTGTAGGCATTAAAAAAACATGAAGAACGATATAAGTCTTATCTCTGAAACCTTTATGGTTTAAGCGATATTCACAAGCAAAGTTTCCCCTCCTGTTCAGTTAGATCAGAAGGGAGGTGCCCAGGTAGACTGCAGAGAGGGACAATCTTCAATTAAGATAAGGGAAAAACCTGAAAAACTTGTCAAGGGGGGAAGGGCTTTCATTGTTCTCATACAAAGAAGATTGTCCCCTGCTGTTATCTGTCTGGTCTTACAACCAGATTCACATCTGAGAAGAGATTGTTTACACTAGGTAAAAGAGGCGGGAGGGGGAAACTTTGCTTGTGAATATCTCTCAAACCATAAAGGTTTGAGAGATAAGACTTATATCGTTCTTCATGTTTTTTTAATGCCTACAAAATAAAATAAAGATAAAACGAAGTATTACTATCCCTTTAAGGACCAGGGTTGGTTCCCCTGCATTAGTTCATATGGATGATTTCATGCAAACCAACACACACACTCCAATTTCATTAAGACTTTAACCCTTTGACCACCACAGGGGTGTGCATTTCACTTTGCACATCACTTTGGTACCCAAAGGGTTATTGGCAGTAAGTCCAAAAACCTCTCCTACAGCAAGTGCAAGAAAATGGATTAAAGTTACGCCAGCTTTACCTGTGCCTTGTTTAGTATATGGAGTTCAACAGTGCACAGAGGAGTTGCACACCACAAAGCACCCATACATTTCTACTCCTCCCTCTCCTAATTGCCAGTAGAGTTAAGAGGAGAATTTTAGGTGTTAAAAAGGTTAGTAAAAGGATGATAGGCAGGAATATTTCTATGAAATAGACTCCAGCACCTGTTTTTGTATTCATAAATAAAACCCTTAAGAGTATTTATTATTTCCTTATCAATAGCGTTGGCATATCTCATGAAATAAATGTGAAAAAAATACAACTTAAAGAGAGACTATCCTTTGCCTGCCCTTTTTAATGGGAAAACAAGCTTTGTTTAGATTGATAGATTAGTCTAATAAAGGAATGTCATTCAGGTGTTTACTGCCTTAGCCCTACATTACCTAAAGCGCTCACTGGTACTGCCCAGCACTGCATTGCCCTCCTTCCCTAGAATTTAATGTGTCAGTGAGTGGAGGAGGTAATAATAGACTTAAACAGGAATTACCCATACAGCATTCCTTATTTAGCATCATTGTTACATCTAAATAAAGCAAAACAAGTTCTCTAAATAAGATGATCTTTCACAATCAATAAAGTAGTTTTTAGGGGACAGGATCATTTTAACTTGTTCTGATGGGTGTGATGTGCTTTTTAGACATAAGCTCTAAACCACAGATATATAAAAACATTTCAACACTAACCTGTTACGTCCTGAATCTCTAAATCCTTTGGCAAATGGATTTCTATCAATTTTTAATCGTGTTATCTAAAATATGAGAAAATGGGAATTCACATTAATACAAATGCATTAAATAAAACATGAATACATAATAAATAAAACCAAAATAATGTGCCACTTTAAATGAACAATTTGAGGACCATAAAGGAGTGTAACTAGTCCACATGGGGATCTATCACCCTATAGTTTATCTTAAAAGTTAGGTTATATAGCGCATATGAGGAAGACTGTATTTTTTTCTTAATCACTATTTGGCCGACCTGAATGAGAAAAGATTGCCCTGTGCTCTACTTACAGACAGACTGCAGTTACCAGCTCTGTACAGTAGTTTGTCACTCTGCTTCTGCACCCCTCCCTCTATCCAACCTCCTCTGATGACGGAGGCTTTCCGTCTGTAAGCTGGAGCGGTCTCATTGGCCAAAGAAGCTCTCCAGCTTACAATGAGAAATCCTCTGTCATCGGAGGAGGTTGGATAGAGGGAGGGGAGCAGCGGAAGAGTGAGACTGTGGCACAGAGCACGTAACCGCAGTCTGTCCAGAAGTAGGAGGCAGGGAAATATTTTCTCACTAAATTCGGCCAAATAGTGATTAAAAAAAATAGAGTATTTATCATATGCGCTATATAACTTAACTTTTAAGATAAACTTCTATAGGGGTGATAGATCCCCTTTAATGACTTATTCTGGAAATATATGCATATTTGATATCAAACTTATTTTTGGTATCACAAATTATTTAAATTACATCAATATTCATAGCTGTTGTACTAAAAAAATACATCATATCAGTTATGTATATTATATAAAGCTCGTCATATGCTTCGGAATAAAAGGTGGATGAAGTTATGATGGGGTATGAAAATGTGTTGGATGTTGGATAGAGGCACAAGTGCATGTGTTTGTATTCAAATGGAGGTGAGGGTATTGAGCTGTGTTTGAATGTAAGCGTGTGTATGTGGGGTTTCAACTCCTTGCTCTATTTATATTATGGGCAAATTCATTTGTACCCTGTAGTGCAGTTAGCATGTTCCAGAACTGTTCCTCTTTAGCATCCTTCAAAAGGCCCTACATTCAGTAATTTATTTTTGTGTAACTTTATAAAAACTACTCTCAGAGGACAAATGTAGACTTTCACAGTGTATTTTGATAAAACACGGAGGAGGACAGAGGTTGGAAAACTATGGGACTACCCACTAAGAGGACCCCAAAGTACTTGCTGGAGGTTTGTAAACTGAAATATCTTACATTCTGCACTACGCAGTCTATGTATGGTTCATGTAAAAGTATACTGTGTGATTGTGTGCATTTCATACTTGTAAGGTGTGAAACCATATGTATCCCCTTCATATTATATTCCTTTGGATACTAGTGGTTTCTTCACTGCATTGTTTTGCAATGTGTTGAAGATGTTGCTTCCATTCAGGATGACATAGTGGGCAGAATGTATGAATTCACCAGTGCAGCCACACATACATAAGTCTCTAAAGCCAGAGACAGCACCCCAGGGTATGCACTACAGCATATGATATCTGTAGTGCATAATGTTGGACATGCTGTGCCAGCATACAACTTTAATATTAACAATCCCTAAATGCCAGCCCATAGCATTTGCGGAGAAATGGCACACACTTCTGCCCTTTCCTTCACATGATCCTTAGTATATTGGTCTAAACAAGACAAAGAAGAAAGGAACATTCTAAATTGCCCGCAGACTGCCCCCCTCTTATCCTCCCACTGGTGCAAGTGATATGGAGGGGAGGATTTTGACTGTATGTTGATTAGTAAATTGGTGCTTTTTATTGAAAGAAATTGGCATAGTCCATGCTCCCCAGTAATTCGCATGCTTTGTACAGCTGTTTGTTTCTGGTTCAAACCTATATATTTTAGGAACAGATCAACAGATATGTATATATTACTTTGTGAAATATTCTTGGTGCTATTTTAAGTGTAGCAAACTTATTATAAGGCGAGACATAGCATTTTGACACTAAAAATGAGTGGCTCAGTTAAACATTTGACTACCTCTAGTGTAGAATATCTAGTACCAAAGTCAACCAGGTTTACTGCACCTATTTCTACTGACATCACTATTAGGTAATTGAATTGAAGAGGTATTACTATAGGGTGTTCAGAAGAGATGGTTTGACTAGGCCCAGCATCATAAGAGGCCCATTGGCTCTACACTACCCTGTAACACCTTACTAGACTAGGTTTTATCTTGGCTTGCAGCCTCTGACATCATCACCACACACTGCCACTGCTAGCCAGTAAGATTAAATAGTTATACGAGCCCTTCCCCTTTCTACATTAACCCTATGAATACACATCTGGCATTAAAAGTGTTATCTCTCAAAATGTGAGCTGTGAATCATGATACAGCATGTCCCTACAAACAAATACATTTTCTTCTCTTTTCCCATTGTGCAACTTAGACTTGAACCTTGGTTTTTGTAAACAAGTGACTGAAACTGGTTCTAAAGCTTTAAATATGGTATGTACTGAGGCATATTATTCACACTTCCTTCAGACCAAGTGGAGAGGGGCAAGCCTTAGGTTTTGCCCCAGGGCCCAGAAGGTTCTAGGTTTGCACCTGACTACAGTTTGCCAAGCTGGCCTATACTCAGATACATGCTACAGCTTTTACATACAGAAGTACACAAAGACATTCTAGGGATTGTAATAACACTTGTATTTGATTTTTTGGGAGCCCTTCTTTGTAAATATTGGATTTGCCCCTCTTCAGGGTTAGATAGAAAGTTCTCAAAGCCTGTTATTTTTGCTTCCCATAAAAGACATTTGTGATTTGAATAAAAGAAAATGCACATGGTTCTAATATAATATGTTTGTGATTCTCAAAGAATGCTAACATAATTCACATAGAATGTGTTAATGGTTCCACGGAGGCATGTTTATTTCCAGGGAATTTTCACATTCTTTTCATTTCTTAATGAACAATTATATTACAGCTGAGACACCATTAAGTTCTCTTGTGAGCCAATTCAGTTCTCTTTTCTTTTGTTTTAGGAGCTTATGCTATATAGTCTAAATTCCCCTAAACTGCTGTATTATATGAATGCAGGATCATTCATTTATAATGTAATTATTGTGAAAATACATAATACAGGAATTAAGTGGTTCAATACAGCTGTGAAATTTTAATTGTTCATAACTGTCTTCTTTAAAAAAAGGATGACCATAAAATATATGCTGTAGGGCTGTCTTGTTTCTATTTATCACCTAAAACAACTCTGTTGATTTTGACAGAGCATTCAGAAGCACCATATATTGTATTAGACATATTATATTTAGAAAACTAGGCTTTGAGTTATTTAGCTTTACAGATTGTGCTAAATAAGACATGCTGTATAGGCACTTCCTATCTTAGCCCTACGTGTCCCCACACACACACACACACAACACACACACACACACACACACACACTGAAACTTAACTCTTTCAGTGCTATGGTAGGTGGACAATGCATTGCTGTGCTGTATCAGTGAGATGGAGAGGTAATATAGGGAGGAGGCAGGAAGTGCCTTCACAACATACCTTAATTAGTATAATCTATAAATCTATATAACTCACAAAACTAGCTTACTAATATAACATACATTTGATTTTGAAGACTCTTTCAAAAGTCACCAAAGTTGTTTCCAGGTCTCTTTAAAAGTGATGTACTAGCTATATTGCATTTCATTCCAAAATACATATTTTATGCTTCAAACCTTATGACACTGCAGTTAAGATCATAATAAGCATATGAAACTGAATGGAAAATGTAATTAGCACACAATAATATACAAAAGTCCATATGAATATCTCCTAAGCTAGCTTTTTTGGCTATCATGACATATAGGCTGTTTTTATGAAGTTTTCAGATATGCATATTTGAATCAATGCAATATAACCCGGTAAATAAGCAAGTCACCATAAACTATTGTCTGGGTTATACTGTGGCAAAGGTTGTACTTGATAGACTTGATTCTTTTTTCAAGCTGATTTACTATGTAACTAGCAGTAGGTGCCTACTGCACGGGCATTGGGATTGTACTGGCAAAGCCCACAACTCAGCAAGGTTGCAACCCTCACAATTTGGCCCTAGATGTGTTTATATAGTCAAAAAAATGAATTCACCATGAGAAAAAAATGAAATTATGATCCTATAATAAATATCAGCAAGTATGTACAACTAATCATCTTTATGACACCTTAGATGGAGTCATTTTCTAGATACAGAATAGTGATAGATAATGAGCAGAACAGCACTACATACTACATACCTGTTGATTCTGGTATGCTGTGACTGTAGTAAATATTGTTTCTGGAAATGAGAAGGCTTTCTCCCCTTCTCCTGTAGGAATGGGTTTCACAGGTGAAAGTTCATCACCACAATCCTTACGAATGATATGGACACGTGGTTGGTATTTATGCATCGAATGAAGGATAATCTATAAGAAATTGTTATAGGTCAGTTCATTCTTGAGAAATACTGCAGACAGACTTTGCCTTCATGCTATCACTTTCTGTTATTTTGTATTTTTTTATTTAGAATTTTTTTTTACCAAGAAAAATACATTAAGATTTCTCTCATTTTCAAGTATGCACTGGAGAGTTAAAGTGGAACTTTCAGATAGAAAGCGCATGGCGACTAGCTTGGAAATCGATGTCTTACCTTTAAAAAATAGCACATTCTAAAGAAATCCTTGCCGTTTGGAGACTAACGAGCAGGTTACTATGGTCCGCGCGCCTGCACCATCAGTACCTACCGGTGACCATATAGTCACTGCAGTGCTACTCAAAGGAGACCAGGACTGACAGCGCAGGCGCGCAGACAAGATGTCTGTGCTGCAGCCTGGGTTCCGATCTCCAAATGGCAAGGATTTCTTTAGAATGTGCTATTTTTTAAAGGTAAGGCTTTGATTTCCAAGCTAGTCGCCATGCACTTAATGAATGCATGGCGACTTAGTATAATCTGAAAGTTCCGCTTTAACAACAAAGAGTTGCATATTTACATCAATAGAGAAACATTATATATTTTTTTATATATATACAAACATGCATACTAAAAATGTAAATCCAGATACGTATTGGTTTTAGATATAAAGAAGCAGTTATTTTTAAGTATTTAAGAATTTTCTTCTTAATGATCATGCGTGCTTGACAAAAGCAATAAGGTGTTTCAATGTAGCTCTTTGGGAATAAATTAATTTCATACTTAGTCTTCAGATTCATTTGACTCAATATTTCTGTGATCTTAATTATTCACAGTAAAATGCTCATCACAACTGTGTTTGAAATTGTGGTTTGGTTTTCATCCTTCAACTTCAAAAACTAAAAGTTACTTCTATTAGTGCTGATGACTTTAAAATCATGGCTGAAGGCATGAATAATCTAGAACAAACTGTGATGGAACCAGTAATTTCACTATTCTTATATCCTATTGATGCAAGATTCTAATTGTTTTTAGCTTTTCATGGAAACAATATGTGCTTTTGCTTTCAGTAAAGGGGAAAGAGTCAGATGTTTCTAATTAAGTGCAAGTTAAGAAAATAAATTGTATTGGAACAGTATGTTATGAATGCAATTATCATGATATAACACTACTACAACATATTTTAAAGAATTAGGATGTACAGATAGACCAGTTAGCAGTGTTAGCAGAAGCTTTTCTTCACTTCATCTTTCAGATGGTGTCAAGCAAGACATTCAGGTCTCATGATGCAGCCTCCAGTTTTCTCAAATGGAAGCAGATCTACAGTTAGGGCAACTATCTGATCATAGCTGTCCTTTAAATCAATGGAGATTTGGGAATTTTTGTCTGTGCCCTATGTTGCAGTTAGTGTTGCTCATTTTGCTTATTTTGCCTAAAATCCATGGATTAATAGGATCTTACTTCAGCGATAGTACATATAGCATATGGCTCAATCAATAATTTGTATGCTCCCTAAGCTCTCACCCCTCCAGTCTTTTCTTTAGCAGGGGATAGTATTATGTTGTTCCACTGTCCTTACTTTCACTGACCTCAACAATGATCTGCCTGGGAAGAGAGATCCAGGGAGTTCATTTTTAGGAACATAAATGTTGTAAAATGTAGATGAAGATTAAAGTGATTCAAAAGTGTAGGTCAAAGATTAAAAGATAATAGTAAAAAGTATAGGCAATAAAAACTACAAATTAATTTCTTGTATGAAGTGTATTACCTATAAACAGTGGCATAACTAGTCATTGGACGACCCAGGTATAAATAATTTTTGCGCCCCCTAAAAAAAAAAAAAATATTCCAGGGGCATAACAAGAACCTATTGGGCCCCTGGAGCTGATGGATCTATTTTAAAGCCAGGCTCAGAAATAACTGCACCATCTATGCCCTGTTTAGTTATGCCCCTGCCTAAAAGCTAGCATTTTATACAATTTTAGAGACCCTCTTTTGTTCCACTTCCTGCCATGTCGCTCATAAGCATCTTCTTATTGTTAGCACATTCAAGCAACTGATACCTCTCTCTGTTGGTGCAAATTGCATCACTGTTGCCATGTCTACCTGCTGATCATTACATCAGCATAGACACTGCTGACCCATCAGAGAAAATGTGATGTCACCAAGAGGGAGGAAAAGCCTTGCCATGCTATAGTGGGATCCTCTTTCCATGTAAATAATCATTCATATACATTTTTGTATTGTTATTATAAACCCAAAGTGAAAATGCTGAGTTAAGTAAAATTAAAATTTAGCATGAAAATGAAAGTCAAAAACAGCTTTTCTACAGTACTATAAAATATATTTTAAAAGCTGTAAAACATTTTTCCTTTTAAGATTTCAATACAAGATCAAAGTAAAATAATAATTCTAGCATGCAAATAATCCTTTTGGAATATGTACAGAAAAAAACATAGCCTAAAACTAGGAAAGGTTTCATTCTCTGCCAATGTTATGTAGCCTTTAGAAACAAATACCTTTTCTCTTCAGAAATGTTGCTTATAACATAGTAAAGTAATAAAATCTGTATTAGTGGGAGCATCCATTTTGTCCTTCCAGCTACCTTAGATGTGATAGTGGCAACTGTAGATAACAGTGCCCATCACATTTATCACATCTATGTATGCTTGCAAAGATGTGAAATATTGTTACTTAAAGGGATAGTAATACTTCGTTTTAACTTTATTTTATTTTGTAGGCATTAAAAAAACATGAAGAATAATATGTCTTATCTCTCAAACCTTTATGGTTTTAGAGATATTCACAAGCAAAGTTTCCCCTCCCCCCCTTTTACCTAGTGTAAGCCATCTCTTCTCAGATGTAGATCTGGTTGTAAGACCAGACAGATAACAGCAGGGGACAATCCTCTTATGGTGAAAACAATGAAAGTCCTGCCCCCCTTGACAAGCTTTTCAGCTTTTTCCCTTATCTTAATTGAAGATTGTCCCTCTCTGCACTCTACATGGGCACCTCCCTTCTGCTCTGACTGAGCAGTGTTACATCAGTAAAAGGGGTGGGAGGGGGATACTTTGTCATTGAATTACTCTTGAACTACAACTCTGACAGAATTGAAATAACGCTCTCCAAAGTCCAAATACTATGATGATTAATTAGAGCTGCTTTTATTATGAAATATTGCTATCCCTTTAACCCAGATCAAGTTTGTGAGATATTCAAAATAAAGCCTGACTTAGTGCACCAAGGGCCTTATTCACAAAACAAGGGGTTTTTAACCCCTTACATGCATTGGGGACCTCTCCAGCATTCAAGGAGTTAAAAGCCCCATCTAACCAACTGGCATTTTTGGGGATATATATTTCTCCCATATGGTACAGTTGGTTTGCTCTAGAATTTTTAGACTTTTTGTTTGCTCTTAGGGCCCCAACAGCTGCTACAAGGACAAAATGCATGCCCCCAGCACTGCAGCATTTGCAAATTCCCTAAATGATGATCACGAAAGAGGCCTTTTCTCATGGAAAAAGTACATAATGCCTTCATGATGTTATGTGTACATTTCCTGGGATTCTAGAGAACTTTCAAATGCATTTGTTAAAGAAGTCACAAGGAGTTAATTCATGATTGTATACTGTGTATTTACAGCCTAAAATGAATAGGGTTCATACCCTTTTAAGTATAATACACTCCTAGCCAGTATTTGTAAAAATGTGTTTGTAGGTGCCGTGCAAGATCACTTGATCCCTTTTTGTTTATACAAGAGATAAGTGCAATGTATGCAATGATTTAGGTAAACAAATAAATAATAAATTAAGAGTTTCAGTGAACTGAACTAGGTGGGTTCCAATCTCAAAACAATCACTGTTTTCAGATTTTCCCAATCCTGAAAAATAGCGGCAATTTTACCTGTTATTTTGCAATATATTAGAACTTTGTCAACAAAGAAAAAAATAGTAAACATTCTGTCTAGGGGCTAGATTCTATTACAGGTGCTAATTTTACCTCTGCTTTTATCTCCGGTTTTCCCCATAGACTTCAATAGGAAAATGTTTGATAAAACGAGTGTTAATATTTTAGCACCTGCAATAGAATCTAGACCTGGGAGTCCTGAATATTTTAATGGATCTAAGTCGTTTCCATTTTTTCATCTACATGCCTGAGAATCAGTGGAGTCTGAGTGATGGTCTACAAAACATTTCTACTACAAACTTTTAGGACTTTTCCAGAAATGTTCAAATCAAATAAAAATCTCCAAAGTAAAAACAAGTTAATTTGAATATCAATAATGTCTCATAAACTGTGGTAACAAATAAGCAGCATCCTATCAATTCCAGGGTTCTACAACATTGTGCACAGAGCTCTTTGAGCTCTTTTTTCTATGCATTGGACACCCAGCTGGCAATTAAACTGTTAATACAATTTTCAATATAAATGTGTGTGTATATGTGTGCGTGCAAACGAGCACACATAGTTTGGTGTAAAATTTTTTGATATTATACATTTTATATGCGGAAACAACTGTGAAAATATTCTCAAAATGTTACCCCATCAACAGTTTACTGGACAGATAATTCCTATTTCATTCCAATTACCATGATAGCGATTTAAGTAAACGTTATTTGTATTGATTTTGAATCTGAATGTAGTTATATTTTGTGTCTGGGATGTTTGTGCTTACTGACCACCCAGTAAGTTCAGTAACTGCTTTCAAAAGTTCTGATTTGTCACTTCTAATATGAAAACTTTAATTTCTGTAATAAAATTGATCTGTCCAAGAGCTTTAACAATCCTCTAAATATCTGTGGTGTAAAGATTTTAAATTAATTCTCTTTTGCATTATTTATTTAATTCTATAATAATATAGTTGATAAACCATTTACTTTTTTTGTTGGAAATTTTAATGGCAATGTTAACAATACTGAAAATATAAACAAAAAGGACTAAACCTACCACAGACAAGATTAGACTGCCACATACCACAAATACCTACTTCCAACATCTGCCATCTAATACCAAGACTTTGTTTTCTCTTGTAAATAAACTCTAACACAAGGTTCAATTTTTTCCACATGGACACTAAGGTACTATGGGGCATGTGTATTAAGCAAATGGAACAATTGTGTCTTAACCCCTTAAGGACTGGCTGCACCCGCACGGTGCGGTCACTTAAGGACCACAGAGCATTTCTTTTTTTTTAACCATTAGATTCCGGACTCCCCAAACAGTGTGCAGCTACATGGGGAGCCCAGAATTCCATGACAGACGTCCTTGGTCCTTTAGGGCCCACAACCTCATGACGTCGTTAAGGGGTTAAACCAAATGCATCATAGGTAAAAAATCAATATGCTCATTGTTTTAAATGGGGCTTTTAACCCTTTGAGTGCCAGAGTGGTACACAACGCATTGCTTTGCAATGCGTTGCATACCCCTCAGGCACTCAAAGGGTTAACCCCTTGAAGACTATAGAGAACTCCAAAGCATTGCTTCTTAGAATATAGTTATAGCTTCCGTTTGGAGTGTTTGCGCTGCTCTAATGACTTCTCTAATGACTGCACTGAAGTTCAGTCTCCCTGAGGTGATTTTCTTTGCCTTACTGTCATAAGCACTGTAGTTTTGTGATGTTGATAATAAAGGGCCATATGTTCAAAGAAGGAGTGAAATAGCTTTTGTTGTTTATAACTACTTTTCAAAGTACAGTGTCACTGGGATCATTAATATTTTCAGAGAGCGTCAGTTGTGATTGGAAATATGTTGTTTGTCCTGACTGAAATTGTCTTATGTAACGACAAAAATGTCAACTAAAGACAAAAAATATCTTACATTCAGAACTTCACATTCCCACCACTTTTTTCTTAACATACAATTTTTGTCTTTTGCTAGACTTTTTTTGTCATTAGTTAAGACAAATTTTCTTTTCCTCTATACGACACTGGAGAATAGTTTAGCCACGCCCTTGTCACGCCCCTTTGCTCGGCAATTCTGGGGTTGTGTCGTGCACAACGGGCATTACCAGTATTTTGTCGTATACTCTACAGAAAAAATGGCGTTCATTAATACAATTACTTATTTTTATCGTTCATGCAATATTTTTTTGTCGTTATCTCTTTGAGCGTACGGCCCAAAGTGTTCTGCATTTTGAGAACCTTTTATGAACCCCTCCCTCAATGTATATACTGGGGAATCAACACATTAAATAAATTCCTGGATCATATCCAGCTATTGCTTTATATACCCTGTGTACATTGTGGGCTATATGTACATATGAAAAGTGGAGAAATTCTGATAAAATCAACTGGGGGGAATTTTATAAGAAGAAAGGTACCAGATCACCTTATTCCCGGTGAATAAAGTCCTAAAAAATGTACAGTCACTGACAAAACGTACAAGGTCTAAAAGCCTGATTTAAATGGTTGTGGTTTGCATGCCATAGAATTGCTCCATTTTGTACATTGTGCATATGGCTCTATAAGTTAAAGTAATAAAAGGCAACATGGCAACATGATATGAAAAAATATATGTGTGTTTCTCTCTCTCTCTCTCTCTCTCTCTCTATATATATATATATATATATATATATATATATACCATACTATGTATATATACCATAGATGGATGGGTGGATGGATGGATAGATAAATAGATAGATAGATAGATAGATAGATAGATAGATAGATAGATAGATAGATAAATTGCCCTCAGTCAAAAATATATCAATAGATATTTAATTTGTCTTCGGTTACAGAATAAATAGGCTTATCCTCTTGGATACTAAAGCTATTTCCAGCCAAATGCGCTAGAAAGGTTTGCAGCAGTCAAGGGGTTAAAAATAAAACTGTTTATTAATAAGTCCATAGTTCTTGCAAGAAATTGAAGTGAAATATAAGACATCTAATCTATGTAGAGTTCCCAGATGTCTGACACATTTGGTATAATTTGTCTTCAATGAATGACCTCACTATTCTCTGCTATGTACAACAGGCCACGTTGGGAATGTGCAAAAAAATATGGGTTTTCTGTATAATGATAACATGGAGCTATTTTGAACCAAAACCAACAGCAATGTAGGGGATACATACACATTCCCAAAATTAAAATTGATTAAATGGGACTTTTAACCACTTGATTTCTAGAGAGCTCTCGAACACATTGAGAAGCAATACAATGGAGACCTCTTTACCATTAACCCTTTGAGTGCCAGAGGGGTACACAACACATTGCTTTGCAATGCGTTGCATACCCCTCTGCCACTCAAAGGCTTATAGGGTTGAAAAGCCCAGTTTAGCTTGATGGCAAACATTTTCAAAGCTATTCAAAGTTATTTAAACGGGCGTTTAACCCCTTGTAGAGAGATCTCTAATGCACTGTTTACCAATGCTTGGAGACCTTTCCAGAAACCATAGGGTTAAAAGCCCCATTTAAATCAATAAGCAGTTGATTTGTCCCCCGCGATGCAGCTCGTTTCCTCCAGAACTGCTCCTCCTTTCTTTTGAGTATAAAGTATTATGTATGTATCTAATTCTGTATTTGTAATGATATTCACACATTAGGTAAAATGATAACTCTCCAATGAATATCATTCTTATTTCTATTGTTATATTAAAAACACCAGTTTGTTCCTCCATGTTAACCAATGGGACCACAGCAAATGGCAAGTAACAGGCACGAAAGGTAGAATGGAGGGCAGCATTTGCTAAGCTGTTTATTTTTTACTCAGCTGTTACAAATGTGCCAGTAGTCTTATTTATACAATTTGGGCCATATGTATAAAAGCAAATGTAGAACAAATCTGGAACAAAACCACTTCTCCATATGGACATAACTGGGAACGTTCAAAAGGAACTGACCCTGATTGTAAGTGAAAATTCCCTGCTTGCTCTGTGTCAGAAGTACTCCTATCAGAACTTAACGGGGGGAGATTTACTAAGCAGTGATAAAGCGGTGATAGAATGGAAATGACTTTTCCGGTTTATCACTTTTCCATTTCCTATGTTATTCTATGGAGCCTATGCACTAAAATGTCTTCAGTTTTGGAGATCTTAGTGCATACGCTCAATAGAATAACACAGGAATTGGACAAGTAATTAACTGGAGAAGTCATCGCCTCTTTATCACATCTTTATCACCGCTTAGTGAATCTCCCCCAAGGACTCATAACATGAAACATGTTAGACAATTCACTATTTAAATACACAGAAGACAATCAGTACTTCTCTCTCTCTATCTCTGTATGTGCCAGATAGAAATGACCATACCTGGGAACTTTCAAAATAACTTAGGTATCACTACCTGAACACAGAAGACAAGAAGGACCTCTCCTTTTCAGGTATAAATTGCACCAATTTAGAGACTAAAGAAGCAGCTAAATGGTGCAGATCATTTAGCAGGTAACACTGCACTGTCTCACCCTGAGAATTTGGCCCTTCGCCCTGAGATCCTGAGAATTTGGCCCTTGGGTCAAATCTTGAGAGTTCCCTGGTATGGAAATGGTACCAGTGTGGAAAATAAAGAAACAGGCAATTGGTGCAGCTCATATAATAATTCTAGTAATATAATATAATTCTCTTTCATCCTGAGGATTTGGCCCTTCGCCCTAAGAAATGTGTCAGATCCCTGAGTGTCATGATCAAACCCTGAATGTTTACAGGTATGCATATGGATCATGTACAAATTTGCAATTTTTTTCAATAAATAATAAAGAAAAAAAATTGGTATATTTTGTCTTTATACATATGTACCTTTTTAAAAACCAAAAATCTAAATTCATATCCTAGCATACCTAGGACATCTTTAGGCCCTTAATGAAAGAAAGCCCCATGCTCCTCTTCATAGCAAGAGCAGGAAAATGGAATCAAGTTGCTTAATTTCATATGTGCCATGTTTAATCCCTTAAGGACCTCTAGTCCTTAATGGGTTAATTTATAAGGAATTAAAGAAAGCACAGAGGAAAAGAATGCACCAAAATGTACAGAAAATCTATTCCGGATCCTGCTTTAGCACAGAATTATATTCGTACATATTCCCCTTATTGTATCTTATTTTCTCAGACTTTACTTTGCATCCACAAATTAGTCTGTAATACTTTTGTGCCTTGCACTGAGATAATTTCCTTTATTAAAGTATTCCTATAAATAAAAGTACCGGCAATAAAGAAATGTTTAGGTCTGGTGTAAATTATTGAACAAAACATGAGCTCATTGATTTACTAAACTTAATCTTAGCGAAAAAAAAAACAATAGCTTAAAACTCTTTTGGTTTCGCTGAAAAAATAGCACACACAATATCCATTGGCATCACACATGCTATTAAAAATACTGCACTGATCCACACACACTTAGCTGATGTACAACACCTTGGAAATGTTATGACCTTGCATAGAATGTCCAAGGACAAAATTATTAAATTATTATGAGCTGTATTTTGGAAGTTATAGAGGCACAATTCCTGGGTAAATCTACTGCACAATAGGAGACACATCAGAATTTCTATTGATTTTATATTGGGCTTTTAATGCATTCAATATTAGAGAGGTCTCCGATGCATCGCTTTGGAATGTCCCCTTCTATTTGTAGTAAAAAGTAGAATTAGATAGTCCCATTCATTTTTTCTGCAACTCAGTCAGCACAAAGTAGTGGGTATTGTACCTGGTAAAATGTATGCTGCTGTATAAAGTATAATTACCTAGGTAATACTTCTGTTAAACACATTAAAAGCGACTCAACTTACTCATATAGGTATAGTTCTTCTTTAACACTCTGTACTTACAAAGGGCAGAGGAAAGCGCCATAATTTTACTGTATTTTCCTGCACATGCAACAGGGGGAAGTGTCTGAGGCTTATTGGCATCAAAATTTTAAAAACTCTTAATGCCAGAGGAGTATCAATGCATTACTTTGCAATGCATGGAATACCCTCTGGCATGCAAAGGGTTATTACTGAGAAGTGTGTGCACAGGTATGCACTAAAGCTATCATGTGCCCGTGAAAAGTGGCCTCATAAGTTAGAGGCTAAAGCAAAAAAGCTGCCTTTCGTGCATCCCCCCTAATAATTTTTACTCACATTCTAGTGGATAAGAGATCGTTACTAGCCTTTTGGCATGTCGAACTGCAAACAATATTCTCACTGCAAGTTTTGCATGTTAGTAAATCCCTGTATGAATCAGCATATCTTGCTTCTCATCTGTGACTACAGATGACATAATTGTGTTTACATACTGTAAAATAGTTTAACCACTTAGATTATGGGAGTCCAGTATGTGGCTGTGGGCCAAATGCAGCCCACCAGACCCCAGGGGACTTCCCGCCTGAGATTTCTTAAAACTAATTAACTAGTGCACAAGAACTAATAGGCCAGTAAGACCTAATCCCCTGCTTGTCAGTACTGTACAGTTCAAGAATACGTCTGTTAAATATCAGTATTGTCACTGACTTGATCAATTAATAAATCAAGCCATATTTTTGTATTTTTATAATTCACCATCATTATCAATTGAAAAAGATAAAATAAAAAAAATTATGTGGCCCTCACACTTATGGCTTTCTGATCATATGGTAAACTGAGAAAATTTGTATGCCCCTGTCATAGATGCTAGAGAGAATTCCAGTTAGGGGTGTTGCTAGGTTTTCGAATGAGTGGGTAAAGCCCCATGTCTTATGCTTCAAGGCAAGTTTGCTGATGACAGCTTGGGACACCTAACGGTGCCTGTTCCCATACTAGTAATGTTACAATAGGACTGCACAGTAAACTACTAATGGATTAAGCTGGCCAATGTTCTGAATCTTTTGAGAACCTAGCAACTAACCTGTCTCTTCAGCACAGCTCATTTTCTGGACTTATTATACATTAGAATAAAAATTGTGCTCCTACAATTTGAGGTATATACAAGCTTGTACAATTGCATTAGTGCAAGGGAAGTCAATTGTAGGACCTCCAGTTATTGTAGACTACAGCTCATGGCAGCTCAGGAATGATTTGAGTTGTAGTCTCCAACAGCTGGAGGATTAACCATAAATTCCCCCTGCTTTAGTGCATATGGCTCACACAGTCTGCCATCATTAAGACTTTAATGCAGTGGTAACCACCCCTGATCATCAAGAGCTACCAATAGTGAATATTTCCAGGACATCCCAGCTGGAGCACAGGTGGACTAATTAGTGGATTTGTTTCTTTAATCCTCTGAATACCGCAGGTGTGCAGTACATTGCTTTGCATTGCGTTGCATACCCCTCTGGCATTCAAAGGGTTAATTAATCCCCCCTCCCATTCAGTGTTATCCTAAAAAATGTGCACTGTGGGTAGCTCTAGAGGACCAGGGTTGGTTAACCCTGCTTTAACCCTTTGAGTGCCAGAAGGGTATGCAACGCATTGCAAAGCAAATGGCGCTCAAAGGGTTAACCCTTAAGGACTAATGACGTGCCAGGACCATCACACCGGTTCCGGAATTTAAGGACCGATGACAGTCCTGGAACATTACCGAATTCTGGGATGGCTGCGCAGCTGCACGCCTCTCTTCCATTCCAGAATCCATTGCCTCCTTAGACAACGTACAGGAAAAAGTAAGCAATGTTACTACATAGTGGAGCTGATGTACCAAGAAAGTGGTGCAATTCTGATACACTACAGGGAATAAAAAGAAAATCCCCAAATTCCCATTGATTTAAATATAGCTTTTATCCACTTCAATGCTAAAGAGGCCTCGAACACATTGCTTTACAATGCATTGGAGACCTCTATAGCATTCATGGAGTTAAAATTACCGTTCAAGTTAATAGGAATATATATTTGTTCTCTTTGGTGCTATTGATTTGCTCCTGAATTGCACCACTTTCTTAGTACATCAGCCACAATGAGAAACAAAGCGCATACGAAAGAAAAAAACTGAAACATCAATATATGGATCTTCCCCACTTCTCTTACCTTGGCAAAAGCAACTCAAAGATAATTTTGAGCATAAATATCATAGACTGACACAGAGCACAAAACTCAGTTTTAGAGCCTATTACACAGTGCACTCACATTTATACATCCCCCAACATGTGGAATATAATCACAGTAGTAAATTAGGTGACTTTGTGGCAATGCTAATACAAGAAATAATAATTGGTCACAAAACAACTCTGAATTTTAACCCCTTGGATCCTGGATACATTTCCAGTCCATTGCAAAGAAGGGTCCCAAACATCCAAGGGGTTAAACTGACAACATGACAGAGAATCACCATGATATTGTATTCTATTTAATAGAAAACATCCTCTATGGCTAACAAAGCAAATAACTAAATGTAACTATTAATCACAATGTCATTTTGTAATAAGCAGTAATTGTGAGCGTTCTCATAATGATACAAGTCCTGCTTGGTATTGTTTGCAGATGCGCATTTGTTTTCTTTTGGCAATTTGTGAAACGCAACAAAGATTCATTTGAAAAGCTGGAAAATTAGGCCCTAAGAGGACTGTAGTAAATATTTATATTTCCCAAGTCATTTTTCTTTAAAAAATACCACACGCACACCCTATATTCTTGGCTGAAAATAGATTCCATTTTGTCATGTGTTTGATATAAGAATAAAGTATTCCTGTCAAAGGCCTGGATTACATAGATTTAGCTACACATCTCCTGATAAACTTCAACAGGAATCTACGAGATAAAACTAGCGATAACATTTTCACTTATAATGGAATATAGGCAAATTCTAGCTAGGCCGCAGCTGAATAGTAACAACAAAACAAATTAAAAAACAAGGCCGGATTTACATCCCAGGCACCCCTAGGCAAGACACTCTAGCGTCCTTTGCTCCACCCCTGGCCACACCCAGTTCCTCTCATGGTTCCATCCTCTAATTCTTGGAATAGAAAATACTATTGGTCTATAACAAGCAATTACAAAAAAAAGCATAAACTCTTGGTTGCTAGGGAGCTCTCTATAGCATCCAAGCAATTAAATTATAGCCTTAAAGGGTTATATAAACCGATGCAGGTACATTGAGATTGCTTTGGCCACACACACACAATCCAAAATTTGGGTGTGGCCAGCACAGCTAAGCAACCCCTCAAAATTTGGAGCTGTAAACATTGCCTACTTTGCCTATTGGGAAATCCGGCCCTGTTAACAAACTACATTGTTTTAACACTTTGAGTGACAAAGAGGTAACCAACACATTTTTGTTTGCTGTGTTTCAATTTAAATACCTCTTAATGATAACCTACCTCTACTTATCATTACTAAAAACAGAAAATCCAAATGCCCCTATGTGTTTTTTCCTAGGTTCAAGAGATAACAGGAATGGATTTCCCATAGGCAGAGTAGGAAACTGCCCGGAGCTCTAAATATGGATGGGCACCTCATCTATGCTGGCCGCACCCACATCCTGAATTGTAGCTATGGCCAGAGCAATCTTAATGGCTCTGCAACATATTCTATACCCCTTTCAACGGGCATAGGCCTGCTCAGTCACCTCACTCCCCTCCCCGGACAGACACAAATACCAGCTTTTTCAATTGACTGTAGGTTATACTGGCTCTAGTGCACTAATTACCGGATGAGCTGGTAAAACACCAGCCATGTGGCAACTAGTGTGACCACATTTCCATTCTGCCATTCCGGGACATGTGGTCACCCTAGTCCAGCGGCTGAGGATCAGCTGCGGGTCTCACTTGCAGCGCCAGCAAACCTGCTCCATCCCAGCTGTCTCCAGCGCACCAGTCCAGCCATCCAATGAAATGTATTTGCTATATGGTCTTCATTGGCTGGCTGAGCCAGCCAATGAGGCCCATATAGCAAATACATTTCATTGGTTGGCTGGACTGGTGCATGTTGCTCCATTCTGGGACTCTTTGTTGTCCCAAAGGGGGATGACCCAGGACGTGGGACACAGACCCCTAATAAAAGACAGTCCCGGGCATTCCGGGACGTGTGGTCACACTAGTGGCAACCCTAGCACTCCCTCATGGCAGATATATTAAATATTAAAAGCCCTAAGGAGGCTGCCTTATGCTAGCGCCAGCCCTTCCTGGATGCTATCTCTCTGGATGAGAAAACGATACTAGCTAACAGTATTACAGAACCTCAAACTCTGCTGACTGCACATTGTAATCTTAACCCTTTAAAGGACCAGAGGGTTGTGAAATACATTGCTTTGCAATGCATTGTGCACCCCTCCGGCCCTTTAACATTACATAGGCTCATGCACTCTGCTTGCCAGAAGCTGTCATGTCAGCCTCCATGTTATTTCATGCTTTTATCCACATTTTTGAAGGAAAAATAAAATCTTGAAACTCAGAGACTTGATAAAACCTATTTTGTGTGACTGTTACTTCCTACTTTCCAAAACAATAATAAAACATAGGTAAATATTGTAACTAATTGTAACTGTACTGTAGGTGACCGTAACAAAAAATATCAAATCCGGACAAACAAAACATGTGAAGGAACGAAACAGCTCCATGGACTGAAGGTTATAATACCGAGAGGCTGACATATTAACCCTTTGAGTGCCAGCCGGTATGCAATGCATTGTGTACCCTTCTGGCACTCAAATGGTTAAGAAGATATGGAGCAATTCTAAGAGCAAATGTACTGTACCACAGGGGAGAAATAAACATTCCCTAAATCTGCATTGATTTAAATAAGGCTAATAACCCATAGAATTTGCAAGGGTTAAAAGGCCCCCACTTAAATCTGTGGATTTTATGTATTTGTCCCCAATGGTCCCATAACTGCCCCATTCTTAGTACACCAGCCTCCATGTGTATTGAAATGTCTAAAGCCTATACAATATCATACTTTAAGACGTAGGCAACAGTTGGATAAATGTACAAAAAGCAGCAGATGAGCAATTCCAGAGTATTGCCAATCCCAAATTATTATTGATTCAAATGGAATATTTAACACATTGAATGCTTGAGAGGCCTACAGTGCATTTCAGAGCAATGTGTTGTAGACTTCCCCGGTCTTAAAGGGGTCAGTCATCCTATTTATATTAATAGGAATTTGGTTTTCCCCTCTATGATGTAGGTGGTTTGTTCCTGAATTGCTCATCACTAGCTTTCTGTATATGGCCCAATATGTAAAGAGAAAGTGGAGGAATTCTTGGGAAAATCAACTTTACTATAGGGGAGAAATAAATATATCCCACATTATTATTGATTTAAATGGGCATTTTAACCCCTTGAATGCGAGAGAGGTCCAATGGATGGATTGCTTTGCAATGCGTTGGTGGCCTCTCTAGCATGCAAGAGGTTAAATTCCCCATTTACTTCAATGGGAATGCTTACTTGTCCCCTACGTGCAGTTTGGGCCCTAGGATTTTTCATTTTTCTTTGTACTTACAGGCCTCTGTATCTTACAATTCACATTCTGTTACCATGCTTTATTTATTGTTATATGCTATGTAGAACTGTATGATTCGTTTATCAAAATACACTTTTTGCATTTGTATTAACCTATGATACTTGCATTTATGCTAGCTGTAATTATTTTAACCCTAAGAATGCCAGAGAGGTATCAAACACATTGCATTGCAATGCACTGAATAACACTCAAAGGATTAATACATGTTTTAAAACATTTGAATCTTATGATTCAGGGTGCCTCTTCTCTATAATTAGCAGACATGTACTTTAAATGTTGTTGGAATTCTCTTGTCATCCTCAGCCAACTATGGAGAATGATGGATATTGTAGACTAATATTAGGTACCCCACTGTTTGATAAAGCCATTTACACAACCCATTTGATTTACTCACATGGCCTTGGTCATCCAGCTCGTTGTTGGTGAGTTTTAATTTGTCAAAACTTATAACTTGTCTCATCCAGGTCTCCCCTGAAGCCGGTGAGTCTGGGTGTATATAAACACGAGGAGGTACTGGGGAATCTGCATTGCCTGCAACCATCCATTTCGAACTGTGGTACACATAGCTGGGAAGAAATGAAAAACAAAATGGAAGTTGGCTTGCAATTAGAGAAAAAAATGCTAATTTTAACAATAGTAGCAATATTGTATTAACTATGAAAAGCTTATCACTGGATTTTTTTCTCCCAAAATCCTATTCTGTCTTAGTAGTGTAAAAGCCCGTGTACACTGGCCAAGGTCCGGGTAACGTTAACCCTTTGAGTGCCAGAGGGGTATGCAACCCTCTGTATGTACCCCTCTGGCACTCAAAGAGTTAAGCGGCCGCTACCTCATTGCTCCACACGATGCAGTCCTGCGCAGTAGAGACTGCCCGAATGCGCGCAGTCTCTAATACTCATGACAGCTTCTGACAAACATTGCTAGCGTTTTATTATATAGAATGGGAAAATGTGTAGATAGGTCCCATTCAAATGTGTAGCACAGTTAATAGAATACTGTCCAAAGTACAGTAGTACTACATGTAAATGTGTACATGGGAAGTGCAACATAAAAATTCATCTTTTACCCTGTGGATATCTGGGGGCCAGAACACATCCTTCATACACTCATAGGTTAACACAGACCTATAAAGGTTGTGACATGTTTCACAAAGCTGTAAAAAATTTATTAATTTTCCTTCTGCATATTATTAAACTGTGTATAGTTTTCTTGAGTATACAATACGAGAAAGTATTTTACCTAATTATTTTTGTGAGAGCTAGGGGGTTATGCACTAAGGCGTGATAAAGAAGTGATAAAGCAGAATTGACTTCTCCAGTTCTATCACTGCTCCAGTTCCTATGTTATTCTATAGAGACTGTGCACTAAGATCTCCAAAGCTGGAGAAATCTTAGTGCATTGGCCCCATAAAATAACATAGAACTTGGAGAAGTGATAAACTGGAGAACATAGGCGTGCGCAGCCAATTGCATTAGGGTGTGCACCCAAAAGCACAAACACACACTTGCGTTCGCGTATGTAATAAATATACCCATACATATATATATATATATATATATATATATATACACACATATATATATATATGTGTGTATATGTATTACATACGCGAACGCACGTATATACACATATATATATATATATATGTGTGTGTTTGTGTGCTAAATAAATGATTGCCCCCCATCTGCTCCATATTGCCTCATCAGCTCCAACTTATCCCCCATCAAATCCATATTGCCCTCACATTGCCCCCGTCAGCTCCAACTTGCCCCCCTCAGCTCCAACTTGCCCTAACATTGCCCCCATAATCTCCACATTGCCCTCAGCTCCGACTTGCCCCATCAGCTCCATCTTGTCCCCATCAGCTCCAACTTGCCCTAACATTGCCCCCATCAGCTCTAACTTGCCCTCAACTCCAACTTGCCCCCATCAGCTCCAACTTGCCCTCACATTGCCCCCATCAGCTCCAACTTGCCCCAACATTGCCCCCATCAGCTCTAACTTGCCTTCATCTCCAACTTGCCCCCATCAGCTCCAACTTGCCCTAACATTGCCCCCATCAGCTCTAACTTGCCCTCAGCTCCAACTTGCCCCCATCAGCTCCAACTTGCCCTCACATTGCCCCCTTCAGCTCCAACTTGCCCCCATCATCTTCACATTGCCCCCTTCCATAATGCCCCTTCATCTCCAAATTGCCCCTTCATCCCTTACCTTCAGTCCCTGGTGGTCTAGCGGCGTGTCATGAGGGAGCTCTGTGCCTCCTTCGGCACAAAGCTGAAGCTCCCGTGCGCTGCTCTCAGTAATGCAGAGCGCTGAGAGATGATGTAATCTCTCAGCGCTCTGTATTACTACAGAGCCTGGGTCTCTCTGCAGTGTCAGGGTCACATAGACGCCGCGAGGGAGCGCTTGGTAGTGTAAATCAGCGCTCCCTCGCGGCAGATATATTAAAAAAAAAAAAAATTCCAGCTTCCCTGGCCGGTGCGCACGGGGCCGATTAGGGTGTGCCTGGGCACACCCGGCACACCCCGTGCGCACGCCTATGCTGGAGAAGTCCACTCTGCTTTATCGCCTCTTTATCACACCTTAGTGCATAACCCCCTAGTCATGTAAAGGGACATAAAAAAAAACAAAAAGAAAAGTGTATTAATTCTGCTGGTTTGCCCTAGAACAGCTCTGCTTCTTTGTGCATATAGCATAAACCAGTGGTTTCCAACTTTTTAATCCTTTCAGTACCAGAGGGGTATGCAATGCACTGTACAACCTTCTGGTTCTTAAGGGTTAAGTTGTGACACAGCCTTTTTTCAACATCCATTTACTAAGTTAGGTATACTAGATTTCCTCCCCGTAACACTGACTGTACCAAGTACAGGACAGTGGAACATTCTGTGTATGCTTTGGGGGTGTTCCTTCGCTCTACAACTTACCTAACTCAATGTACTAAGCATTTTTGGTATGATGCCTCCCTTTTGGTTTTCATCAAAGTATAATGTCCCCAATTTTTTTAACTGAAATAAATGCAGCTGTTGCAAACTTCTTTATGTTAGGACTAATTTGGATTTTATTGATTTTGTAATATAGTGTGAAGAAATAATTTAATTATACAGCCTTTTTTGCTGTAAATATATCTACAAAGCAAAAAAATAAAGACTCCATGCCAGATGTGCCCATATCATGATTATAAACAACGTGGACTGCGCTATTTAGAAGTGTTCTTTGAATTAGCTTTTCCCAGACTTCTAACCATGATCACTATTCAACAGGACAGATTACAGTTATGTTTCATAGAAAGGTGAATGACTGGTGATGAAAGAAAACCTTGTGTTCCATCCTGGAATAGCATGAGCCCTCTACCCAATGAGGGCATGCCACAAAATTTGGAAATAACACAAGCATAGAGGTAATTGCATACATGTATGCTGTTTCCTTGGACTTGCTATGGGGCTAGCCTACAGGGCTTGTTGGCATAAAAGTCCTACTCTAGAGTGTGTTCTCTAGTATGCATTAGGGTAGTCATTTGCTGTAATACATACACTTAAAGAGATAATAATGTTTCAAAATAAAAGCAGCTCCAATTAATCTTCATAGTATTTGGGCCATGGAGAGTGTTATTTCAATACTGTCAGAGCTGTAGTTCAAGAGTAATTGAATGATAAAGTATCCCCCTCACGCCCCTTTTATTGATGTAACACTGCTTAACTCAAAACTGAAAGGTGGTGTCCAGATGGATCGCAGAGAGGGACAATCATCAGTTAGCATAAGGGAAAAACCTGAAAAACCTGTCAAGGGGGGCAGGGCTTTCATTGTTCTCACAGTAGGAAGACTGTCCCTTGCTATGAGCTGTCTGGTCTTAAGACCACATTCCACATGTAAGTGGAGGTGGCTTACACTAGGTAAAAGGAGTGGGAGGGGGATACTTTATCATTCAATTACTCTTGAACTACAACTCTGACAGTATTGAAATAACACTCCCCATGGCCCAATACGATGCAGATTAATTGAAGCTGCTTTTATTTTGAAACATTACTATCCCTTTAAGTTCAGCCACTGTCTAAATGTCACTAAATGTGACTAAATGTCAGTGGATCTACTAAATTCCTGCATTCACCCCAGTATAACTTAAAGGAACACTACCACCTATAAACGAGCTGCCATTTTTCACACTTAGGTTTGTATTCCATGCTGGCTTCTTAAAAGTACTGAGATAAGCAAACAACCTTTCTGAATAGAAGAACATTAACAGTATTCTATTTGCACCAACAATTTACCAACATGTTTATAGATTCCTAAATATATAGTTACTAGTGTAAAAGCCCGTGTACACTGGCCAAAGTCCAGGGATTGTTAACCCTTTGATTGCCAGAGGGGTAAGCAACGCATTGCTTTATTGCGTACCTCTCTGGCACTCAAAGGGTTAAGCAGCCGCTACCTCACTGCTCCATGTGATGCAGTCTTGCGTTGCCTCACTCACATGATGCAATCATGCGCATTAGAGACTGCCCAAACGCGTGCAGTCTCTACTGTGCATGATGGCTTCTAACAAACATCCTAGCGAATTATTGTACAGGATTTGTAAACACAAAATCAGAGTAATAAAAATTAGCATACAGTGCATAACACTTTGCATAGATATACATTTCAGACTCAGAACTCACATTTTTACCAAAGTCTTTAGAGAATAAACAGAAACCCAAAGTGGAGGTCTGTGGCACTCTGACATGCATTAATACAAGCATAGATTAAATTTAATGGCTCTACTATAAAATAAATACATTTTACAGATGCTAGATGGAAGTAAATGATATTTAAAATTATACAACCCGATTTTATTTTATGTGTTAGCATCATTCTAATTAACCCTTTGAGTGCCAGAGGGGTACACAATGGAATGCGTTGCGTACCCCTCTGGCACTCACAGGGTTAAAATATTTAGAAAGCTGCAACACAGTAAAGGTCCGTGTTGCAGTTCACTAAATATTTTAACCCTTTGAGTACCAGAGGGGAAAACAACGCATTGCCTTGCAATGCGTTGCTCACCCCTCTGGCACTCAAAAGGTTAATTAACCTACATTCCTAAATGAACCTAAATTCACCTAAACAACAACTGTATTGATTGTGAATGGTATTTTCTCAATCACCTATATGTCACTGTAGCCATTAGGTTTACAAATCATTCTAATTACATGCAGTCAATGCAGACTCTTTCTGTCTTAGACCTACATTACCCCCCCTCACACACACACACACATATAAATATGCACACACTCCTGACACTCAACCGATTCAATGCTAGGTGAGGGGCTGTGTCAGTAAGTGGGGTGGCAATGTGGCGCTAGGACAGGAAGTGCAAAATGCCTTGATTCACAAATTCTATAAAGCTAAACAACCTCAAAACTAATTTTCTAAATTAAAAAAATGGCTAAAGCAATATTAGGTGATCTTGAATGCTTTTTAAAAAACACCAGAGTTGTATTTATAAGATTGCTAAAGATGTATCTAATGCATTACAATGCAATGCCTTGGATACCTCCCTTGCACACAAATGTTACACATGGTGCCTGGACACAATGAGCTGTGACAGGCCTGTTGACACTAAAGACTACACAGTACTTTTCTATTAATTCATGTTAAGCAAATGACAATAGCATTCAATGTATAAACAACAGTAAAATATTGAAAAAGTGAAAGGTGTCTGATGTAATATGATTAAATATATTTTTGCAATTTGGATGTATACAGATATTGTGTATTATATGTATTATAACATGTTATCATTATCTAAATAATCTTAACATAAAATTGTAAATATAGTAATGGAATTTGAAGTTTATATAAAAGAAGTGGCCTAAGTAAAAATGTCCTAAAGGGGCAATTAATACATTTTGTGAACACATATGTGCTGTGTCTAATTATTGTACCTTTAACAAACATCAGTTTAAAATGTGAAGAGATTAGCACACTAAATAACCCCACCACCACTAGATACACACACTACCACCACCATGGTGAAAGCTGTGCTACAATGCACTGGGTAGACTTGCTTACAACAATATGGGGAGATTCACTAAGGGTGATAAAGAGGTGATAAAAAGGTGGTAAAGAGGAGATGACTTCTCCAGTTTATCACTTCTCCAATTCCAATGTTATTATATGGAGCCTACGCACTAAGCTTTCTTCAGCTTTGGAGATGTAAGTGCATAGGCTCCATAAAACATTGGAACTGGAGAAGTGATAAACTGGAGAAGTTATCTCCACTTTATCACCTTTTATCACCGCTTAGTGAATCTCCCCATATGATATGGATGAATTACTGTGACTCAACTGCAAGAAAGAAATGGGGCAATTCTGGAGCATATTGCAGGAAACCTCTCTGGAATTCAAAGGATTAAAAGGCTAATTTAAATCAATGGGGATGTTTATTTGTTCCCCATGTTGCAGTTGGCACCAGAATTGGTTCATTTATGCTTAGTACATGAGCTTCAATTCTGTCTAAACATTTCAAGTAAGTAAACATAAGAATTGTAGAGCAACGATAATAAATGTGTATAAGTGGAAAACCAATTACCCTTCAGAAACGACCATCGCTGATAGTCTCATTGGAACCAAGTAAGAGTTTTTTCAGAAATACATACTGTATATATGAACCCTGCAGGGCTGTGTGTTTGTTGGATGACTTGTAGCACAATGAGAATAACATGTTTTATATAAAAAGTGGTGACTATATCTTTGTGGGAATGACATTCCCAGCACACCTTTATAATAAAAGTGCAAAAGCAGAAAACAAAAGGGTTTGCTGTGATACATTTACAGTACAATAGCACAGTAATGTATTAACCTTCTGCATGCCAGAGAGGTATGCACACATTGTGACAATGTGTTGTATACCTCTCTTGCACTCGAAGGGTTAAAGACATGCTCATTTTTGTTCCTCTATTAACGCTTTGTATTTCAGGGGGCCTGCTCTGCAATGAGTTGTTTGAGAGAACCACTTATTTCTTCAGGCAACAGTAATAATAGAACGTGTAAGGATTTATCTCCCCAAAAATAACAAAAGCAATCCTGAGACAAACCAGCTGAGCCATTCACAGCAATCCCCATTATGTCAACTGGGATTTATCCCCCCCCCCCATTCACTGTGAAACAAATAGCCCCAATAGTAAAACATAGCTAATACATCAGATGAATTGAGATCACTTTGAGATATTGATCTCTCTGGAAAATGTGTGTGTGCAAGAGCCTGGCCCTGTTACAACTGCAGGCCTGGGCAACTGCCTCACATGTCTATATATTTACAGGAGGTATTATATGGTGTCAGTTTTTAAACTAATTACCTTCTGAGCACCAAAGGGGTATCCAGCGTATTGCAGTGCAATGTGTTCGATAGCTCTCTGGCATGGGTTAATTTATAGCAGTCATTATAGTGCACTGGCTCTTTAAAGATCAGAGAAAGAGACTGGATGTACATACCTGCAGCACTCCAGTGGTAAATCAAGTAAATAAATATACATCACCATCTCTATGTTCAATATATATGGGTGATATAACATTCCTGATTAACACATTTTACATTGCAACTGCTTATTTTGCTGATTACCCCTTTGAACGCCAGAGAGGAGCTAGACACCCCCTCTAACTCAAAGGGTTAAAATGAATAAATAAGTAAATAAACAAACACGCACATTTCCTGTTACTCCTCCCTACAACGTGTACAAATAAAAGCAGCAGTGTAATATATACTTACCGATATCTTTTATTATCCACCGGCACAATATCCATGGCAATATAATACTGCTGATGCGGGTCCAACCCGGAAATCTTTACTCTCATTGCTGGAAACATCCTCCTGCAAAAGAGATTGATACAGCGCTGAATTACTCTGAGACGACGCTTTATTGAAAGGGGTTAACCCACTGAGGGCTAAATTCTATTGCGGGAACTAATTTTATCACTGCTTTTATCTCCAGTTTTCCCCATAGACTTCAATATGGAAATGATAAAAGGGGTGTTAACATTTAGCGCCTGCAATCGAATCTGGCCCCAAGTGCGTTGTATCCTCTCTGACACTGAAACGGTTGAAAAGGTTCTGATCACTCATCATATTGCGCCTGAATTTGGTAAAAATTACTAAGCCAGCCACTGACTTTTCTTAACCATTTGCACGTTACACCCTCTCCGGCTCATAAATAGTTAATAAAAATGCTGACGTTGTACTTATTGCAGTAGTTTAAATAGATTACTTACATTTAAATACAATACAGAATGGGTACATGAACAATTTAACGTCACACTCATTAAAAAAATAGTAATAATATTGATGATAACGCTGACATGTATTATTGTTTTTTAGACTTTTAAGAAGCAGCTATAGATCCCTATTAAAGATTTTCAAGTAAATAAGTAAAGAGTAAAATAATATATAAATATAGAGAGAGCGAAAGAGACTTATTTTTCCTGCTATAATGATCGCTCAGTAAAAACATCAAAACTCTGAATCACGAGAGAGCCAAAATATCAGTACAACAATAGAACCAATGAAGCCTTTTAACCCTTTGAGTGCCGGAGTGGTACGCAACGCATTGCAAAGCCACTCAAAGGGTTAAAGGACCATATGTTGAAAAGAAAAATAGACAGGGATCAAACCATTTGCACTATATGGGAAAACTAAAAATTCCCACTGATTAAAATTAGAATCTTAACCCCTTCCATGGAGACCACTATAGCACAAAGGGCTTAACATTCTCTTTTAAATCAATAAGAATGTTTGGAATATTTAGTTCTCCCCTATAATGCAGTTTGTTTGTCCCATAACTCATCCACGTTTCTTCTGATCACATGACCCGGCCCCTACTGTTGTGCAAGTGCATACTCTATTAAATCAAATTATCCATACTTTTTATTAGTTTTTCTTCCATCATCATCACCTATTTCTTATTTTATTTTTTACACCTTTATGTACCTAACATTTTGCTTAATCGCTTTTCTTTTGAACATATTGCTCTACATAGTGATATCACCAGTCAAATCAATCAAATTCACCATTTGCATTGAGTATGGAAGTAAATGTTGGTATGGGGTTAGAATCTGCGGATCTCAGTCTGCTGTTAGGATACAATTCCCATCATCCTCAGAAGTTCACAGACTGGCAGTGGATGATGGGAATTGAAGTACAACAACAGCTGGAAAGCCACAGGCTGCTCACAACCTGAACCAGCATGACCTTACGAGGCCCATAGCATGCAGATAATGTGCAGTGATTTCCTTCACGCTGAGGCTATAATAAAGTGAGATTGACCGACAGTTATCTAGTTCCTTTGAATCCAGGCTGATTTATGGTTACTCAGTACAGGCTGGGTCCCTGGTGAAGGGCAGGCCCTGTGCACACTATTGACAGCCAAGAAATGTTCTTAGATTTTTTTTCTGTGCACCTGTATCAGAGAAAGGCTTGGCTGAAACTCCACTGGACAAATAGAGCATTGTGCTGTTTAGAACAGAATTTAGATCATTGCTACAGACATTCTGAAATGTAGACTTTAACATATGGATTTAATAAAATATGTTTTTGCAATATTTAATAAGCTGGGTTCTTGTATAATATCCAGGTTTTCGTGGACATCTGTCTTTGAACCGTGTCTTTTCAAAAGAAGACGGAATTCATGGATCTCAGTCTAATGAGCAGGAAACCTGCAAAACTCCATGTTTTCTGGACTCCTGAATATACTCCCATCTGTACACACTTCATAATTCTGTACACTTCAATATGGTGTCGGTGACCCATTTCTGCAAGCTCTAAAATATGTTAATCTATAAGTCAACCTTCTTGAGTGAGTTTAAACAAACATTATGTAGAGGAACTAAGTATTTTCTTTCCAGTAAATAAAAATACGTCAATGCATTTATGTAACCAGTTGTGGGATATGTAATAAAAATGCAATACGATATTTTAATAAAGAGTAAAACAAAAGATGAATTCACGTTTTAAACTGGTACCAGATAAGCACTTTGCTAGTGTAACATTTATCTAGACAACTATGAAATAAAACTGGTCATGCGTTGGCGATCTCACTAACATGAAAGGGGTTAAAAAGACTGGATAAATGTAAATATTCAGGTGTCCCCGTGGTGCAGTTGGTTTGCTTCAAACATTCGAGTGCCAGAGGGGTGCGGAATGCATTGCCCTCTGGCACTCAAAGGGTTAATGAATATGATCCACGGGGCAGAACTCAAGTAAAAGAGGGGCAGTAGTGCAGCAAACCACTTACACTACAGGGGACCAGTTAGCCCTCTAAGAGCCACATGGGAAAGCAATGCGTTGCATGCACCTCTGGAACTCAGTGGGTTAAATTTCACAAAATCCAAATGTATTTAGCTAGGGCTTTTAACCCATCGAATGCTAGAGAGGTCTCCACGACGCATTGCGACCTCTCTGATATTTAGTGGGTTAAATGCCCCCATTTGAATCATTGGCGGTTAGTTTATTGAGGCCTAGTATCTATTGAAGTTGATACATTTTTGGACATGCTATATTTAAGAGATTGCCACTGACCTCTGAGGAGAAATCTGTATAAAAGTTATTGATAAAGTTATAAACTTTAGCGGAATCCAGGCCTGACTATTGCCATTTGGTCCTATTGTAAACCAACATCTTGAGCTAGGGATCACATTGAAGTGGTTAATCTATTTTGGACACAGCCTGGAATTTCCTGACCCAAGTGCACATTTCTTGGCACATATGCAGAGCTAGGTCTCTACATGTAATACTATAAGATCCCTGGCTGGAGTACTGGTTCCTAAATAGACCCCTAGATGAACCTGTATGCTTTACTGTTGTTGCTAGATTCCAAATCCTTTATTTAGTTTAGTGTTGCTAGTTATGACTTAACCTGTGTTTCATTCGCTTCTATTTAACACTTTGAGTGCCGGAGAGGTATCCAATTCATTGCGCCGCAATGCGTTGGATATCTTTCTGGCACTAATCGGGTTAAAGTGGAAATGTCAATTAGAAACAACTACGTGGTTTTGAAAACGCTTTCACAAGCACCAATACTTTTTTTTTATAATTATTTAGAACAATCGTTTATGATAAATGTTTTCAGTTACTGAATATCTGGAAGGAACTTGCCACGCTCTCCACCCCAAGTGCCACTTCTAACCAGGAAGTACTAGCTCATTTGCATAAGCTGTGAAATAAATAAGGCTAAATATGTGATTAACTATTTGTTGAATAAAAAAAGGTTAACAAAAGGTAACCGTTCAAATTATATACAAAACTACTACAGTGCTAAACAATATACTTATTTAATTGCCTGTTAATCTTGAGTAGCATTCTATAGTATTGATGTGTTGTAAATACTGTTTAATACCCCTTTTCCTAGTTTTAGTTTTGTTTTTCTGTGCACTCTGAATCATGATCAAAAACAGCAGTTTGGTTATGTTTATGGTAGCATATTAACCATGAATCAGAGTTTATTTTCTAACAAGAAAGGTACGAGGTTATTCTTATTCTTGGTGGACAACAAAATACCCCCAAAAATATACAATTACTGATAAAATGTACCGAGACAGAACAAAAGGTAGAGGATCACTGACCTGACATGACCTGCCTGAAATTCAGTTCTGCATAAAAGACACACACACACACACACACACACACACACATATATCACTGGTGGATAGTGTGAGGCCCTCAATCTGTTCAGGACAGGATTCCCATTATCCCTAGCTGGCTGCCCAGGTTGCCCAATTCTAATCGATATGTCTAAGAGTAGATGATATTATTTACATCACTGTAGAATAATATGAGTTTTCGTGTTTTGTTCCGCAGAACCTGAGGGACAACATTGGTTTAATTCCTTAAATGCTGGCGAGTAATAAGCTGTAGACCTCTCTAGCACCCAAGAGGTTAAAAAAATCACATCAAGAAAAAATACATTAACCGTAAATAAATTACATGCAAAATATAACTTAACGGAGCCAAAAACGTCACTGCACTAATAAAGTCTGTATTTAAAAGTAAGAGTATTAAAATAAATAATAGTGTGTTGTGAATTGGAGACGTGAAACCTAAATAAAAAGCAAATGGGAGTAAAATGGAATAGCCATTGAGTAGTAAAGTTTTTTATTCAATTATTTTCAAAAGATAAATAGAGTGATTAACCCTTTCAGTGTCAGAGGGTTAAGGGGCAAACCAAGTGCACCATAGGGGAGAATATGAAAATTGCATTGATTTTAAAGGGATTAAAAAAACTTGAATACCAGAAAGAACCCCTGACTTCCTCTCTAGCATTCAAGGGGGTTTAGTCACTAATGTGTGATAAAGAGGGGGTAAAATGGAGATGACTTCTACAGTGACATCACTTCTCCAATTTCTATGTTATTCTATGGGGCCGTTTCACAACCATTTCTTAAGTTTTGGAGAAATCTTAGTACATACGCTCCACAGAATAATATAGGAACTGGAAAAGTGATCTCAATGGAGAATCCATCTCCACTTTATCATGCCTTAGCGAATAACCCCCAATGTGTTAAAGGACTCATTTAAATCAATGGGAATTCTTGTCCCTCCACTATGGTGCACTTGCCCCAGGACTACTTAGATTTTGTTTGTATTATTCCACGTTTTCATTTCTATATATATTCCCCTGATTCCACTGACCATGATTTCTGCCAGCTGAAGAATCTGTCATATCTGGTATTGTTATCAGGGTATGTGCATTACTTGTCCAACTGATACAGCATCATGGACAGAAGTGTGACTGCAATGGATGTAATATATATTATATAGAGAGATAGATAGATGATAGGTGTTCCTATGTTATGAAGCCTCTCTAGCGCTAAAGGGGTTAAAACACAGTTATTTTGACATATTAGAGCTGATGTACTAAGTAGGACTGGAGTAATGATGTGGCAAACAAACTGCACCAGCCGGAGAAATAAAATTTACCAACGCGTTGGAAATATATCTAGAATTCAAGGGATGGGAAGGCCAAAATTAATCTATTGGAAATGTAGTATTTTTCCACCCTATGATGCAGTTGGTTTGCCCCATAAATGCTCCAGTTCTGCTTAGTTCCTCAGTCTCTCTAGTCTGTCCTCTACTGTAAATTGATGCAAAGGTTAATGAGTGACTGTAGCATAAGGATGAGCAACGAGTGGCCCTCTAGTTACTGCTGAGCTACAATTGTCATCACTCTCGCTGCCAGAGGATGATGGGAGTTGTAACCTAGTAAAAGCTGGATGGTTCCACGTTGCCCACCCCTGTTGTAGCAGGTCCTCACCTCCCGGCCTTGGTGATGATCATTTCTGTGCCGATCTCGTGGAAGCGTTTCCATAGTTCTGCTCCCTGCAGGTCCACACGGGCAATTGGAGGAGCTACCACCTGGGCTGGCACAGAAGGTGAAGACAGAGGAGAGGTGCAGGTGCCAGCGGCTGGCTTTACAACTCCATATCCATCCTCACATGGAGCTGAAAAGCCACAGAGGACAGTCACATTTACAGTATGGGGATCCATCCAACCACTCTTCCCACTACATCTGATATAACGAATAACTAATATATAATGATAAATACGCATGATAGCAGCCGAAACGTTGACCAATGTTTGCTTCCAATTAACATTTACAAGTTTGCAAAACAATTAAGAATATCGAGCTCCCACCTTTTAAGTTCACCTCTAATACTTCTCACATAGCTCATCATGTACATAAAAATAGATATGGTACATTAAGCACCCTTTGAGTGCCAGAGTGTTACGGAACGCATTGCTTTGCAATGCGTTCCGTACCACTCTGGCACTCAAAGGGTTAATATTTTAATATATATAGATAGATTAACATTATATACCAGATCTACAAACAAAAGTGGGCAATTCTAGAGCAAAAGAGGGGGAAATAGCCCCTTAAATACAGAAGAAGTGTCTAACACGCTGCAAATAATACACTTGAGACCTTTCTTTTATCTGAGGCGTTAAATCCAATTAAATTGTGTTCAGTATTTGTTAAATGTTATGCGGGCTTTCCCTAGAATTGCTCAGGTTTATTGTTATTATGTATGTGCCCCGTAAGGTCATAGAAGCAAATATATATGGGGTGAGCAATGCGTTGCACAGCCATATGGCCCTCATAGGGTTATATACATGCACCTCGATTAATCTGTGGTGATGCACTGTAGTTCTGGTATCCAACGCCTTGAATTAGGGGGCGATGGACACCTCTCTGGCATTCAGATGGTTAAATAAGGAAAAAAATGCCATTTTGAAGTATGCAAAATAAACTATAATTACCGACGAGAAGGCCTCATTCGAATCAGTTTAATTTCATTTGATTCACGTGGTGTAACTTTATTTCGGTTTTTGCCATTGAATTACACCTCTTGTCTTTATATAAATGTCCCACACGTTACTTATAGTGTCAGGTCACATAAGTGGCTATGATTCCTGTGAATATTTTATAGATATTTATTTTAAGAATCAATTAGTTTTAGCAAAGTCATCTCGTGTGTGTTCTGTGTCTTATGTTGATGAAAACGTGCGATGGAACAAAAAAAGTATTAATATTCAGAGTAACAAATATTTTATACAAAATAACCAAAAACGTACTAAATAACAGGAAATTAAATTAGACATTAAATACATTACAGTAAGACTAACATTTTTGGATGGTTTCCATGAAAATGGTTATGAATGCATCTACAAAATGCATTTAAGATACCAAAACATGAAAACATAAGTGTAATACCAATATAAAAGAAGAAAAGATCATTTACACTCAAATTTAGATTAATTTTAACCCTTTGATTGCCAGAGGGGTACGGAATGCATTGCTTTGCAATGCATTTCGTTCCTCTCTGGCACTCAAAGGGTTAAACTGATAATCTAACTTTTAATTTTTTTCCAGAACAGTGAATAATACTGTGGAGTGAGCTTGTGGCTGTATTATCTTATACTACAAGTAACTATAAATATTTTGTGCCTAGTTAAATAATTTTATTATTATTTTTTTATTCTATATTTTAATTTTGTGTTCCATGTCATTTCCTTAAATCATTAACTTTCATTTTATTTTACACAAATACCATTTCTGTCACCCAGGAAAATAAATATTAATGTTAAATATTTGAGCCGTAGGCTACAAATGTACAACACCCACAATAATCAATTGAATGCCGGAGGGGTAAGCAGAGCAATGTGTTGCATATTCCCCTCAGGGCTCAAAGGGTTAAAAACAAAAAGTAACTACAACAAAATAGAAAATAAATTGATAACACCCAGTTTTACTATATCATTTTTTCCAAATTTGCAATGGGAAAAAATGAAAATAGCACAGCAAAATGAATATGTAAGCTGAATCCAAGTAGAGATAAGAGACATACAATACTAGCATTCCATAGAAAAGAGTTTGTTTCTCTGGTTTATTTATTTAGTTAACTGGAACATGAGGACACCAGTACTGTAAACTATTTATATAGAAGGAATTATTGCCAGGTTTCCCTCTGGTGAAAGTGTTAGACATGATTTCAGGCGAATGGGAACAATATAAGACTTGGCGCTAGATTCTGTTGCAGGTGCTAAATGTTAACACCAGTATTATCAAACATTTTCCCATTAAAGTCTATGGGGAAACCTGGAGATTAAGGCAGAGATACAGTTAGCACCTGTAATAGAATCCAGCCCTAAATCAGGATAGTGTCTAAAATTAAGAGGTGGGGGTACTCAAAGTGTTAAACAGAAGAGCAAGTTGAGTCAATACTTATTAATGGCACAGTAAAGAGTTACAGACTGCCCTTTAACGTACTTCACATTTGTTATAACGCTTTCCTGCCCACTTCTTAAACTTTCAATACAATTCTAACCTGAATAGCGGTAATAAGAAAACAGTCGTGTAGATTAAAAAAGAATGCAAGATGTTTAAAGGGCTAATTCCAGTGCTAAATAAAACTCATCCAAAGAGCCTTTAACCATTTGATTTCCAGAGGCACCTGCAACGCATTGTGGAGTCGCCTCTGAAGATCAAATGGTTAAATAAACACTTGTTACATACCGAATTCTTGATATTTCTTATGCTCACAAGAACAAAAATGCATCGATTATTAAAACCTCTGAGGCGTGTTAAAGAACTGGCAGGAAATCCCAGTAATCGATTAGCTAAAGATGTGCAATTCTGGAGCAAAGCATCTGCCTCTATGGGACAAATGAAATTACCATTTAAACCAATGATAATTGTGTTTGTCCCCAAAGGTACAGATGCGTTGCTCCAGAATTGCACATCTATTGACTACCTCCCAAAGTTCACTCAATCAATACATTCACTGATAATCTAAATGCTAACTCTTCTAAACTGGATTTTGTTGATTTGTATCTTTAAGAGTTCCCTTTTGTACCTGGAAGTAATAGGCGTGCACAGAGTGTGGCCGTATTAAGGAAGCTAAAGATGTGCAATTCTGGGTCAAACAGCATAGGAACAGAACATTAAAATAACTAGCATTTACATTATTGGACGTTTTAGCACTTGAAAAGTAATGGACCTCGCTAGCATTTAAGGGATTAGAAGCCAATTTAAGTCAATGGGAATGTCTATCTGTCTCCTCTGGATCAAATGGGATGAGATGGCATGAGCTGAACTTGATGTGCACATCTTTTTTCAGCCTCATCCACTATGTTGCTACGTATGAGGCAGATGGTTTGCGCCTCTTTATTTCCTGAATAGGACTCTACATATATAAAATATAAAGGTATGAAACTACCAGACACTCACAGGACCCCAGCATGTTGCACACTGAGTGCTCCAACTCGGTGGCTCCGGGTTGCTGTAGCGGTACAGAGGGCACATCGGAGCCGTCTCCTGAGCCCCTCTCCCCGTTGCCATCTTCCAGCTTCCTGCGCTTCTTCTCCTGCAGTTTCTCGGCCCCGATCAGAGCTTCCACGGAGAACGCGTGAGCCTTCAGACTCATGGTACAGGGAGACCTCCTCTTGTCTGCCATCTCACAGTGCTGTGCTCCGATCTGTCTCATATACCACCTCGTCTGTTGTATACACACCCCCTAGACTGTCTCATACACCTCCAGTCTGTCTCTTGTACCCCCAATAAAATCTAATCTGTCTCATAAGCACCCAGATTCTCTCATAGACCACTGTTTTCAGCCTCATATACTCCCCATATATTGTCTCGGATAAATCCTCTACGATACGCCCCTGTTTTGTTCTATGTACATGCCTAATCCTCTATATCCCCAGACTGTATGTTGCACCCCGAGGCTGTCCCGTAAAACAACATCCAAGTCTAAACTCAGGCAGTCTCTCTAGCACAGTCACAGCAGGGTCTATGCAGAGCTCTTTACAGAAAAATGTAAGTAGGATCCAGTCCTGTGGAAGTCCGGGTAATGAACCAGCCTTTCCTTTCCCTCTCACTATCCCACTGCTGGTGTGAAGTTTCTCTCTGCCTCTTCCCTCCTCTCCCCCCTCTTGCTCCAAGATCTGACTCGTCTGGCGGCCCAGGAAGAACTGACATGGGGTACAAAGCGCGCAGGACACAAATTAGAGCTTGTAATTGAAATTTGTAGCCTTGATCTGTCAGCACTTGCAAGCAGTAGATCGCTGGAGAGAACTTGCTCATTAGTGACAATAAAGCGGCGGGACAGGGAGGAGCTCTAACATGTGTCAATCACCACTACAGTTAGCCAATCACAGCAGGAGAGTTAACCTAGATCCGGACCTACTACCAAATTAGGTAGTGAGGACAGTTTGATCTATCAGTGTCCCATGGATGGTAAAAAAGCTGTCTCCAGCTGTATCCCCTAAGTACCCCACATGTACAGTGCTGCACCCATAGAGGTTACTTACTGTATCCCCTAGTATACACAGCAAAGAAAATATGGACAAATAACATATAGATAGATAGATAGATAGTCATGAAATGAATCGTTCATGACTTATTTTCTTTGTTGTTACAACACCCAGGCTATATTTCGTTACATCACGGACCTGTGAATTATCTCTTTTAGTCATGGTGATTATATTAGAAGGCTTGGTGATCATCTACCCAAACCCCCTATCTGAGATAAGTTACATCAGTTGTATCCAGATTTGTATTCTAACCGCATTATCTGAGCACACTGCCCAACCTGTTCTGTGCCAATCAAGTCTAGATGTCCCAGACAACTGGATTTTAGAGTAGTTTTTCTCACACTTACAATAACACATGTTGAATTCCCAAATAGGCACAGAACATGTTTACCTGATTATTTTAATTACTCTGTATCCATACAGATAACAAAAGAAGAGAAATTCTAAAATGCCTCATTGTTTTAAACACAAATGTCAGAGAATTGTCCATTGCATTGCTTTCTAATGTGCTGGAGACATCTCTAGCATTCGGGGGGGGGGGGGGTTAAAACCTTATTTAAATCAATGATCATTTTTATTCCACCTATGGAGTATAGTTTGCTCCAGAACTGCCCAGCTTTGCTTTCAGCATAAGGCCCACAGTGTGAGCACAACTGCATATTACTGTGAGAGACCTGCACTAGACTAGCTGCACAACGCACTAAAGGCATGTGGCAAGCAAGTATGACTTGGGAAAGACACAGATATTTGAGGAAAGAAGATGGAAGACAGATTTAAGGATAAATTATAGCACTGAAATTATTTATTTAACAGAAGGATTTGCTTAGGAAAGAGTTCTTCATACAGCATTTACGTAGATCTATTCACTGTTATTTTGTTTGTGTCATTTGAGCTCTTCCGTTGTCTCTTAATGGACAGAAACATATAATTTAGTTGAAACACATTTCACGGCCGTTTAAAATCAAGGGCTGGCCTTCCTCTCTATGGCTAATCTCATTCAGATCAATAAAGTGTATATATTTGTATATACACACACACACACATTATATATATGTGTGTGTGTGTTTATATACAGATCTGTAGACTGAAATGTCAGCCATTGTTCTTGACCATTAGTTTACCTAATAAAATACACTTTAACTCTCACAGTGATACACTCCTCTTTCTATTCTTATGTGTTACCTTACAATGTGCACCTGGGCATTTATTTACTAAGAGTAAGTGCTGCCCCACCTCCATTTGGTCTATATTTATTATTTATTATATATACTATATATTATTATTATTATTATTATTATTATTATTATATTCTTTATTTATATAGCACCAACTTATTCCTCAGCGTTGTACTATAGGGAATAGACATACAGAGATATTAAATAGTACCGATGGAACATGGAAAACAAACGGATCTAGGGCCCTGTTAACCTTTTGCGTGCCAGAGGAGTACACAACGAATTACACACAGAGGTTTAAACACATTAAGAGTTACTTATTCCTCCAATACGCATAGTATTTATTTAACCTTTTAGGTGCCATGGGGTGCGCACACCCTTCTGACATTCAGAGGGTAAACACGTTAGAGGAACATCATTAACCCTTTAATGACCAGAAGCGAAGCCTTGCACATCTCTGGTTCTAAAAGGGTTAAAAACAGCGCATTTGAAAGATATATTGTAAAAAAAAAAAAAAAAAAAAAAAACCTTCCTGCACGAATTTTCTCCCCAATTAGTCAGGTTTTCACCTAATTATAGCATATTTTTATCGCAAGGGCTAAGGCATTACACTTTCTGCAAGAGGAAGAAGACTGGTATTTTACCACAGTAAGCTCAGTTTAACGCCTTCATAAAAAGTTAAGGCTTCCTTTTTATAGGTTGAAAAGGTTTATGCAGGGAGCTGTTAAACATGTTTAGAGTTGCAAAGGGATGGTGGAGTTCACAGCTACCCTAACATAGTGACACAGGGATATACCGCTAGGGTCTCAAACGTACTACTATGCTGAGTCTGGGTCTGGTGCTGCACACGCTGGACACACAACAGGGCAGGTTTAACCCCTTGAGTGCCAGAGGGATATACAACACATGGCTTCTCAACGCGTTGCATACCTCTCTGGACCCAAAGGGTTAAGATCCCCTGAGGCCTCCAGGAGAACTATAAATGGAGACCCCAAATATAGGTTACCATTTAGGATTCTTAACCCTTTGAGTGCCAGATGACTACGCAACGCATTGCAAAGCAATGCGTTGCCTACCCCTCTGGTACTCAAATGGTTAAGTTTAGATGTAGCCTTCCTCTTCCTTTCTTCCTGTTTGTGAGAAAATCATCCACATGTACAAGTTGTGCACCCAGAACTGTCTCTCTTATCACTGTCCATATGACCACAAAGTTCAGTTGGTCCCCTTCTGTAAAAATGGCAGTGATGGAAGCCAAAGGTGAGCCCCCTGGCACTGGAAGCCCTGCGCTGAGAAGATCTTGAAGCACACCAACTGCATTACAGGGGGCAAATAAAATGCTCCCAAAGTTCAATGCATTTAAAGGCTAGACAGGTCTCCAACACATGGCAAAGCCTTCAAGGGGTTAAAAGTCTCATTTAAATCTATTGGAATTTGTATTTGTCTCCTGTGGTGCAGTTGGCTTACCCCAAGTCTTCTTAGTACATCAGCCTCAATCATGCTGATTTACTAAAGAGAACCTGAGTCATTTGGAGTAAACCAACTGCACAATAGGTGAGACCAAAAAAAATACTGTGACCTTTAACCCCTTGAATGCCAGAGGGGTATCCAACGCATTGCAAAGCAATGAGCCGGATACCCCTCTGTCACTCAAAGGGTTAACCTACTGAATACTAGATATGGCTCCAAAATATTACAAAGCTATGCTTTGGATACGTCTGAGGCATTACAGTCCCAAACCACTGATTTGTACTCATCCTTTAAGGAACAGTTGACTGGCCTCAGGATTTCTCCAGCGTCTCTTAGTACATCATGTTAATTCTCTTAATGCGTGTATTAATCAGTGGCTTCTATTGAGATGCAGGCTCCACCTCTGGCAGTGGGGAGAGTACTGTGCAGTTTTCTACTCTACAGAAGCTGTGATACTATAGTTTATACACAGATTATAGTATGGAAATAAAAGACTGTAAGTATGGGGAAGAAGAAACGCATTGTATAGGCTTCTATCCTGGTGTGCAATTGATTTGCTCCAGACTCATACATTTTAGCTTACTATTTTACTAAAAGGTGCGGCTCTGGAGCAAATCAACTACACCACAAGGCAGACAGGTTTTACATGGGTCATGTAGCCCCTTAAATACTAGAGTGGTCTTGGAGGTTAAAAGCCCTCTTTAGCTTATTACATTGCACCCAATTGATCCATTAGTTTTCATGTGGGTTTTAATTTATTACTCTGGTGCAGCTGTTTTGGGCCAGAAATGCACGAGTGTATTAAATATATATATATATATATATATATATATATATATATATATATATATATATATATATATATATATTTTAAATAAAATCCCTTTGGTAAAAAAACGAATACAAAATAGTTGCACCTGATTTGTCAAAGGTAAACTTCAATTAGCACTCATTTTTACTTAATAAATATTTGCCAGTCAGTACAATGATGTTACTCATGATGTAATTATGAGAGTTTAGTAAATAACAGTCAACTCCCATTTCTTTCAATATTAGTTTTAGTATAAGGCTGTGATGGCTGACATTTAATTGTCCACAGTTACTATCACTGTTTTTAACCTTTTGAGTGCCAGAGAGGTATTCAACGCATCGCTTGCATTCAAGGGGTTAAAACGCCATTTATACTAATTGGTATTTGGGATTTTTTTAATGTTTTCCCAATGAAGTTGTTGGTTTTCTCCGGAACCGAAACTGTTTATCATATTGAAGTGCATATTTAGAATTGTAACCCAGATGCAATGCGTTGGATACCTCTGTGGCACTCAAAGGCAAACCTGTCTGATAATAAAATGGATATATATGAAAGAGAAATTCACTGCAGTATTGGTGGCAGTAGCCTGTACACTTTGATCCTTTGAGTGACAGAGCGATGGACAGAGCGATGGACATACATTTAACACTTTGAATACCAGAAGTAATTGCGTTGCAATGCGTTAGATGCCTCTCTGGCGCTCAAAGGTTAACAATGAAAAGTTAACTCGCCTACTCCTGTGCCCCTAGAGAAACATGATTACACTTTTCTGTGATTAAGTCTGATGTACTAGAAAGCACTGGTCCGATACTGGGGCACCACAGAGAAAAAAAAAATCCCAGTTGCAGTTGATTACACCTTTGTAATGCCAGAGGGGTAGGCAACGATTTTCAAAGCAATGCATTGCGCTAAGAGCAAAAGGTCATCCAAGGCGCTTTCGACTAAAACAAAGGCAGGGATTATTTACAGTAAGGGCGGTAAAGCTATGAAATTCTTTACCTCTGGATGTTGTACTTGCAGATAATGCAGTTGTTTTCAAAAACCAATGGATACATATCTAGCACAGAACAATACTGAAAATTATGACAGATGGCTTCAATGCAGATACGATGTTAATCTAAGGAAATATCTGACTACTCTTTAGAGTCAGGGAGGCATTTTTTTATCCACTTGGGGCTAAATTGGAAATGGCTTCAGATGGGTTTTTTTTTTTGCCTTCCTCTGGATCAACAGGGGTGTTTTTGGCATGGGCTGGACTTGATGGACACATGTCTTTTTTCATCCTCATCAACTATTTTACTATTGCGTACCCCTTGAAGAGGCATTTAACCCATTGAACACCAATGCTTTGGAACCCCCTGTAACACTGAAGTTGTTATAATCGATATCTAAATCAGATGCAATTTAGCTTTTTCTTACACGATGCCCTTGGTTTGCCCTACATTGCCACAATTTCTCTTAGGTCACTATCAAACGATATCTCCCTTTAGGATATTAAAACAATACTTTAAAAGAGGAAAAATGTATAATCATCAGGTAATTTGTGAAATACCTATTAATGATTGGTGGGGTAGCAACATAAATTATAAAATAATAATACAATGAATATTCTATATTTTAATTATTGGATATTATAATTTATAAAAGAGAAAAGAAAAGAAAATATCTAATTTATGAAGTCAATGACCAAATTCCACACTACAACTTGGAATACAAATACCTGATTTCCAGTATGTTATAGGTATACTGCAGAGAACAGGTATCTTCTTCCATTCACCCTATAGTCAAAGCACAGACTACATATGAACTAAAACTGTTCAGTAGATAAATGCATTCTAGGAAATACTTTGAAAACATGATATTCAGTTGAGAAGTGATTACTTTTGTGCTGTTTATATTTATATATACACAAGTCTATAAATGTTAACCCTTTGAGTGCCATTGCTTTGAAATGCGTTGCGTACCATTCTGGCACTCAAAGGGTTAACCAATGCACTGTCTGATTCCAAATTAGAGTCTTGCATATTGCAATGCGTTGGCAAATGAATGCTTAAGGCTTCTGTGCGTTGTTAGGATAAGAAATGCAGCGGGTTTTTTTGGGTTTTTTTTTGCTCACTTCTCTAGCACTGATAGGGTTAACCATCTGAACGCCGGAGGAGTATCCAGTGCATTAGAGGAAGACCATGCAAGTTTCCATTAAGTTCTATATGTCATGACGGTGGTTTGCTAGGTGTCAGTGTTATTCTTTAAGACACTGGGCCACATGCACACACGTAAGGTGGATCAATTCTGGAGCAAATCATATTCACCTTAGGGGACACATGAACATTTCCTCTGATTTTAATGGGACTTTTAACTCCTCGAATTCGTAGCATGCGTTGGAGACCTCTCTAGCATTCAAAGGGTTAACCCCCATTAAAATCAATGGGAGATGTGGCGATTTACAAGTCTATTCTATGGTACAGTTCGTTTGCTACAGAATTGCTCCACTTTTCATTGTAAATAAGGCCCTCTGAGGCTGGTGTACTAATAAGGACCAGAACAATTATGGGGCAAACCAATTGCACCTTGTCAACCCCTTCAGTCCTAGAGGGTTCTCCAACGCATTGCAAGACCTCTCTGGTGCCGGTGCCGTTGGTTTGTCCCACAATCCAGGCAGTTCTTATTGGTACAGGCAGCCTCATAGATCTGTGTGTTATATCTTCCTATTTATAGAATTAGTCTAGTGATGGTGGGTATCGGGCAAGAATTTCTCTATACTTGGTAAATATTGTGTTTTTATTCTGTACCGATATTATCCTACCAGACACGCTTATAACATGGAATCTTAACCCTTTGAGTGCCAGGGGGTACACAACGCATTGCAAAGCAATGCGTTGCGTTCCCCTTTGTCAGTCAGAGGGTTAAGGATTATGTATCCCATGATATAGTCATAACAGAATGTGTCTCATTGGGCGATTTTTCGTTGCCAGCTGATGTCTGCACAGGTGACTAGAGAAACTATTATCTGAATTGCAGCTTTTTTACTTGTGTTGCTCGTTTCCTCTTTAACTATTTAATTGCCAGAGTTTAAATATACTCTAAATTGCACATAAAACGAACAAGGATAACATGATCATTTACCCAACAGACCTATCCCGGCCCATTTATGTGTCGCTGCACGATGCTTAACTATTTCATGACCAATCAATGAGTTGCAAGTCAGTCTAGTTCTCAAGGGGTTAATGTACAATGATATTCCAAACGATTTTACTAAATGACATTGTTTTTATTTACAGAAGTGTTAAAGAAATGATATGTTTTTGTCTTTTATATGTGTTTATCTCTCCACTTCTGCTATTAAAACGATTTAGGGACTTCCCTATTTATATGTATTGATCTCGACTGCCACAGGACTTCTAAAGGCCGTGTGTGTGTATGTGTATGTATGTGCATGTGTGTGTATGTATATGTATGTATGTGTGTGTGTGTATGTGTATGTATGTGCATGTGTGTGTATGTATATGTGTGTATGTGTGTGTGTGTGTGTGTGTGTGTGTGTGTGTGTGTGTGTGTGTGTGTGTGTGTGTGTGTGTGTGTGTGTGTGTCTGAGTTTGTGTGTATGTGTTTGTGTGTGTTTGTGTGTATGTATGTGTGTGTTTGTGCGAATTATTATGTGTGTTTGAGTCTCTCTCTCTCTCTCTCTATATATATATATATATGTGTTCAAAGATGCACCTGGGTGCAGTATGTATAGATAACTATTTGTAGCGAAAATCAGCACTCTCAGGGAACTTTTGGTAGGTGCAACAAAGATTATTAATAGATCAACGTTTCGATCCCGTCCGGGATCTTTATCAAGATAAATATATATATATATATATATATATATATATATATATATATATATATATATATATATATATATATATATATATATATATATATATGTGTGTGTGCATGTATGTGTGTGTTTGTGTATATATGTGTGTGCATATGTGTGTTTGAGTATGTGTATGTGTACGCATGTGTATATGTGTGTGTGTGTGTGTGCGTAAGTGTGTGTGTTTGTCTACTCGTGAATTACTTATGCTACAAAACTGATTTTATATTGAATGTCATAGCTCCGATTATTCTACTGTTATCATTTACAGCTACGTGAGAATGTGTGGAGCATTTTCATTCCTGCCAGACATATCACATATATCCTAGTTCTCTTCCATGCACTAATCTGATTACTGGTAGTGTTGTCTTCCCTGGATAGTTTTGTGGCCAGCTTTACATGTATACTGCCATTGTCAGTGATCAGAAAGTGTCCAAGAAAATGTGTCCCAGAAAGTGTCCCAGAAAATAGCATTTACATTTATCAGGACTCATCCTCTATCTCAGATACAAAATTAACGCCTTGAGGGCTAGATTCTATGGGCCAGGTTCTATTGCAGGCGCTAAATGTTAACACCAGTTTTATCAAACAATTTCCTATTGAAGTCTATGGGGAAAACCGGAGATAAAAGCAGAGATAAAATTAGCACTTGTAATACAATCTAGCCCCACTACGCTAAAGTATTAATTTAATAATTTAGCAGTGTTTAAAGTGGTTTATAAACATAACACACGAACGTATTAGTAAACTCATTAACCCTTTACGGAGCAGAGAACGGACTGCACACCCTCTTGTCCATAAATTATTCATAATAGAATAAATAAACAATTAATATCACAAGCACATGGGCACATTGCTGCCTAGCAAGTGTGGCTAGTTTTCGATATGATAATTCCACTCTGTGATTAGCCTGTAGGAAGACCATACAAGGTCAGGATCACAAAAATACATAAATAAATAAAAATTTGAGGAATATGAAAAGGTTTATATCCATATATTATGTACTACGCATATAGATTACATGTTTTAATCTTAAAAATGCTAAAATATGTAGTAAGTGAATGTAAAAAAGAAGCCAGCGACTATATATATATATATATATATATATATATATATATATATATATATATATATATACACGCATATCTATACACTATATTTCCTTTTATTAAAAGTGTATGGACACTACTCGTTTTTTAGGTTAAGCCCCTTTCACTTTGGCTCTCGGTCCATTTAAGGAGTTAATAATAAACTTTCAAAAAACAACTAACATCAGAAACCATTGTAAGACAATTTTATTGTTCAGTTAGAGGACAACCAACTCGTGATATAAATTATTATTATTATTATTATTATTATTATTATTATTATTATTATTATTATCATTATTATTAATAATATTTAACTAATATTATAGTGAAATATGATTCTATGTAAGGAAAGCGGCTCATCTCTATATTTTAACCCCTTGGATGGTATCGATGTATCCTCCAATTCTTCCAGTGGCTTACTAGTACTATTACACCAAGTAATGATGACAGAATTATGACATATTAAGCCTTTATACAATGCCTTGCGCGTTCCTCTGTCCTAAAGGGCCGGGGTTCCATCACTTTGCACAGCAATATGTTGCATATCTCTTTGGCACTTGAAAGCTTAAATAATATTTCCGAACCTGTCCAATCTTCTCTACGAAGCTGATTGAGGACCATAGAAAATAATTAATTGATGGAGAGGGGAGCACTGCACACTCTATGGTCCTTAACCTCATAACCCTTTGAATGCCGGAGGGATACGCAACGCATTGCTTTGCATACCCCTCTGGCATTCAATGGATTAAGTAACCAGAAAAGTGTTCAACTGCGTTGTTTCGCAATGTGTTTCACCACACTGTCTTTAACCCTTTGAGTGCCAGAGGGGTACGCAACGCATTGCAAAGCAATGCGTTGCGTACCCCTCTGGCACTCAAAGGGTTAAAGGGTTAAACGATCAGTGCTCTGTTGACATGAAAGAGTGAATCACTTTCTCAGTCCATGCAACGTGCGGTCCTATAGAGTGCAGCACAATCCAGGACAACACGTCATTTCGAGGCAAGTCTTTATAAGGATCTGTTACTGTGGTGTATGATTGTCAACTCGAAATGATGTGAATCTGGAGAGTAAGACGTGTAGCATACTTGTCAAAAATAAAAAAGCATTACAGATCTCTTGATGACTTTTCTTTTAGTAATAGTGAGGCCGGTGCACTGAGTAGATATGGAGCAATTCATGGGCAAACCAAATGCACAACTATAGGGGGCAAATAACGTTGTTTTTTTTTGTTTGTTTGTTTTTTACGTGACTATCAACCCAGTGTAAGATAGAGATAACTCAATTAATTGCTTCACAATTTGCTTTGGAGGCCACTCTAACATTTAAGGGGTTAAAGCACCGTTGGTAAACAATTGTGATTTTATGGACTGATTTTTATATGACCGCTATGGTGCAGTTGGTAGATTCCAGGATTCCCCTCCATTTTCTTCATGAGCAGGCCTATAGCTCTGTATAGGATATACCTGCGTTGCAATGAGTTGTGCTCCCATGTGGTACTTAACCCTTTAAGGGACAGAATGTTTTCCAACGCACTGCAGAGACATGCATTGGATGCCCCTCTGTCAGTGTAGAGGTTAAATGGTTAACAGGGCAATTTTGTTCAGGATACCTCTGCTTAACCACAGGTGAAGCAATCAACGGCTGCATCATGTAACCTTAAATATCTCTGTTTGCATCACCTGAGGACTGGAGTCGCCTCCCCTGCGCTACACTCGCCTTGGTTGCCCTCAGGGCCCACGGGCCAGGACTTGTGAATTTCCCAGCTTGTGAACATGTGAGTGAATCAGCATGACTTAACCCTTTGAGTGCCAGAGGGGTGCGTACCCCTCTGGCACTCAAAGGGTTAAATAACTCTTGGAACATATGAGTGAATCAACATGACTTAACCCTTTGAGTGCCAGAAGGGTACATACCCCTCTGGCACTCAAAGGGTTAAATAACTCTCTGTTTGCATCACCTGATCACCAGAGTCGCCTCCCCTGCGCTAGACTCGCCTTGGTACTCAACCTTTGCCCTCAGGGCCCAGGGGCCAGGACCTGTGAATTTCCCAGCTTGTGAACATGTGAGTGAATCAACATTACTTAACCCTTTGAGTGCCAGAGGGGTAAGGAATGCATTGCTTTGCAATGCGTTCCGTACCCCTCTGGCACTCAAAGGGTTAAAGTCCTGGGGTGCACGCACTAGAGAAATCTTAGGCTTCATAGAATAAGACATGAATTGGTGAATGTGTATATCTATATCACACCTTCGTGCGCCCCAGCCTGATAGTGGGACCAGAGGGAACGGGTTGACAACTACTGTGCTAGATGGATGTGTAAGTTGTTTCTTTAGGTAACCAGAATCTATAACCAACAGCCGCATAAACACTAATCGAATTTGAAGAGACATATATAACTTACACATGTGTTGCATTAGCCCTTTAAGTGCCAGAGAGGTATTCAATGCATCCCAACGCAATGCCTTGGATACCTCTCTGGCACACAGGAGGTTAACTGTAGATCAATCGCAATGAAAAGATGTTGATAGATTCCCATCATCCCATCATGTCTCCTTTCGACTGCAGACAAACTTATGGGAATGATCAGAAATTACATTTTTTCCAAGAACTGATTACAGAGGGGGAAATCCATCTAGTATTCTGCCCTGGCTACAATTAAGTAGGAGAAAGTGGAGAAGGCTTACAAGAGGTGAAAAGCTCTTACAGCAACAGTCCTTCCCCACCCACTAAATACACACTTAATATACTGGGAAAAAAAGGCATCTAGATTGCGTTTCATTGCTCTGTATAGCATGATCACCAGCTAGGCACCTCTTCTCATTGTGAGTCTTCCCAGTTTCCTCTGAGCTGCCTGATGGGATTACTGAACAATCCATAGTACTCACCACTTGCAATGCTGCTGGGTTTAATATCTTCTAAAGTTAGGGTTACATCTTTACTCCAGATCTTTATTTTATTGAATACAGCTCTGTGTTCTTGGACAGCAATATTCAATAATAGGATAGAAAACATTTATTTTGACATTAGGCCATACATTTAAAAGAATAGTAGGGAAGTTTGAGGTAAACAATTTGCACTATAAAGGGAAACTAAAAATTCCCGTTCATTTAAATGGGTTGTTTTAGCACCTTCCATGCTAGAGAGGTAACCGACTCACTGCAAAGCAATAGGTTAAATCTCCATTTAAATCAATAAGAATTTTTGGAATGTTCAGTTCGCCCCTATAATGCAGTAGGTTTGCCCCATAACTTCTCCACATTTCTTTTGAATATCCTGTATAATAATTCGCTAGGATGTTTGTCAGAAGCCATCATTCGCAGTAGAGACTGCCTGCGCTGCAGTCATGCTCAGTACAGAGTGCCAGATAGAGCCACTCTGATACTGAGCAGGCGCTGAGCCACTCTGATACTGAGCAGGCGCTGGGAATTCAGACTGGTGGCGTCTCTGCGCACCTTCCTGGGACCTTGCACCTTCCTGGGACAGCTTGGTCCCAGGAAGGTGTTCAGAGAGGACTACTGTCCAAATTCCGAGCGCCCTGCTCAGTATCAGCCCCAGCATCATCAGGCTCTCTGTACTGGCATGACTGCAGCATGGGCAGTGAGCAGAGAGGCTCCAGGCACCAGCCAGGCTGTTGGGTGGCACTGTGGCCCATGTACACCGGCTTTTAAACTGTCCTATATAATAATACGCTAGGATGTTTGTCAGAAGCAGTCATGCCCAGTACAGAGTGCCTCTCTGTGCCTCTTCCAGGAAGGTGCACTACAGTCTAAATTCTGACTATAGCATGGGTAGTGAGCAGAGAGGCTCCAGACACCAGCTGAGGCTGCTGGGTGGCACTATGGCCCATGTACAGGAGCTTGCGGTGTGTGTATATATATATATATATATATATATATATATATATATATATATATATATATATGTATAATTAAAACATGGGATGGAGGCACTCACTCTAAATAAACTTAAATGCCCAGGTGCACAATCCTCAAAATATAAATAGAATTAAAGAAATAGGAGGCAGCACCAGTGGGTCTTATAATGGAAAATTTTTGATAAAGGTCCTTTTATGGTACGGAAACGTTGACCCTGTATGTGCATTATTGCTTGATACATTTTCCATTATAAGACCCACTGGTGCTGCCTCCTATTTCTTCAATTCTCTCTCTCTCTCTCTCTCTCTCTGTCTCTCTCTCTCTCTATATATATATATATATAAATATATTTTCCTACTGTTGTGTAAATGTTTAGTCTGTTAGGTCAAATTGTCCATACTTTTTATTAGGTTTTCTTCCACCTCCACCTATTTTTATTTTTATAAATGTATGCACCTGACATTGAGCTAACTAAATCTGTTTCCAGAGAGCTTTCTGTCAGGGAGTGTGATAGGAGTATAGTGATACAATATATAAAAGAAAATGTGAAAAGATAGGATACAGTGCACTTGGCACTGTTGACATAGTATTGCATTGTATTACTGTCCTGCATTGATGGTAGACTGACAAGAAAACTTTCTGGAAACAGATATCCAGGGAGTTCACTGTCAGGGACATAAAAATGTAAGGTAACAGGTGATAAAAAATAAATAATAAAATGGCCAATTTGAATTTACATATTATGTGCTTTTGGAATATGTAAAGTTAAAATAAAGGTTTACTATCCCTACAGGTTAGGGTGGAACTATCATTTGGATACACATAGGTGATTTGGAAAAGAGCATCAAAATCACCCAAATTTATAGTAGCCATTTTCAATTTCAAACAATAGTTTTTGAGATATTTATCTTTATTTACTTGTCATTTCATGTGGCTGAGCTAGTACTTCCTGGTAGGAAGTGACAGTTGGTAATTCAGAGCTATTTGAATTGTTTTAGTCCTCCAGGCATGGCTGGATGATTTACACTGACAAACAAACAAAGCTAAATTCCTTATAAACTATAGTTTTTCATAAAAACTCTCTAAAATAAATATATATTGCTTTTGAAAAAGCTTTCAAAATCACATAGCTGTTACAAAATGACAGTTCCAGTTTAAAGGGATAGTAATACTTAAAATGTAAAAAAAAATATGTTGTAGGGTTTATCCCCCTGAGTAAAACAAGAGTACACCCACTGCTGAAAGGTGTTTCATTCAAAAGTTATTAATTTTCAAAGTTGATTTTTTTAGGTGCAATATCACAGTGGCCTGAAATTGTACAGTGGCGCTGTTGTTACACCATCCTATGGAGATTTATGGTCCCGGGACCAGAGCTGTCCATAGGATCCTGTAGCAACAGCACCACTGTACAATTTCAGGCCACTGTGATATTGCACCTAAAAAATTCAACTTTGAAAATGAATAACTTTTGAATGAAACACCTTTCAGCAGTGGGAGTACTCTTGTTTTACTCAGGGGGATAAATCCTACAACATATTTTTTTTTTTACATTTTAAGTATTACTATCCCTTTAAAGAAATGGGTTGTGCTGCAAAATAAATAACATGTTTTTAATACTGTTCTATTACTATACAGATTAATTGATTAGATAGCTAAGAGATTAGAAAATGCACCAAACTGAATAACTAAGGAAAAAATGGAGATAGGTTATATTAAAAAAGTATTGGCCTTATTTACTAAAATAGGCAGTCCATTTTGATTAGCCCTTTTTAAGGTGTACGTTTTGACAGGCGAATGCAGATTTAGCTTTTCTGACTTCAATCCTTTCAGCATCAGCAATGTGTTGGATACTTCTCTGGCACTCAAATGGTTAACAGTCTAGGGCTGCATTGCGTTATAGGTGATATATCTTTAGCAATGCTTTCTATCCAACGGTATAAGAGAAATTATACATACTCCATAGACTCAGTCCAATGGTTTGAGAAAGAACACATTCACATAAACGAAAATTAGAGAATTGCACTTGTGCCCTTTGGTGCATTTAGTGATGTGAAGGATCTCTGTAGCATTAACCCATTCAGTGCAATGCTTTGCAATGCATTCCGTACCCCTACGGAACTCAAAGGGTTAAAGGAGTTAAACGTTATTTAAATCAATGGGACTTTTGGGAGATTAGTATGTGTACCTATGGTGCAGTTGGTTTTCCCCAAAATTAGTCAAGTGTCTTTTTGAATATTGGACCATAAAAGTGTTGGCATTGGACTTTTCTGAAAGGGGCGAATAGAATATCTTCTAAGCAGGACAATAAAACCTGCTATACCAAGATATGAGCAACATCACGTTTTCAATTGAAAGGTGGGTATCTTCAAACCAAAAAGTTTTCTTCTACCTTAAGAGGATTATTACATATTCATTATTTGAGTACTATGGGGGCGGGGCTTGTCTCTGGACTTCAAAAGTTCACAAGTGTGTATTCTGATATGCTAATTATACATTGGGTAATTCTGGTACAATCCGAGTGTAAGGTGGTGACAAATACAATTGTATATATTGTCATTGATTTATATGGGGATATTAAATAGTTGAAATGCTAGCCAGGCCCCCAAAGCATTGACTAACACTGCGCTTGGTACATCGCTAGCATTCAATGGGTTAAAAAGCTCCACTGAAATGAACTGAGTGTTTTATTGGTCCCCTATGGTGCAGATCCTTTGTGCCAGAATAAATGCAGTTTCTTAGTACATAAGCCTCGTTGTTCTTCCAATAAACACATAACTAGCCCTTATAAATGTCGATGATCCCATTATGTACTCGATTCTATAAATATATATATTTTGATTTATGTATCCCAGTGCAGTAAAGTGTGAGATTGGGAGACTTGGTGAAAATTCTACTTTTCATCCCAATCACCTGTCTTAGTAATAGATCCAACACATGTTCATATTCCCCCAAGTGCAGAATTAGGAAGCACTGATCAATTAGCTTTACATGTGTTATGTTGTGGACTCATTACCTGCCAGTCACACTATGATGGAATTAAACTGGCATGGGTTGCATTCACATGCAGGTGCTAATTTTATCTCTGCTTTTATCTCTCCAGGTATCCCCATAGACTTCAACAAGAAAACGTTTTTACTTGATAGTCACTCTGTGTTGAAAGTAATCAAAGGGTTAAGATATAAATGAATGGATTTTAGGTCTGAATACACCAAACGAACGCTGTCCTGCCTGTCGGCCTGTCTGTCTGTCTGTCTGTCTATCTATCATCTATCTATCTATCTATCTATCTATCTATCTATCTATCCATCTATCTATCTATCTCTCTGTCTGTCTGTCTTTCTTTCTATCTATATGCACACATCAATTTGGACCCAAAATGCTGATGCAATAAGGAGAACTGAAGCAATTCTGGAGCCAAATAACTGCACCTTGGGGCAGATAATAAAACCTATTGCATATGAGAATATTTACCCAATGGATGCAATACAGGTCTCCAACACTATATGAAGCAATGCAATGGCATCCTCTCTAACATTCAAGGGGCGAAACCCCCATTAAATTCAAAAGCAAATTCAGGACGTTTATGGATCTCCTGTGGTGCAAATGGTTTGAGCCATAATTGCTCCCGATACTCATATTAAATCAGCCTCAAAGTGTTATATTTTAACTTATTTTCTTCTTGCAGGACGGAGCAGTGTTTATTGCAGTAGTCTGGCACAGTGTTTATGTTATATTGTGTTATTTGTGTTATCCTTTTAGTTCATACAATAATTAGTTATATATATATATATATATATATATATATATATATATATATATATATATATATATATATATATATATATATATATATATATATATATATATATATATATGCACACACAAACACAATCATTCTCTCTCTCTCTCTCTATATATATATATATATTTTAATTGCATGTTAAATTCAATGGTCCTTTGCTGCCATGATTCCATGCGTATATTAACTCTTTGAGTGCCTGAAGGGTACGCAACGCATTGCACTCAAAGGGTTAACATCGCCTTGACCCATAATGCGTTGCATTCCCCTCTGATCCTATATAAGTTAATGTAAGTCACATATATAAATAATGTTGCAGAATGTAACTGCGCATTTCCTTAGGTTTAATAATTGGTGATGATGTTAAGAACATTTATGAGCTATTACTATTTCCCCCTACAAACTCCCATTTAGGTCAATGGCAGTTTCCTGTGAAAGGAATAACATCGCATGGGTGTACCATTTAGAATATCTGGTTTATCATATTAACAGACTTGTCGTCTAAGAGTCTCAAAGGCTGAGGTGCTAAGACATGGAGCAGTTCTGGGACAAACCAACTACATCATAGGGGGCAAACAGAAATATCAAAATCCCCTTTGATTGAAACTGGGCTTTTAACCCCTTGATAGTGAATGTGGTCTCTAACCTCTAATGTATGCTTTTGGCAATGTTGGAAGCCCCGTTTTCATCAATGGGACAGTATGAGAACCCTATATTGCAGTTTGATTGCCCCATAATAATTACAGTTCTTCTAAATACATTTTTGAGTGTTACTTAGCCCAGTGAGAGCTAATGTCCTTCTAGCTGTTGTTGGACTACAACTCTCATCATCGGCTATAGGTCTGATGGTGATGGTAATGATGATGAAGGTATTCGAAGAAAAACTGGGTGGGGGTGTTGCCCTTTGAGTGCCAGATAGTTATCTAACGCAGAGAATGTCCTGTACTGCTTTGTATCTCTATGTAATCTGTCTGTTATAGTTGATACTAAGCGGCACATGCTGGATCCATTACACCTGTACCAAGGTGCCGCACTGTTTATTTGCAGAAACCTGCGCAGTCTGAAGCAGTACAGAGTAACTACTAATGGCTGCTGATTGTCTCCAGTTCCGGCACTGTATTCTTTATGTGCTGTGCATGTGAGTGCAGATGATTATTTCCATCATGTGCCTTTCATGTGAAAAGAACAGTATGCGCATTTTACTATTAGTTTCATAGCAACTAAATTACATCAGATTTTCTCTCTCATCTATCTATCTATCTATCTATCTATCTATCTATCTATCTATCTATCTATCTATCTATCCTGTAGGCTACAATCATCTTTGGTTAGTTGTTTTATTTTTTCTAGGTAGAGTAGTATTCATTTTTATACTTATTTAAATCATATTCTTGTTTCCATTAAAATAATCTTGCATTTCAATGTTTATTCTGCCCTTCTACAATAATATAGAACATAGATATTATAGATGCCCAATTATGTTTACGATGCTGGATTTTAAAGGACATACTGCTGATTTTGGAGTTTACGTGCTAATAATATTGACTAAAATCAGATGGAGGATACAGTATATTACTCATATGAGTAAATAGATCGCCATAATGAGGCCGAAATCTGCTGTAGTTTTTCGTTTTATTGATTTAGGACGCAGGATTGTATTATTGTGTTGATAAAACTTAACCCTTTGAGGAACAGAGTAGTGTACAATATATTGCATTTCTCTGGTCATCAAAGGTTTACTACAGCTACAATCTGCAGTTTTAACAAGAAGTGTTACACTGGCAATTCAACACACACACGCACATACTAAAGCAGAGACGCACACACACATACACACACACATACACACACACAAACACACACATAAACACTCGCGCACACGTATATGCACATATACACTAAAAGCAGACACACACATACACATGCACACACACACATACTAAAGCAGACACCCAAACACACTCAAACACACACACACATACACACACACGCGCACACACACACATTAAAGCAGACACACAGACATACACACACTAAAGCACACACGCTAAAAAAGACAAACACACACACACAAACACACACACATTAAAGCAGACAAACACACAGACACACACACACACACACACACACACACACACACTAAAGCACACACACTAAAAAAGACACACACACACAAACTAAAACAGACAAACACACAGACACACACACTCACTAAAAAAGACAAACACACACACACAAGCACACACACACACACACACATTAAAGCAAGCACACACAAAGACTTCCATGAGGGCTTTAACCCCTTGAATGCTAGAAAGGTATTGCAAGAAATTCGTTGAAGATCTCTTTACCATTCAAAGGTCCAGTTGGTTTACTCCAGAATTGCTCCTCGATTCCTTTGTACAAAAGACCCAGTGATGCACACAGTTGTTACTGTAACATAGCATGAACATGTATAATGAGAGGATGTTACACAGCTGGGTGCAGAGGCCCCTATTTATAAAAGCAAACTGGAGTTATTCTGAAGTAAACCAACTGCACCATAGGGGGCAAAATTAAAATTCCGTTTAAATTAAATTGTGCTTTTAACCAGTTGAATGCTAGAGAGGTAACCAATGCATTGGGGACCTCACTAGCATTCAAGGGTTTAAAAAGATATATCCAAGTGCATGGTAATTTAATTGTTATTTGCCCGGTGTGGGACAATTGGTTTAATCCAGAATAACTCAATATGTTTTTTAAATATTGCCCAAAGTTCTGTATAAAACAAGCCTTCCACCTATGTTCAACCTACATATCTCTAAGACAGACATATTTTTTCATATAACAATCTTGTTTTTTATTATTACACTAGTGTAAAAGCCCGTGTACAGGGGCCAAGGTCTGAGTAATGTTAACACTTTGAGTGCCAGAGGGGTACGCAACGCATTGCAAAGCAATGCGTTGCGTATCCCTCTGCACTCAATGGGTTAAGCTGCTGCTTCATGCGCAGTAAAGACTGCCCGAACGCGTGCAGTCTCTACTGCGCATGATGGCTTCTGACAAACATCCTAGAGAATTATTATATAGGATTAGTGATTTTAAATGCATATAAATATTGTCAAACATATTTTCCTGCCAATATTTCTTATAAACCTGATAAATAATGTAGAAACATGTCTATATTGTACATCAGAGGTGGCAACCTGTGGCTTTCCGGCGTTTCCACCGGGTATTATCTGCTGTGGATGATGAAAGTTGCATTTTATCAGCAGATGGAAAGTACATGCAAAAATTCACACACCATAATCGTATATACCGTTGCAAATTACATATTAGTTACAGCTCTGGGGTAAATTAATCACATTATATTGTTTTAGAAGGTATGAACACGAGTCTAGACATGTATGTAGAAAGGCAAATAGATGCATTACTGGAATACACCAATTGCACCATAAGGAGCAAATAAACATCACCAAGATCGCCACAGATTTACATTGGGGATTTAACCCCTTGAATTCTAGAGAGGTCCGCAATGCGTTGGGGACCTCTCTAGCATTCAAGGGGTTAAAGGCTAAATTTAAATTGAGAATTTTCATCCCACCACAATTGGTGTAGTTGGTTTGTTCCAAAATTGCTTCCTGCAGGAATCAGGTGTGTAATTCTAACCTAATCATGCGATTTTTAATGACATCTTTTATTAGAAATCCTCGTTATAATGGCACATGTTTAAACACATAATACAACCTTACACTTTGTATTTTTTATTAAACTGGTCACAGTCATATAAAGTATTAATGTGATTAAACAGTAGAATTTCTCAAACTTTCTTCTCTGGATACTTCTACAGATCTGTAAGTGTTATTTTCATTATACCAGGGCTGTAAAATTAAGTCAGATATGAATGGAATATGGTTTTTCCATTAGCGATCATGCAGTTCTAATTTAGTTAATATCCTACTCATTTTTCTCCTTGCCGGATAAGTTTTATTACATTCCAGGCATACACTATGTGTTACCTCTGCCAAAAATCTTGAGCATCATATATTTCTGAAATAAAACTCACTTCCTTATTATGTTTAAATACTACTCTGTATAACATATGAACACTGACAGTGCAGCTAGGCTTACACTAATGTGTCAGTTTTTGCTATTGGGTAAATATCATATTGCCTTCAATATTTAACTACATTTTTACTTAATAATGCTGTTTTAATGCTCTAGTTACATGCATGCAAAATTTAATCAAGGATGTTGGAATTTGCCTAACCAAGATATACTTTACTCAGCTACTGGTCCAATAGAAAGAAAATTGTACCTCCCTGGCGCTCAAAGGGTTAATGGAAATGCTATGAATGTTATTGAAGAAAATGTTCATATCATCACAGTAAATATAGGGTTAAATTAGAATCATACCCTGGAATAAGCGGCCCTTAATTTGTTTAACATTTTACTTAGGTGGATGCCATATCAGCAGCATATCTACCTATCCTACCAGTCTGTCTGTCTGTCCATCTGTTTATATATCCATCTATCCATTTACCCATCTATGTATTGCATTTATATATTTTTGCTGTTGATTCCTGCTCAGGACTATTAGAGGACATTACTGGATAATATTAAATCAGTAAATTCAAGAAGAGCAATTCTAAATCAAACTAACTGCAACATATGGGACAAGTTCCTCAGATTCTCACGGATTCAAATGCAAATGAGACTTGTAACCCCTTCAATGCTAGATAGGTATCTAACGCATTGCCTAGGATTTGAAGCCCTCTTTAACACTTTGAGAAAGCAATGCGTTGCGTACCCCTCTGGCACTCAAAGGGTTAAAACAACGGATACCTGTTATTAGTCTCCTGCGGTGCGACTGATTTGGCCTAGAACAGCGCATCTTTAGCTTGCTGAATACCGCCACCTATTGTTTGTTGTGAGTGAGCGTGAGCTAAAGGCTAATTTCTACATTAGGTACACAGACAGGAAACCGAAGACAAGATGCAAAATTCACGCTTATTAGTATTACCTGACTTCTGAATTTAGCGAATTCTATCTAAGTAAGTCATCCAGTTTAATGCTAGAGCTGTCTGCAACGCATTTGTCTCTGGCATATATGGGTCAAACGAATTAAGAGACATTTATTTTTAGTTTATATATAATTTTATACAACGGTGGGAAGTAATATATAACAATGATTTTGAAATATATGAGTTTACTATATTTAAACTGGTTGCTCTTGTTCATCCCAGGGACACAGGATGAAACTGGAATATTCAGATAGGAACGAGTTTTAAGCTTGCTACAGCAGTATGTTCACTGTGCCATCTATTGGCTAAAAGAGGTATACGTATTGGAAACGAAGTGACCTTGTCTTCTGACGCAAGGAGAGGAAGGGGTGGTGGCTTTTTGTAACTCTTATATGTATATTTAGTGCAAAAAAGGTAGCAGTAAAAAATAAAAATGGTGTATTGATTCACATAAAGCCTTGTCCAGATATACATATATTCAAATTGCGAAAAACATAAGACGTTTCTTTACTTTGGATTAATTCAGGGGAGGGCTGGCCTGGGGGGCAGAGGGGCAATTTCCCCCTGGGCCGTCATAGGTCTGGGCTGGTGGGCCACTGCCTCACTCATTCTCCTTCTTGCTGCTGTAAATGGAGCTACACTAGTGATACCACAGAGCTTACAATTGAAATGGAGCTACATTAGTGATACCACAGAGTTTACAACTGAAACAGAGCTGCATTAGTGATACCACTGAGCTAGTGGTACCCCTAGTAGCATAACACATTGACATTGTAAGCTCTATGGTATCACTAGTGTAGCTTTAAATTGTAAGCTCTGTGGTATCACTAGTCTAGGTTCCATTCAATTGTAAGCTCTATGTTATCTCTAGTGTAACTCCATTTCAACTGTATGCTCTGTATTATCACTAGTGTAGCCCCACTCCAGCTGTAAGCTCTGTGGTATCATTTGCTTTACTTCACAGCATTACTAACAAGTTTAAAATGAACAAAAGGGGATGGACTGGGACAGTGGGCTGGAATGATAGTTGAAATGGACCACTTGATTGTATTTGCCCCCCAGGCCACAAGTTGCCAGCCTTCCCCTGGATTCATTACATTAATCTCTGGGTGCCGGATTTGTCCTTAGCATAAAGCAAAATGAGAATACATTAGCATAGTAAAGGTAACAAAGTATGTTGAAACTTGCAGTGATAGCTTGGTCTGCAATTCATCGCTCTCCATTTCTTGCATACCACCTAAAAGGTGGATCTAGAATCTTCACTTTCAGCTGAATTTAAATATAAAAACAATTTGCATGAGTGTATAATCTGTTATATATTTGGTATTCATCCTTATTCCACCTGAAGAAGTGACCAAAAGTGTCTTGAACTCTGGCATCCTAGAGCTACTCAGTTAGCCAGTACAGTTATAACGTTCACTCTACCAGTCTCTGCTAGAACCTACTGGTCCCTACAATGAAATCCCATTCTGTGTGATGTCAGCAGTAGCCAGCATATTCCAAGATTCATTCCATTAGAAAGGAAATTCTGCTGGCAACACTATAGGAAAACACTTTTTTTCTAGCCTTTGTTTCTAATTTTGCTATTACAAACCAGCCAGTTTATATGCTGAGCTGACCAAGCAGCCATTCTGTTATCACATACTAGCAGAATGGCCTTTGCAAGGCTCCTTTGTCTGGCAGGATAGGCCTACGAAGTCTGACACAGCCCCCAGTGTCCCCATGTGTGCCCTGACCACCATCCCAACACTCATAGAAGCCCATTTAACCCCCTCCAATGCCAGGCAGCTTGTTGCTGTTCACTGTTTAGCAAACTGGATTAACTGACAAAAGCTTAAACATACACTGTACCCTCACCCCCCGCCCCCTCTGGTCTACCCAATCCTATCATTAACTTCTCCATTGCTGTATTGGTTGGGAATGCATTGCAATCAATGTGTTCCAGGTGGCCTGGCACTTGAGGGGTTGATAATTAAAATGGAAACATTCTTTAAACATAAAACCAGAATGGGCTTAAATAAATTACATAATCCCTTCCACCTCTCCATCCTGAGCACATGAGGATCAGAGAGCTCAAAAAAAGGGGATCATGGAACCCCCAAACACTTTAATATTAAACAAATCCTTTCATTCCTTCCTTTAATTAATTAAACAAAAAATAATAATGGGTGACTTACCCCACTTTTTAAAGTTAAAAATAAAATGAAACAGATTAATATGGGGTATATATACCCAGAATTAATAATGTGAAAATTAAAATATAACAAAAAATATAATTCCTATATCTCTCTAAATTCCTGAAATTCTCTCTCCACACCAACTGTAACTAATAATAAAAAGTAGTGTCCTCCTATGCCTGCCTGGTTTGACTGTTATTTATTTGCAAAGCAATGCGTTGCATATCCCTCTGGCACTCAAAGGGTTAACATCACTCAGACCTTGGCCTGTGTACACGGGCTTTTACACTAGTTGTTTTATAAATATATGGGTTTTGATTCTGATATTAAGTTAATTTACACATTCATGCACTGAACAATCATATGAGATGACCCATATAATTTTTTTCTCAATCAATAACCCTTCCATTGCCTCTGTGGCTCATTGTAGCCACCATGGCAACAAAGTAGTTAATCTTGTTTTTGGATTGGAGGAGGTGGGTTGGTGGGGTGTTATTTTAATATTTTATTTTTTACACGTATGGTTAATTCCTTTGTTGCCCTCTGTTGAACTCTTGATACTTTTAACACAAATACTTACAGTTGTGTGATTTATTGAGAACAATCTGGGACATCTCTCAGATAAGTTTTAGAAACAGGACTTGAAACCTAGACCACTTTACTGTGGTACTGTCTATTCTAGCAACTGTTAGGAACCATTTCCTGCCCAGGATAACTTTGTATGGTGTATTTTTCACCATATTCTTGTTCACCACTTAATTCCACTGGATGATATGTCAACATTAGTCCATGTACAGTATTTGTGTCTTCTCGTCTAGATCACTGTAATGCACTTTACTTGGGTCTCCCAGAAAAAGAACTCCATCACCTACAGACAATACAAAATGCAGCAGCCAGACTACTGCCCAATAAAACTCGCTCATGTCACATAACACCTGTTCTCCACTCCCTGCGTTGGCTTCCAATTAAATGGCGAACGTATTTTAAAATTAGCCTGCTGACCTTCAAAGCCTTAAATAATCAAGGCCCTCAGTACCTGAAAGAGCTCCTGACACCCTATATTCAATCCCGCTCACTACGGTCAGCCAATAGATCCATGCTGTCAGTACCCAGAATAAAGACAACCTCAGGTTCCCGGGCATTCAGCCATGCTGCCCCGACATTCTGGAATTCTTTACCATCCTCAATCAGAGAGGCACCATCATTACAGACTTTTTTAAAAAAAGCTAAAGACCCATCTCTTTTACCAGGCATTCAGTCAACTCATATAACCGTAAGGAACTCTTAAATTTTATGTCTGTTTATAGATTTGTAAAGCGCTTTGAGTCTCACAGGGAGAAAAGAGCTATAAAAATCACAAATTATTATTATTATTATTATTATATTATTATTAGTGTTGAGCGAGCACCACGATGCTCGGGTGCTCGGGTACTCTGACCGAGCACCCCCTGAGGCTCGAGTGCTCGGCCGAGCACCCGAGCCCCATTGGAATGAATGGGGCAACACCAGGCACCCCCTGCTCTGATGAGGGGAGGGTGCCTGGTCAATGCCCCCTTCATCTCCGCTATGCCCCCTTCATCTCAGAATGCCCCCTTCAGCTCCGCAATGTCCCCCTTCAGCTCCGCTATGCCCCTCTTCCACAATGTGCCCCTTCATCTCCGCTATGCCCCTCTTCCACAATGTGCCCCTTCATCTCCGCTATGCCCCTCTTCCACAATGTCCCCCTTCATCTCCTCTATGGCATAGAGGAGATGAAGGGGGACATTGTGGAAGAGGGGCATAGCGGAGATGAAGGGGCACATTGTGGAAGAGGGGCATAGCGGAGATGAAGGGGCACATTGTGGAAGACGGGCATAGCGGAGATGAAGGGGGACATTGTGGAAGAGGGGCATAGAGTCTATGCCCCTCTTCCACAATGTCCCCCTTCATCTCCGCAATGCCCCCTTCATCTCCGCAATGCCCCCGTACCTCCAGTCCCTGGTGGTCCAGCGGAGCTTCTTCGGATCTGTGCCTCTTCCGGCACAGATCCCTTCCACCCGAACATGTCGGGCGAGCACATGGCGGTACTCGACGAGTACCGCCATGTGCCGAGCAGAGCGATGCTCGAGCCGATCCGAGCATCGGCCGAGCACGCTCGCTCATCACTAATTATTATTATTATTATTATTAGGATTTATTTATTGTGGTATATATTTGTCATAGTGATTTTTCTCATTTAGGTAAATATGTCTAGAAGTGCCTGATTTGAAAATACAGGTTAAACAGAAGGTTCCACTACCCTCAAAATGTATATATTCATGCAATAGAAAATAAATAGAGGTTCTATATGTTATGCAACTATTTGATAATTAGCAGCTTTTGTAGATATGCATCTCTATTCCATCATAATAAAAGCTTTGCAAATAAAACTTTGTTGTTTTTTTGTTTCTTTCAGGGGTTTAAACGCTGTCGGAGAAACATTAGCCTCTTAAGGACCATTGCCGTACCAGGACTGTCACGGCGGTCTGGTACTTAAGGACCACTGACAGTCCTGGTACGTCATGGAGTTCAGGGCTGCCGGCGTGGCTGCTCGCCGCTCCGGAAGCCCTGAACCAGAATTGCAGAAAAAAAAAAATCCCCGTGGTCCTCAAGTGCCAGCCGCTTGTGAGCGCACCGGTCCTTAAGGGGTTAAAGAACTAAAATTCCATACTTGTAGTACTCAACTAGATTGATACAGTTCTCCTATCACCTACACACACTAGGAGACAGTCAGCTGGCACATGCAGGTACCCTTGATGGAGACAAACTGACACCTAGGCATGGGCAAAACGTTGCAATTTTTCCTGCTGGAATTTGGAAAATATGCAATTTGGCACTTTTTCCGTGGAAATTCCCATGCCTATAAACTAACATTTCCACATTTTTTTTTTGCAAATCCTCAAGAAATTTCATACTGGAACTTTATTGGTACTCACAGGTGGAGGTGATTGGGGTGTTAGAATCAGGAGGCATGGTTCTGGCTATAGCAGTGCAGTGGGACAAGGTTGGAGGGTCAGTATTTGTGTTTTATGGCTACTGTGGAACAAGGCTGGAGGGATTAGTTTGTGTGGTCCTGAGACTGCCAGCACAATGGGACAAAGCTGAATGCCAGCATGTGTAGCTCTATGGTTACCATTAGACAAGGATATGGAGTTAGTATGTGTGGTACTGTGACTACCAGTGTGGTGGAACAAGGCTGGAGCACAGTATGTGGGGTTGGGGGTGGGTAGGGGGTTCCGTACAATAGTGGTGGGTAACATGAGGCTCTCCAGTTGCTGCCAAACTAGAGCTTCCAACTTTCCCATCCAGTCAACACTGGGAGTTGTAGTCTGACAAGAGCCACAGGGTCTCTCCTTGCCCATCTTAATTGCAAGACAAGACTGGGTGGTCAGTATGTGTGGTTTTCTAACTACTGTGGGACAAGGTTTGTCATATGTGTGGTTCTAAGCCTACAGTTGGACAAGGTTGCAGGTCAGTATGTATAGTTCTGTGGCTACCAGATCAGTAGGAAATTGCTGGGAGGTCAGTATGTCTGTTTCTATGGCTACTATAGGACAAGGCTGGGGGGTTTGTATGTGTGGTCCTAAAGCTGCAATGGGACAAAGCTGGAAGTCAGTACATTTGTCTCTATGGCTACTATGAGACAAGGCTGGTGGGTAGATATGTGTGGTTCTATGACTACCAGTTTAGAGGTACAAGGCTGGGGCTCAGTATTTGCGGTTCCGTGGCTATTGTGGGACATTGATGACGACTGATGATAAGAATTATCTGACAGGGCCTTATCATAGTCTACCTTAGAGGCCTAGTTATCCTGTGCTTCCTTCCTCTGTGGTGTATCGGCCGGCATAGTTCTGGGGTTGTGTGGGATTTATACTATTATTACTGTACTTACTTAATAAAGGTGGATTTATATTTTATATTCGTGTCTGTCCTTCTTTGACTGAAAACTGTGACAGGCCTAAAGGAGAGGATCACAAAATTCTTCCCTTTCCTTGCATCAGCTATGTGGTGTCATTAAGTGCTTGTTCAAATAGAAGTTGTTCACTGGACAGGTAATGAGTGGTTGCACAAATAAAAAATCCCATTGATTTAAACGGGGCTTTTGACATCATAAATAATAATATAAAATTACTTTACCAGGAAGGATACATTTAGATTGTCTCTCATTTTCAAGTATGTCCTGGGGGTATAGATATTATTACCAAATTTAATGGTACTGATTTATCTACCTCGGAAGGGTGAAAGGCTGAGTCAGCCCTGCTGGGACTAGAAACTGTGACCTTTCGATTTGAACAGCTTCTACAGCCGGTGCCTTAACCAACTTAGCCATATCACCAGCTTGCTTCACAATAAGTTGGAGACCCTGCTAGCATCCAAATAGTTAAACGCCCAATTAAAATAAATGTGGGATTTTGGGAATCTTTATTTCCTCCCAGTGGTGTAGTTGGTTTGCCCCAGAATTGTCCACTTAAATTTGTGGGAGAGCATTAGGGCTTATGTTGAAAAGAAAATGGAGTAATTCTGAGGCAAAACGAATTATGTACACCTAAAAATTGAGTAATTCTGGGGTAACGCTAATAATGTGCAACCAAAACTCATTTTTTATTTAAGTGGGGCTCTTAAATAGGGATATTTGAAATTTAAAATGTTCACCTCATTGAGAATTTTGCATCTGTTTTGTAATTTTCTGATTTTACCCAGAAAATCCTTGTGAAAATGTTTCTGAAGGATTTCCATGCTATTGATTGTTGGAGGTAGGAATTTCCCACAACATAAAACAACCCTTAGTTTTCCGCTGCCCAATACTATTAATTGTTGGAGGAACAAATTTCACAGCACCTAGAACCCTTAATTTACTGCTGCCATATACTATAAAAGACAAGATTTTCCCACAGATCATAGTAGGTTTTGTTATTCGAGAAGCATAATAAAGTATGTGTGTTAGTGTTAGGGTAGTGAGGGTCAGTCAATTTTGCAAGTTAGTTATACTTTTTATACATAATATCTTTAATTCTAACACATTTATTATATCTTTCTGTATATTTTTATAACACTTTTTCATTATATTACTTTGTAAAATGCTTAATTTTTTCTTTACAATACTTTACAAGACTTTTTTATACTTATATTTTTTTCTGTATATATTTTTATTATACTTGTTTGTTATAATTTATTTTATAATATCGTTTTTCATGTTTTTGGGGACTTGTACTCAATTTGATTTTTCAACATGAGCAAGAGGAGTTGGAGGAGAGAAAGTAGGGTATCATCCTCCACCACTAGTGCTACCATCACCTCCAGCTCCCCTCCCAAATTCTACACCCATTCAAAGTGTTTTCTCTGAGTCTCAAATCAACCCAGCATTATTCCCTACAGACAGCAATTCTATACAGGCATTAATATGGCAATACATACTGCTATTCCTGCAAAGTACAAAGAATGTATCCCTCATTGGTGTTAATAAAGAATATGCAGGAATCATGCTGGAAGAAAGATAACATGTTATTCACCACTTCCCCCATGTTCATGTTGTTGTCATCCTATATAATAATTCGCTAAGTTGTGTGTAACGCCCGACATGCGCAGTAGACACTGCTGCACGTGTGGCAGTCATGCGCAGTACAGACTGCCCGTGCCGCGGCTGATACAGAGCTGGGCGCTCCGAAGGAGCGTCCAGCTCTGTATCAGCAGTGGCGCGGGCAGTCTCTACTGCCAGAGGCACTGTGGCCCGTGTAACGGGCTGTTCAACTAGTTCTTGTAATAATCAGTGACCATGGTCTCTAAACTTTTCTTTTGTAAATCAATCAGTAAATAAATTAGTGGAAGGATCTCACTGAGTCCTACACTATTACAACCCACCAGCAAAGTCTCATCACCTCTATTTTAACATTTTAGTATTAGGCATTGGCACACTCTTAGATCTACTTCTCCTACTACTTCTACCTCTATTTGTATATGATTTGGAATGACTTTCTGTGTCACATTTCCTATTAGTAGGCTCATCTGCAAGAACTATGTTATTAACAACTGCCGAAACCATAGCTGCAGTACATTTCTTAATATTTTTGAGTTGGAAGGTGGACACTGGGCCTTTTTCTACATGTAAATTCTAATTCTTTTAATTTAAAATGTAATTCCACTTTTACATTCAAGGTAATTAGTTTTCTTTAAGATTTCACTATTTATACACAAGGTAATAAGTTTAAGACTTGCCCATTTTTCAAGCCTGGTCCAAATTATATCTGGCTGCTTACTGGCTGTGCACATATATTGAGGAATGTCAAATAAGGGGTCTGCTGTCTGAGGGGTAGTTATTTATTTATTTTTTTATTTTTTAAAGGTCTTTAAGAATGCTTGGCACAGTTCTTTTAGTTGTTAATTCAGATTGATAGTTACTTATTGGATTTGGTGCAAATAATTCTGGAACTGGACTGATCATGTGCTGATCGGAGTTGTTTGACACATAAAATTACTTGGAATTGTCCAGGGTGACGTATTTATTTGTCTGGGCATTTGAACATAGATGCACTATTCAATGATTTTCTTCCTGGTAATTTAGAAACCATGTATTGTGTATCTAATGTGCAGGTTTCAGAAATGGTTTAATAATTTAGTTTAGTATAAGAAGTGAATGAAGCTTAGGGGCTATTGCTATTTTGGAATCAGTATTTATATTGTGGCTCCAAAATTGCTTTATATTTGTTTAATATGGTTTTCAATTTTACATTTACATGAGTATATATTATTAAATGTTTTTTATTTTTTCTGATATCATTTTTTTATCATGTTCTATTAATAAATGCCTTAAAGGGATAGTAATGTTTCATAATAAAAGCAGCTCTAATTAATCATCATAGTATTTGGACTTTGGAGAGTGTTATTTCAATTCTGTCAGAGTTGTAGTTCAAGAGTAATTCAATAACAAAGTATCCCCCTCTCGCCCCTTTTACTGATGTAACACTGTTCAGCCAGATCAGAAGGGAGGTGCCCAGGTAGACTGCAGAGAGGGACAATCTTTAATTGAGATTAGGGAAAAAACCTGAAAAACTAGTCAAGGGGGGAAGGGCCTTCATTGTTTTCATAGGAAGAAGATTGTCCCCTTCTGTTATTTGTCTAGTCTTACAACCAGATTCCACATCTGAGAAGCGATGGCTTACACTAGGTAAAAGGGGCGGGAGGGGAAACTTTGCTTGTGAATATCTCTCAAACCATAAAGGTTTGAGAGATAAAACTTATATCATTCGTCATGTTTTTTTAATGCCTACAAAATAAAATAAAGATAAAACTAAGTATTACTATCCCTTTAAGTGGCAAAGACGATGGTTAATTCTTAAGTTATTATATTGTTAAATATTTTGCTTTACACTTTTAAGGGAAAAGGTGTGATCAATTGAGCTGCTTTTAACTGTTTTATTTCGTGATTATGCTATTTAGTGTAGTATTATATGCATTTTAAACGTCATATGACCAGTCGATCACCACCACATACAAGCAGCAATCCTGTCCCACTTAAATTTTTGTGTATTTGTGTTTAGTACAAAGAGTTACTTTAGTCTTTTTTATCTATTTTTTTAACGAGTCATATAATAGTTTTGATTTCTTTAAATTAGAATAAAAACAAATACACATTTATATATATGTTTCTTATTTTACTGTACTATGATATATTTTGTAAGTCAGATACTGAAGACTCAGGGTCTTTGTCATTAACATCCCCACTTTCAGACTAATAAAGCTCTAAACAAATTGTGATGATGATGATAGTGGGCTGGCAAAGATGATGATGAATTAAATTTCCCACAAAGCATCTCTTCACTAGGAAATTTAGACTGTTCTTGCTTACTTGTTTTGAATATTTGCAATTTTTCCTGTTTTATCTCAGTATCCAATCAAGCACCACCACCACCATCCCTTATCAAAGGTTTTCCATGATGTTCACACTCTGTACGTACCAAAGACTTTTGTCCTTCTTCATTTGTCTCTTTCACTACTAGGCTATGGTGGTAGTGGTGGTGGTGGGGCACCACCATTACTAACTGAATAGCTAGATGTTATGGTGGAAGAGGTAAAAGGCATAGTATTATTCTTAACTAAATGATCATTATCATCATCAAAAGCTCTTGTTCTTTCTTCCTACCACCTTTATTTCTACATCACATTTCCTATTAGTATCAGGCATGTCTGTAATAACTTAATTATTTATAGTTGCCACAACCAGCTCCACAGTATGTATATTTCTTTCTCTTTCTTTCTTTCTTTCTTTCTTTTTCTTTCTTTCTTTCTTTCTTTCTTTCTTTCTTTCTTTCTTTCTTTCTTTCTTTCTTTCTTTCTTTCTTTCTTGAACATCTTGCTGATATCAATGACAAATGTAAACCTCCCAGGTGTTCTGGAAACACTGAAGGACCAAGTTACAGGAGTGTAAGGAGGAAGAATCCATGTTTAGGTGCATATCTGCATACATATCATCATTTCTGCAAGTGCTTCCACTTGGGTATCATTCACCAAGATGGCTATATTTTATACGACCACTACCTCCACCACAATGACATCCAAGCAATCCTTTCCTCCTTATACCTCTGGTGAACTTGATAGTGATAATGACTAGTACCAATGTAACAGGTAACAAGTCAATAAGCACAAAAGCCTACTTACCTGACTTACAAACTATATCAAAACTATGACAAAAAAGGGCTATATATTTATATTTTTTATTTTAGAAATCACTCAACTGTTATGCATGTGACTGGTTAAATACTATATAATGTAAGTGACATAACATACCCTAGTATGCAGCAACAGTAAGCAGCACCTAAACAACAGCACCAGTAAGCAAACCTAGACTGCACCTAAGCAGCAACATCTGCACTCTCCCTATATGTATATATCCAACAGGCTGTCACACCTCTAACTCTCTCCTCTTCCTAGCACACACAGCTTCCCTGAGACACATTTATACTAAGGCACTGATGGAAAAATTGGACAGAAATAGAAAAAAGATAGAAAATCCCTTTTTACATTATTTTGTGAATGATTTCATAGCACTGGGCAGAAAATTGTCAGAAAAGCTGCATTTTAGAGATTTCTTAACCCAGTGAATACGAGATGACTTCAATAAGCTAAAGAAAAATTGGAGTAAATGAGCTGCACCATAGGGGACAACAAAATCCCGAAATTCCCACACATGCATTGGAAAACACTCTAGCATTCAAATGTTAAAAGCCCCATTTAAAATTATGGGAATTTTTTATTTATTTAGAAAATGTTTTACCTGGAAGAATACATTAAGATTTCTCTCGTTTTCAAGTATGTCCTGGATAGTTTTCAGTAGAGGGTTGCATATTTACACAAATTGAGAAACATTATATATTACATGTCATTAAATATACATACACATGAATATACATACATATGCAAATTTAAAAATTATAAACAGTTACACTCTGTTTTTAGATATAGAGAAGCATTTACTTTTAAGGATTTTAGACTGGGAGCATATTTGATTATTTCAGGCAGATTGTTCCAGGCCTTTGGCGCTCTGAAGGAGAAGGCGGCTCTTCCTGCTTCTTTCTTGTATTGTGGTATACATAGCGAGTTGTTTGCGGTGGACCGGAGGTTATACTTAGTATGGAGAGCAGGAGTGAGCAAACTGCTCAGGTAGTGTGGTAGTTTTCCAGAGAAGTGGTTGTGTACTAAGCAAGAAAGGTGAAGGGCACTTCTAGATTTGAGTGTTAACTAGTGTTGAGCGAGCACCCCGATGCTCGGGTGCTCGGGTGCTCTGACCGAGCACCGCCGGAGGCTCGAGTGCTCGGCCGAGCACCCGAGCCCCATTGAATTCAATGGGGCGACACGAGCATTACACCAGGCACCCCCTGCTCTGATGAGGGGAGGGTGCCTGGTCAATGCCCCCCTTCATCTCCACAATGCCCCTCTTCCACAATGTCCCCCTTCCACAATGTCCCCCTTCCACAATGTCCCCCTTCATCTCCGCAATGCCCCCTTCATCTCCGCAATGTCCCCCTTCCACAATGTCCCCCTTCCACAATGTCCCCCTTCATCTCCGCAATGCCCCCTTCATCTCCGCAATGTCTCCCTTCCACAATGTCCCCCTTCCACAATGTCCCCCTTCATCTCCGCAATGCCCCCTTCATCTCCGCAATGTCCCCCTTCCACAATGTCCCCCTTCATCTCCGCAATGCCCCCTTCATCTCCGCAATGCCCCCCTTCCACAATGTCCCCCTTCCACAATGTCCCCCTTCATCTCCAAAATGTCCCCCTTCATCTCCGCAATGCCCCCTTCATCTCCGCAATGCCCCCTACCTCCAGTCCCTGGTGGTCCAGCGGAGCGTCTGTAAGATCTGTGCCTCCTTCGGCACAGATCCCTGCCACCCGAACATGGCGGGCGAGCACATGGCGGTACTCGTACGAGTACCGCCATGTGCCGAGCAGAGCGATGCTCGAGCCGATCCGAGCATCGGCCGAGCATGCTCGCTCAACACTAGTGTTAACCAATTTAGTTCTTTTAACATATCACAGCGATGAGTAGTGTAATTACATTGGAGGCTAAAGCGGCATATTCAGTTATACAGTGTGTAAAGTTTATTAAGATGGATTTCTGGCGCTTGAGCATAAACTACATCACCATAGTCTATGATAGGCAGCAACATCTGTTGCACAATACGTTTTCTAACCAGGGGACTTAAACATGATTTGTGTCTAAAAAGAGTACTGATTTTGGGATAAAGCTTGGAGGTTAATTTGTCAATATGATGTCCAAAAGTGAGGTTGGGGTCAAGCCACATATCAAGATATTTGTAGGAGTCCACTGGGGCCAATTTACGATTAGACTCCGTTACAATGGATAGGTGGGTATTGCCGAGATTACGCAGTTTGTGCTTTGTGCCAAATATCATTGTGACAGCTTTGTCTGTGTTTAAGAACAATTTGTTCCTTGCTATCCATCTTTCAACCTCGTAGAAATCATGTTGTAATATGGCCTCAAGGTGTGATATGTTTGAGTTTTTAGTACAGAGAATGGTGTCGTCTGCATACATGTGTACTGAAGATGATTTGCAAACCTTGGGCAGATCATTTATAAAAAGAGAAAATAGAAGAGGGCCAAGAATGGAGCCTTGAGGAACTCCACTTGTTACTTTGAGCGGAAGGGAGTCATTGCCAGCAACTGACACATACTGTATTCTGTCTGATAAATAGGATCGGAACCAGTTTAGAGAATTATTACCCAGTCCTGATCTTTGGAGTTTATTTATAAGAATATTAATGTCTACTGTGTCAAAGGCCTTGGCAAAATCTAGGAAAACGGCTCCTGTGAGGTCACAATTTTCCATGCCCGTCTGGATTTCGTAGGTTACTTTTAGGAGGGCCGTGACTGTTGAGTGATTTGGTCGAAAGCCTGATTGAAGTGGGGTGAAAAAACTGGTCTGTTGGTAATATTTATTTAGTTGCATGTGTACACATTTCTCTAGGATTTTGGATAAAGTGGGGAGTAGGGATATTGGTCTGTAGTTTGATACTACATTTTTATCCCCACTTTTGTGGATAGGCACATCTCTAGCCACCTTCCAGGATTTGGGCATGTACCCTGTTGCCAAAGAGGTACTAATTAAAGATGCAATCGGTTTGGCCATTACCATAGCACTGAGCTTTAATAGCATTGCTGGTAGTTTGTCAGGGCTAGATTGGCATTTCCTTTTTTGGATTGAGGAGGTGATCATATATTTCGCTTTCATTTACTGGCATGAAATTGAATCAAGTCAGCTGAGATCCAGGGTAGATGTGCCCCCCTAACCCTGACCTTTCTTAGTGGGGCATGTGTATTACAGACCTGTAAGAATTCAGAGTTAAAGAATTCTGTTGCTGAGTCTAGGTCTGGTATTAGCTGTATTCTCTGCCATGAGCAATTTCTTAAATCATTTAGGAAGGACTGAAGATTAAAATTTCTAAATGATCTCGTGAGTATTACTTTGGAACATGACTTGACTGGTTTTATTTTGTGGACACAGTAACTATGGAGTGTAATTTGTGCTGTTGGTTTGCCCCAGAAGTACTCCACTTTTCTTTTGACCATAGGACCTCATATATAACAGCAACCTGGAGTAATATTGGTTCCACCCAAATATGCTATAGGGGTCAAATAAACATTCTCAAAATGTCCTTTGATTTAAATGGGGCTTTTAATGTCTTGAATGCTCAAGAGATCTCCAATACATTGCAGAGCAATGTATTGAGCACCCCTCTTTAATTCAAGAGGTTAAAAACCCCATTTAGATCAGTAGGGTTTTTGTTGTCCCCTATTATGCAGATAGTTTGGCCCAGAATATCTCCGCTTTTACACATTAGGCCTTTAGGTCATTAGAGAAAGTGGGAGAATGACAAAATGATCTCTCTCCCTCTCTGTGAAGAAAAAGACTGAGGAACAGATCAGTAAAAAAATTCCAAACCCTTTCATATAGCGTAATTTTGTTTTATAACTGGTTAATGACCTGTTGATAGCGCTTATGCTGAAAAATTGGCTTTTTGTCAAATGAAGTGTTAGTGAATAAAATGTTTATTTTTAGCCCTTGCATGCAAACCTAGCTCTTCTTTAAATTAGTTAAATTTTGTTTGAATTTCTGCAAGTAGAAGGAAACATTTTTGTGATTACTAAATGGGTTTACAAAATATCACATTTAAAATTATTTATTTTTGTTTGTGTTTTCTAGTTGAAGTGTGCGGTCTGTGTGGTCTCAGTGTGGGGACATTTGTCTCTTGGCCGTAAAACCAAACAGAAATCAGTGGGGAAAAAAGGGGCAAAACACCTTGGTTTCACTGTTTTTCTTTTCATGGTAAATATGATGCAGCTTTTCAGTCCAACTGTTCACAAGTGAGACTTTGCGAAATATAGCAGATGTGTCTGGGTATACGAGGTATATCTTATGAAGGATGCAATTCGCAGAACTCTGCATAAGAATTAATGTGGCAATGCCTCCTAAAATTAAAAAAAATACATTTTATTAATAAATACATTGTTGGGAAGCTTATTCCTAGCCTCCATAAGTGACAAACATAAAAATATGTTCTATTAGTATTTTCGCTAGAGCCTTTAAATTCATCTATTTCCCTGTCTGCTCTTTCTTCTTTTAAACCCCCCCACTGATGATCCAATTCCAAATCTCAGAAGGAAGTTTGCAAGAACTGCTTAAGCAAGGTGGGATTTGAGCAGTTGACATCACCAAGAGAAAATGAGAGCAAAGACTCTGTTGGCATAGCAACATGAGAAGCTTATTAAACACTTTTGACATATTTGTATGAGTCATTTATATCAGAACAAATATAAAAACAGAGATATAATTTATTTCCTCCCCTTAACATGATACTGTACTTTTAACCACTTGCAGAAGATGATATCCTCCCCACCAGACGATCTAAAAGAGGTAAGAATGTGAACCTCGTGGTCCCAAAGCAGTGATGGAGTTACTTCTGGGTACTGAGGCTTACCTTCAGGGAAGTTGACCATCGTGGGAACTCTATCTCATAAATGATATCATGCAGGAGCCACATCTCACTAGACACCAGGTACACTTTTTTTCTTTTTTACACCGGACCAGGGGGAGCTTATATCTTAGCCCCCCCTTCTTCAAATGGGACTAGAGTAGCCTTTTTCAAAAGATGATACTTTTGTTTATTTTAATCTGGGGAAATGAAGGGATCACCTGACATTATAATACAGTTTAGGATGGTGGGATATCTTAAAGCGCTCCAGTGTCAGTCCCCTTGCAGTTACATTATTGGGGCCACCATTGTTTCAAAGAGTTGTACCATTCTTTTTGGGCTGACAGTAGGCACTCACTATAGTTGGAAATTCCATAACTTTCAGATATTTTAGTATCTTTGATGTGGCAGAAATGTTAAAAATATTATTTCTTCCCAATAGGACTACCTTCTGTAAATATTGTGCTCACCAGCCAAAGGTTTAAGTCAGGTAACCCATCATTTGATGCAGTGGGTTGTCTTCTTTCCAAAATGGTAAGCCTTGCATATCTGTAGCTATAGCCATTTGAGTACAGGGAAAACATATTTTAAGAATATAAGAAAAATGACATCTATTGGTAAGGTTAGTTTTATGCTTCTGGCACCCCCTATGGCATGTCATATTGTGTTGGTAATATAGTTCCTCTGGCCGGGGAATGACCTGAACCTCCCCCCATCTGACCTGGAAGAAAGGAGGATGCTAATCAATGCTTATGAGGTATGGAGTGATTCATGGACCCCACATCCTTTGCAAGCCACTCCCAATTGTTCTATAAATTAGTACAGGCAACGATAAAAAAGCATAAAAAATAATTCTTAGTGATCCTATGCCTTTTAACAACAGGTCTTACTATGGTATGAATTATTTGTACAGCTGTATTTTATGCAGTTGTCCAGTAAATCTGGTTCGCTGTCAGTGGGAGTGGCTGGAAAATGCTGATTGATTGAGGAGGAAGCAGGGGGTGTAGCCTCCTGCCTCCCCAACCAACCACAGCTTCCACTCTGTTTTAAAAAAAAGAAAGTTATCCACTGGCTTAGGAGGAGGCAGTGGGGTGAAGCCCCCTGGCTCCTCAGCCAACAGCTTACAAATAATAAGTCAAACCTCATGGTGGGGTATCAGGACCCCTCATGATGCCCCCCAGCTACTAATCTCCCAGCTGATTTGGCTGGAAAATCAATAGAGGAGATGTAGAGGAGCAACTGAGCTTCCCTGCTTTCATCTTGCCTGGGGTAACTGGGTATTAGTGGACGTTATCGTCAAACCCTCTCACGTCAATGAGGGAAAGCCTCCATCATTGACGTGCAAAGGTTTCCCAGTCTCGCCCACACCTTCCCAGTACTAGGGGTAGGGGTTACTCCCCTGTGTTCCCACTATTGTTCTCCCAGCCAATATAAATATAAAAGTAGATATGTAATAAAATATATATTGAACAGCTATATGGAAAATTACCTGTTAAAGAAATTAACATCCACTTATTTCTAGAGTTTCTCTTTAATTGTTTGTTTCAGTTTTTATAGAATAAACATATTTTTTTCCAACAGACTCTATAAAAGAATGATAACAGTAATATATTTTTCAAACAAATGTGTTGTATGACTGCTTGTGCTTCCCCTCAGCACTGATACAGTGTCAGTATCCTGAAAAATAATCCACTGCAGCTGTAGCAAACACAATGGATCCACAGTTCCAGACTTAATGGCAAGTAACAATTTACATCAGGGGTAATCCATTGTTGTACATCGTGCTGTTGGGGACAACAGCTCCTGTGATTCCCAACAACCCACTTTCAACAACTGACTGCTCCTGGCTTACAAGGTGCTTTCCTATATTAAACAATGTAACCTTTTTCTAGTATGAAGCATGCAGATACTTCCAAGAGCAGTGCATACTTTATAATCCCAAGAGCTAACAAATGTAGCTTCCCATATTATGGATTTGCCTAGGGATGGGCAAAAGTTTTTGCTTCAAAAGAGAAGCAGGAGAAAAATGACAAATGTCCAGCTACAAGTGCAGTTTTTCCACCTAACTCATTGCATTGAAATCAATGGAAAGACTAAATTTCTACCCACCATGTGGCACGTTTTCCTTACTTTCCCACATGCATAGAATAAAAGGGGTATCGGGACAACAGCATGCTATTCTTTGTTTGTGAGAGGAAGAGAGATTAGCACATTTGTCAGCTAATAAAAAGGAGTCAAAGCTTGCTTAGTTTAGGGCATCCTGAAGGCAGGATATTTGTTATCTACATCTGGGGAGTCTATAGGCACTCTGGGGGACAGAAAGGGAGAAAGGAGGTTGACCCCAAAAAGCCAAAATTATTTGTGACTCACTGGGAAGACACAGGCAGCTGTGATCCAAGTATCTTCCTGATCTGGCTGTTATCTCTGTGATAGGGGAGTCTGGGGAAGTGAGACAGGAGCAAAGGAGGTTTACCCCAAATACCCTAAAATTCTGCATGACTGATTGGGAAGACACAGGCAGCTATGATCCAAGTTGCTTCCTGATTTAGCTGTTATTTCTTTGCTAGGGGAGTCAAGAGAAAGAAGCAGTTGAACAGGGAGAGTTATAAAAAAAAATAAATTCATAGGCGACAGAGACAGGGACTCTGACATAAACCGTCACTGAGGCAGACTGATAGTTGATGATACAGAGAATTTTGTAGAGGGCCAAGACATCACAATCATTTCTATTGTGTACTTTACAGTAAAACCATACACAAAGTAGTTGAGTAATGTCCAGCAAATGCAGAAAGGGTAAGGGAGGGTGAAAGGATTAGGAGGAGCGATGCAGGCACATGTGAGTAAAGTGGTTCAAAAACTGACTGCAGCCATAGTTGTTGCAGCATGTGCAGTAATTGATGTTGATCTCTCTCCTCCCGAGTAGCATGCAGTTTGTCAAAGTCCCACCAAAAGTTTCACCACCACCACCAGTACCATTAATCAATCATCTAAAAACACTGAAGATGACGAGTTGCATTTTATTGTTGCTGACATAGTGGTGTAGCAGCTCAACCAACTGCTGAGTCTGACAATGAGACAAAAGTGCAAAAAAAACTTCTGTCCTGAAAGTAGTAGTGAATATTATGGAAATAAAACTAAAAAGAAAATGTTTGAGACCTCTAAAATCCTAGATGAATAAAAAAATAATTGGTAAGAAGCTGCAGGCGATGCTGAGGAGGGTGATCTAATGATGACTGATGATGATGGTGTAGATCTAGAATATATCTCTCCAACATCCTTGTCTTCTTCAGATACAGATGAAGTTGAAAGTGAGAGAGATGATGATGACATGGCAAGAAAGTTATGTGAAAGGAAATGGCTCAATCTTTCAACACTGAAAAGGAGCACTGTGCCTGTCTAAAAATTATTTGACAAAACAATTGGAAAGTCTGACTCTAGACAAGCAAATATGCTCACAAATACACAGTCATCCTGTTAGTCATCATCAGCATCACCACCTCTTCCAAATCCAAGCCTTACTCTTTTGCACATAATGCTAGTGTTGAGTAGCCAGCAGCATCAACATAGGTTATCAACATCCACAACCCTAGCTTTGATGAGTTCCTCTGCTGCTGCCGGAAGTGCAGCACCTTTGACACTTAGTAGTACTAGTAGAAGTAGTAGAATTGTATCAACATTTAGCCCCAGTAGTAGTAGCAGCTCCTCAGGAACCCCTTATTCAATGACGTCCACAGTATGGACTCACAATGCAAAAGCTAAACGTGTTGCTATCTGTTGTTGGTGTAAAAAGCATGTGAACAGGGTTGATAGCAGGCTCACATTTAGTCACCTCCCCTATGAGATCCCACCAGAAGCACAACCATAGGTCTTACTGGGAGACACACCATAAACATGTCAGAAGTGCCACAACTAGCAGCAGCAGAAGCACATCCTAAAATGTTCCCAGGGCTGTGGGTCCCATAAGAGAAGAAGTGATATAGATATGTCAGGGAATATATCAGGAGTTTATTCATTTATATATTTATATAATATAATGGCTCTTGCTGCAGAGGTGTATGACTGAGTTTGTTGTAGGTGATGATAAGAGTCATAGACTGCCCACATAAGCTGCCTCCACCTCCACCACCTCCTTTGGTCATGTTTTAAAGCAATCAAGTTACAATGTTTTTCTGCCCTGTACTGCCAACCCACACTTACTGAGTTCTTGGGAAGCAGTCAAAAATTTCACAAAAACAATTCCAAACTACACTTGTGTAATGGCAAGGTTGCCAAGATGTTGGCAGTGGACATACTGTTGTATTCTTTTACTGGCCACCATAGTTTGAGTATTATCCTAAAGTTATTAGAAATTGTTCTTTTTAAAATGTGTCAATATTTTAAAGTAGGCTCAACGCATTATTGTCCTCAGGGACATTTTTTAACCTAGATAGGGATTAGTGTTGAGCGAGCACCACGATGCTCGGGTGCTCGGGTGCTCTGACCGAGCACCCCCTGAGGCTCGAGTGCTCGGCCGAGCACCCGAGCCCCATTGGAATGAATGGGGCGACACCAGGCACCCCCTGCTCTGATGAGGGGAGGGTGCCTGGTCAATGCCCCCTTCATCTCCGCTATGCCCCCTTCATCTCCGAATGCCCCCTTCAGCTCCGCAATGTCCCCCTTCAGCTCCGCTATGCCCCTCTTCCACAATGTGCCCCTTCATCTCCGCTATGCCCCTCTTCCACAATGTGCCCCTTCATCTCCGCTATGCCCCTCTTCCACAATGTCCCCCTTCATCTCCTCTATGCCATAGAGGAGATGAAGGGGGACATTGTGGAAGAGGGGCATAGCGGAGATGAAGGGGCACATTGTGGAAGAGGGGCATAGCGGAGATGAAGGGGCACATTGTGGAAGACGGGCATAGCGGAGATGAAGGGGGACATTGTGGAAGAGGGGCATAGAGTCTATGCCCCTCTTCCACAATGTCCCCCTTCATCTCCGCAATGCCCCCTTCATCTCCGCAATGCCCCCGTACCTCCAGTCCCTGGTGGTCCAGCGGAGCTTCTTCGGATCTGTGCCTCTTCCGGCACAGATCCCCGCCACCCGAACATGTCGGGCGAGCACATGGCGGTACTCGACGAGTACCGCCATGTGCCGAGCAGAGCAATGCTCGAGCCGATCCGAGCATCGGCCGAGCAAGCTCGCTCATCACTAATAGGGATGTCTGTGTGTATTAGATAGGACTTGCCTGATATTGGGGTACCTTGGTGGTACATATTTTGGCCAAACTGTGCTATAAAAACCTCAAATTGTGTGGTATAACATATGCTTTACACAGGGTTCACATCTGGATATTTTATATGGCGGAGCACAGGTTTATTTTTTTTTTTTTGGCTTTTGCTTAGGTTTCAGCCTAACTTTAGGGAGTCCCTCATTCCTTGGCGCTATCTATATTTATTCACTTGGGATCTCATTTTATATTTGTACATTATATGTAAATGTTATGGTGAGCTAACGCTCGCTATGAGTTCTGTTTCTTTTTTATTTTAAAAATGAACCAACATCTAATACTGTCTGAGTATCAGGTAGTAGTGGACAAAACCCCACATGACAAGGAAAGCCAGGGCACATAATTAACAGCAGAACAAAGGAGGAGGATAATGAGGACAGAGGAGGGATGTGAAGAGTTGCTGCCACCTACCAATGTGGGATCATGAACACTGATTAATGTGTGTCAATAATATGAGCAAAATGATAGCTTACATTACACTCAAACATGATAATGGTATTATTATGTAGGAATCATTATTAGTATGAGTAAATCTGCAAATATATATATATATAGAGAGAGATATGCATCAGTCACACCAGTCCACCACCACCACCACCACCACCATACACATCTGCTACATTCATTTTCAATTTTAGTTTTATTTATTTATTTTTCTCTTTAAAAACAATGGCTAGGCAGTATAGCAGTGGGCTTACAAAAAGGGTGAAATATATGTGTGTGTGTGTGTGTGTATACTGTGCAGGACTCAGGTTAGCCAGAGATTACATTTATTTGTAGGACTTAGACATACTCTTGTTAGGCACAAGCCCTGAGGAAAAAACTGATTTGAAGGACTTGTTGATCACAAACCCCAACAAAATTGATTTGTAGAGGCTGCAGTCTTGCCAAGAACCTGCATCTCATGGGTGTGTTCGAATACTAATATTTCTCTTGAGAACAGGAAGGAACTATGCCTTTCATCAGCAAATGCAATGTGCACAGTTTGTATAGGAAAAATGTGAAACAGGGGAAGGACTGGGAACAATGGACAGATCTGCACTCAAATCAAACAACTGGCACAACTGCAAGGAAACACCTTGATGCTTATGTCCACAATATCAAATCATCCCCCCAGAAACCAAGTACTGTTTTCACTATGCCCTATGTCTGCTCTGCTAAGGACACATGACAACTAGTAGACTTAGTAATAATGATCAATCCTCCCTGACACCAGCTTAGCGTATTCTGTGTGATGGAATCTGCTCAAGTGCTCCTTGATTCCCTGCTTATGATTAGTCTCCATCACATTGCCATGTGTAGTCAAGGCATAATGACACAATGTGCAAAAGGTGAACACGAACTGCCATGTCCTCACATCTACAGAGTCTCTATCAGCTTGTTAGGGAGGTAACACTAACAGAGGTGGTACACCAGAACAGGAAGAGGTAGGGGGCCGTGAGACTGCCAGGGCGGGGACAATTGTGGTGGCTTCCCACTCCTGGACCCTAGCACAAGAAGCTGATGATGAGGCATGGGATTCTCTACTCTTCCTCTTTGATTTATGCCTCTTTGTGCCTTTGGGGAGGGACGGGGGTACAGTGCCAGCCATTCCTGAATGGAAAAAGATTTATTCTGGGCTTGTTTTTGGCAACCCTGAGTGCTGCAAAAAATTAATAGTATGGCAATGTGGAGGCGGACAATGTGGGCAGTTTGGAGGTTGCCAGTGTGAAAGTGATCAGTGTGGAGGTGCATAATGTGGGCAGTGTAGAGATGCACAATGTGGGTAGTGTGGGCAGGATGGTGGCAGTCATTGTGGGCAGTGTGGAGGTGGACAGCATAGGCAGCGTGGAGGTTGGCAGTGTGGGCAGTGTGGAGGTGGACAATGCGGGTAGTGTAGAGGTGGGCAGTATGGACAGTGTGGAGGTGGACAGTGGGGGCAGTGGGGAGGTGGGCAGTGTGGAGGTAGACAATATGGGTAGTGTAGAGGTGGACAGTGTGGGCATTGCAGAGGTGGGTAGTGTGGAGATTTGGAGGCAGACATGGTGGGCAGTGTGGAGGCGGACAATGTGGGCAGTGTGGAGGTGGGCAGCATGTGCAGTGTGGAAGTGGACAGTGTTGCCAGTGTGGAGGTGGGCAGTGTGGAGGCAGACAATGTGGGCAGTGTGGAGGTGTACAATGTGGGCAGAGTGGAGGTGGACAGTGTGGGCAGTGTGGGGATGGACAGTGTGTGGAGGTGGACAGTGTGAGCAGTGTAGAGGTGGATAATGTGGATAGTATGGAGGTGGACAATATGGGTAGTTTGGAGGTGGACAGTGTGGAGGTGGGCAGTGTGGAGGTGGGCAGTATGGAGGTGGACAGTGTGTGCAGTGCATAGGTGGACAGTGTGGGTATTGCAGTGGTGGATAGTTTGGACAGAGTGGGCAGCATGGAGGTGGACAATGTGGGCAGTATGGAGGTGGGTAATGTGAGGTGGACAGTGTGAGGAGTGTGGAGGTGGTCATTGTGCTGGGTGGACAATGTGGGAAGTGTGTAGGTGGGCAATGTGGACAGTGTGGAGGTGGGCAGCGTGTGCAGTGTGGAAGTGGACAGTGCTGGCAGTGTGGAGGTGGGAAGTGTGGAGGCAGATAATGTGGGCAACGTGGAGGTGTGCAATGTGGGCAGTGTGGAGGTGTACAATGCAGACATTGTGGAGGTGTGCAGTGCGAGGTGGACAATGTGGGCAGTGTTGAGATGGGCAGTGTGTGGAGGTGGACAGTGTGATGAGTGTGAAGATGGGCAGTGTGGGGGGTGGACAATGTGGGAAGTGTGTAGGTGGGCAATGTGGGCATTGTGGAGGTGGAGAGTGTGTTGAGGTAGATAGGGTGGAGAGTGTATGGAGGTGGACAAGGTGGATAGGGTTAGCAGTGTGGACAGGTGTTGAGGGTGGACAGTGTGTGGAGGAGGACAGGGTGGACTGGGTGTGGAGGAGAACAGGGTGGACAAGGTGTGAACGTGGACAGGGTGTGGAGGTGGACAGGGTGGATAGGGTGTGGAGGTGGACAATGTGGTGAACAGTATTTAGACTCTAATATTAATAATTTAAGCCTCATGATGTAAGTCAGAAACAATTTGCAAAAAGGTAATTAATAACGTACATTTCTAGTAGAACCATATGTGTTCGGTGAACTTAGAATTTTATAATTTTTGAAATTCTAAGTTCACTGAGCTCATATTGTTATATTTTAAACAGAATTTGATATTAACCATTAATGTTATCGATCAATGATAAAAGCATGTTTTATGAATTTCTTCCCTGAGCACACAAATGTCTATTTTAGTTGATCTGACAAATCTTTAGTTATCTGAGTGAAGACCACATAAAAAATGCTTCTATCATTGACATTAAGGGTTAATTAATATTTTATGTTTAAAATTGAAGAATATGTGCTCAGAGGGGTGAAATGAACTTCTAAATTCATAAAACCTGTTCTTGTCATTGACATAAGGGTTAATATTAACTTCAGTTTAAAACAGAACCATGTGCTCATTGAAGAAATTAATAAAACATCATTGCACACCAAGGGTTAATATATGATAACCATTTGAGTGCAATGGCAAGATCATGTTCTATGTATTTCTTCACTGAGAACGTGGTTCTATTTTAAACAGACGTTAACCTGAAAAATACAATATTGAATTTGTTTTAAAAAAATAATTTTACTGTTTTCTGTCTGCGAAATGCTGTTTGAAACAGTGGAATTAAAATGAATGTGCAGCAGCTAACTCTTCCTCCCTCCAATATAAAAGCATTCTAACTCACAATATATGCTAAAGTGGAATATTTTAAGTTCATAAGGATACATTTGGCAACACCTGTTGGTTACATTGTATAACTAATTTGCTACTATATTTGCATGTTGTGTGCCCATTTGGTGCCCAGTTCAGATCTTGAAATGGATCTTGATATTTAGAATAATTTGGACCACATTATTCTAAATATCATAATCCATACCACATTGCATAAATCTGGGCAAACATACAAGTGGAATGGCAAATCAGTTACACAATGAGACCCACTGCTGTTGTCATATGTACTAATATGTGTATAAATTGTCCCACTTTGGCATATATTGTGAATTATTATGTTTTTTGGGAGATGGTGAGGCAGTGTGATGGCATATCATGCTGTATTGCTCTGCTGGTGGCATATAATGATGCATTGCTCTGCTTGTGGCATATGGCATATTTCTCTGGTGGCATAAAAATCTGTATTTCTCAGGTGACAACTCTCTGTTGCTCTGGTGGTGACATATACCTCTGTATTGCTGGGCTGCTGGCATATATGTAATCCTCTGGTGTGACTTATAACTGTATTGCTCATCTGGTGGTATATACCTTTGTTTTGCTGGGCTGGTGGCATATATGTAATCCTCTGGTGGTGACATATAACTCTATATTGCTGTGCTGGTGATATATAACTGTTTTGCTGTGCTGGTGGCATTTATGTATTGCTCTGACAGTGACATATACCTCTGTATTGCTCTGATGTGGCATATAACTCTGTATTGCTGTGCTGGTGACATAAAACTCTGTATTGTTCTGGTGGTGGCATATAACTGTATTTATGTTCTGGGGACATAACTGTATTGCTATGGTGGTGGCATATAATTCTGTATTGCTGGGCTGGTGGCATATGTGTAATCCTCTGGTGGTGACAAATAACTCTGTATTGCTGTGCTGGTGACAAATAACTCTGTATTGCTCTGGTGGTGGCATATAACTGTATTTATATTATGGGGACATAACTATATTGCTGTGGTGGTGGCGTATAACTCTGTATTGCTTTGGTGGTAACATAGATCTCAGGTGAATTGTATTGTTTAAAAGCGCTTCCACTAGAGCTAGGTTCCCAAAATGCTTCAAATTGTAATGATTTGCCCTGTTACTTGCTTTTAATCTTGTAAGGTACACATCTTATTTATTCTGTTTAAGACTCCCTCATGGTACCTTTAGAGCAACAGCACACAGATGCAAGAAATGTGTTCATGCAAGTAAACTGGATTCTAGTGTTGAGCGAGCGTGCTCGGCCGATGCTCGGATCGGCTCGAGCATCGCTCTGCTCGGCACATGGCGGTACTCGTACGAGTACCGCCATGTGCTCGCCCGACATGTTCGGGTGAAGAGGATCTGTGCCGGAAGAGGCACAGATCCGAAGACGCTCCGCTGGACCACCAGGGAATGGAGGTACGGGGGCATTGCGGAGATGAAGGGGGCATTGCGGAGATGAAGGGGGACATTGTGGAAGAGAGGCATAGACTCTATGCCCCTCTTCCACAATGTCCCCCTTCATCTCCGCTATGCCCGTCTTCCACAATGTCCCCCTTCATCTCCGCTATGCCCCTCTTCCACAATGTGCCCCTTCATCTCCTATGCCATAGAGGAGATGAAGGGGGACATTGTGGAAGAGGGGCATAGCGGAGATGAAGGGGGACATTGTGGAAGAGGGGCATAGAGTCTATGCCCCTCTTCCACAATGTCCCCCTTCATCTCCGCTATGCCCCTCTTCCACAATGTCCCCCTTCATCTCCTCTATGGCATAGAGGAGATGAAGGGGGACATTGTGGAAGAGGGGCATAGCGGAGATGAAGGGGGACATTGACCAGGCACCCTCCGCTCATCAGAGCAGGGGGTGCCTGGTTTAATGCTCGAGTGCTCCCATTCATTTGAATGGGGCTCGGGTGCTCGGCCGAGCACTCGAGCATCAGGGGGTGCTCGGTCAGAGCACCCGAGCACCCGAGCATCGGGGTGCTCGCTCATCCCTACTGGATTCATTTATAGCTTTTCTAAAACTCTGATGGTAAAATTAAGTAAAGAATATACCTTCACAAGCGTAGCACAGCTTCTAGTATATCAGATGAGTAATGCTGTAACCTATGGCTCTATTATGTCATTGCCAGTTCAGTTATATATTAATATATATTATTAAAAATAATATATCAAGAAGTTTATTTGCTTCCATTCCATGCAAAGTGACGTATCTGAAGTTGATTAAGACGGGAATACAAATGGACCACTGATGAGATGCACAGTGCTAGAGCTTTAAGATGTGCTATGAAAGCAAATCAGTATTTTACAAGTCTGCCAATGTTTTCCATCGATATAATGTGTGTACACACATACCCACTCACATGAATGTCATTATTTTAGGTGTAGGATGTTGACATTGCTTATTAAAGGGGCCTCTCCATTTTTTCCTCTGGCCCCATGTGTGCCCCCCTAAATAGAATTCCTAGAGTCACCACTAGTTTGTAGAGGAGTTATAAGTCATCATAATTTTAATAAACTTCATCGTCACTGTGGCTACTTGTAGGGGCATGAACTTGAATTATTTGAAGAACATAATGACTGTTTAATTTGATAGCACAGGAAGCAATTCTTCAGAAATACTTTCTACTTTTATGAATCTGTCAGTCTTTTGTTAATCAAGAATATGATTCCTCCACATCGTCCATCATTGGTTCCTTTATAGTATAGCCAGTGCATCTTCTAATTTGATGAAATCTTCATAATTGTTTTTACAAGTCTCAAATAAGCCGATAATGTTCCAACTGATGTTACTCAGTTCTTGTACTAGTTCCCCTAAGCATAAAACCACACTCATAGATCGAATGTCAAGGGATCCACTGTCTAAAGACCAAAGGCAGCTTGAAAGAACCCAGTAATTCTGAGCATCCTCTGCCATTGAGCTGGTCTTCCTGCTGCAGTAAAAAGTAGCTCTCAGGTTCTAGGGAGTGGAAGCCATATTGCTTTTGATGAGAAGCTATGCTGAGGGAATGGACCATAATATGCCATGCTGGTTCAGTACGAGTTGGCAGATTTTGCATCAATTTAGTCTGGTGTCTCAGCATTGATCCACCTTGAGTGACCCTCCTGATGGCATAGTTCTTGGCTTTATTAACATACTCAAACACTCCCACCATGATAAGGCATTGACCCTTGGGAATTATAAATATCACTCCTAGGAGCTAAACGGTGTTCCTGGGTATCAGTTTCTAACCCATACTCTGTTAGTAAGTTCCATAGCGATGTGTCAAACCACCACCAACCCAAATGTTTGATTGCCACCAGAAAGACCCATGAATCACTTTAAGTGAATTCCTCACTGGATGTATCACCGTCCTTCCAGCTTCTTCTTTTTTTCAGATGGGTGCTCATCCTGTTGGCCAACAGTCTGAGCCTCTACTGCCTTAATTTTGTAACTAAATCATTGCAAAATAGCCTAGCACCCTCTCCATCTCTCTTGCTGCTTGGTTTTGTGTTTCACTTCCTGGAAACATCACTTTTTTGAGGAGAAAACATAAACATAAGGGTCAGGAAGTTTGTAGTCATTGAAAAAAATCGTCAAAACATTTTGGCAATAGGTTAAAATGGTGAAGCTTTTAAGGGCTTTATTTAAGGCAGATTTTCCTGCATAAAAGCAAATAGCCAGGTGGGTTTAGTGGATATTTTCACGGGAACACAATGGGACCTCAGCAGGCTAAAGTGTAAAACAAAATATGAATAAGATCAAAAAATTAAAATTGTACATTCAAATGATCAAATATGTTTTTTACTTAGAATCACTTGATCACTATGACGTGCTAGCCATTTTTTTTGTTACAATTGTTTTCTTTGTTTTTGTTTTGAAAGACGCCTGTAGTGCGTCAAAGCGCGTTGGGATATTATAGGGTTAAACTATCCACTCGTTGTGCCAAGCCTATATCTTTTTTGGAGATTAGTCATAATGTAACTTGAGATAGCTACAAATGATCTTCTTTCTTCTCTTTCCTATTCCTCTATGAGAACTAGGGCTGTAGTACCGGGAGAGGACTCTCCAAACCCGGGAGGTATTCACCAGTGCTTGGCATTCAAAGCATGAGCTTCAGGCACATTTTCTATCCTGTCTTTTCATCTCTAAACTGTTTAAATGGGGTGGAAATTAAACTAAAAGGCTATGTATCATATAGGCAGGATTAGTTCTTTGATATACCTTTATTGTCACTCAATTATAAGGACTTAGTGAATAAGTGGTAGCTGTACCCATACTTAACTACAGTTGTTTTAAATCAGTGAGTGTGTTCAGGCTATATCAGCCTACACTACACAATTTTAATTAACACATTTATTTTTGATTTTAGCATCAACTAATAAAGGTTATATTTTAACCAAGTGACAAATAACTTAGATCACTCCTCAGCAGCATTGAACTGGTTGATTAATTTTGCACCCTTGCACTGCCGAATGAAAAAACTCGTTAAGTTTTTTCTGGAGTGCAAAATATACTAATTCTTCTGTGCTAGGCTAACTAACTGCCCACTATATTAATGTGACAAAAATTGGTTGGTTAAAACAAACTAGTATAATATAAAACATACTAAACAGTGATAGTTGAATCGTTAACTGTTGGAATTAAATTATTAATTCAGTATCTTTAACAGATATCAAAGCTGATTTAAATTTTTTATTCAATAATAATTACAGCATTTCAAGAGCACAGACAGTTATACATAGTAATGGACATTTATTTACATATGATATGACACATCAAATTCCAGGCCTACTGGAATCTGAGTCCTCAACATAAATATCCAGCAGACCTCAGCTCTGTTTAAACATAAGTACATTTCCATCCTAGAGGGCTGTAAAATTCTCTAAAAAACCTGAAATTCAAAGCACTTTGGCCTCAATTCAATAGTCCTCATTAAAACTGTCGGTAGGGAAAAGATAGATAGTGGTGGTACACACACTGTGTTACCGTATCAATCCAATTGCCCTACCAATAGAATCCACAACGAGTTTTGTGCCACAGAACCTGACTTTTGGCCCAATGTCCGACGTGTTTTTTGTTTTCATTTCTCATGCTAAATAGTGTGAGAAATGGGAACATCAAAGGAAAACAGCTAATGCTTGGTGTCACCTTTCCATACACTAACCCTACACTTCCCCTAACAATAACGTGAAACAATAGTAGCTCTAACACTATCTAACGCCATGCTGTGGACAAATAGAACAGAGACTGGCTCTTATTTGGTCAGTCTCTGTTCAAAATTATTCCCACACTACATATTGGCTGTGTGTGTAAGCACACATCCCAGCAATTGTGGCATGGGAACCATTTTGAACAGAGACTGGCAAAATAAAAGCCAGTCACTGTTCAATTTTTCCACAGCATGGTTCGGGCAACAGCCTGAGAGGTAACTTTGGTGGGGGGGATTTTTCCTCTGTATACCTGCGGCTGCAGCATATGATTAACTGTTGGAATATTAGCATATATTTCAAACTTGGAATGCCAGAATACATATAAACCAATGCTAGTGCAATGCATTGTGCACCCTTATGGCACTCAGAGGATTAAGGCCAACATAACACTGCTGCATATCTTTGAGGAGCATCTATTATTTGAACATTTTTATACAGCAGATTCCGGCTCCCCACAGTGCAGGTGTGAGGAGTGCATCTCCACACAGACAATTCCATTTGAACAAAATAAACTATCTAACTAACTAAAACCAGAGCATAACAACAAACAAGAAACAATACCTCAGACTCCCAAATACGGTCCCCCCAACAATCCCCACTGGAAATGGCACAAATGCTGGTAGAATGTGTAATGATAAGGCCAACAGCAGCATTTGTCTTGCCTCCACATCATGAAGTGCTGGAATCTGCAGTCGTGAACTCAAGGGAGGCCATCCTAGCCATGTATTGGAAGCTGGTGGAGTACAGTATTTGAAGCTCACCTGAAAGAGTTGTAATAAAAGGTTACCAAAACTGACCAACATTTTCCCCCCTCTTTTTTTCTTATTCTATGTGGCTAGTAGTCAGAAAAGATAACTAAAATGTATTGAATTATATTTCCATTATTGGGCATCTAATTATTCAAAATGCACTTCAGAGTGATCAAAATTATAATATCAGGAAGTTTCATGGATGATCTAGACATTTTGACTGAAGTGGCATAAACTCCCACCAATAGCAGGGGGTCAGAGCTATCGAACTGCACTCCACACATGCTTCCCAAGAGACTTAGGACCGCAGACCAAAAGGTTTGTATATGGGGACTATCGCACAATAGGTGATGAACAGTGGCCCGTGGGCTCTTACACTTAGGGCACTGTGAGGATTGTATGAGCCTGTTTTGCATGCAATGGCTGGGGAGGTATATGGCCAATGCAGAAGACAAAACTGCAACTCTTGGAAGTAGGAAGCTGGTGTACATTTGAACCTTCGGACAGCGCTTTGAAATATAATATACATTGAAAATCAAGATATATAACTAAAGTGCGCTCCAAAAGTAAAATAATATGGAAAAATAATCAAGATAGCAGCTATAAGACCTAAGAAGTGATTCAAAATATTAAACAAATACAAAAATCTATCTATCCTAGCGTTAAATAAAATATAATAAAATTACACTTTGTGTATAGAGTTCTTAACAAATGTCCAGTTCAAAACAGATACGGAAAAGTAGAAAATGTACTAAGTTCGCTAAAAATATACCATCATGTAAAAGGGCACCAAAAAAAGAGCCATTACTACAAATATCTCATAGGCTGCAAATACATGCGGACACTGCACCTCCCAAAACAAACCTTCAATGAATATCCAAGAAAAACTACTAAAAACAAATATAGTATATATCAATAATAAAAAGTATGTATAGGAGTAGGAAGCCCAGGCTCACATCCTCCCCCCTCTGGCATGATCTACATGTGGTAGGCTGAATTTATGAAAAGCCGAGGTGGTTACCCCTTCAGTGGTGGCTTATTTGAAGAAGGAATCAAAGGTGTTTCACTCTATACATATTCTGGTGTGTCTGAGCATTTTAGCCACATAAGATTGAGTTTGTAGGTATAAAAATATGTGTCTAGGGGTTAAATTATATTTAGCAGATAATGCCAGGAACAAGGTGGCCCACCATCTCCAGGCCCCTATCAATCCAAAGTTTAAATCAGTGGTTCTCAACTCCTGCCCTCAGGACCCACTAACAGGCCAGGACTTAGGAATTTCTCTGCTAGAGCACAGGCAAGGTGAACAGAGGCGCATTCACATTGATTAACTCACCTGTGCTCTAACAAGGAAATCATCAAATCCTGGCCTGTTAATGGGTCCTGAGGACAGGAGTTGAGAACCACTGGTTTAAATTGGGAGTCAGCCTGCCTCCCTGGAAATCTAGGTTGTGGAATATTGGCAGGAATTCAGAGGTAAATTTGTTGTGGTATACTGAGTAGCGAGCTTGTTGCCACACTCGAATTGTGAGGAAAAGTAGTGGATTAGTCAGGCAGGACTAGGGGAGTCTGGAGAAGAGAGCATGCAGTAGGTAATGCAAGTCAGTGTTGGCTGTGAATTGTTGGTCCCTATTGCAGTCCGTGTAAACATCAGTATGTGAGATTTAGTATTTCATTAGGCATAATGAACTAGCCATGTTACAGAGCCGATTGTCTGGCAGCCTGTACCCCCCACTGGATTTGGGTTCTTGCACTTTCTTAAGGCTAATTTTTGGTCAATTATGCTGCCATATGAATCCCTGGAAGTGGTTGTGAATTAGATCTGTTTCTAGTTTGGTCAGTCGAAGAGGTAACATTTGCAGGAGGTATAAAAGTCTGGGGAATGTCACCATTTTGATCAAATGAATGCGTCCAGTTAAAGTAATGGATAGGTTTTTCCAATGAGTAAAGTCTTCTAGCATTCTCTCAACAGTGGAACTAACATTTTTAGAATACAAGTCCTGTGAAGATATAATCAAATGGATACCTAAGTATTTTAAGGAAGATGTAGCCCATTTGAGTGGCAAGGATTGAAGGGTATCTGGGACAAGGGATCTCAACAGCTACAGCGCCTCTGATTTCTGCAAATTGGTTTGTAGACCCAAAAAAGCCCCGAAGTCTGAAAACAACTGCAGAATCCCGGGAACTACCCCCTCCGGGTCCAGAATAGACAGCAGAATGCCAACAGTGAACGCGGCTACCTCTACCCCCCCCCAGTGCCAAAAGACTCCCCCAGAAGTACACATATGACTGGGTATAATTTGAAAACAAACAGCAAGAGAGAGAGTGGGCATCCCTGACACTGAAGGGGAAAATGTGGAGAATTAATTTTATTGGTAGTAGTATTTGCCTGCGTGTCATGATAGATCCCCTTCAAGTAAGTCAGGAAGGTATGGCCACATTTCTGTCTCTCTGAGTCTGAACAAGTCAAAGGTCTTCTCTGTATCAAGTCCAAGGAGGAGACTGGGAGAATCTGGGGAGTTCTTGGCTGAGACTATAACTCCCACCGCCCTACGTACCTTATATACTTAATGTCTGCACTTAAAAACACCTGTTTTTCTTTGGAAATTAACATTGGGAGAAAGGAGCTCAAATCTGGTCACTAGAATTTTATTGAGTAGCTTGAAATCTGAATTTAGCAAAGATATCGGGCAGTAGGATGAGAATAGATGTGGGTCCTTATTGGGTTTAAGTAGAACAATTACTCTGGAGTGATCAAAGTGCAAGGGAATAGAACCTGTCATGAGGATCATGTTGTAAAAGCTTGTTAGGGCATTGAGTAATTCCGGAGATAAGAATGTATAATACTCTGAAGGTAGTCTGTCTGGCTCTGGCGCTTTTTCATTTTTGAACATTCCAATGGCAGCAGTAATTTCAGTTTCTGTGATTGGAGACTTCCTGGAGGGTAATTTTTGCCAAAAAGGCAGAGTCAAAGTTAGTATCATTAGTCTGTCTATGGAACAGTTGCTTATAAAATTCAGCAATCTTAGAATTAATGTCCAGTCCATTTGTGGTGATACCTGTCTCATTGCATATGCTAGGTACAAATATTTGTCCCTTTGCAGCCCTAACAAGCATGGCAAGGAGATGGTCCTGTTTGTTGGACTGATGAAACCAGTGACAAGACTGCGCATTTTGATTAAATTTTGCTTCCTCAGTCAGGACTGTTTCATATGCCTCCTTAGCCGCTCTGCAGAGTGACTTGTTCATAATTGTGTTAGAGCGCAAGTACTGTTTACAAGCCAGGGGAGGGCTGGCCTGGGGGGCAAGGGGGCAATTGCCCCCCAGGCTGGTCATGAATATGGGCCAGTGGGCCACTTCCTCACTCAATTTCCCATTTGCTGCTGTAAATAGAGTAAACAGAATTTAAGGAGCTACACAAGTATTGTAGATCCATTTCAATTGTAAGCTCTGTGGTATCACTAGTGTTGCTCCATTTCAATTGTGAGCTCTGTGGTATCACTAGTGTTGCTCCATTTCAATTGTCATCTCTGTGGTATCACTAGTGTACCTCCACTTCAATTGTCATCTCTGTGATAGCAATAGTGCACTACCATTTCAGTTATAAGCTCTGAGGTATCACTTGACTTAATCCATAACATTAATGCCAGCTATAACATTAACAAAAGGGGTTGGGCTGGGACATTGGGCTGGAGCGGTAATAGAATTAGGCCATTTAATTGTACTTGCCCCCCAGGCCAAAAGTTGCCAGCCCTCCCCTGTTACAAGCTTTTGTAGGGGACTGTTGAAATTGCCTTAAGACCCACTGGTCATGGCCATTGCAGGACTGCTGAGAGTTTCTTTATATCCATAGCAATACATTCAACAGAGATAACATATCCAAGGAATGGCACTTGATCTCTATGGAATTCGCATTTTTCAAGTTTACAATACAGTTTTTCTCTCAATTTTTGCAGTACTGTAGCAACATCTCTCCGATGAGTCTCAATATTGGGAGAGTGGATCAAGATATCGTCCAGGTAAACTACTACACAGGATTGTAGCAGATCTCTCAAAACATCATTTATAAACTCTTGAAAAACCTCTGGGGTATTACATAGCCGAAATGGCATGACTAAATACTTGTAATGGCCATTACGGGTATTAAAAGCGGTTTTCCACTCATCGCCCTCCTTGATTCTGATCAGATTATAGGCCGCCCTTAAATCAAGTTTAGTAAAGACAGAGGACCCCTTCAAGCAGTCAAACAATGCTGTAATCAAAGGAATGGGGTATGCATTTTTTCACCATCAGCTTATTGAGACCTCTATAATCGATACAAAGTCTAAGCTCCCCATCTTTTTTCTTAACAATGAAAAATCCTGCTCCCACGGGCGACGAAGATTTTCTGATTATGCCTCGGACCAAGGCATCAGCAATGTACTCCTCCATGGCCCGGTTCTCTTCTACCGACATGGGGTAGGTACGGCCCCTGGGAGGTATTGTGTTTGGCATCAAATCAATAGCACAGTCGTATGCCCTATGTTCCGGCAAAGTGCTAGCCTCCCCATTGCTGAATACCTCACTGAATGACTGGTACTCTGAGGGTATAGAGGGGGAGGTACACAAAATCGTAACAGGTTGCTGTAGACAGGCCCCTTTACAATAGTCAGACCAAGATAGTATGTCGCAAGTCTCCCAGTCCATTCTGGGGTTATGTCTCTGGAGCTGAGGGAACCCCAGAATGACAGCATAGTATGTAGACTGAATGACCTGGAATTATAGGGTCTCGACATGGAGAGCTCCTACCCTCAAAGACAGCGGACAGGTCTCATGTGTGACATGGGATGGTTCTAATGGTTGTCCATCAATGGCCTCTACAGCCAACGGAGTATCACGAGGCACCAAGGGAATATTGTGTAATTTAGCAAATTCGCCATCCATAAAAAAACCTGCTGCTCCAGTATCGATCAGGGCTGATGTAGCCACAGAGGAATTTTCCCAAGATATAGCCACCTGTAAGATAGGCTTACTCTGTTCCTGGTCTGGGGACCAAGTTACTCCACCTAGGATCTGTCCCCTCAGGGATCCTAGGTGTGTGCGTTTCCCGGAAGCACCAGACAAGCCCGTAACATATGTCCAGCCTTACCACAGTACAGCATAGACCCTCTTTACAATGGAAAGACCGCTCTTCCCTGGACAACCGTGTAAAACCACCTTGCATAGGCTCAGGCCTACTAATGTGCGCACTAGGTGGCATGGAAGGTGAGGGAGGCATGGATGGGAGCTCCCAGTTTGATACCATCGAGACTCAGGCCTTTGCTCTTGGTTTTTAAATGTAGATCTTTCTCTTATACGGGTGTCGATCAGAATATTAAAGGAAATAAACTGATCTAGATCTACTGGCAGCTCATGGGCTGCTGTCTCATCTTTAATAACGTCATTGAGCCCCTGCGAGAAGGTTGCTACCAGAGTCTCATCGTTCCAGCCTACCTCTGCCGTTAGTGAACAAAATTCAATAGCATATTCTGCTACTGTACGGGCTCCCTGGCGAATATTTATCAATTTTTTGGCGGCAGAGATTGACCGACCTGGAACATCAAATACTTTACGGAAGGCCTCAACAAACTTTGTAAAATTCAAAGTTATTGGTTTGGCCGTCTCCCATAACGGATTGGCTCATGCCAAAGCTTTGCCAGTCAACAAGGAAATCATAAAGCCCACCTTGCTTCTTTCAATCTGGAAAGCATTAGGCACTAATTTCAAAAAAATTCTGAGCTGGTTTATGAACCCACAACACAACATGGGTTCCCCATCGTATCTTAGAGGGAGTGGTGCGGCTCCTGACAACCCTCTATAACTCGTATTTTCCACCTGAGTGGTTATTACTGATGCCGATACAGAGGAGGCCTCCAGTGGTTGCGCTGGTTGTGGAGGCTTATTGAGATGCACAGTGTGGTTTAAAAGTGTCTGCAACACTACAGAAAACTGGTCAAGACATTGTTCCTGCAAATCCATCCTGGCGAGGATATTAGGCAGCGGTTGCCCACTTGTATCTGTACTGTCAGAGTTCATGGCCCTTTCGTACTGTCATGGGGAGACTTGTGAAATAATGACACTTGACAAGTACAGATACAATAAAATGAAAATTTATTAAGAGAAAGATAAAAGAAGTAGAATACCTCTCCCTCCTTCACTAGACCAGGGATGGAGACAGTGCAACGGCACTTCCCCAAACCTTCACTAGACAGGTGGTAAGATACTATACAGATAATACCCAAGAATGCTGGAGCACTTACAAGGAGCCAGAGCACCTCTCCAACCTTCACTAGGCCAGATATAGGAACAGTGTAATGACATTCCCCAACCCTTCACTAGACAGGTGTGAAGATAGTACACAGACAATACCCCAGAATGCTGGAGCACCTACAAGGAGCAAGAGCACCTCTCCAACCTTCACTAGGCCAGGTATAAGAACAGTGTAACAACACATCCCCAACCCTTAACTAGACAGGTGTGAAGATAGTACATACAGAATACCCCAGAATCCTGGAGCACCTACAAGGAGCGAGAATCCCCAGAACGCTCTGGGGATAGCCAGGCAACAAACAGGCCCTAGGATGCTAGGAGCCTGACAGGCAATGGTGACAAACCTTAGAACGCTAGGGAGACAACAGGATACCCAGACAATAGGCCGCAGGAGGCCAAGGACAAGGCTGACCAATATTTAGTACTGCCCGGAGGCAGTAAGCGAGGCAGCATCAGTAGGCCCAGGCAGGCCGAGGATGGAACAGTCAGCCAGAGCTGGGTAGGCCGGAGCCCAAAAGCTGGGCCCAAAGCTTGGAGCACAGTGGAGCGAGAGGCAGCCAAAGCCGAACGGAATGGTTAGATGAAGCCAGGGGTCTCAGCCGGATCGGGTAGTCAGATGAAGCCAGGAGTCAAGCCGGAACGGAAGTCAGAAGAAGCCAGGAGTCATACACAGGAATCAGCAATCGGAACACAGAATCACAATGCTCAGGTACACCAAGAAAGGGCAAGGATGTATGGTGAGACTGAGGCCCATAAGGCCTAGCATGTGGGCGGACATACCAGTGGCCTATAAGAATAGAGATTAGTACAGAGTGACAACCCGGAGGATAACAAGGTCATCTGTACCACAGAGCACCACTGGAGGCAATCACGGGCACCATGATAAAAGGACCTTTGGATGAGTTTTCTATATTCCGTGTGTCTCCCAAGATTCTATGTGCTTCTGTAGAGTTAGCTTTCAACTGAATGACTATGCCACAACCCCCTTTGTCCATTTCTTTGATAACCAGTTCTTGATTTTCCTTGAGTGTTATTAAGCTCTCCCTTTGTTTATATGTGAGATTATTCGGGTAGCTTCTTGGTTCTTCATCAACTGGATGTCTTTAAGTATCATATCAGCAGATGTTTCAATGTAAGGCCCATGGAATGATAATGAAAATAATGTGATTGAGGCTTGAAGTGTCTGTGAAAGATTCCTGTTGCATCCGTATTTGGTAATATCAGCGATAGGCTGGGATTTCTTTAATGGTTCCTCAAGTATCTGTAACACTGCTAATGCCCCCTGCCATGTTGTCTCAATTTATGTTATAAATGGGGGGTGGAAATTATTCCCTTTTATACAGAAATGCCTCATGAGGGTAAGTTTCCAGAAGAATCTGTTAATGTCAATAAATAATTGAAAGTGGTTGGGTGTGCTGGTAGAAGTGACTTTTAACGCTTTATGTAACCGTATGAGCTCATCTTTATTGAGAGTGTAAACTGAATTAAGAGAAACAGAATATACCCAATTCTGGTGATGGTAACATTATTGGTATCTACCCCAGCTTCTCTTTCTCTTATTGCTCTTCTTTTCTTTTTCTTCAGTGAGCTTGACATGGGAGTTTGGTGCTGCAATTCTTATATTCCTTTCTCACAGTGGTGGAATGGTACCTTTTTCCTCCTCCTAAAAAATTATGTTTATATGTGGGATGTAGTTATGACCTAGATTGGTTTGTTCTTGGTCTAGCCACTTGGTCCCTGTATTGGCCCTAATTGGTAAGTTAATTGTGTTTTTGGTATTAATCTCTGAATAAAATTGATTGCCTGTAGACTCAGAAGAACATTTCTCCTTTCAGGATGTGCAAGATAGTTGGTGTCATAAACATGGCAAATAAACAGTGGGGATCTTCTCAAATGATTTGTTTTCTTGAGTGGCAGGTGTTAGTTTGTTCACTGGATCTGTAGAGTTCTTCAGTAAGTTTCTCAAATCTGTTAGAGAGTGGCATATCCTCTTGGACATTAGATAAATTATTTTGGGGAGCTTGATATACAATATCCCCAGTGTGTACATCCCACTGTATTATGGTAGTGAAATCAATGTGATCCTCTATGTTCTTGTTAATAGAGGGATATCACTCTGATGGGATCATGGTCTGTTGGTCTTAACGGAAACCTTGTTGTATGTGTGTCTGAGAAATGTCTTCTGTGTCTAGTTCCTTACTAGATTTCCCCTGTTGTTCCCATTATCACTCTCCAATTTCATTTTTAACACTTTCTTATTCAAAGCTAACCACATTCTCATTGATTTGAGAATCCAAGGCCTGAAATAACTCCTGATTTATGTTTTTCCAAAATGTTTTTCACTTCCTTAATTTCTAATTTAATAACTTCTAGGATTTGATTTCTGAAAGTAATATGCCTCATCAAATTGAGAGGCATTGTTCAAGGAATGCTAATCATTTCTGGTAAAAATAAGGATGATCTTGACCAAAAGTGGGTACTTGCTGTAGTCTCAGACTTTGTGGGATCTGTTGTTTGTCTTTGTATTTTTGCAGAGTAGACTCTTCCACCAATAACACATTTCCAGGTATGTAATAATACAAATAGATTCCATACTCTCTGCATCCAGTCCCAAATGGTCTCAGATCCACAGACCATGTATATATAAAATAATAAGAGAGGGAAGGAAAGAGCAACAATGGGAAAAGGACATCTACATCTACTGTTCCACCCTTGTCTATCAATCGAGTAACATTAAAACAAAAAAAAAACCTGTAATTAGATATGTTTTCATTAAACTTTAGAAGATAATTCTTCCTTTCAGTAGCATTACAATTAGTTTACCAACTTCTTATATCAGACTTATAGGCTAGTATTAGACAGAGTCCTCCCAACTGCCCTTTTTTTTGTTAAGGGATACCTTTCCAGTCACCTGGAACATCTCTTGACAATAAAATTGGTTAAAAGGTGTTGCAAGAACAGATTTACACTATTTTATTACTCTTGGATGACCCTGATCTGGACCAATGGATTTGTCCACTATCAATTTTGATACTGTCAGTAAAACCTCACCCTCAGCTATCACACGTGTCAATTGTTTTAGCAGTTTTTCCACTTAATGTGGTTTCCTCTTGTTCATAGTCACCTGTAAAACAAAGCAGATATAGTTATTTAGAAAGTTATCTATATCTTTATCATACTCCACATGTCTGTTTTTTGCAGACATTTATTATTTTCTCTTCTAATTGGGTTTCATTTGACATATCTAATTATATACTTAGCCTCACTGTGTTAAACTTTGTAAACTTCTCTATTTTCCTCTGAGGTGTTTTTTTTTTTTTTTTTTAGAATTTACATTGACTCTCACCTCTACAAAGAATTATGTTTTTTTTTTTCATCTACCTTTGTTAATATGCCTAATGCAGAGTTCTGTTGCAGGTAAAATTTAATTATTTAATTATTCATATCTTGCATACAACAACACAATCTCCTGTCTGCTAATGAATTACTTGGATGATTGCCAATGACCAGAATCTGTCTTTCTAATTAAATACATTTGGTTTTGTGTCATGATGCACAGTCACTTCCTATATATTAAACTACCATTGTTAGTGATCACTGGTCCGTAGGCTCTAACTCATTAATACATCTGACATTATAACAGCAGTTGTACCAAAGCTAGTATTACAAGTAGTTCATCCGTTAACCAATTGTGTTACAAATGCAACTAGAAAGGAATCCAGGATCCCATCAAGGACATCTTATTTATTTCCACCATCAATAAATAATTCAGTTCTCCATGCTGTCCTGGAGGTCTGTAGATTACTTCTACCCAAGCAGCATTTAACCTGTTTTAATAGTTATTCAAATTTATTCTAATTTGTCCTCTGTAACCTTTACTAATTTAGACTTTATGTTATTCTTTACATAAAGATCAACTCCTTCTCCAATCTCTCCTTGTCTACCTTTTATGTAAAGACTGTATACACGAATGACTATGTCCCAGTAATAAGATAATTTTATCCAAGCTTGGTTATATCCATCAACTCTACATTATCGCTAGTTCTTATTTTAATTAGTTAAGTGAGTTTATTCCCTAAACTAATAGCATTGGTACACATACAACTATATTTGTTGTGTTTTCCATAATTACTACATATAGCAAAATGTATGCATTCTCAGAGATCTCTATTATGAATTTGCAAAGATCACGTGGAAACCGTATAGAGGATATTTTATATTTTGTTTTACTATAGTTTCTGTAGTTGTAAACATGCAGAACATTTACAACATTTATATTCCCTGTGTTTGAGCAAAAAGCCTACTACTATTACTACTACTGCTACTACTATTAATTGTAATAAGTTATAATAATAAAAATAATAGGAATGCATTAATAAGTTAATGTTTTAAAGTGAGGACAAAGGATGACTGTTTATGCAGCACCTAATGGGCAACCAGTATGGGAATGTATAGATGTTTCAGGGCATTTAATTTCTTTGCTCCCTGTTCCATGCCATATACTAGCAGGAAACACAGGAAATCAAAGCAAAAACCTTTCCTTGCACTAGCTATAGGTGTAGCATGAAGGGTCTATTCACTTTGAAGTTATGCTTTGACAGTGTAATGCATTGGTATTTACTACAGTACTTGTATATCAGCACAGGTGCAGATATTCTATTAGTAAAACTGTATATTAATAGAGCTAAGCTGGGGGGTTCATATATACCCCTTAATGTGTCAAGCCAAATCATGAAAATAGTTGTTGTTTTCTTAATATTGACTAGACAGATATTATTTAACTGGATTAAAGTAAAACTCCAGTTATGTCAGTAAAACATGTTTATATGTTTACTATGAACACACGTATTTCATGATGAGCTTCCCATTCATACCATTCCAAATGTTCACATTTTCCAGATCGTTATAAATATCCAGGAAGAATGTGTCATCTTGAAACAGTTGGCAATAAAATTAACCACAAAGTCTTTTCAAAATCAGTCCAAGTTTTGGTTGAAGATGATAAAAGATTTATAGGGTGAGAAAAATAAAACGAGAATAAGAAAAAACTTTAAAAAATATGTACTTTTGGAAACCTATAAAAAAACATTTGTGATCATTTAACCTAAATAACATTTAAGAAATAACAAGTTGCACCATCTGACACATTTTATCTGAAACAGAAATGAATTTCAGAGTATTATCCCAAGAATTATAGTTAGCAGATATCATAAAATACATTTATTTTATGCTTTTGATGCAAGATGAAATGCTTTATGATTTCACACTATACTTTGTAGTTCATAAAAGAATAATCAAAGCAAATGTTTCTTTTCACTATGCCACAGTTCTATCAGAAATCAAATTGCTTGTGAAGCCTTCTCTCTTGATGTGTTTAGTGGATCCATGTGGTATCTTTCTCCAGAGGGATTGTTAAAAAATAGAAACAGGTCCTGACCAATACCATTCCAGTAACATAGTGGAAATTAGGGGTTGGGTTTATGAAAACATGTACATAAAATAAAATAATGTTATCTTGTGTTTACCTAAGTTTTTTTGTTAAGAAGTATCACAAATTGTTTTCTAGCAGTCATCAAAGCGTGTATTAAAAATTAAAATTGACATGCTTTGGAGCTCATTTTAGTGATGACAAGTCATTTCTGCAAGGTGCAAAAAACTTAATCTGTAAGATTTTGAAACACAATATTTGCAATACCAGAAGTTTGACAGATTATCTCTTGAACTTTTAAAACCCTCTACAAATTACAGTAACTGTTTTTGGTAAGTTTATCCAGTCGTTTAACTCCAACAAGGTATCTAAGAATTCTCATTTCAGAGCTCCTAAATTACAATGTTGAATTAGATTTAGCAATCCATATTATTTATTTTCATTTGTTTTTACTGACTTTTCAATGGTAAAAGAAATAAAGTAGTTTTAGAAAATATTTCTTAAATAACTAGATTTAAAAAATAAACAAATACAATACTTGCAGAAATAATTTTATTTAGAGATCAAGTTTGCAATGTGGCTCCAAGTCTGAGGGGCTTGTTATAGATCTACAGTATCTGCCAACACAGTTTCCCTAAGCAAAGAATTTCACATCCTTACTGCCCTAACTGTAAAATTCACTTCCTTTGTTTTAGTCAGAAGAGCCTTATCTATAGTCTTAAAGGACACTCCCTTCTTTTTTGTTTAGCTATTTGAACAAAGTGTGCAGCGGAGCATTGACTGTATTGGCCCTGAATATACTTGTGAATAATAACCATGCCCCCTTAGACATATATTCTCTAATGTAAACAAACCCAATTTGTCTAGTTTATAAATAAAATCTTTGAGTCCCTTTTCCCATTTTGGTGCATGTCCTTGTACTTTTTCCATTTCAGTCATATCTATTTGTTACGGCTGGCAAGCAAAACCAGGAGTTAGACGGTATAGCTAATAGAACCTTTATTATGAGAATAATGACAGTAATGCAAAATATAAATAAACAAACAGTGGGTGACTGAAACGGCAAGCACTGTATCAGGAATAGCAGTCTCCCAATGTCTGCACCACACTGTCCGAGACTAGGCCTCAGCCCACTGGAGTCTTGTGGTAAGGTAACTCCCAAGAGATACTGACTCAGCCTGCAGTCAGTAGCTAGGATGTCTGAATAACGGAACCAACAAACTGAATGAACAGACAGAGCCTTCTAGTAAGCACCAGATAGGTTAATCAGATGAGCCAAAGTCATACACGGAGCAGGTAGTCAGCCAGAGCCACAGGTTTGCATGAGAAAGGATATCCACTGAAGCGATGGAATGCTGGATGCGCAGTGGATAGAGCGCCAGGTCAACACCAGAGTGGGTAGTCAGACAAGCCTAGGTCATACATGGAGCGGGTAGTCAGCCAGAGCCACAGGTTTGCATCAGATAGGATATCCACTGGAGCATTTGTATGCTGGATGCTCAGTGGATAGAGCCCCAGGTTTACACCAGAGTGGGTAGTCAGACAAGCGTAGGTCATACACAGAGCGGGTAGTCAGCCAGAGCCACAGGTTTGCACCAGAAAGGATATCTGAGCCATATCGGAACACCAAGGAGAAAAGTCAGACAGAGCCACAGGTCAACACCAGAATGGATGGACAGACAAGCCAAATCATACTCAGGAATCAGGAATACCAGAAACTGAACTGCTCAGAACAACAACGTAAGAGTGACTGAGTCAGGACTCAGTCTGCCCTTTAAACCCCTCAACAGGAAGTAGGTAGGAGGAGCAGCTAGAAGGAGGAAGTAGGTAGAAGGAGACTACAGGAAACAAACACACTATCACAGTGCCCGTGATCCCTGAGCGACATTGTTACTTCCGGGTTTACACTGGCTGCATTCTTATTGGGTCTGGGTTTGTTGCTCCTCCCAGGGCTTGCCTTTAAATACGCCCTCCTGTCACTATACCGGTGCTCTTTCGTGGTGTACCCGTATCTAGCGACTAGTTGTTCTTGTTTCCTGTTTCCGTGTATGACCCGGCTCGTCTGACTACGCTTTGTGCCTGACACTCTTGTGATCCGATCCCATTGCTGACCTTTGACTGGCTGTCTAACTCCTTGTGTACCGAACTAGCTTGGCTGAGTATCTGATTCCGTTACTGACTAGGACTGGCTGACTATCCACTTAGACCGATCTGGCTGGGCTAGTATTGGTGGTCCTCCTGACTGGCTGTGAAGTCCGTGTGTGCCGACCTGGTGGTGCTGCTAGCTCCGTCGCTTACTGGACTAGCCTATTACCTCCGAATACCAAATGGGGAGACACCGGTCCAGGACCGGTTACATTATGTGCCTATCTCCCGCTCGCTTGCCACTCCTACTGTCTCCTGGAGCCTGTGGGAGTCCCTGCACTCACCAGTGTCTGTGTTGCCTCCGGTAACCCTATAATACCTGGGTCAAGCCAATACCACACTGTTGCCTGTGTTGCCTCAGTTTACCCTAGTGACCTAGGGTCGTTATATCGCCAGCATCTGGTGTCTGTTGCCTCAGTTAACCCTAGCGTGCTAGGGTCCCATCACTGCCAGAGTCCGGTCCGTGTTGCCTCCGCTTACCCTAGCGTTCTAGGGTTCAGCCACTACAAGTGCCACAACCGTGTTGCCTCCGTTAACCCTAGCATGCTAGGGCCTAGTCGCTGCCTGAGTGTAACAGTTTGTTTGACTCACAGACACAGAGTTAGGATAAAAACACAGTCTTATTAAATACAATAATACACAAAGAACCCTCACAGGTCCTGTAATATACAACTTATAGTACAGACACACGACAGGTAAAATAGGCCCACACAGGTCCAGCACAAATATAGGAGACAAACAGTTTATGCTGACACGGGTCAGGCAGATGATAAGGTTTCCAGGTTTCAGCAATGCAGGAGTTAACATTCATCAAGATAGGAAAACAGTCCCATATGTGAAGGTATTGAGCTGATTCTTAAACACGCAAAAGACTGAATTCACAGTGAGTACCAGTCCACGGAAGTAAACAGGAGCGCTACCGGTGCTGACACGGAGGCAACACTTGCAACCGGTTTTGGACAGAGTGAATCGTAAACAATGGCAACCGGTTTTGACAGAGTGGAGTGTAGCCAATGGCAATGTAACGGTGCAGTCACAGAGGCAACACTGGCAACCAGTTTTGACAGAGTAGAGCGTAACCAATGGCAATGTACCAGTGCAATCATGGAGGCAACACTGGCAACCAGTTTTGACAGAGTGGAGCGTAGCCAATGGCAATGTACCGGTGCTATCACGGAGGCAACACTGGCAACCGGTTTTGACAGAGTGGAGCGTAGCCAATGGCAATGTACTGGTGCTATCACGGAGGCAACACTGGCAACCAGTTTTGCAGAATGGAGGACTAGGCCAGAGCGCTCTGTAGAGCCAAAATGGGACAATACTAGGCAAGCCTGCGGGTGCAGAGGTGACAAACAAGGCAAGGCACCGGAAGTCAGAATGTCGCTGAGGCGACCAGGACCAAAACGGAGATCTGCCGAGTCATAGTCCAGGAGCAGGAACATTAGCCAGGCCAGGTCAGGACACAGGAGCAGGAACGTCAGCCAGTCCGGGTCGGTACACGGTAGCAGGAATGTCAGCCAGGCTGGGTGGATACACAGGAACGAACACTGAAGAATAGTCAGGCAATCCGGGTCGGTACACAGGTGCAGAAACTGGAGAATAGTCAGGCAAGCCAAGTCGGTACACTGGAAACTTCATAAGCAAACGTAGCACTGGCACAGGAACACCACGAAAGGGCAATGTGTGGGTGCAGGAGCCCATTATATAAAGGCTTTACTAGGCAGGCTTAACACAGGGCAACCAATGAGGACCTCACATTGGATAACTGACAGAAAAAATATAAACAAGGAATCACGGGCACCGTGATAGTGAGTCCATTCTGTCTTGCCTCCGTTAACCCTAGTGTTGCTGTTGCCAGAGTACTACCTGTGTTGCCTCAGTTAACCCTAGTGTTGCCGTTGCCAGAGTACTACCTGTGTTGCCTCAGTTAACCCTAGCGTTCTAGGGTCCCATTACTGCCAGAGTCCTGCCCATGTTGCCTCTGTCTACCCTACTCTCCTAGGGTCAGTCCTCTGCCAGTGTTTTGCCAGTGTTGCCTCCATTAACTCTAGAAGTCTAGGACCTTGTGTCCACCTGTACACTATCTGTGCCGCCTTTGTTAACCCTAGTCCACTAGGGATTGCCCTTCAGTCACCCATCGCCTGTGTCACCTATTGCGGTGTGGGGCTGTCGAGGATATTATTGTTTCTGTACCTTGCTGAGAATCTGCCTACAAGTCCAAGATCATTATTTCTGTTTGCTGACTACTACAGTGTGTGTAGTTTCGCCCTGACCTGCATCAGATCTGGAAAGTACTTGGTACGGACCTTATCTGGACCTGAGTGGGGCTATTGTATGTTATTTTCAATAAAGATTTTAACCTTACCGAACTGTCTGAGTGTTCTTTTACAAACAGTAACTAACTGTGACAGTACGAAAGGGCCAATGACCTCAGACAATTCTGGTGAAGGTAGCTCCCAGAACATCCATTGGAGAATGGATGCGCATGAGCAACATTTAGATCAGTTGTTGCTGGCTGTGCAAACTATCCTGGAGTGTACCGCACACCTAGACAAACCTGTGCAGGCATTGGTGGCCACCCCAGTTTTGGCACCAATGTCACAAACCTTGACCCCCAGTATGCCTAATAGAGGGTTGTCAGCCACGGCTCCCCTCCCATTGAGATATGATGGTGATCCCACCTTATGTCTGGGCTTTCTAAATCAGCTAGAGATTTTTTTGGAACTAGTACCCCAGGCTTTTCCAAGCGAGAGAAGTAAGGTGGGATCCATGATAACGTTGTTGACTGGTCGAGCACTAGCCTGGGCGAATCCTATATGGGAAACGGTATCACGGTTCCCATGATTTTCTGTCATTCTCTGCTGTGGTGTGTTCCTATTGGTGGAGCTTGGTTAAACCCGCTCAGTGTGGCCTTCTTATACCGGGCCTCTGGCACCTGTCAGGTGCCCTTTCGTGGTGTTCCAGTACCAGTGCTTCCGTTGCTGTGTTCCTGCTTTCCTGTGTACCGATTTGGCCTGTCTGACTATTCTACTGGTTCCTGCTCCGTGTATGACCCGGCCTGGCTGACGTTCCTGCTCCGTGATTGATCCGGCTTGTCTGATATTCCTGCTCCGTGATTGACCCGGCCTGGCTGATGTTCCTGATTCGTGACCGGTGTCCTGTGATCCTGTTCCAGCGAGATCTCGTCTATGTCGCCTGGCGACATTGTGAACTGTGTATTTTGAGCATGCTGACCTCCCACTTAACCCTTGCAATGCTAGTTGCTTCCGATCCTGAGCCCATCCGTTACACTTGCTGAGCTTGTTGCCTCCGTTACCAAGCCTGTCCGTTAACACTTTCAGTGCTTGTTGCCTCAGATACTGAGCCTATCCATTAACACTTGCTGAGCTTGTTGCCTCCAATACCGAGCCTCTCTGTTAACACTTGCTGAGCTTGTTGCCTCCAACACCGAGCATCTTCGTTAACACTTGCTGAGCTTGTTGCCTCCAATACCAAGCCTCTCCGTTAACACTTGATGTGCTGGTTGCATTCATTACCGAGCCTGTCCGCTATACTTGCAGAGCAGTTGTGGCTTCCGTTAACTGTGATACCGATAGCTCTTGCAATAATACTCACTCCATTTAAGCACCGGAAGGGTGCTACTGGCTCTGGTCCTACTCAGCTCTGGCAGTGTTTGTGTATCCGTTAACGCACCAAGGGGTGCTACTGGCTCTGGTCCCATTCAGCTCTTGCAGTGTGTGTGTATCCGTTGAGGCACCAAGGGGTGCTACTGGCTCTGGTCCCATTCAGCCCTCACAGTGTTATTAACCCGTTTAGCACCGGAAGGGTGCCGTTGGCTCTGGTCCCATTCAGCTCACGCAGTGTTGTTAATCCTGTTACGCACGGCAGAGTGCTCTTGGCTCTAGTACCATTTAGCTCTAGCACAAGTGGTTGGTCTTACATATCGCCAGTCCTTTGAGGACTCCTGCTTGGACTCACTACTAAGGTGCTCTCCACCTCGCACCTCAGTCTCTGGCTGCTCTTGTCATCTACTGGGCATTGTCTTAACACACCACAACAGAGACTGATTACTTGCATTGGACTTTAACCCTTGTTATACTCTGTTCCCTTTGCATTATACAGTATTGCTCCTTATCCATACTGTGTCTGCTATACATCCATATTTGCCTTCAGTTACGTGTCATTACCTATTTCTGCCCTTAGGGGGCCGTGTTCCACATTTGTTCTCAATAAAACTGTGTTTCATTTTTTACCTCTGGTCTGAGTGTCTGGTAAAACCGTTACAAACGGGCAAACCTATCACTACAAACTTTTATGAGTTCATAAGGGCATTCCATAATGTATTCGAGGTTCCTGGGCATGCCACCTCTGCAGCAAAGCGTTTGATGAGAATTCAGCAGGGCACATGTACGGTTGCGGATTACGTTATAGAATTTCGCACACTCGCTGCAGAGGTTGGTTGGAATGACAAGGCTCTTGTGGCAGCATTTGCACAAGGCCTTGATGACAAAATAAAGGATGAGATACCCGCACGTGAGTTGCCAGATGGGCTGGACAGATTCATAGATTATATTACTTTAATTGATAGACCGCAAGCAGAGGCCAACTATTGCTGGGTTGCCTAACCTTAATTGCCCAATCATTCCTCCCTCTCCTCCTACACCTCCGGGCACCACAAACTGTAGTAGTGAACCTATGCAGTTGGGGTTCACCCGTCTATCCAAAGAGGAACGACTGCTCCGATGCAGGCAAGGCCTGTGCCTGTGTTGTGGCAAGTCTGGCCACATCATAAGCTGTTGTCCAGTACGACCGGGAAATTAATGCACCTAGGATCTTGTAGGGGACAGATCCTAGGTGGAGTATACCAGTCCCCAGAAGGTACCCATAATAAACCAGTGGTGAAGGTCCTGGCATCCTGGGCCGGGTCTTCCTTTGTTGCTTCCGCCTTGATTGATTCTGGCGCAGCCAGGTACTTTATGGATAAAGACTTTGCGAGCTGTCAGAACATCCCACTGGTTGAAATGGAATCCCCGCTGAATATTGAGGCCATTGATGGGAGACCTTTGGTGCCTCCTCAGGTCACCCAGGAGACCTGTCCCTTGATTGTTCATATTGGAGCCCTCCACACGGAGACCCTGAAATTACAGATCATTCAGTCTACACACTGTGCTATTATCCTGGGCCTCCCTTGGCTGAAAAAAACACTACCCCAGAATAGATTGTAGATCCTGCGAGATTCTGACCTGGTCTGAGTTCTGTACGACTCAGTGTTTACACCCACCTACCAAGATTCTGTGTACCTCTCCCTCCTTACCGCTTGAATACCAATCATTCAGCAATGTATTCAGTAAGGGAGAGGCTAACACTTTACCACAGCATCGCCCATATGACTGTGCTATTAATATTGTGCCCGGTTCAATGCCGCCTAAGGGTAGAACTTATCCATTGTCCTGTGAGGAGAATCAGGCAATGGAGGAGTATATCTCTGATGCCCTAGCGTGGGGCATAATTCACAAGTCTTCCTTGCCCACGAGGGCTGGATTCTTTTTTGTGAAAAATAGGGAACTCAGACCCTATATTGATTACAGGGGTCTGAACAAAATTCTGATCAAGAATGCCTATCCAATTCCGCTCATAACAGAATTGTTTGATCGACTCAAGGGCGCTTCCATTTTTTTCAAACTCAGCTTAAGGGCAGCATATAATTTAATCAGAATAAAAGAGGGTGACGAGTGGAAGTCCGCCTTTAACACTCGAACAGGGCATTATGAGTATCTAGTGAGGCTCTTTGGGCTATGCAATGCCCCGGCGGTATTCCAAAACTATATCAACGATGTCCTTAGGGACATGTTACAGTCCTGCATAGTGGTCTACCTGGACAATATTCTGATATATTCCGCTGACCTGGAGACTCACAGGGAGCATGTTAAAGCAGTACTACAGAGATTAAGAGAGAACAAGTTATTTTGCAAACTAGATAAATGCGAATTTCATAGATCCAAGGTGCCGTTCCTGGGCTACGTGATTGGCAAAGATGGCATTGCCATAGACAAGGACAAACTTTCTGCCGTGTTGCAGTGGCCACATCCTATTGGCCTGAAGCTCTTGCAGCAGTTCCTGGGCTTTGCAAATTATTATAGGAAATGTATCCGTGACTACTCTATGATTGTAAAACCATTGACTGACGCACAAGGATGCTAATGCTTCAGTATGGTCCCCTGAAGTGGTAAAGGCATTTGATTCCCTGAAATCCACATTCTCTTCTGCACCAGTTCTGTCACATCCAATACCTGGCTTGCCATTTACTCTGAAAGTGGACGCCTCCGAGACTGGTGTAGGAGCAGTACTGTCACAGAGATCGGATCCTGGGAAGACCTTAATGCCATGTGGATTTTTTTCTAAGAAAATGATGATGGCCCAGAGTGTATACAATATTGGGGATCGCAAATTATTGCTTATCATCTTGGCACTTTGTGAGTGGAGCCATCTGTTAAAGGGCATGAGGGCACCGATTCTGATCCTTACAGACCACAAAAACCTTACCTACCTCTCGGAGGCCAAGAGGTTATCCCCTAATCAAGCCAGATGGGCCTTGTTCCTATCACATTTCAATTTCATAGTATCATACTTACCGGGTACTAAGAATATTAAGGCTGACGCCTTATCCAGACAATTTGATATAGATCCAGAGTCCTAGTCGGCACCAGTGCCTATTATATCTCCGGATTGCATCCTTGCAACGAACCAGCATCACATTCCCATTGGGTCAAGAGATTCTGGCAGCCCAAGCTAATGCCCCTCCAGAGAAACCCATGGGGAATTGCTTTGTGGATGAACCCTTTCGGGCTAAGTTAATGGAGACTTATCATGCATCCCGTGCTGCTGGCCATGTAGGCAAGAATCAGCTGATATGGTCATTGTCCCAAATGTTCTGGTGGCCTACACTAATGGCGGATTGTGCAGCATTCACGGCAGCTTGTACAGTTTGTGCCTGCTCCAAGTCCCCAAGGCATCTCCCAGTGGGGCTCTTGCAAGCCGTCCCTAATGTTGACCGCCCATGGTCCCATGTGTCAATCGATTTTATGGGAGGACTGCCTGCTTCTAATGGCTATACATTCATTCTTATGGTGGTTGACAGATTCTCGAAGATGGCTCATTTCGTGCCACTCCCTGGCTTACCCTCAGCTTAGACATTGGCCACAGTTTTCGCTAGAGAGGTATTTCGGCTTCATGGGGTACCCAAGGTCCTTGTCTCTAATCGTGGGAGCCAATTTGTATCCAGGTTTTGGAGGGCTTTCTGTGACAAAATGTGCATCCAGCTGTCATTTTCCTCAGCTTACCATCCCCAGACAAATGGGGCCACTGAACGCTCCAACCAGGGGTTGGAGCAGTTTTTACGATGTTTTGTCTCCAACCATCACGATAACTGGGCTGACTTGTTGCCATGGGCTGAGTTCACCAGAAACTGTTCGGTGTGTTCTGCCTCCGGGAGCTCACCCTTTCTCATCAACTATGGGTTCCAGCCATGCTTGCTCCCAGACACATTTCAAGCACAACAGATGCCGGCTCTAGATGAGCATATTAGGCAACTCCACACCACATGAGCACAAGTCCAGAGTTCTCTCAGGGACTAATTTCAATAGACGTCTGCCGGCTCCCGTGTTCCAAGTGGGGGACCGGGTATGGTTGTCCTCCAAGTATTTGAAGTTGCAAGTTCCATGTGACAAGTTGGCCCCCCCATTTGTGGGTCCGTTCCTGGTGCTCTGTAAAGTTAACCTTGTTGCCTATGCCTTAGAGTTGCCTGCCTCTATGAGAATTCATAACGTGTTCCATGTATCCCTTCTCAAACCCCTGGTGTGTAACCGCTATACCACCACTCAGGCAGTTCCAGCTCCAGTGTGTATTGAGGATCACGATGAGTATGAAGTGCAGAGCATTTTAGACTCACGTAGATTCAGTGGACAGATACAATACCTAGTACATTGGAAGGGATATGGCCCAGAGGAACGCTCATGGATAAACCACTCTGACATCCATGCTCCACTATTATTGCACAGATTCCATGCTAAGTTCCCAGCTAAGCCCAGACCTCCCTCAAGACGGTGGTGGTGGGAGGTCGTTGAGAGGGGGGGTACTATCACGGTGCCCGTGATCCCTGAGCAAAATATAGAAATGTGGCAGACACTGATCTCATATATCTATGTCATCCAGACCATACATAATAATGATGGGGTGCATTATGGGGTAGCGAGCAGAGTGACTTTTTCAGTAGTGACCTTCTTGTGTATGGATAAGTACTATTTGGTTGTTGCCTTCTTTGTACTCTTCAAAGTCTATATATAGTTGGCTACATTCTTTCTAGGCCCTTCCCTTTCTTTGGAAGGACTTAGATTTATTTTCTTATCCTGTTAAGTTTTGATAACTTATTCTTTAGAAGGTTATGTGATACTATATTGTATGTATCCATTCACAGATGAGGGGCTTTACTTCTTTGATATATGATGTTATGGATATAATTTCAAGTGGTATATATCCCAATGTGTGCACTACATTTATTGTATAAGGGTCACTCTGTATTTTGTTTGTTTTTAATTGATTTTATATAGTCTGTCTCACTTTGTAGTTTTTTGCACCAATAAAGATATATATATATTTCTACATTTATCATTTCTTTATTATCCTGATCAGAGTACCTCCTGTTTTGAAGGACTGTCTTTTATAGGAGTTGGTTCTTCTTTTTCCCTCCTATTAAGTGTTCTCGTGATCCCTGAGCGACATTGTACTGTTTACACTGGCTGCGTTCTTATTGGCTCTGGGTTATTGCTCCTCCCAGGGCTTGCCTTTAAATATGCCCTCCTGTCACTATACCGGTGCCCTTTCGTGGTGTACCCATATCTAGCGACTAGTTGTTCTTGTTTCCTGTTTCCGTGTATGACCCGGCTCGCCTGACTATTCTTTGTGCCTGACGCTCTTGTGATCCGATCCCGTTGCTGACCTTGGACTGGCTGACTAACACCTTGTGTACCAAACTGGCTTGGCTGAGTATCTGATTCCGTTACTGACTAGGACTGGCTGACTATTCGTTTACACCAATCTGGTTGGGCTAGTGTTGGTGGTCCTCCTGACTGGCTGTGAAGTCCGTGTGTGCCGACCTGGTGGTGCTGCTAGCTCTGTCGCTTACTGGACTAGTCTATTACCTCCGAATACCAAATGGGGAGACACCGCTCCAGGACCGGTTACGTTATGTGCCTATCTCCCGCTCGCTTGCCACTCCTGCTGTCTCCTGGAGCCTGTGGGAGTCTCTGCACTCACCAGTGTCTGTGTTGCCTCCGGTAACCCTATAATATCTGGGTCAAGCCAATACCAAACTGTTGCCCGTGTTGCCTCAGTTTACCCTAATGACCTAGGGTCGTTATATCGCCAGCATCTGGTGTCTGTTGCCACAGTTAACCCTATCATTCTAGGGTCCCGTTACTGCCAGAGTCCGGTCCGTGTTGCCTCCGCTTACCCTAGCGTTCTAGGGTTCAGTCACTACAAGTGCCACAGCCGTGTTGCCTCCGTTAACCCTAGTGTGCTAGGGCCTAGTCGCTGCCTGAGTCCATTCTGTCTTGCCTCCGTGGTGTTCTAGGATTCAGCCATTGCCAGAGTACTACCTGTGTTGCCTCAGTTAACCCTAGCGTTCTAGGGTCCCGTTACTGCCAGAGTACTGCCCATGTTGCCTCTGTCTACCCTACTCTCCTAGGGTCAGTCCTCTGCCTGTCCTCTGCCAGTGTTGCCTCCATTAACCCTAGAAGTCTAGGACATTGTATCCATCTGTACACTATCTGTGCCACCTTCGTTAACCCTAGTCCACTAGGGATTGCCCTTCAGTCACCCATCGCCTGTGTCACCTATTGCGGTGTGGGGCTGTCGAGGATATTATTGTTTCTGTACCTTGCTGAGAATCTGCCTACAAGTCCAAGATCATTATTTCTGTTTGCTGACTACTACAGTGTGTGTAGTTTCGCCCTGACCTGCGTCAGATCTGGAAAGTACTCGGTACGGACCTTATCTGTACCTGAGTGGGGCTATTGTACATTATTTTCAATAAAGCTTTTACCTTACCAAAACTGTCTGAGTGTTTTTTTACAAACAGTAACTAACCATGAAACACACATAAAACAGAGGCCTGCAGCATGCTTGAAGCCTCTTGCCTGCAGATGAAAGAAGCAGAGCGTCACTGAAGCAGCAGCGCTGGAAACAAGGTACTGTGACACTATTTTAAGGATAAATGCTCAAAACTGAACTCCATATTCCAGATGAGGTTTTATTAAAGACTTATAAAGAAGTAGAATGAAAGTGGTATGTTCATGCATATTTGTGTGATACTCAGATACCTCTATGAAGATGGTGGACTTGATACCAGATAAACGTAGTGTTTCTGCATTATATTGTTAAGCAGCTTGACGTTAAAATACCAGTTAGGTGACAACCCTACGTGAATTGAACTGAATAATAATTTTAGAAAAAGTAAAAAAATGCTTGATCATGTTTAATTAATTTGCATTTAAAATATTCTGTATTTAGAGAAACCCACTAAATGTGGTCAATGTGCTTTTAAAGCCTATACAATATGATCTGAATTTGCTCAGTTCATTACATACTTTAACAACAACAAGAAAATGATAAAAATATGAGGTATAATGGAGCTCTCCTTATTCCTTGGTCAGGTAATCAACATACTTTATGATTTTCCTGAAGTGCAGCCTTGCATTGATCTCTGGCTGATCTGGAGGTTTATTGCTTTGTTGGCATATGTATATGTGAAAGGGCAAAAACAAACTCTGTCTCCTATTTCTTTATTATATATTGTAAGTTCTGACACTGACTTCAGGCCAGAATTCCCATAAGATAGGCTAGCTAATAGCACCCTAATATGAAGGTGTGTCCAAAACTGTGCCGGCCAGCTGACCATCACCACTGATCCAAGTTCTGAGCATAGACATTGTAATATCAATACCTCTACATAAGATACTAGCTTCTGGTTACTAATGAATGATTTGATTACCAGTTTATATACTGCTGTAAGTTACAGTTTTTATATTCATTTCACCAGTTTATCTGCTACTTTACATATGCCAGAACTGGTCAAGTTACTCTGCAGTTTATAAACTCTCTGGCCAGGTTGTTTAACCATTTATGTTGAGGTTACTTATTTTGTGGGCCACTCACAGTGGATGAGGCTTGTTATGTGAGGAATGGGCATGTGTTTGGGTGGAATTAGAGCCACTGAGATAATGTCTGGTCATTATTAATAGATTAATTTCTAGGTTTGTTCATGATGTATAGTGGTGCATTGGCAAGGTAAGTTGCTTCAGTCTTTTGCAGTGTCTGATTCAAATTCTGCTGCATTTTAATAAAATCACTTGAAAGTAACATTTATCATGGTGAACTTTCTCTCAGCTATACTGCTCTCTATACTCTGTTTTGTGCATAGATCTCAAATGAGAGCCAAAACATTTTATTTTAGTTTTGTTTTGAAAATAAAAGTCCATGTCATTTGGGTGCCAATTTAAATACTAACGTAACAGATTCCTGAAAGCTGAGGGAAGAGGGTGGACGAGTGGGATGCAAGGAAAGTCAGAGAAAAGTGAACACCTACAAGGAAAAGGAGAGAAAGAGGGAAAAAAATCAGCTCCTGAATAACTATATATATGTAAGCTAGGGGTTTTAATCCCTGGTGGGGGACTCACAAAATGGACCTACCAACCTTACATTTTCTTAACTATAAACTAAATAAATATGTGGGGTACAGGGACCCCACTATCATCAGCCAATTCCCTGTGTGGTGGTGCTTAAATTCCACTGGGGAATCCCTGTTTTAAAGTAAACCTAACAAATATGGCTTTTCTTTATGCTGCAATGTCTACTTTTCGCTTATGAGTATATTGTGTTTTACAGATCTCTACTTTTAGTTCTATAAAGCTTATTTGACAAAATTATTCTTTTTTTTTTAATTTAATTTTTATTGGGTTAAGACAGAGGAATGTATATGTACATGAACATCAAAAAGGAACAAAAACAGGATCAGAACGTTAGTTATCCAGGTCATATTTAACATGAATCCTATAACTTTTCAGAATTCTAAAACAGACTCTCAAACCTGAGACTGTGGTGTCGATGGTCCCTCAATCCCCATCCCAAATCAATGTTTATTTTATAAAACAGAAAAAGGAAAATAAACAATCACCTCCCATGTACCATACATTAACCATCATATTAGTGGGGTGACCCAGCTATGGGCAGTGAAGAATAGCCAGATAGGGATAGAGAAATGGACAGCCAGAGAGGAGGGACGAAAGAGAAGAAAGATAAGAGCAGAAAAAAGAAATATGTGGGAGGGGTATAAGAAAAGGGAGACGGACAAGGGAGAAGAGAGAGAGGAGCAAGGTTGTCCCTGTATAGAGGTCTGAGACTTGTATGCAAGAGATGGTGTCATAGGTCTACCCATTCAGTCGATTGTGGCTAGGGAGGGAGCTCCGAATATCTAAGTAGGTAGAAAACCAATCTGTGAGTAAAGGGTCCAGAGTACTTAGGTCTGAGCCTCTGCGCATGAGAGTCATACGCAACAATGTGAAGTTATTGCTTACGCGACCTGTCCACACAGTGAAGGATGGAGGAGTAGACGAATTCCAGCACAGCAGCATTATATATTTAGCTTCATTAAGCATGGGCAGGAGGAATAAGCATTTAGTTGAGGAAAGGGGTGGCAGATTTAAGTAAAAGAGAATGTTCCACGGGTCTCTAGGTGTGAGTGTTCTCAAGGTTTTGCACTGGTCCCAAAAGCTTAGTATTAAGGGTCAAGTCCACCAGATGTGTAGGGGAGTGCCTTATGCTGTCTTATAGGTACACATGCACACAGTTTGTTAAGGAACCTGACAGGAAGGCTGTTCCAAACATCTTGGAGAACTAACCACAGTTCTGTAATTTAGGCAGCCTCAGTTGCTTCCCTCTCTTCATGTAATCCCAGACAGATGTAATGATGTTGAGACCAGGGCTCTTTGTGGGCCATACTATCACTTTCAGGACTCCTTGTTCTTCTTTAATCTGAAGATAGTTCTTAATGACTTTGGCTGTATATTTGGGGTCATTGTCATGGTGCAGAATCAGATGCCTCTCTTATGGTATTGCATAATGGTAGAAGTACATGCCTGTACTTCTCAGCATGGGGGAAACCATTAATCTTGACCAAATCCCCAAATCCATTTGCAGAAATGCAGCCCAAAACTTGCAAGGAACCTCCACCATGCTTCACTATTGCCTGCAGACATTCTTGTACCACCCACCAGCCATTCTGTGAACAAACTGCCTTTGCTACTTCTGGTACAGAACACCTGCTGCTATTTTTGTGCACCCAAGTTCCTGTGTTTTCATGCATGGTCGCTTGGCCTTATTTCCATGTCAGAGGTATGGCTTTTTGGTCGCAAGTCTTCCATGAAGACCATTTCTGACCAGACTTCTCATGACAGTAGATGGGTGTACCATTATCCCACTGTTTTCTGCCAATTCTGAGCTGATGGCATTGCTGGACATATTCAGATTGCAAAGGGAAGCAAGCATGATGTGTCTTTCATCTGCTGCACTAAGTTTCCTTGGCCAACCACTGGGTCTATGGCCCTCAACATTGCCTGTTTCTTTATACGTCTTCAAAAGAGCTTGGTCAGCACAACTGCAAACCCCTGTCTGCCTTGAACTTTCTGCCTAGGAGAGACATTGCTGATGCAGAATAATTACCTTGTGTAGGTTGCTGTGCTCAGTCTTGCCATGGTGTATGACTTTTGACAGCAAATTGTCTTCAGCAACCTCCCTTGTTAGGTGAGTTTGGCTGTTTCTCACCCAGTTTTATTCCTCCTACACAGCTGTTTCTGTTTCAGTTAATGATTATGTTTCAATGACATATATGATGACCATTAGCACCTGTTTGGTATAATTGTTTAATTATACACCTGACTGTGGGCTCGATACTATTAACAGCACTAAAACTGTCATTACAAGAAAAACAAGTAGCGTGAGTTTTGCAAACATGTGTTTCGTCGGTATTCTATTGCAGAACCACAGTAAAACAAAACTGGCATAGACAGCACTTTTCAGAGTAGTAACAAAACTGGCGCTGTCTGCTTTTTTTCGACTACCGCCTACAAAAAACGAGCAAGATGTCGAAGTCCAAGGAAATAGGCGTACATTTGACGACAGAAATATCAAGATCAGTGTTAGATTTGTTCTCCACATAACAAAATCCGACAGAGTGCCACCTTTTGACATATTAACCCCCCCCCTTGTAAAAGTCAACTTACATTGCTTTCTTTCAGCACATTAATTTGACAAATATTGTTCATAGTCGACAATTTAACCCTTCCCCTTCCAAATCTGACTTACAATGATTTCTTTCACCATATTAATTCGACGAATATTGTACAGCCGACATTTTAACCCCCCCTCCTCTTTAAAAGTCGACTACAGTGCTCCCATGACTTTCTGTCACCATTTTTATCCAACATTTTTCTTCTCCTATTATATTCGACATGCCCTCGTATTTTGTATTGCAAGATGAACCCTATGAGTACCAGAGAGGTATTGCAATGTGTTTGCTACCCCTCTGGTATGCATAGGGTTAATAGGCAACCTGTATATGTATAAAAAAGGTGTTTGTTTTTATTATATATGTAACTTGTGTGAAAATGTAATGAAATATTTCATTTATGTGTAATAATGATTTTCTTTTTTTAAATTATATATGTAATTTGTATTAAAAAAGTACTTGAGACCGCAAGAGGGGTAATAGGATACCAATTGCACATTGTTTTTAGTTGTTTCCTATGGGCTTTTTTAGACTGGTGGTAAGTATAATTACCGCTGGTTTTGTTTTCACAAGTCGGGTAATAGTATATCAAAAACTGACTTAAAAAAAAACGCCTGTTTTATTTTTAGCGCTGGTGATAGAATCGAGCCCTGTATGCCTACAAAATCTCTAGTGTGCAAATGTATCTAGAAAAATTAATGTTGTTTTGAAGGCAAAGGATGGTCACACCAAATATTGATTTGATTTAGATTCTTCTGCTGTTCACTCACTACAAATTTGGTTCATTGATAAGAATAAACTATTAACATGTCTATTACTTTACAGTATTTTTACCTGCGTAAGACTTTTGCACAGTACTGTATCTCCACATCTCATTGTGAGGAAGAGAATGTTCAGTTTGTATCATAGGAAAGGAATGTAATTGGACTTGATTATGTAGAGAGGCAATACTGAGATTAGTGACTGCAGCCCATGTAAGGAAATCTGCAGAGTTCAACCATAAAGTTGTTGTTCTGACATATAAAGGTCAGGAACAAAGTAAGGGGATAGATGCCAAAGAATTGCGTTGGGTGTAAACATCCCAAATGTGACATGCATTAGCTATAATAGGGTGAGAAAGTAAGCTTTTGTCCTGTATGTATTTGGTGAGAGAGGTTTCTACTAAAGGGTTAGTGTTTGTTAATAGGTTTTTTCCAGTTTCCCCAACACCTTACAATTTTCATTGTGTTGCCAATCTGGGACAAAATGATTTTCAATATTCAAGTTAATTTGATAATAAGGATTTATTTAGCAAATACATTATGCAACAGTAGGCCTTTGCATTATATTATTTTAGTTATACTAAACATTAACATTTTGTTAGTTATTACTTCTTTAAGCAACAAGCAGTCTGCAAACAATTAGGCAAACTAGACAAACTGCTTTATACACGAAGTGAGAAGAGTCCATAGAAAACAAATATGTTTATTCTCAGATTTCCTGCTTTCTTACATCTCACCCAGGAAGTAGGTTGGGTGTATAGGAGTGCAAATTGGTTTGTTTTCATAAACTTATACATCTTACTCTCCCTCCATTTTGTGTAACCTGTCCTACCTCCATTTTCTTGCAGTGGTTACTGTCTTGCAATACTTCACTCCCTCCATTTTTGTAATCTGTAGTTCAATAATGTTTGTTTCACTAATAAACGCATCCCATCCACTCTGGAAAAGCTTGCTCTGTAGAAAAAGTTCTGGTCTGAAATCCCAGTGAGGCTTGAAAACTAAAGAGTTGTAAAGTATCAGTCTGATTAAATGTATATTTTTTTGCTTCAGTTGAATTGATAAAGTAATTTTGTTTTCCCATTATTGTATTGTTTTCTGATTTTTGTTATTTATTTATTTTCTTGCAACTTAATGATTAGTGATGATCGAGCACCCCAATGCTCGGGTGTTCGGGTGCTCTGACCGAGCGCCCCCGGAGGCTCGAGTGCTCGGCCGAGCACCCGAGCCCCATTGAAGTCAATGGGAGGACTCGAGCATTACACCAGGCACCCCCTGCTCTGATGAGGGGAGGGTGCCTGGTCCATAGGAAAAGGGCAGAAAATGATGGAAACACCACAGAAATGGTTCAGGGACAGCATAGGGAGGATGTCTGGATGCATCTTGGACTTCAACGTCGCTGCTGGGAACGATGTTTCGCCCATAGTACGCCATTTTTACAGACTGACCGTAAAACACACAAAAAGGAAGATAAAAACGATTTTCGGCAAAAAATTGTTACCAAACAGTATTTGCTGTATATTTACTTGTATATCATCTGCAAATTCTGCAAAAAATTTCATCGATTTTTCGGAACTGGGGCCATGATTAAGAGGGAAACGTGCGCAGAGGCAAATTCTCCCAAAAATTTCCTCGATTTTTCTGAACTGAGGCCATGATTAAGAGGGAAACGTGCGCAGAGGCAAATTCTCCCAAAAATTTCCTCGATTTTTCTGAACTGAGGCCATGATTAAGAGGGAAACGTGCACAGAGGCAAATTCTCCCAAAAATTTCCTTGATTTTTCTGAACTGAGGCCATGATTAAGAGGGAAACGTGCGCAAATGCAAATTCTCCCAAAAATTTCCTTGATTTTTCTGAACTGAGGCCATGATTAAGAGGGAAACGTGCGCAAAGGCAAATTCTCCCAAAAATTTCCTCGATTTTTCTGAACTGGGGCCATGATTAAGAGGGAAACGTGCGCTGAGCCGACCATCTAAAACATTATGGGTGAGGGTCTGCTGCGGAGCTGACCATCCTAAACATTATATGCGAAGGCCCGCTAGTGAGCTGACGCTATAAAACATTATATGAGAGGGCCCGCTAGAGAGCTGACCCAATAAAACATTATATGAGAAGGCCCGCTGGTGAGCTGACCTATACAAAAATTGTCAAACAGCGCCCGCTGGTGAGCTGGCCCTATATAAAAATTATATCACAGGGCCCGCTGGTGAGCTGGCCCTATATAAAAATTATATCCCAGGGTATATGGAAGAGAGTCAACCATATACCCATTTTTTGGGTGGAAGGGGTGAATGGGAATACAGAGTATTCCCATCATTGTAAATAACATATATAAAGTGACTTTATGTTCCCCCGGGGCTTTCCTCCAGTGGAGTGGAGAAGTCAGGGGAAATCCAGGCCTTGTTCATTTTTATAAGTGTCAACCTATCAGCATTTTCGGTGGAAAGGCGGATACGCTTATCTGTTATGATGCCACCAGCAGCACTAAATACCCGCTCAGACAGAACGCTGGCGGCAGGGCAGGCCAGCACCTCCAAGGCGTAGAGTACCAGTTCATACCACGTGTCCAGCTTGGACACCCAGTAGTTGTAAGGCACAGAGGGATCATTGAGGATGCTGACACGGTCTGCTATGTACTCCTTCACCATCTTCCAAAACTTTTCCCTCCTTGTGACACTAGGCTGCGCATCAGGGTGAGGGTGCTGGCGGGGTGTCATGAAGGTGTCCCACGCCTTGGAGAGTGTTGCCCTGCCTTTGTCGGAACTGCTGTGTGCTCCCCTTTTCTCCCCTTCTCGGTTGGCCAAGGTAGCACGTACTCTGCCGCCAGCATTGTCAGATGGAAAATTTTGGAGCAATTTTTCGACAAGAACCTTCTGATATTGCACCATTTTGCTTGTCCTCTACACCGGAGGAATGAGAGATGAGAAATTCTCTTTGTAGCGGGGGTCCAGAAGGGTGAACACCCAGTAATCCATGTTGTTTAAAATGCGTATAACGCGTGGGTCACGGGAAAGGCAGCCTAACATAAAGTCAGCCATGTGTGCCAGAGTACCAACAGGCAAGATTTCGCTGTCCTCACCAGGAGGATGACTCTCAATCTCCTCATCCTCTTCCTCCTCTTCTGCCCACCCACGCTGAAGAGATGGAACTAAAGTTCCATGGCTACCCTCTGTAGCGGAGGCAACCGTGTCTTCCTCCTCCTCCTCCTCCTCCTCCAATTCTCGCTGAGAAGACGAAGTGAGGGTGCTCTGGCTATCACCTTGTGTAAGCTCTTCCTCCCGCATTTCCACCTCTTCCACATGCAAAGCGTCAGTTTTAATTGTGAGCAGCGAGTGTTTCAGTAGACACAGAAGTGGGATGGTTACACTGATAATAGCGTTATCGCCGCTCACCATCTGTGTCGTTTCCTGAAAATTGCGTAAAACCTCGCAGAGGTCTGACATCCATTCCCACTCCTCACTTCTGATTACAGGAAGTTGAACGGAGAGGCGACGACCGTGTAACAGCTGGTACTCCACTACTGCCCTCTGCTGCTCACAAAGCCGGGCCAACATGTGGAAGGTGGAGTTCCAGCGCGTGCTCACGTCACACAGCAGCCGGTGAGCTGGCAATTGTAAGCGCTGCTGCAGCTTCAACAGGCCGGCTGAAGCTGTAGATGACTTACGGAAATGTGCACACACGCGGCGCACCTTGGTCAAGAGATCATGCAAATTGGGGTAGGTTTTTAGAAATAGCTGAACCACTAAATTAAATACATGCGCTAGGCATGGTACGTGTGTGAGCTTGCCGAGCTCCAAAGCCGCCACCAAGTTACGCCCATTATCACACACAACCATGCCTGGTTGCAGGTTGAGTGGCGAGAGCCAATGCTCGGTCTGGTGACTAATCCCCTGCAACAGCTCTGAGGCCGTGTGCTGTTTGTCCCCAAGGCAGATCAGCTTCAGCACGGCCTGTTGACGCTTCCCCACTGCAGTGCTACACTGCTTCCAGCTACCGGCTGATGGGTGAGTGGCGCTGCGCGCAGAGAATTCGGAGGTGGAAACGGAGGAGGAGGAGCCAATAACGTAGGTGCTGGCGGAAACCCTGATGGAGGTAGGGCCCGCAATCCTCGGCGTGGGTAGCACCTGTGCCATCCCAGGGTCCGAGTCGCTCCCAGCCTCCACGACATTCACCCAGTGTGCCGTCAGGGAAATGTAGCGTCCCTGGCCACAAGCACTTGTCCATGTGTAAGTCGTTAAGTGGACCTTCCCAGTAACTGCGTTGGTCAGGGCACGGGTGATGTTACGGGACACATGGTGGTGTAAGGCGGGGACGGCACACCGGGAAAAGTAGTGGCGGCTGGGGACTGCGTACCGAGGGACAGCTGCTGCCATCAGGCTGCGGAAGGACTCAGTCTCCACAAGCCTAAATGGCAGCATTTCGATGGCCAGTAATTTGGAAAGGTGTGAGGTTAGTGCTATGGCCTGTGGGTGGGTGGCTGGGTATTTTCGCTTGCGCTCAAATGCCTGGGGTAACGACATTTGGACGCTGTGCTGGGACAGGGAAGTGGATGTGGTCGCTGATGGTGCTTCAGATGGTACAGGTGCAGGGCGGGAGGTATGCGGGCCTGCGCCTTCGACAGGCGATTGGCCGGCACCGAAAACAGGGGAAGAGGAGGCAGTGGTGTGGCCTGCAGACACAGATTGGCGATCCAGGCGTTCCTCCCACTTATTACGGTGCTTGGATGCCATGTGTCGGATCATGCTGGTGGTGGTGAGGTTTCTAGTGTTCATGCCTCGGCTCATTCTGGTGTGGCACAGGTTGCAAACTACAATTCTTTTGTCGTCCGCACTTTCCTTAAAAAAACGCCATACCGCGGAACACCTACCCCTTGGCAAGGGAGATTTACGCAAGGGGGTGCTCCGTGGAACATTTGCGGGCCGGTTTGGTGCGGTCCGCCTTCTTTCTGTAGCCACACCACTGCCTCTTCCAGCCTGTTGCGGTGCTGCAGATGGCTCACCCTCAGGACTGCTGTCATCGCTCGGCTCTACACCTTCCCAGGTGGGGTCAGTCACCTCATCGTCCACCAAGTCCTCCTCCACTTCCTCACTCTGATCATCCTCCTCATGTCTTGATCCCACCACATGCTCAGTCATTGACAACTGTATATCATCCTCCTCATCAAGGTCTTGAGACAGTAATAGTGGTTGATTTAATGGCAACTGTGTCTCATCATCCTCTGTCATCTTCTTGTGATTGGGTACCCTCTAGAGGTTGTGAATCAGGGCACAAGATGTCATGTTCCTCTGCAAGCGTGCTTGGAGAGAGGTTCAAATTAAGGATTGGTGATGAGACGAGCTCCTCACTATATCCCAGTGTGGGATCACTTCTTTGACCAGATCCTCTATGGTGGGAGGAAGGATGATCAGGGTGAGGATTATGTTCACCAGACTCTTGGCTACTGAGAGTGGACTTGGTGGAAGACAGGGTGGTGCTTAACCGACTGGAAGCAGTATCAGCTGACATCCAACCGACCACCTGTTCGCAGTGGTCGGACCTCGAGAGTGATGTCCTGCGACGCCCTGTAAACTGAGACATGAAGCTAGGTATGGTGGATGTCTTTCTGTCTTGTGCTCTGGCACCAGGCACAGTTTCTACGCGTCCTGACCCGCGCCCTGAACTATCAGGATCACGTCCACTTCCCCGTCCCTTTTTACCCGCCTTCTTCATATTACACGGAATATGTGCTACAAATCTGCAACTTTGCACAGTAAACAGAATGTTCTCCTAATATGCAACTTTGCACACTAAACAGAATGTGCTTCTTAACTGCGGCTACGCACAGTGAATGGAATATGTGACTTTGATATTTTACAGTTTGCACAGTTAACAGAATGTTCTCCTAATATGCAACTTTGCACACTAAACAGAATGTGCTTTTTATCTGCGGCTCGGCACAGTGAATGGAATATGTGACTTTGATATTTTACAGTTTGCACAGTTAACAGAATGTTCTCCTAATATGCAACTTTGCACACTAAACAGAATGTGCTTTTTATCTGCGGCTAGGCACAGTGAATGGAATATGTGACTTTGATATTTTACAGTTTGCACAGTTAACAGAATGTTCTCCTAATATGCAACTTTGCACACTAAACAGAATGTGCTTCTTAACTGCAGCTACGCACAGTGAATGGAATATGTGACTTTGATATTTTACAGTTTGCACAGTTAACAGAATGTTCTCCTAATATGCAACTTTGCACACTAAACAGAATGTGCTTATTAACTGCGGCTCGGCACAGTGAATGGAATATGTGACTTTGATATTTTACAGTTTGCACAGTTAACAGAATGTTCTCCTAATATGCAACTTTGCACACTAAACAGAATGTGCTTTTTATCTGCGGCTAGGCACAGTGAATGGAATATGTGACTTTGATATTTTACAGTTTGCACAGTTAACAGAATGTTCTCCTAATATGCAATTTTGCACACTAAACAGAATGTGCTTTTTATCTGCGGCTAGGCACAGTGAATGGAATATGTGACTTTGATATTTTACAGTTTGCACAGTTAACAGAATGTTCTCCTAATATGCAACTTTGCACACTAAACAGAATGTGCTTTTTATCTGCGGCTAGGCACAGTGAATGGAATATGTGACTTTGATATTTTACAGTTTGCACAGTTAACAGAATGTTCTCCTAATATGCAACTTTGCACACTAAACAGAATGTGCTTTTTATCTGCGGCTAGGCACAGTGAATGGAATATGTGACTTTGATATTTTACAGTTTGCACAGTTAACAGAATGTTCTCCTAATATGCAACTTTGCACACTAAACAGAATGTGCTTTTTATCTGCGGCTCGGCACAGTGAATGGAATATGTGACTTTGATATTTTACAGTTTGCACAGTTAACAGAATGTTCTCCTAATATGCAACTTTGCACACTAAACAGAATGTGCTTTTTATCTGCGGCTAGGCACAGTGAATGGAATATGTGACTTTGATATTTTACAGTTTGCACAGTTAACAGAATGTTCTCCTAATATGCAACTTTGCACACTAAACAGAATGTGCTTTTTATCTGCGGCTCGGCACAGTGAATGGAATATGTGACTTTGATATTTTACAGTTTGCACAGTTAACAGAATGTTCTCCTAATATGCAACTTTTCACACTAAACAGAATGTGCTTTTTATCTGCGGCTAGGCACAGTGAATGGAATATGTGACTTTGATATTTTACAGTTTGCACAGTTAACAGAATGTTCTCCTAATATGCAACTTTGCACACTAAACAGAATGTGCTTTTTATCTGCGGCTCGGCACAGTGAATGGAATATGTGACTTTGATATTTTACAGTTTGCACAGTTAACAGAATGTTCTCCTAATATGCAACTTTGCACACTAAACAGAATGTGCTTCTTATCTGCGGCTACGCACAGTGAATGGAATATGAGACTTTGATATTTTACAGTTTGCACAGTTAACAGAATGTTCTCCTAATATGCAACTTTGCACACTAAACAGAATGTGCTTCTTATCTGCGGCTACGCACAGTGAATGGAATATGTGACTTTGATATTTTACACTTTGCACACTAAACAGAATGTTCTGCTAATCTGAAACTTTGCACACTAAACAGAATGTGCTGCTAATCTGAAACTTTGCACACTAAAAAGAATGTGCTGCTAATCTGCAACTTTGCACACTGAACAGAATGTGCTCTAATCTGCAACTTTGCACACTAAACAGAATGTGCTGCTAATCTGCGGCTAGGCACAGTGAACAGAATATGTGAAGTTTTTTTTTTTATATCTCTGCCCCCCCAAACAAAATAAACTGCTGCCCCCACACACAGTAGTCCTAAAAAGGACTTTTGGGTCTTTTTTTTTACAAATTCGCTTTTCTTCTCCCTACACTGACTTTCCCTTCCTATCCTCATCTCTCCCTGGCTAAGACTGAGCCGAACTCGCTGGTCAGGTGCTATACAGCACCCGATCACGGGTTCTGGCCAGCCAATCAGTGTAATGCCAGCAGCCAACATGGCTGCTGGCATTACACTGATGTCAGAGCCTCCCTGCACGTTTAGTGGCTGCGCAGCAGCCGCGAAAAGTGCGGGGAGGAGACCCGAACATGGCGGGCGAGCACATGCGGTACTCGTACGAGTACCGCCATGTGCCGAGCAGAGCGATGCTCGAGCCGAACCGAGCTTCGGCCGAGCATGCTCGCTCATCACTATTAATGATTAACACACTCGTCGGGTTTATCCAAGTATTCTACTTCCATTATTTTAGATCCATTCTCCATATTGTGCATACCTGCAGTAGACAGTTTACAACCCCTTTTATGTGTGTGTCTGTCCCTTTTGTGTGTGTTTGTATTATTCCTAAGGTTCCCCTTCCTCTATTTTGTGTAAATTGTCTACCATCCATTTTTTTTGCAGTGGCTACTTTCTTGCAAGACTTCCCTCCCTCCATGTTTGTAGTATGCAGTTTACTCCTCGCCCCAGTGTTTGTATCACCTATAAAAGCTTCCCACCTGTTCTGGAAGAGCTTGCTATGTAGAAGGAGTTCCGCTGGAATTCCCAAGTGAGACTTGAAACTTAAATGAGTTGTAAAACATCAGGGGGGAGATTCATTAAGTGGTAATAAAGAGGTGATAAAGTGGAGATGAATTCTGCAGTTTATCACTTCCCCAATTCCTATGTTATTTTATGGAGCCTATTCAATAAGATTTCTTTAACTCTGGAGATCTTAGTGCATAGGCAGCCAAAAAAAGACAATGATATAAACAGTATCAATGGTTGAAGATCTTGGGATACTCACAATCAAATGTATTACCGGCTTGTATATAGAGAGGCCGGGCATGAAAGCCAGCGGGAGATAAAGGTGTTTGTTCCCCACAAACAAAGAGACCACACAGGATGGTGCACAGAACTGGTAATGATGTCTACAATATCAAAATAAGATGCTTGGCAGACCAAAAAAACTTTAATGGTTTCTTACAAAAACATTTTAAAAGAACCTAACATGTTTAGTGATCTCCTTCCCACATCATCAGAGGACTTAATTCCCCGCTAGCTTTCATACCGGCTTCTCCATATATGAGCTAAAATACATTTGCTTGTGAGTTTCCCAACATTTTCAACATTGATAGTTTATATCATTGTTTTGTTTTTGGATCTCCTCCTGTGCACTTTTCCTTTGGAAGTATGGACATTGTGAAATATACAGACAATTGTCTATCTTGCAAAATGAGAATGTTATAATGAAGGCTGAGTTTAAAAGATTGACAATGGATCTGTGCCATGCACAATTACCAGTTTTTCAAGCAATCAGTGGCTATCTGGAGAGAAGGAAGTCTGGACAACTGTTAGCACTGGTAGAGTAAGTGTTTATCACAGTGCCCGTGATTGTTTACTTGTGCTGTCAGTCAGGTGTGTGTACTCTCCACTGGCCACCTGTCTTTTGCACGCCCGGGATTGCCTTTATAGACTGGGCTGAGGCACCCTTTGGTTGCCCTTTCGTGGTGTCTCTATGTCAGCAGTCACCTGCCTTGTACCTTTTCCCTGGGCCTGTTTCGCTTTGCTACCATATCAGCATTGCTCCTGTCGCCAGTGCTTCTCCTGCATTGTTCCTGCTCTGTTCCTGTCCTGGTTGGCGGTGCTGTCATTCCTGTTTCCTTTCCTGATCCCGTGCTGCTGCTGTGTTCCTGCTCCGTTCCTGACCCAGTTGGCGGTGCTGTCGTTCCTGTGGTGGTCCTGGCTTATCTGCTGTCGCTGCTGGTTATCCGTCTGGCTGCTGAAGTCACTATGGCGACATTCTGATCTCTGTGCCCTCCATGTTCACCGGTTGCTGATTCCGCTTGTATAGAGCCGGTTGGACATTACGCTTATTATTTGAATGCTTCATGGTATGCAAGAACAGCTGAGCAACTAAAAGAGTAAATTGTATCTGCAAGCGAATGATGCTTCCGGCTTGTAAACAAAGGTAAACTTTATAAGATGTCTTACACTTTATGCACAAGATAAAACAGAAAAGTCTGTAAAAATGGAGAAAAAACTTCCTTTGGTATATTAGTCAAAAGAGAAAAAGTAAAGGAGGCATTAATGTGATTCAATTCAGAAAATGGTAAATATGTGAAGAGAGATAAGGAAATAGCTGACTAAATAATTATTTCTACTCAGTCTTCACAGAAAGCTGAGAAGAAGGGGACTCCCCCCATTAAGTAGAGGAAATGTTAATATTACACCAGAGGTAAAGTGTGCCTTTTTTGCATATGATACACATTTTCTGCAACAGGGTTGACTCTAGAGATGAGCAAAAATTTTTGCCTCAAACCAAAATCAGTTAATAATCGCATTTCCCTCTTGGTAAATAATTTCCCATGAAAATTGCCATTTTCCCACTTTTTTCTCCTAGCTCACTGCATTGAAATTAATGGGAAGAAAAATGTTTCCCCACCACATGAAAGTTTTCTTTACTTTTCCTGCATTGAAATCAGTGGGAAGAAACATTTTTCCCCACCACATGAAAGTTTTCTCTACTTTTCCTGCAGGCATATAAAAGGGTTTCAGGCTCTCACAGCATACCATTCTGTGTTTGTGAGAGGAGAAAGCAGAATGTTTTTGAGCTAGAGAAGAGGCAAATAAAAGGAAATTGAAGCTTAGTTTAGAGAGTCTTTTAGGGAGGACATTTGTTATCTATATTATAGGAGTCTGGGGGCACTTTGAGGGAGAAGAAGGGAGGAAGGAGGTTGACCCCAAATACCCCCAAATTCAGTGTGACTGACTGGCAAAACACAGACAGCTGGGGTCCAATTTGCTTGCTGATCTTGCTGTTATTGTCTTTATGCTGGGGAAGCCTTGGAAAAGAAGTTGTTGATTTTGTTTTTCAGTTACAGTGGGTTTTTTTTATAGATAAGATAGGGTGGACAACTTAAAAATAATAATAATAAAAATGAAATACAAATAAACAAAAAATAAATAAACAAATAAATATATTAGGTGACAGACAGATGACTGGGAGCCGACATTAAGGGTTTTGTTGAGTGCTAAGGCAAGACTTCAGACTCTATCAGCTGTGTACTGTAGAGAGTAAAAACATACAAAGTAGTTGAATAATGACCAGCAAACACACAGTGAGCAGGGGAGGGGTAAAGGAGGAACAGTGTAGGGACGTAGGAGTAAAGTGGTACTTCAATAACAAACTGAAGCCATGGTTGCTGCAGCGTGTGCAATAAATGATGATACCTTGCCTCCATGGAAGATGCAGTTTGTCAAGGTCACACCAAAAGTTCCACCACCACCTGTGCCAGTACAAAAAAAATGTAGAACACTGAAGACAACAGCAAGCCATATTTTAGAGTTGATGATGGCAATGGCACAATGGAGGAAGGTGTAGCTGCTGAACCAACTACTGCATCTGACAGTGAGACAAACAAGCATCAAAACACTTGCCCTCAAAGTAGTAGCAAACCTTGTGAAAGTAAAAGTAAAAATATGTTGTTAGACACCTCTGAAAGTTTAAAGGAATATAAGTGTAGTGTGCAAGAAGCAGCAGGTGATGCTGTTGCTGAGTATGACCTAATAATGACAGATGATGATGATGCAGATCTACAATATACCCCTCCAGCATCCTCCTCTTCTTCAGATAAATATGAAGTTGAGAATGAGAAAGAGAATGACATGGCCTGAAAGTTAGCAGAAAGGCAAATTCTCAATCTTCCACCACTAAAAAAGAGCACTGTGTCTGTCTATAAACTGTTTGAGAAACCCATTGGAAACTCTGACACTGGACAAGCAAAGATAGCAAAAAGTACACAGTCATCCTGTCTGTCATCATCCGCATCATTGTCCCTTCCAAGTCCCACTCAGTTACACACACTTGTGTTGAGTAACCAGCAGTAACAACAACAGCAACACAGGTTATTAACATCCACAACCTTAGCTATGATGAGGGCCTCTGCTGTTTCTGGAGGTGCTGCGCCTTTGACACCTAGTAGTAGTATCAATAGAACTGCATCTACCTCTAGCCCCAGTAGTAGCAGCAGCCCCTCAGGAACCCCTCAGTCCATGAAGTCGACAGTAGGGAGATACTTAATTCAGGATCCAAAAGCTATGACAGAGAAAGCCAAGCCAAATGTATTAACAATAGCACAGATGAGGAGGAGGGATGTGAAGAAGGGTCGCTACCATCCAGCAGACTTGGGAGAATTGTTATAACCAATAAGTAATCTGTATCAGTAATCTGAGAAGGATAGCTTAAACTTGACACAAACATAAGAATAGTAAAAATCTGCTGTAGGAATATCTATCTATCTATCTATATAGACACACACATTCATCAATCACACCATGCCAGCCCCCACCACTACTGCCACTTTTTTATCTCTTGACATCATCATGAATATGTGGCATTGTCATTTAAGCAGGAACACATTTTTCAAGGTATACGTTGCTGTAGGACTCCCAGCTTTGACTTTCAGACACTTACTTTTTCCAATGCAGCCCTCAGACACAGGGGTGGGTGAAAAGTGTGAAACATTTCTAGCATTTGTTCAGGAGATTCATTTTAATCATGGTTCACATCTGCTGCTCAGTCAGAGACATTTCTCTCAGTAGTGGTACTCTTCCGTACCCACTAAGGCTAAAGGGGTTGTGATCTTGTTGCAACGCTCTCTTCAATGGGAGACAGTCTGTTTTTTTTTTCCTAATGAGGGACAGGTGTCATTCTTGTCCGATCTGCTACCCAAGATGGACACCTTGAGGGCTAGTGTGTAGGGGGGAATTTTAACTTTGTGTTAAACCCCCCGTCGGACTGTAATCCCCCTCTCTCATCCTACCCTGTCTCTGTCCTTTGCCGCTTTTCTATGCTGCTCTCGTCCCACCATCTGCTGGACGTCTGGCACCTGGCGAATCCGTCAGGGCAGGATTTTACCTATTTCTCTTCTGTTCATTCAAAGTATTCCTGCATTGACATGTTTGTGAGTGATCAACACTCTCTGCAATATCTACGAGATCAGTCCATTGGCCACATTACATTGTCGGACCATAGTCCGATCAATGTTACCCTCCATCTCCCCGGTAGTGTTTGAGGGTACTCATCTTGGCAACTTAATGAACTGTGTCTGGATGATGATTCCATGGTTGAGGCAGTGTCACAGGGCATCTCTGACTACTTTTCCCAGAATCGGGATTGTGGAGTGCCTCTACCTCTGGTGTGGGAAGCCCACAAGGTGACTATCTGAGGCGAATTCATTAAATATTGGGCGCGTTGGAAGAAGGCTAGGGATGAACAACTTGCTGGTCTCTTGGGTCGGCTCAAGGTTTTGGAGCACATACATAAGCCCAGTTTATCTGCTGACGATGGTCGTGAATTGGCGCGTCTTCACCACAATGTCTCACACTTTCATAAGTCTGTGTCTATCAGATCATATCAGTGGTCTAAATACACGTCTTATGTTTATGGTAATAAGTCTGGTAGGGTGCTGGCAAGTCTTGTCCGGCGCCGACAGCAATTATCTCATGTCTGGCAGATCTGGAATTCTGTGAGGGATATGAGTATACGCTCTGATCATGTAGCTGAGGATTTCAGATCCTTTTACACTGACATCTATAATCTTCCTAGTCCTAATGAGCTTGTTGAAGTGGACACAGGCAGAGATGTGATGAGCTTTCTGAACCGTTTTTTCCCTAACTGTATCAATGAGGAGGATGCTAGGTTACTGGAGGAGGCATTTATGTTAGATGAACTCCATGCAGCCCTAAAATTGATGGTGTCGGGGAGGAGCCCGGGGTCTGATGGTTTTACTGTGTCATACTACAAGAAATTCAGGGATGTACTCTTGCCTGAGATACTGTTGACATTTAACTCGATCTCTGGCTCCCCTCCATTTCCAGCACAGACTTTGGAAGCACACATCACGGTCATCTCTAAAGAGGGCAAAGCCCCTTCATTGTGTGCTAATTACCGGCCAATTTCACTACTAAATGTAGATTTGAAGATTTACGCGAGGTCCTGGCTCACAGGACCCAACCTCTTCTTCCAGACTTCATTCATCCGGACCAGGTGGGCTTTGTAAATGATTACTCTGTTACATAGGCTTCATTCCAAACAAACTCTGGCCGTTTTGCTATACTTTGATTCCGAAAAGGCATTTGACCTAGTTTATTGGCCTTTCCTTAAGGGGGTGTTGATTTCTTTGGGGTTGGGGCTATGTTGTCTCCAGCGGATTATGGCTCTGTACAGTATCCCTTCGGCGAAGGTGAGTTTAAATGGTGTGCTTTCTGGCTCATTCCCTATTTCAAATGGGATGAGGCAGCGATGTCCTCTCTCCCCTCTTTTGTATGTCCTGGTCTTGGAACCACTATTGAATGCTCTCCCCTCCTCCCCGGATGTTTGTGGGATTCTGGGATTGGGTGGAGAGTATCTCTTGCCGAGTTTTGCTGATGATATCTTGCTCTCGATTATGTCCCCCACCACATCCTTGCCAGTGGTGATTGATATTCTACGGGAATATGGTTCGCTAGCCGGCTCGAGGATTAATGACTCCAAGTCTGAACTGTTAGATATTAACTTGCCTTCTGAACAACATCTGATTTTACAGGCTCGGTATGCATTTTGTTGGGCTACTGACTCGATCACCTACCTGGGGGTGAAGCTGACAAGGTGCATTGGCGACATTTTCCGGTGCAATTTTCCTCCACTGCTGGATACCTTGGCAGTGGACCTGGAGAAATGGCGTAATTCTTTTATTTCTTGGTTTGGCAGGATTGATGTCCTAAAAATGATGTTTTTACCTAGGGTTTATTACCTATTTTAGATGCTCCCGATCTTGATACTTTGGGTATTCCTGTGAAGGTTACAGGCACTGATGTCTTCCTATGTCTGAAATGGGAAAAAAACCCAGGTGTAGTGGGACTTTGTTGACTTCTCCTAGAGCTTCTGGGGGTTTGGGTCTCCCAAGCTTTGTGAGTTATTACGAGGCATCTGTGTTGACCAGGCTCTCGGATATTACTCAGGGGCCCTGTTCAGCAACTTGGATCTGTGTGTAGCTGCAGGACCATGCTCACCTTGACCCGCTGCAATTACTTCTCTTGCCGTGCAGTCGGATCCCATATTGAGGCTGCCTGTTCTGGTCAGAGTGTTGTTGGTGTGGCTGCACTGTTGGATCAGGGGACAGTTTGTGCCCTGGACACTGCCCTTGCTGTCCATCTTGGAGAATTCAGATTTCCCGCCAGGACTGGCAATTGGGGATTTCAGGCTGTGGATGGCAGCAGGACTGACTCGAGTACAGAACCTTGTTGTTGATTCAAAACTGGTGGCTAGTGCCGTACTGCGGGAATGTAACCAAATAGCTGATTGTGACCAATGGAGATACCTGCAGGTTCAATACTATTTACTGGAGATTTTAAAAAGTGGTAGTCTGTCTACAGATTTATCTCCAATGGAAGCACTGCTGTCCTCGCCCACTATAGGGATTAAGACACTATCAAAAATGTACCATATTCTTGTGAATCGAAACACAGAGGCACCACCTAGATTTGCTGCAGCTTGGGCACAAGATCTGCGTATCCCCCCATTTGTCTGAACTCTGTTTTGGTCCTCTGTGCTTGTTCAATCCCGTTATTTGCCCAGAGATACTCCCTCCCAAGAGGGTTTTTATAAGCTGCTTTCCAGGTGGTATTTGACGCCTGACAGGCTTTCTAAGATGTTCCCCAATGCTTCTGAGATATGTTGGAGGTGTGGTGGGGAAAGGGGCATGATGGAACATGTCTGGTGGTTTTGCACCAATATCCAATCCTACTGGCTGCGGATTAGTGAGGCCCTGGTAAGTTCTTAGGTTTCCAGGTCACACTGGACCCCTTGTTGAACCTCTTTGCAAACCATCAAACCATCTCTCTCTTTCTCTCTCCATTCCTCCTCCACTGCATCTGTCGGTTTCTGTAACGAGTGTGGGGAGGTCCTAGTACTCGGCCTCCCCTGGTTTTATTGATGTTTTCGGACTTTTGCAACAGACCTTGGGTGGTGGGCTGCTTTCTCTCTGCTTTCCATGCCTATGATTCTCCCTAGTTTGTTATTCAATATTAGTTACATGTATGATATGAGTTTGAGTTGCCTATGAGCCATCCAGTCTGAGACAGCCAAGAGGCAGTCTATGACTTTATCCTGAATATCAGAAGTCATTCGAGGTGCAGATAAATAACTCTGGGTGTCATCTGCATAGAGGTGATATTTGAGACCAAAGGAGTTAATAAGATCACCAAGTGTTATTATGTAAAGAGAGAACAGAAGCGGCCCTAGAACAGAACCTTGAGGAATACCAACAGAGAGTTGGACAGGAGAGGATGAAGAGATGGCAAAGGAGACACTCAAGGATCGGTTAGTTATATAAGAGGAGAGGTGCCTCTAAAGCAGAGTCAGATTGAGAGAACCAAGTTTTGGTTATAGAAGGTAAATTCTATGTACAATTCTGGAGATCAAAAGAGATCACAATCTACATGTAGAGAGTGGAAAATTCAGTAGTAATGTGTTTGTAGATGCAACTTTACAGGAAGGGTCACAGACTCATGGATCAATATAATTGTGTATTTTCAATAGACTGCAAATTGGGCAGACTGAGTGAGCAGATGGTTCTTTTCTGCCATAAAAAGCTATGTTTTCCAGGGGCAGAACTGACTATGATCTAAGATGCTTGCTCCTCATGCCACTGGTTATTTCAATTTATTATTCAGTTTCATATCCCTGAAATTTCGCTCCAACAAGATTTAGTTGTTTGCTTAGATACTCATGCATGGTTACAGGAGGAGGTCCAGACTCAAACATTCTAAGAAGATCACAGCTGTTAAGCAAATGCAGTCTTATGCTCTCCGGAGAAATTCTGCCATATCAGTGGTTTACACATCCCATGCCCTCTGTGTGGTTCTTTGAGACTTGAGGGTGGCTTCTCCTCTGGGCCTGACTATCTTCTATCATATTCCTCCTTTGACCCTGACCAAAAGGTTAATGAGAGGGTGATACATCTTTTGGATATGGAGTCTAAGGCAAATTAGCAAATCCAGTTCCCAAAACATATATGACAATAGTGAAAGAGAAAGTGTGCAACAAAGCACTTACGTGCATTAGTCTTTACAAATACTTGAACTTTCCAACAGATGTTAAAGCTGATATTAAAGCCACAGATAAATGGGAAATAATTAATCTATGAAAGGATATATCACAACTTTGGCAGCTTATTCCCTTGTGTAGGAAGACAAGAACACTACTAACCAACATCTAGAGCAAATAATGGCATGCAAGATCAGACAGCTAATCTGTTGCTCTCTCTAGTTGATGATTTGGACAACAGAAGCAGAACGTACAGTATCCAATGAAGGATTTTCCATCATTTGTCCTTGCAAAGTATTGAATTGATTCTTTACAACACATTTTTGCTAACCTTTTGGGCCCTCCTTGAAAATTGATGATGCCGATAGGGCTCTCAGACCTCAATGCCCTCCAGACTTTCAAACTAAGACATAATATGGTGTATGTCTACATTTTTTATTAAAAATGGATTATGAAGCAAAGTAGAGTCCAGGGGGAAAAAATTTAGAGTTTCAGTGATTAAATAATGACCTGTTTCTCCATACGCTGAGACAATGTCGGGCATTACAACTGCTCACTGATCACCTGAGTAACATCGACAGGAAGAAAAAAAAGGGGTTTTCCCTTTAGTCTCTCAGAAACCTACAGAGGCACATTAACTATCCTACAGGAAAGAGAAAAAAGAAAACTCACAGTGCTAACTCACCATAAAATATCCATATAATAAATAGGATGTTAATATGAATATAAAGGTAAATATATAGATGGCAGCAAGGAATGAGAGGGTTCTCCAGTCCCCTAGATATTAGGCCAAAGCCCAGAGTGCAACGGACATGCAATATGACAAGATAATGAGGAAAATAAAAAAGATTTAAGTAGAAGACTTACCCAGTGCACAACTGCATATGGGGCTGCACTATATGAATACTTGTATGGAAGAACTGTGGGTCATTTATATGCTTCCCCACATGTCATGTGAGAGATAGTTAATACCAAACAGTCAGAGTGTTTGCAAGCTGGGACAGGCTAGGAAACCTTGTCCTTAAAGGCCAAGTGTAAAGAAAAGGAAATAATTAGTGCAATAAAAATAATAATGTACTTTACTTATTGATTAAATAGGAAAAAGTGAAAAGCTGTTATAGTGAGCGAAACGAGAGTTGTGTACAGCAAAGACAGAAAAAAGAAAACTCACTGAGCTAACTGACCATAAAATAGCCATATAATAAATAGGATGCTAATGTGAATATAAAGGTAAATATATAGATAGCAGCAAGGAATGAGAGGGATCTCCAGTCCCCCATATATTAGGCCAAAGCCCAGAGTGCAAGCACAAACAAAAAAGACAAACCTGTGCTCCTCTATAAAAAGTGAACACGTGTGCCCCGTAATGAGCATAAATGATATTTCTTGGTAAATAAGTGTGCCCTGTATTGAGCGTACATAATATTTCATTGTGGAAAAAGTGAGAATTTATTCCCAAAAATTGGCCAGTTCATGTATAAGCTTGCCAACCCGCCAAGGTATCTCACTTTGCGACAAGTCCTACTCTAATACATCTATAAAGCCCTATCTACCTTTAAAAATTCTCTGAAGAAATGTTGTAGTACATGCATTAGAAGGGGTCCCTTTAAATTATATTTTGATGTTTTTATAATGCTTGTGGGGCCCAGTGTATTGCAATTAAAAAAAAGGACATACAATATGACAAGATAATGAGGAAAATAAAAAAGATGTAAGTCCTTTAGGATTTCTGTACCGGATCTCAATCCTCTGCATACACCCATCGGTCAATCCTTTCAGCAACCTGGGAATGAGACGAGAGCATTGAAATATGGACCCTACAGTAAAAGAGCTAGAGCCTCGGGGGATATTTCAGATGGGGTCACTGTATCCTTCACTATTTTTCCCCTCACTTGACCATCCTTTATGCATAGCCATTTATGGCATCTGGTACATTGACTACATTATCAGTCAATGCCAAAGGCCTCAATAATCCAGAAAAAAAGAAGTTTAGCACATTTATAAGCAAATATATGAACCAAGCCACTCAGGTAGGTATACCAAACAATAAATCGGGTCTGGAAAAAGTCAAGTGTCCCAATATAAAATATTGCTTGGATGATCATTGCGGTGATTTACTAACAACACACATTGTTTTTATTTGTAATAGTTTAATATGTTTTTTATATTTGTATATTTGTATTGGATCCGGGTTAACAGGGGAGGAGCCTAGTGTTTATAGACATACCTGTTTACTAGGTGATCTTACCTATGAGTAAGGACCATCTGGTTTGAAATGCGTTAGGTGTTTAACGTGTGTTTTGTTTGTCACTATCGTATCTCCATCATCTTGGATGGAGCTATGTTGCAGTTCTTGTATGTTGCACTTCTGAGACGCTAATAGATAGGGAACCCACATTGCATACTTCAGTTGCTCTCTTATGCCTTTAAATCTAGGTATCTATGAAAACTATTGCTGTCCTGAATTAAATACTAAATATTCCATTCCTATAGCATGCATTTTTCATATACGTTCAGTTTTTAAGGCAAGAAATGTTAGCCATTCTCACCCCGGCACTCAAAGGTTTAAGAAAAGTTATTAGGTGGGTATATAGGGCTGGGCTGACTTTGACATCCTATAACCCATTAAATGTTATTTATGATAAATGGCGTCTATAGCTGCAAAACGCGTTAGTTTTGTGGTTATATGTTATTATATTGTTGTATATTTTTTATTAAACATTTTTATACTTGAGGAGCCTGTTGCTGACCATCTTATTTTTACATCCTACTATTGGAGAGAATCTGAATGGAGACGGGTTAGATTTCTCCGCATGCGCTATTTGTCAACTGGTACTTCGTTGACAACATCTCTTGCGAGCACCCACTGATTCATTCTACTTATTCTAAGTAGTCCACAGTATCACACTATTGGGAGCCCTTTTTCTTTGTTTTCTTTACATGGTTTGACACTTGGGAAAGCGGACTTTGAAGGAGCTGCACAGTCCATTTGTAGGATAAAGGGGCCGAGTTTGGGGAGGCCTATGCTAATTCCGCAGAGGTTCTAAAGCTGTTTGCCATGTAGATAGCCAAGCAGCATTTTTCCTTCTGAGTATTACTCACTACTGTGTTTCAGTGGTGGTCCTTAGGTCAATGGATTCAACACAAGGGGTGCCTTGTTTGTGTCTCTTTTCTCCCTGTCCATTTTTCTATAAACTTTTTGATTTTCAGAGAGAAGTTAGTAATGCATTGAACACTCCTCCAACAAGCAAGTGGTTATGAAAAGTAATAGGTTGCTTTTGAGGAAAAAACCATCAGAGAGAAGGGAGCATAGCAAGACATAGTATAGCCCTCTGGCACTCAGAGGCAGTGGAATAACTATAGGGGTCGCCTCCCCGGCCTCCACCTGCGACCCCCTCGCCTGGCTCCTGCAATATGCTGATCTCCCTCTGGCAGACCGGAACTCTTGTAATGCAGAGCACTGGGAGATGACATCATCTCCCAGCACTCTGCATTATTGAAGCAGACTACGCGGGAGAAAAGGTATGTGCAGAAGGAGGTGCAGACCTGTACTCTGTTATGCCACTGGACCACCAGGGAGGTAGGAGATGGGGGCAATGTGGAGATTGAGGGGCATTGTGGAAGAGGCAACGTGGAGATTGAGGGGCATTGTGGAAGGGCAATGTGGAGACTGAGGGGCATTGTGGAAGGGGCAATGTGGAGATTGAGTGGCAATGTGGAAGGGGCAATGTCAAGATTGGGGGGCATTGTGGAAAGGGCACTGTGGAGATTGGGGGCAATGTGGATATAGGGGCATTGTGGAAGTGGCAATGTGGAGATTAAGGGGCATTGTGGAAGGGGCATTGTGGTGATGGGGCATTGTGGAGATTAGGGGGCAATATGGGGGTGGCCAATGTGGTTGAGGGGGCCAATGTGGTCGGGATGGGCCCATGGCAATTCCTGCACCAGGGCCCTGTGGCTTCTAGTTACGCCTCTTCTCAGCGGAAAGTATGTAGGCAGCTATATGGGGCTGGTTTAAAAAAAGTTTTAGTATCATAGACATGAGCAATGCATTATACCCCAATGGTACTAAAATAGTTAACAAATTAACAGGGCAGATGGGGACTGGTTGGCTTAGAATGCACACTTCACTGGCATTCAAATGGTTAAGAAAATGGATGCTGGCTTTAAAAAAACGTTTGCACACTTCTCTGGCCCTTAAATGGTTAAGAAAAGTAAGCAGGCAGCTATATGGGGATGGGCTGGCTTAAGGCAAAAAAATGACCAAATATTAGAGAGGTGAGCAATGCTTAATAGAGATTTTTGTGAATAAAAAAGCAAATAGAAATTAATGATTTGCTGTTTGAAGGAAACTCAAGTAAAGTAAGTCCTTCTGATAAATTAAGAGTAACTTATTCTTAGGGTATATTTCTTTAAATATAGCAATATGAAAAACCTGCAGAACATTCTGTTACTAGAAAGGCAGATTGAAAGCGATTAAGATTTTAGATTGTCCTTCCATTTTTGTTAATATGAAACACTATGTTTTATTTATTTATTTTTTAATTTTTTTTGTAATATTCCCATATATATGTGTAACACTTGTAGGGAGTTTCATGAAACCATCTCTCTTTGAGCATCTTAATGGAAAGGTGGTCCAGCGGCCCACTATGAACATTACTGTCCTTACTGTGACAGTGCAGTTTTTTGTAAAAAGAAAAGTTTGAACTGTTATACATTTCCAATTCAAAGCTCCTTAACCCATTTGCATTGCAACCTACTGCAAACATCTCTTACACTCAAACTGAACATAACATATATGTTTCTTTCATAAAGTGTGTACTGATCTTTTAGATTTTATTACAACAAGACTAAATGGTTATGGTTGTTCTATATATGTATATGTGATGCTTCTGTTTCTATAGAAAACAAAGTGTCAGCCTGTGTATGTCACTCCAGTGGAATTGGGTGAAAACATTACTCACACCTTGATGTGCTCTTGATGTGCACCTATTATTTACAGTTTCCACTGAAGTTAAAATGGTCACCTTAAAATTCCTTTATATATGATTTCAATATGTCCATACATAAGCCATATCCTATAATATAAAAGGTCAGATGTATGTTTGTCCAATGCAGTTATGCGCAGTAGAGACAGCCCCAATGCACAGAATGCTGGACCCGTGTACACAGGCTTTTGCACTAATAGCTATATATTTTCAACGTGTTGCTTTTTTTAAAAAAAGCATATGAATGTACTTATTTTAATTATGACAATATCCATATTTTAAGGTGAGCAGAGGTCACCTTTTAATTCAGGAAGCTTATGAAAATGTATTACTGTGGGACTGCACAAGAGCCACACTTCCTGCAATAGGTGTATCTTTTAGGCACAAATGCTTCCCTGGGAAAAAATGTGTTATTTAAGTCTAGGCTGCGCTGTGAGTTCTGGTGGACCATAGGGGAGCAGAACAGGATCAGAAAAGTGACCTTACCCATTGTTGGTCCCACAAGAAGAAACTGAACTGTGAGACTGCAGTCCTTCAGTGAATCCTCTTGTCCTGTGCAAAGCAGGTCCCCATAGAAAACCCGGGACATGCGGTCTATGGAGGCTGTGCACACAACTCTCAAATATTGCGGCTGAGAGACACATATTTCCATGCCTAGTTAAGTTCAGGAGGTCAGTTTTCTGTTTTGGGGCTGCACAGTGCAGCCCTGACTTTTTACTTGATCTGCTCCCATGGAAGCAGGCACAGTAAAATGCAATAATTGATCTTTAAAATGGTAGACCATTTTTTCATCATTTTCTGAAAAACCTGTGAACTTCCACATACATTTCACTCTGCAGTCATTACTGCACCATACACTGCAGTGTACTCCTCCCTCTCCATATGAAAGTGTTGGGCTCTGGTACAGAGGAGAAAGGAACATAACAGGACCTAAAACAATTTTGGGAAAGCAAATGCACCATAAGATTTACCACTGGTCTCAGTGGGGATTTTAGCTTATTGATCCATCACTTGATCCCTAGACCCTCAGTATGTGTAATAAGCAGTAGGAGGGAGGGAGAGAGTGACCTCGTATAGAGGTTATGATGTTTTAGGAAGCAAGAGAAGACAGAAGAGCTTCTACTCCTAACCCCTTTTTTCCCTTTTTTTTCTCTTTACCTCTGGTATGTCATGCCACAAAAAAAGTAGACATATCAAGCAGATTACTCACCAGGTATCAGATGATTCTACTCAATACAATATGCCTCTACAACCTCTTAAGTACCTCACTAAAGAAGACTTAAAAACACTGACTACAAAGGATGACCTTCAGGCTTTATTAATCCGCATGGGCAAACCTATTAAACAAGATATCAAAAAATATATCTCAGTCCTCAAATCTGATATAAGGAGTCTGGAAATAGGGTAGTAATATCACGGTGCCCGTGCTCCCCTTGCTAATTTCTGTTAGTCTATACTGTGCTTTGCTCCCATTGGCTATTCTGTGTTTGTCCCGCCCAGAATGGCCTTTATATACTGGGCTCTGGTGCCCCTCCAGTGCCCTTTCGTGGTGTTCCTGTACCAGTGCTTGTTTCTGCTCAGTGATTCCCAGTGTACTGACTTGGCCTGCCTGACTACTCTGCATCTCATGTCCTGCCTGTGTATCGACCAGGATTGCCTGACCATTCTTCTGCGCCTGCTCCTGTGTACCGACCCGGCTTGGCTGACGTTCCTGCTTCTGCATACCGACCTGGCTTGGCTGACGTTCCTGCTCCGGTGTACAGACTCGGCTTGGCTGACGTTCCTGCTCCGTGATTTGACCCGGCTTGGTTGACGTGTCTGTGTGTCAAACAAACCTTTACAGTATGAAAGGGCCCTCTGAGAAAGGTACTGCATGGGTTAATGGTCTTCAATGAGTGTAAACAGTCCCATGTGAAGAGAGGTCTGTGATGGAGCTCACTCCATATAGAGAGCTTAAGGATACGTAACACCCAGAAATAGGTTAGCAGAACAAACGTGAACTGCCAGAGCAATATCAGGAATAGAGCAACATATGACACTGCCGTAGCAGTAACAGAGACCAGACCACTTGCAATCTGCAGGAGCAGTAACGGAGACAAAACCAATGGCACACTGCCATAGCAGTAATGGAAACAGGCCACTTGCACTCTGCAGGAGCAGTAACGGAGACAAGACCAATGGCACACTGCCGTAGCAGTAACTGAGGCAGGCACTTGCACTCTGCAGGAGCCGTAACAGAGACAAGGCCAATGGCACACTGCCGTAGCAGTAACGGAGGCAGACACTTGCACTCTGCAGGAGCAGTAACGGCCAATGGCACACTGCCGTAGCAGTAACGGAGGCAGGCACTTGCACTCTGCAGGAGCAGTAACGGAGACAAGGCCAATGGCACACTGCCGTAGCAGTAACGGAGGCAGACACTTGCACTCTGCAGGAGCAGTACTGGAGACAAGGCCAATGGCACACTTCCGTAGCAGTAACGGAGACAAACACTTGCATTCTGCAGGAGCAGTAACGGAGACAAGGCCAAAGGCACACTGCCATAGCAGTAACGGAGACTAGGCCACTTGCACTCTGCAGGAGCAGTAACGGAGACAAGGCCAGAGGTACACTGCCGTAGCAGTAACAGAGACTAAGCCACTTGCACACTTCAGGAGCAGTACGGAGACACAATTGCCTGATGGATAGAAATGTCGCCAAGGCGACACAGAGGCTGCCAGAGCAGGAAAGTCAACCAAGCCTGGTCGAATCACGGAGCAGGAACGTCAGCCAAGCTGGGTCGGTACACAGGAGCAGGTACTTCAGCCAAGCCAGGTCGGAACGCAGAAGCAGGAACGTCAGCCAAGCCGGGTCGGTACACAGGAGCAGGCGCAGAAGAATGGTCAGGCAATCCGGTTCGGTACAGAGGCAGGAGACGAGATGCAGAGTACTCAGGTAGGCCAAGTCGGTACACTGGGAATCACTGAGCAGAAACAAGCACTGGTACAGGAACACCACGAAAGGGCACCGGAGGGGTGCCAGAGCCCAGTATATAAAGGCCATACTGGGCAGGACAAACACAGAATAGCCAATGGGAGCAAAGCACAGTGTAGACTGACAGAAATTAGCAAGGGGAGCACAGGCACCGTGATAAGTAACTCTTGAGGAGGCACAAGAAACATCCCTATCAGATTACCATACTTTCCGCAAACAATTACTGTTGCAGGAGAATACCATAAATCAGATATGGATGCAAATAAACTGTGATGGTCAGACTAGGAAGCTGCCTGGGTTGAACTTTGCAGAGTGAAATCTCTACAAAAAAGAATCAGACTGCTATTAATATGATAAAACAGAAACAACAAGAAACAATACAGAAAACACTGCTTGATATGTTGCAGTGAGCAAGATGCTGGAGTAGGCTGCATGTGGAGCGTAGCTGGCTGGCAGTGATTGGTCTTGGGCTGCCTTGTTGCAGCCTAAATTTACAATGGAGAAAACACTCACAGCAAAGTGTAAACAGCAATAGCCGTATCTTTATTAATGAGATGAACACATGCAACGTTTCGGGGGACTCAATGCCACCCTTCTTCAGGCATAAAAATCAATCACCCATATCACGGTATATATACATATAGTACACATCTATCCACCAATCACGTTGTAAATTCCCACATACATAATTACTAAACAAATTACTATCCTATTAAGGGAAAAAAACTCTGTAGCAGGGATTGCTAGGGTACATAACAGTATGCATAACAACAATGATCAGCAATGATGTATATAACATGTAATGCACAAAATATAAAAACAATATAAATTGTTCCAAAATAACAGCTGCAGTCCATCACAGACTGCTGAATCAAATAGCCTCTTATAATCCGTTCTCCATAGCAGAGTCCATGTTACCTAGATTACAAAAAACATCTCAGGCTAAGGTCCATAGCAAAGTTCATATTATCTAGATTATAAAAAACATCTCAGGTTAAAGTCCTCATTTAACCTTTTGGGTTTGTGGATCCAATTTGTGGATCCAAAAACATTCACGTTGTAGTAATAGTCTTTGTATATTTCCACCTCTTAGTGGTAATTTCACTATCTATAGTACTTGCCAGCAAAGTTGTGATATATTGTGTTTAATTTCAAAGAAATGTTTTGCTACTGGTAATGACTTCCCCTGTGGGTTAAAATTCCAATAGTGGACTTATTCATTAAGTCTGATTTTGATCATTCTACTAGTTTGTCCAACATATCCAAGGCCACACAGACATTTCAACAATTAAATAACAATTTTACTGTTACAGGTGCTGAAATGTTTCATTTGAAATGCCATGCCCTTGGATGGATGTAGAACCACATCTTCTATAATAATGCCTGTACAATTCCCACAATCTCTTCATGGATATGTCCCATTTTAAGGTTTAGATAGAAAGGTTTGCATAGTTTTTATTTCTTTAATGTCATTTTTAACAATGTCACCAATGTCACTACCCTGGGATTGTATTCTACTCTTTTACCTCTCAATTGTTTTTCTTTTTACCATTACCTACAGGCTGCTGACCTTATTTGCCCACTATCTTAGATGTTACATTAATCTTTTGTTACAATGCTAAAGGATTACATTTCCCTCCAAAAAAGACTCTCCTTTAGTGAGAATGTAAAAGATTAGGCAGCCATATATGTTTTTTCAGGAGACTCCTTATGACAGGAATAGGTTGCCTCCTCGAAAACATAAGCACTATACCCACCACTATCTAAGTTCTTCTGACCTAAAAAAATAGAGGTGTTGCTATCATTATGAACAAACATCTACCACTTGTAAAATATGAAGTCTGTGAAGATTTGGAGGGTAGATATATTTTTGTCAAGGGTAAAATAGGCAACATGAAACTGACCTTAGCCAACATCTATGCCCCAAACACTAATCAAATACCCTTCCTTTCCAATGTTTTGGATCACCTTAAAATATTTCAAGAGTGCATGGAATTTGGGGAGGAGAACTTAACACTCCACTAGATCCAATTTTAGAAATCCACATATTTTATTAAACTCAAAAACCTTTTTGCACATCAGAGCTTTCTAGACCCCTAGTGATTGACTCATGAATTTGACAAAGATATACATATGTGTCTCATGTACATAAACTATATACTAGGACTGACTTTCTTCCAATTAGACAGACTTTTATCCATAATGTCATCTCCACGAAAATACACCCGAATTACATGGTTGGATCATGCCCCCATAAAAATTGTACTTGCACTTCCATTGAAGTGCCTTCTAACCTACACGTGGAGATTAAACCATAACTTACTGAATGATCCTACTTTTGTCAAACAGATCAAACAATGTATAGTAAACATTTTCTCTTTGAATTATAACTCTGTCAATTTGGTAACTAACAAATGGGGAAACTATAAAGTGTGTGGTGTGAGGGGAATTAACAAAAAAAGAATTGGAGGAAATGTTCCAATCTATAACTAGTTTAGAACTTAGATATAAAAATACTAATGACCCTGACACTTTAAGAGATTTACAAGATCTCAGGACTAAAACTAAACTTTTTCAACAAAAGCAAATTTAATGAGCATGGTAATACATGTAGTAGGCTCATGGCTCAAATGTCCAAACTGAACACAAACACATCCCCTGTCACCCTCATACAAACACTGTCTGGTCAAATTACTAGAAACTATCCTAAGACTGCGAACACATTCAAATCTTACTAAAGGGACTTATATAACATAAACCTCCCAACAGTTCAGTCTCAGAAATATAATATTAATTCTTATATTCTAGACTCTACAGTCACTAAACTTATGGTTAAACAAGTAGAAGACCTGGAAATGGATATTAATGACCGGGAGATAGAATTAATAATACATCAGATGCCTTCCTGGAAATCTCCAGGACCAGATGGTTTGCCTTTATCTTTCTATAAAATATTTTTTAACTTAGTGGTTTATGTGTTAGGATTCTCAATTCCTTTCCCTCCTTGATCAACTGTCATCCAACCCTATCAAAGGCTCGTATTACAGTTCTTCCCAAAGAAGGTAAAAAACCTAAATTATGTTCTAGTTACAGACCCATCTCACTTATAAATGTAGATATCAAGATTAAAACCCTTGATTCCTCGTCTTGTGCATGGGTATCAAGTTGGTTTTGTGCCAGGAAGGAAGGCCAGAGACTAAAAATAATAAGTCTGATAGAGCATCCTAATTCTTCTGATATGGAATACCTCCTACTTGTTATTGATGCTGAAAAAGCATTTGATAAGGTTGATTAATATTTTTTGGACTCCACACTAGAACATATAGGTTTGGGGATTAAATATTGTAACTTCATGATGGTCTTATATACAAACCTGTCTGTATGAGTTAAAGTTACTTATTATCTTTCACAACATTTTACACATTACAGGTGTATGTACTTGCCAAATATTGAGGTACCTTGATGGGGTTGACAAGCTTACACAATGTTTGGACAAACTTTGGAACAAAATCCTCATATTTAGTAATATGGTAGTATTATATATGCCCAATACAGGGCACACATTTGTACCTTGTATAGAGAAGTCAGGTTGTCTTTTTGTTGTGCGTTTGCAGTTTAGGTTTCAGCCTCATACTTGGGGGACTGGAGAACCCCTTCATTATCTTCTGCTATCTATACATTTATTACTTTATTCTTAATTACACTTTATTAATTGTATGTACGTATTATGGTAAGTTAGCACTGTGAGCTATTATTTTCTTCTTGGTTTTGAACATCCCCTCTGCTCATTCTAGCTGCTTCTTCACTTATTCTACTTAATCATTAATTTAACACACAAATATTTTATTGCACTTTTCTCTTTTCTATATTTAGAGGCCTTTAAATATATGGCTATTGGTCTGTCTTGCTTTTGGCTTGCATACACCTTGTCTGTTTGTAATTAATTATGCCTCATATGGCCAGTGGGGGTGGGAACATTTTGCCTTTAAGAAGGGCTGGTGGATCCACAGTCCTCTTGGATGGGAACCCATTAACTGGCAGCCTATAATTTTTTTTTATAACAGGCAAGTTTTTCTTCTACACCTTTTTAAACTGTTGTATGTCTTTTGTTTTTAATTGAAAACATTGGGACCCCAAAGCATTAAAAACACTATATTTAAATGGTCCCCCTCCAATGAATTTTGAATTTAGATAGGGCTTTTACAGGTACATTATAGTAGGTACTTGCCATATATTGAGTTACCTTGACTGGGTTGGCAAGCTTACACACTGGTTGGCCAAAGATCAGGTTTTGTCTTTTTGTATTGTGTTTGAACTTTAGGTTTCTGCGTAATACTTGTGGGACTGGGAAACCCCTTCATTTTCTCTGCTTCTATTTATACATTTATGACTTTATTGTTATTTTCACTTTATTAATTATGTGTATATATTATGGTGAGTTACCACTGTGAGCTATTCTTTTCTTCTATCTTATTTTTACAATGACTTATTCAGAAACATCTTCCTTGTAGTCTGACCGACTTAGGTGCATTTTGTAAAGTGTTGAATTTCAAACCAAACCTCATCAAATCTGAGGTACTAAACATAAACATTCCAGATGAGAAAATATCTAATATTTAAGCCTTAGCTCCCTTTAAATGGGCCAAAGACTCCATCAAATACCTCTGGATCCAGTTAACCCTTAAGGTAAATCTACTTTTCTCAGCCAGCTACAAACCACTCAAAGAAAAAATTCAGAAGGAAATCTCTTCTTTATCCAATCTCTTTTTATCTTGATCTGGCAGGATAAACTTAATTAAAATGTCTACCTTGCCAAAAGTTCTTTATTTTTTCCAGATGATACCTGGGCCCATCTCTATCATGTTTTTAAAATCCCTCCAACAAATAATCATTTTATTTGAGGCCAAAAGCTTGCCTGTCTTAAATTCTCAACTATATCTCAAAATAAAACAAAGTGAGGTCTGGGTGCCCCAGATATTACTAAATATTATCTTTCTTCTCAGCTACTAAATATTGTACTCTGGTTTAAGATTGGCACAGATAAAAGACAGATTCTATTCAGCCGTGAGTTAAGTGGCTTGTAAAAACTTTCCTCCATTCTTTGGCAAAGGGACCGGCCAAAAAGACCAAATTCCCACCTCCTTTTACTGATTAAATCTAGCCTTTTCATATGGAGGAGAATTACCCATTCTTCGAATACCATAACACAGTCGTATGCACCCTTGCACTCTGTATCTGATATTACTCTAAAATCACTGGGAATAGATGAGGACCATCTTGAGTCCTGGAAGCAAGAGGGATATCTAGTTCTATACCACCTCTTGGATAAGCAACATATTTTGTCTTTTCAATCATTACAAAGTAAATTAGGGCTACACTCAAATGACGAATTGCATTATGATAAACTGATATCGTTTCTCACTACTTATAGAGGCCACAGCCATCTATATATACCCTTAACTGATTTTGAACTTATAGTTTTCAATTCTCGAAAGCTTATGCATTGTATATCGAGATTATATAATATACTCAGAGAAAATTAGACTCCATTCCTTTCCCAGAAGGATCATTGGGAAAATTAGTTAATTAAAGATATCTTCCCACAGGATTGGAAACAAATGTTACATACTTCAATTTCTAGCTCTAGTAACTCACTAATTGTCTAAATGAACTATAAAATTATCACAAGATAGTGCAGAACACCAGCCATATTGCACTCTATTTATCCTACCCTTGATCCAGTCTGCTGAACAGGATATCATGCTCCATATTTGGTGGTCCAGCATCAGACCCTCTCCAGGATTAAACACATTACTCAGATTAACATTCCTAATCAACCATTACATATTTTACTTAATTTGAATCCTAAAAATCTATACAGATGCCCCAAAAATGGTTACCTGCTTGTTCATTTGTTGAATTCAGCAAAGCAATGCATCCCAATGTTCTGGAAATCTCAACACATGCCCTTAATATTGGATTGGGAGAGAAAGGTATGTCACATGATGATTATGGACAAACTAACATTTAGATCTGAATTAAAGGGACAGTAATACTTCAAATGTAAAAAAAAAATATGTTGTAGGGTTTATCCCCCTGAGTAAAACAAGAGTACCCCCACTGCTGAAAGGTGTTTCATTCAAAAGTTATTAATTTTCAAAGTTGAATTTTTTAGGTGCAATATCACAGTGGCCTGAAATTGTACAGTGGTGCTGCTGCTGCTACTGGTCCCGGGACCATAAATCTCCATAGGATGGTGTAGCAATAGCGCCACTGTACACTTTCAGGCCACTGTGATATTGTACCTAAAAATTCAACTTTGAAAATTAATAACTTTTGAATGAAACACCTTTCAGCAGTGGGAGTACTCTTGTTTTACTCAGGGGGATAAACCCTACAACATATTTGTTTTTACATTTGAAGTATTACTATCCCTTTAAGTGCTAACAACTTTCTAGATATTTAGCAACTATGGCTGAACTTCATATTCCAGCATTTATCACTTTTATTTCAAAATTTCCTCCTAAGACTGGCAGAGAAGGTCCTGACCTGTTATTTGTATATTCTCTCTCAACACACCTTTTGTTTTTTTGACATTCCCTTTTCTTCCTTCTCTATCTCTATTCTCTTGTTTTCTCTGTTTGTCCATACATTGCCTGCTTTTTTTGTATGAAAATATGTACACGATCCTGTGTTTTATGACTCTGATATGCCAGATGTATCTTATTTTATTATTACTACATGCAATATCTCTTTGTGTCATACATATCTCAATGTCTTTTTACCATGATTTTTACATGTGATGTTTTGGATAAAACTCCAATTAAAATACATATTATAAAAAAAGTCTCATTTATTTAATTGGGATTTTGCTAATTTTTGTTAGTTCCCTATAGTGCAGCTGGTTTTCTCCACAATTACTCCAGTTCTACTAATTAAAACAGCCTCATCAACATGCCTTACTGACTCCTTCTAGAATAGCTATTACCTGCTAGAATGTTACAGATGTAAAATCAGGCTGCAATTGATAACAGGAAGTTGACATTAAACTGAGAGTTAGGAGCCATGCAATAGCAGTTTTAGATCAAAAGTATAAAGTATGATTTTTATAACATTATATTTATTTTAGAAGTATTTAGAACATATATTAAAATATATATTTTAGAGACTCATTTATTATAGAAAACAGAATAAAAGTTTATAAGGTGGCATTTTTCCTTACTGGCTTTGAAGGCAGTGTGAGCCAACAGCACTCTCACTGGCCTCAACGCCACCTGTGTACAAGTGGTATGTATTCTTAATAAAGGGTGCCTTTGTTGGAGTTGAGAGTTACACTTTTTTCACTGCCTTTAATCCTTTGAATACCAGAGGGGTATGCATTGCATTGCATTTCTCATCCCTCTGGCACTCAAAGGGTTAAAGCCACTAAGGGGAATGTGTTTAATATGCTCAGGTAAGGGTGATTTTTAACAGTACAATAGTCAAGCCATAAACGTATTTTGGATGTAGTCTGGTAAAGTTTGTTTCCCTACAGTCTATTCACTCACTGTCTTCAATGCTTTCAATTCCAAATTAAATTTTAACCCTCACCCATCCTTTCACCTTACTGACCTATCACACTTACAGCATGTCTTTAATCTGATGAATTCAAGAGACATTCCCTCCATACTTTCACAGGTCAGTATGACTGAAATGGGTTAAAAAATTAAGGATAGATCACAAAAGACAGCTAGGGGGGAGTATATAAAATGCTATATTATTATAATAACATTAATTTAGATATCAAAAATATTAAAAAATAAAATCCCATTGTTGCTTAAATTAGGAAGCCAGTTTTATATAAGAATCTACCCTTAAATGGTCACTTATTCAGTCTTCTGTTATCTGCTTTTTTATGTCTTGCTTTTACAGAGCAATAACTCATGAACTATATCTGTACTTCATTAATATTCCTTGACTTACTAAACTGAAGTATTTCCAGATACTGTTTGAAAGTATGCTACATTTAATAAAAATATATTTAGTATATATGCTAATGTGCACTAAAATTATTTTATTAACTGATGTAGTTACAGAAGTATGTCATTTATGCTGCATAATTAATTTATAATTATATACAATTATGAGTCTACATATTCCTTACACAGTTGCATGGAATTTGTAGTGATTAGAAACAAACTAACTTCATCTAAGTCACATTGAAATGTGTTTCTAATTTATAAATTCTGCAATTTTTCAATAAAAGTTGGTGCACTTTCTCTGATCCATTCTCAAAATACGGAAGTGCTTGAAGCATGACCACCTGCAATAACAGATTACTGTTGCCTTAAATATTACCATATACCTACAATGTGGAGGCGTAAAACTTCTCTAGAAAAGATCTTTGTTATTTTTCCTTAAAGAAAAGAAGTGATCCCAAACTAAAGCTGGTTTTCAGCAGCCTCTCTACAATCCAATGCAAATGGCATCAAAGTCTAATGAGAACCTGTTTGCGGACGCTGGAACAAGTCCAATGTATACTATTAGCATACTCTAAGCCCCTTGGGACATGACTCATATAAAAAACACAGAGCTGTCATCAGATGGCTGGTGGCTCAAATAAATCAAATTTACTTTGAAAATTGAGGCATACCAAAATTTTATTGGGTGAAACTCTGGCATTTCATACAGCCAACTTGCACAGATATATTTTTATTACTTACAGCAGCTTAAAGGTATGCTACCAATCATATGCAAAACAAGAAACTATTGCAAGTTATATGTTTTACTGTGTGAGGGTGGGAGCTGTGTTTAGAAAGTAATACAGAATATTTTCATAGTAGTGGATGAGAGAATTGTGGCACCAAAGATTGAACTTCAGTGTTTGCATTATATTTCAAAAGTATGTATTGCTTTATTATGGGTGTCGCTAATTTTCAAAACAGATTGTACCAAAGCATTTATTGGACCAATATTAATGATGGTTGCTTTTGTAATCATTTAGAAATCTGTTACGTGGATACCTTATCTTGAGCTGAGAAATAAATATGTAATAAATGTAAATATAAATTGCTTCAAGCTAAAATATGATACATAGTGCTATCTTCAGATTTTTATATATCTGCTATTAAGAATAAAGAAATGTTGATGGTCCTCTCAAGCAGTGCCCCATGATACTGTATCAATAGTGAATATCAATGTCTCCAGCCCGTTTCATGGTTAACATACTTCCATACTTCAACATATTGAACTCCCTAAGGAAGTACGTTAAGTATGAAACACGTTGGAGACATTGATGTTCACTATTGCTACAGTATCACATTGCACTGTTTGAGAGGACCACCAACAGAGGTCCAATCCCATTGGCATTGCAACAACAAAAAGTAACAGCCCACACTGAAAGGAAATCCAGCTACTGGAGAGGCATGCTCTTGCAGTATATTAATATACGAACATACCTTTGCCCCTAGTTCTCCTACTTGAGAGGTCAGATCCTATACCACCACTTGTAATGATAAATCGCAGACCGGCTCCCGCAGTGACCTGTATTTCAGTGGTAGCTCCACAAGAGCAAGCACTGAGGTGTTCCCTGCAGCAAGTAACATCGGAAGCGGGGTGAGTGGTGCAGTTATAATAGCAAGTGCTTTGGTGTCCCTCGCCAAAGGGACATTGTAAGCAGAGCGTTGGTAAGTTGAAAAGTAGGCCCTTACATCTTTAATTGTTGCTTATTTCATCATTGGCACAATATAGTTAATCTTATGGAGACCAATAGACTGGAAAGGCATATTGCCGTTTATTAACCACATTGACTTTCATATTTGGAATAGATCCATGCACGATCATCCAGTATTTAATTGACTTTTCAGCCAGTTGGTTTAGAATATTACTGTATCTATTTGGCTATATTTATATTTGTATTTTAAATATATACTTTGTTTGGCCTTGTGTGTTTTATACATTAAATAATATATCCATATACATTTTATGCTCATGAGTCTACATTCTGTGTCTCCCTGCCTCTGAGAGGATTTGTGTGCAGGGCCATGGGGTGGAGTTTCTAGCCAATTTAGCTGGCAATTCACACTCCAGGTTTCTTTCCATGTCATTTTGCATCTCCATTGACCATCCGTCCTTTATGCATTTTGGTCAATAGTATAATATTTTATACTTATTTGTAAATATTGTATTAGACTACTTTATATCTGTCTATCGGTATACTACTTTTACATATACAATACAGAGGTATGAAGCGAAGGTTGAACTTGATGGACTTGTGTCTTTTGTCAACCTAATTTACTATTTACTATGTTATTTACAATATTGTATTCATTATTATTAGCATATATTTGTATGAGACACTTGACTTTTTATTATTTATTAGAACTTATCTAAATTATTAGTTTCACATTTATTGTAGCAGATATTCTTGGAGTCAACACACATCCTAGAATGGTGCCCACCATGAGAAAACATTCCTGACACAATAAAATGAACCCACCAGCAACCACACCTTCCCTTATATGCTTCCACACTCCTAGACTTCAATATCAGCTACTTCCTCAATTCCACCCTATCATCCCCTTGGAAGTCAGGTGACAAATCAGGGGGTAATCTTCTCCCCAGGAGATATGAATCAGCCAATACAGAGACAGCTAACAAGGCTCATGATTTAAAACTATCCATTGAGAATCCTGATGATAAATCCAAGTGTACACTGTCTATTGCCATCTCCCTGTACCCCCATTGTGTCTACTAGAATCTAATTGGTCTGTAATTGCCTGAGTCCTCATTACTACAGTTTTAATTTAGTGAAATTACACTTGCAATTTTCCAGTCATCCGTAACCACTTCTGTCAAGAGATTGTTTAAAAATGCCTAGTTGTAGGTGCTGAAAGCAGAGAAAGTCGTGTAATAAGCTTGGATAACTCTCATTTGTACCAACTGATTTATCAGCTTTCAATTTTGATAACATCAGTAATAACTCACCTCTGTAAACAGATTAGTGTCCATTGGTTTAACATTAACATTTCTTTTACTTAATGGCAGGTCCCTTTTTCCAAGCCTTCTGTAAAGACTGTAAAGTTATAGGGTTGCAGTGTTAAAGAGCAACTGGCATCCTTTACCCTGTACAGCCAGGTTGAACCACGTGTAAAGGTTGTAGTCAATGACCTCCAATATTTTTTTTCTATGGTGGCATACCCCATTTCCTGTTCCAATGGCTTGTGGCTGTGGTATGCCTCTGCCTGCTCTTTTCTCATATCAGATACCTGGCTAAACACTGCATCAAGTCCATCCATAGAGGCATCATCTCTCTGGACCAGGAAACTTTTGAATTACAGTAAAGCCAACATGAGAGAGAAACTGGGGGTTGATTTCAGATGGGTCAAGGTGACCTCACATTCGGGTGTCCACACCAAGATTTATGACTAGTTTTTCCTGGTAAGGTTCTGGATAAATTTTGGATAATAACCCTGGAGGGCAAGCATCTACTTCTTAGTCCAGGCAGTGGGCCAGTTTAGTATTGCCTCCAGCTTAATGGGTGCACTTTCCCCCTATGACCCAGTTATAGGAACTTGTTCCCCATCTGGCTCTTGTTAAGTTGTGCAGTCAGTCCAACTATGACTTCCAGATATGTTCAAGCACAGTGCCACAGTTTTTTCAGGAACTGGACTGCCAAGCACTGGAAGATTAATGGGACATTCTTAATTCTAAACAGGATCACAAGGAATTCATATGAGCCAAATAGGGTGATACATACTGACTTGGGTTTAGCCTGATCTGATGATGGGATCTGCTGGTATCCCTTACTGTGACCCATTGTGGAAATATACTGAGCCCTGACCAGTTGGTCTAGAAGACATCTAGTTGGCATCAGTAACTATTCAAACATTCACTTGTCAATAGCCCTCATAGAACTGGGTTGTGTCATCTTTTTAGGCACTGACATGACCAGGAAAGCCCACAGACTAATTGACAGCTGATGCTCCTAATACCAGCATCTTCTCGATCTCAGCTCTCATGGCCTATCTGACAGATGCCAGAACCTGATAGCGATGTTTCTGTACTGTGACCTATCTGAGGGTGTCTATCTGATGGCCAAGGAAGTCAGTCATGGTGGGGACAATGAACAACCCTGCTGGTGCTTCCATCAGGGAGTGCCACTCCTTCAGCTGACCAGAGTTCAGATTTGGGGAGAAGACTATATCCCCCACTGTCCTTAAACCTGTGGCTGTCACTAATAGGTCAGAAATGTCCCACTGTTCTAATTCCAAATCAAGTAGGTGGCTTATTGCCATGACCAGGGTTCTTCATGCTGTCTGGTCATACTAAGCTTTCCAGTTTGCCTGGACTGACCTGGGCTGGGCAAGTCAACTAATCTCTCCATCTGTTCCCTCATCTTCAGTATGTATTGTACAACCAGCATTCCTTCTTTCCTGATCTGCACTGCCCAATATTCCCTTAGAAGGGTTAGAGCTCCCTTGCCTTATGGCCATAAAGTAGCTTGAAAGGTGAGAACCCTATGAACTCCTGTGGCACCTCCCAGTACTCAAACAGGAGACGATGCAGATATGTTTCCCACTCTCTTTTGGTTTACAGAAATGCTTTCATCATTCCTTTGAGGGTGTAATTAAAGCATTTGCACAAACTTTTAGTCTGGGGATGGTAGAATGTTGTCCTTATGCTCTTATTCTGGCAACATTGCCACAGATTCTAGAGCAACTGAGACATGAAATGAGTTCCCTGATCAGATAAAATCTCCCCTGAGAACCCAACCTGATATATTCACCAATGCCTTTGCTACTTTTAGGGTGGTAACAGATGTGAGGGCAAAAGCCTATGGATAGCAGGTAGCATAGTTAACCACCATCAAGATATATTTTCCCTTGTCCCTTTACATCTTGATAGAAATCCAGTAATGTTTACAGCTACCCTCTGGAACAGCTTCCTCTGGTCCTAGCCTCTGGTAGCCATCACAGGTCACACAGCAGGAAGAGACTAACCTGGAGGCCTAAGGCCAGAAAAAGTTTTCATGCTCTCCCAATACCCTGGCTCCTTGCCAATGGTATGTTGTGGGCCAGATGAAACAAGAGTGCCTTATGGGCTTGTGAAGCAATGAGCCATCAGGTTGTGGACCGCGGTATAGGGAGAATAAGTTTTCTCTGGCTTAGTGACCTGATATAGCAACCCATCTGCCTAAACAATCTTAACCCTTTCTTTCCCTACTTCCACCATTTCTGTTGGTAGTCCCATCTGTAGTAGGGATGAGTCTGAGAACAGAGCTATGCAGAAAGTCTCTCAATCTCAGAGGAATCAGGACATTCCCAGTAGGTTGGAGCTGGAATTCCAGGGAGAATTATTTTATATGGGATGGGTGATGAGCCTTTTGGTGCTTAGTCAATGGCAGAATTGGGACAGTTGTCCTAGACTGGGTCAGAGTGCAGAGATAGACTTGTAGGTTAAGTGGATCATATGTTATACGTTTATGGTTAACACAAAAATAGCAAAATGAACTCTGGGGCTTATGAATTATTTAATGAACCCAAATATACAGCAATCTTAAATACCACAATCTACAAAATAACAATAGTTATTTGTGGGTTCTGCTCAAGTTAAATCTAACTCTTAAAGATCCTAACCATATGTAATAACAAAGCCTCAGTTGATTACCATAGTATTGTTTCTGTACCACAGCAGGGTCCAGTCTATTGTGGACTCATATATGGAGATGGGCAAAAATTTTCACCTCAAACTGAAACTGGTGAATAATGGCACTTCCCACTTGGTGAATAATTTCCAACTAATAGTGCAGATTTTCTGCTTTTTTCGCCTAGCTCATACAGTATTATGTAGAGGATGATTTGTTAAATTTGTTGTTAGAGGTCCAAGCCGTGAAGAAACATTGATTTGTAGGACTTAAGCTTGTTTGGCACAAGCCCTAAAGAAACATTGATTTGTAGGACTTAGGCTACAAACAAAAATTGTTTTATTTATTTTTTTTGTAGGCCTCGTTCCAGCAGGTCATGTCGTGTTGTTCAGTGGCCACTGGCCTGAGGTAGATGCGGAATTTGCGACTGCTGTTCTTGCTGCTGCAGAATAGGTGTGGACGAGAAGTGCAAAAAATTTCCCAAATGACTTTTCAGGGAAAACAGCAGATTTTTGCTTTTTTCACGAACGTTTTCTCTTTTTCTCCAGTGCAAAATTTTCTTCCTTTTTGCTTATTCCAGCAAATTTTTTGCCTATTCCAACACATTATCTGCTATCCTAATACATTTTCCACATAGTGTAACATATTTTTCACCTATTCCAACACATTTTTTTCTATGTTTAATATGGTGCAACATTTCCCAGCACAATATTACTTCTTCTGAGGGCTGTAGTGAAGAAATAAGTAGCTGGAAGTCAAAGTTGCGAGTCCTACAGCAACATATACCTTGAAAAATGTGTTAGCATGCATAGTGCCTTTGTCCTTTGCCCACAAATCTTACTTCCTGCTTAAGTGACACTGGCATGTATTCATGATTATGTCAAGTGATTAAAAAAAATAAAGTACAATGTACAATGTGGCAGATGTGTATGGTAGTGGTGGTTGGGGACTGGCATGGTGTGATTGGTGGGACCTAGACAAACTGCATCCACCCCAGGAGGAGAGGGATCATCATCATTTCTTGCACATGCTGCAGCAAATATTGCTGCTGTCAGTTTTTGCACTAACACTTTACTCCCGTGCCCCTGCGCTTCCTCCACCTTTCTCCCACTTGCTTGTGCATTTGCTAGATATTGCTCAAATACTTTGTGTGTTCTTACTCTCTACAGTCCACAACTGATGGATGGTGATGTCTTGCCTTGGCATTCAACAATATTCTCAATATCCTCTGCTGTTTATCAAGTCTGCCTCAGTCACAGAGCTCCCAGTAAGCCATCTAGTATATCTGTTTGTTTAATTATTTATGTTTTTTATTTTTTTTATTTTTTTTAAGTTGTCCACCACATCTTGGATCTAAGTACACTCAACATGACAGCGCACAAAACAAAAGAAAAAGATAATCTAAGTTTAATATGTTTAATAAATAAGAAAACCAAAAATGATAAAAATGCACTCACAAAGGCCCTTCTTGGGCTTTATGTGTATCTAGAGGGTCTCTCTCCCTTGTAGCCAGCGTACTGCATCCTCTGTCTCTCCTGTTCTCTGCTCTCAGATGTTATCCATTATCTCCCAAGTAGTCACTAGTCCAAGTTCTTACAGATCCTTATAACCTACTGTCCATGATAAGCTATGGGGCCTGATGACATTCAAGGATAATTCTGAATGAGGCTCACTGTGTCAAGTATGTTACCTTGTGGCAGGGTGCTAGGGAGCCAGTTTGGGGCCTTACAGGGAAACACGCAGAGGGAGTGGAGAAGTCCTGGTTTAATCAAGGCAAAGTGCCGTCTATCCCAAAGTTATCGCAGACACTATGTCTGCTTCTTCAGGGGAATGTGAGAAAGACTCTCACTTGGGGCAGGCACTGTGCCTGCCCCAAGAGAAAAATAGTCCCACTCTCATGACTTCAGGTCATAGGCATAGGGAACAGGTGGAGAAGAATGGCTTCTTTCTTCTTGTCCTACACATTCTCCTTCACTATCTGGGGCAGAGGATGATGTTGTTGCCATTGCTGCTACTGCCTTAGAATCAGCATTGCAGCTAGGACCTGGAGTGTTGCTGCTGCTGGCAAGTGGAACTGTCCTAGTCCCGCGTCACTTGTTGACCCATTCCCACTGTGTTCATGGTGGTCTGTGGCACACTAGCCTGCTCCTCAGCATCTTGCTGCCCTTGTATCTCAGCAGCAGCAGGAATTAGAGCAGTTGCAAATTCCATAAATTCCAAAAGCTCAGTGGTGGTGGTGGTGATGCCCATCCTCATCCCTGTATCCCATTCCTTCTCAGTTTGGGCTAAAAAGGCTATAAATGTCTCTGTTACAGTTACCTCAGTTCCAGCGCCGCAGCCTGTGGCAACGCTGGATGCGTCTTAACATCGTTTTTGCTTCTTCCCATGCATCACTCACAATCCCGGGTCTGGGTGTGCTTGGCGAGGCTATAAGCCGTCTATGTCCCCTGGTGAAAATATTTTGTCGCTCTAACTGACGCAGGCATGAATCGGGAGATGGACGCATCCTGGCGAGATGCGTCATCCGTGGGCGAGAGGCGACACTGTGACGCAGGGCTCTATTTAATGACTTGGTGTAGTTCCTCCTCCCAGCTACTTCCTGGGTTGGGCTTTAAAATGGAATTGAGTGCTTACTCAGTTGCCCTTGCGTTGTTGTTCGATACATTTCTATTTCCCTTGGGCTGTGTGTATGACCTGGCTTGTCTGTCCATCCATCCTGGTGCTGACCTGTGGCTCTGTCTGACTATTCTCTTGTCTACTCCCTGTGTATAGTGGACACCCAATCTGGCGCAGACCTGTGGCTCTGGCTGACTATCTGAACTGTGTATGACCCGGCTTATCTGGCCATCCAACCTGGTGCTGACCTGTGGCTCTTACTATTTTCTTGCTTACTCCCTGTACTTAGTCGACACCCAGTCTGGTGAGGGCCTGTGGCACTGGTAAAGACTTACATATCACGGTCCCCGTGATTCCCTGTCAATCTCTGTGATGATACCTGTGCATTGGAGGAGGCTGATTGGCCCGCCCAGGATGTTCCTTTATATACTGGGCCTAGGGCACCTGTCAGATGCCCTTTCGTGGTGTTCCTGATCCTGCGCTTTTGTTGCTGTGTTCCTGCGTTCCTGTGTACTGACCCGGCTCGTCTGACCATTCTCTGTTCCTGCTCCGTGATTTGACCCGGTCTTGGCTGACGTTCCTGCTCCGTGATTGACCCAGCTTTGGCTGACGTTCCTGCTCCGTGATTCGACCTGGTTCTGGCTGATGTTCCTGCTCCATGATTGACCCGGCTTTGGCTGACGTTCCTGATTCGTGATTGACCCGGTTCCGGCTGACGCTTCCTGCTCCGTGATTGTATCCTGTGTTCATGTGTATCCCTGTCGCCTACCGGCGACATTCTGAACTGTCCATAGTATCGCTCTGACTAATCACTTCTCTGCTAAGCTGAGCTGTGGCCTCCATTACCAAGCTGTCTTATAGCCTTGCTGAGCTGTTGTCTCCGTTACCGAACCTGCCCTATACCCTTGCTGTGCTGGTTGCCTCCGTTATTGAGCCTGCATCCGTACACTTGCCAAGCCTGTGTGTTTCATCTGAGCCAATTAACTCTTTCTGAGCCTGTGCCTTAGTGACCTAGCCTATCCTTTTACACGAGCAGAGCAGTTTCCGTTCCGGTGCTTGGTCTGCACCGTGGTTGCACCTCCCGGTGCTAGTGGCCTCTTGTTTGCTCTTGCAGTGTGTTGCTCCTTGACAGCACCAGTAGGGTGTCTCGGCTCTGGTCTCCAAGTGCTCACTGTGTTACGCTATCTATCGCAGGTGCAGTGTTGGTTCGTACTGGCACCCAAAGGGCGTTCTGGCTCTGTTCCCATTGGCACGCAGGGTTTCTTCCAGTTGCGAGTGCTAAGGGCTTTTCAGGTTCTAGTTCCGTTTGCTCCAGCAGTGGCTCTCATCCATTACATTCCTCTAAAGAGGTATTAGCTCAGCTCTGGTCATAGCTTTGCTTTTCACTTGGGCGTCCTATTATACAGCTATCTGAGAGTGATTCAGTTCAGTTGCCTACTACACCTTTCCTGTGCACCATCAAGAGACTGATATTAACTTCTGGGCGTTGGCTAATTACCATCACAGAGACTGTTCAGTTGCACTCACATTAACCCTTGTCCATTCATTTATTCTGATTATTATAGTGTGCTCATACGTATTTGAGTATGTACTACTGTCATTACTGTTTATGCCTGTCCTGGCCACCAGGGGCGCTGTCCTTTGATTTTATTTCAATAAAACTGTGTTTTTACTTTTAACCTTTGTCTGAGTGTCAGAAAACCGTAACATTACCTTCCTGTTTCACGGAGTGAGACTGGGCTTTCTCCCCGTTGCGTTCCTTAGGGGAGTTTTCCTTCATTAGGCTGATGACAGGCCTGCATCAGTTTTATCTCCCTTCTCACTACCACCTCTGGGAGATTCCTCGGCCTACCCACTGACTGCAAACGTGAGTCAGTTTGTCTCTTGCTGCATCTCCTGCTTGCTTTCCCGTATTCAGAAACTACAGGGGCATGTGCCTGTCTCTGGTAGAGGCTCTCTCCATTAGGCAGACTCCTATTTCTGATAGAGTTGCGGACCTATAGTGGGACCTCTACTTCCTCTCAGTGTTAATTCATACTTGTTCTTGCTATTACTGTGATTACTCTTCTTGTTATCTTTTTAATAAAGTGTTATTTTTTACTATACCGTTCTGACTCCTGATTTTTACTTGGCTAACCGTGACAGTTTGCAAGGACCATGAATACAGACGGTAGTAGTTATTCACCCTTTCAAAGCATCCTGGACAGGATGGAAACACAGGATTAATGTATTGATCAATTGTCTTTTGCCATGCAGACATTGCTGCAGTGCACGGAGCACCTCGAACAAATTAGTCCACAACTGGTGGCCCCCACTGCTCCCTCCCTGGAACCAGTGGGCCAAACCTCTCCTGATGCAGGCAACATCAAGAGGTTGTCTGGTTCCATTCAGCTTCCATAGCGGTACAGTGGTGATCCAGAGTCATGTCGTGGTTTCCTCAACCAGTTGAGCATATACTTCGAGTTGGTATCACACAAACTCCCTAATGAACGCAGTAAAGTCAGCTTCCTTATATATCTACTTTCTGGCAAGGTGCTGGCCTGGGCTAACCCTTTACGGGAGACGGATAAACCCATTGTACACAACTTTACGGAGTTTGTGAAATCTTTCAAAAGGGTTTTTGACATACCAGGCCGCGTTGTCTTGGCTTCCAAGAATCTCATGACCATTCACCAGGGCGCCCGCACAGTAGCAGAAAATGCTATTGAATTTCGTACACTAGCGGTGGAGGTAGGCTGGAACAACGAGGCCCGGGTAGCTGCCTTCTCCCAAGGGCTGTGTGATATGTTGAAGGATGAGATCGCTGCGTGCAAATTACCTAAAGAACTGGACAAGCTAATTTCGTTTTGCATGCTGATTGATACCAGAATCAGGGAGAGGCCCTCGTATAGGGAGTGTCTGCGGAGGCCTCCGGATAGATTTTTTTCTCATTTTTCGGACCCACCCTATCCTCCCTCGCCTCCCATGCCTCCTGGTCTGGTCCTCAAAGGTAGTGAACCTATGCAAGTGGGTACTACTCAGCTTTTGAAGGAGTAGAGGGCCTTCAGGAGGAGGGAGGGTCTTTGTCTGTACTGTTGGAGGTCTGGACATCTGTTGCATTCTTGTCCAGTTCGCCTGGGAAACGCTCGCACCTTAGATCCTGTAAGGGACAAATCTTAGGTGGCATATTGCAGTCCCTAGAAAATTTTTTGGATAAGCCCATGTTGAAGGTATGCCTTTCTTGGGCAGAAAGGTCTGTCACTGTACCAGCATTACTGGATTCGAATGCTGCTGGCTGCTTTATTGATGCAGAGTTTTCGGCGGAAAATGCTATTCCTTTGCAGCCTCGTTCATCCCCTCTGGCAGATGAAGCCATTGATGGTAGACCCTTGCTTCCCGCACACATTACGCATGAGACCACTTTGTTAACCCTGAAGTTTAACATGTGACATTTTGGCTTGGTCCCCGCAGTGTACTAAGTCCTGTCTTTCATGTCCGTTAAGACTGACCCATGTGAAAACCTCTGCTCTGCCAGTAGAGTATGAGACATTTAAGGAGGTGTTTAGAGAAAGCTGGCCCAGGACCACCACATAGGCCATACGATTGCTCTCTGGAGCTTATGCCAGGTACAACACCTCCTAAGGGCCGTGTTTATCCGTTGTCCATGGAGGAAAATAAAGTCACGGAGGAGTATGTTTCAGATGCGCTGGCTAGAGGCATAATTCAGAAATCCACATCCCCTGCTGGTGCTGGATTTTTTTTTGTTAAAAAAAGGACGGAGAGCTGTATCTATGTATTGACTTTCGTGGACTAAACAAACTGATGGCCAAGAATGCGTATCCCATACCTTTGATTACCAAGCTTCTTGACCACCTTAAAGGGTAAAACATTTTCACGAAACTTGACCTACGAGCCACATACAACCTTGTTCAAATAAAGGAGGGGCACGAATGGAAGACAGCTTTTAACACCCGGAGTGGGCACTATGCGTATTTGGTTATGCCTTTCGGTCTCTGCAATGCCCCAGCTGTCTTCCAGGAGTTCATCAATGATGTTTTACGAGAATTCTTACAAAGTTGTGTGGTAGTTTATTTGGATGACATCCTCATTCATTCTCCTACACTGGAGACTCATTGGGCAGTATTGTAAGCTGGAGAAATGTGAAATTCATAAGACACAAGTAACCTTCCTAGGTTATGTTACCTCTGCCTCCGGATTCACCATGGATCCACAAAAATTGTCCGCGGTAGTAGAATGGCCTCAACCTGTGGGACTGCGATCCAAAGATTTTTGGGGTTCGCGAATTACTACAGAAAATGTATTAAAAATGTTTCCACCATTGTCTGACCACTTATACCATGACGTGTAAAGGTGCTAAGACCTCTGAATGGTCCCAAACGTCGATTCTTGCTTTCAAAAGATTGAAGGCAGCATTTGCTGCAATTTCCAATTTTGGTTCATCCTAATCCCTCCCTGTCCCTGGAGATTGATGCATCCAAGATTGGATTGGGTACCCTGTTGTCTCAACGCTCAGCTCCTGGTGAGGCCTTACGTCCTTGTGGGTATTTCTCGAGGAAATTATCCAAGATGGAGATGGTATATCAAATAGGGGACAGAGAATTATTGGCTATTAACTTGGCTCTGAAGGAGTGGCGACACCTCCTGGAGGGTGAGAAATCTCCAATTCTGATCTTAACCGACCACAAGAACCTTATTTACCTTTCTGAATCTAAGTGCTTGTCCTCCAGGCAAGCCAGATGGATACTCTTCCTTTCCCGGTTTGATTTTGTGGTCTCCTATCTTCCTGACTCTAAGAATGTGAAGGCAGACACCTTGTCTCTTCAGTTTTGCAGCCTGTCCAGAAAGGAAGTTCCTCTGACTTCTATTATTCCAGTAGATAAGATCCTGGCTGCCATACGTACTTGTATTACATCTTCCCTGGGAGAAGAGATTCTGGCAGCCCAGGCAGCTGCTCCGGCTGAGAAGCCTGATGGAAGGTGCTTTGTTCCTGCTCAGTTGTGCATTAAGCTTTTGGAGACCTACCATACCTCAAAAATAGCTGGTCACATTGGCCATGACCAATTGATTTGGTCTTTGTATCGGGAATTCTGGTGGCCAAGTCGCAGGTCCAATTGTGCTGCCTTCACTGTGTCTTGCACAACCTGTGCCCAAAATTAAGTCACCTAGACAGTTGCCGGCTGGGTTGCTCCAGCAGCTAGACAATGGGGAGCGTCCTTGGTCACATTTGTCCATCGGTTTTATGGTCGACCTTCCAAGTTCCATGGGCTTCATGGTCATACTGATGGTCGTGAACAAATTCTCTAAGATGGCACATTTCATACCACTCAAGGGTTTACCTTCCGCACAGAAGTCTGTCATTTCTGGAGGTGTTTCTATGCTCAGATGGGCATCCAGCTGGCATTTTCCTCCGCTTACCACCCTCAGTCTAATGGTGTGGCCGAACGATCTAACCAAGCCTTAGAACAATTTCTCCGTTGTTACATCTTGGATCACCACAATAACTGGGCAACCTGGTTACCTTGGGCTGAGTTTGCCAGGAATTGTGCTGTTAACTCTTCCTCACAGAGTTCCCCAATCTTGGTCAACTATGGGTTTCAACCTTCAGAGACACAGGAGATTCCGGCTCTGGATGAGCATCTGAGGGTGCTCCGTTCCTCTTGGGTTCGGGTACAACATACCCTACGTGGTTCCATGCAACAGAAAAAGAGGCAGGCAGATCGCAGGGGTTTGCCGGCACCTACTTTCCAGGTGGGGGGAGAGGGTGTGGCTGTCATCCCAGACTCTGAACCTCCAGGTTCCCTGTAATAAGCTGGCTCCTTGATTCATTGGTCCTTTCTGTGTACTACACAAAATTAACCCTGTGGCTTATGCCCTGGAACTTCCTGCCAATATGCACATCCATAACTTTTTTCATGTCTCTCTGTTGAAGCCCTTGTTCTGCAACTAGTATACCTCCACTCCTGTCCATCCTGTTCCCGGAAGAGTTGCAGATCAGGAGGAGTACAAAGTATCCTGGACTCTCGTAAGGTCAGAGGGCGCCCACAGTACTTAATTCATTGTGACCTTTTTGTCAGTGTTTAGGAATAGATTGTTCTTTGCTATCCATCTTTCAGCTTCAGAAAAATCATGCTGTAATACGCCCTCCAGCTGTGATACATTTAAATTTTTGCATATATTATAGTGTCATCTGCATACATGTGCACAGATGATGCTTTGCAAACCATGGGCAGATCATTTATTAACATATAAAATAGAAGAGGGCCAAGGAGGGAGCCTTGGGAAACCCCACTTGTAACTTTGAGCGGAAAGGAGGTATTGTCAGCAATAGACACATATTGCATTCTGTCTAATAAATAGGATCGGAACCAATTTAGAGACTGATTACCCAATCCTGAACTTTGGAGTTTACTTATCAGAATACTATGGTCTACTGTATCAAAGGCCTTTGCAAAATCTAGGAAAATAGATCCAGTGATGTTACCATTTTCCTTAACAGTCTGGATATCATTGGTTAGTTTTAGGAGGGCAGTGATTGTAGAGTGATTTGAACGAAAGCCTGAAGGTGGGTGAAAAAACTGGTCCACCGGTAGTACTTATAAAGTTGTACATGGATGCATTTCTCTAGGATTTTAGCCAATGTGTGGAGTAAGGATATTGGTCTATAATTTGATACTACATTTTTATTCCCACTTTTGTGGATAGGTACAACTCTAGCTACTTTCCAGGCTTTGGGCATATACACAGATGACAGGGAGACATCAATTAGTGTTGTAAGAGGGTGGGCAGTGACCGAGGCACTGACCTTTAATAACATTGATGGTAGGGGGGGCGTGGCTAGCTGCGGACGAAGATGGTCGCTTGATCCCTTAGCTCCTGAGCCCTGACCCAGTATATGGCGCAATTCCCCGATTATTTTCACATTGAATCCCTAGATTACATGTCTGGAAGGCAAGGGTGCCGGTTTGCTCCCTCAAATGCCCCCAAAAAGAAATCTGGCGCTCAGAAACGTCGGGGTAACACAGTGACACACTACTTCACAGTTCCGGACCAGCCCTTGGAGACCGCTCCACACCCGCTGCAGACTACAGATATGGCGGCGGTACAGGAGAGTGGCGTTGCTCCTGTACCACTAGTACTCCCTGCTGATGCCCTGGCAGCCCTTCCGACTAAGGAGGACATGAAAATTATCGCAGATGGTATTACTGCGGCACTTCGGGAGGAGCTGGCTGAGTTTAGAAAGGGATAAAGAGACAGCGCACCAGAGATCTAAGTGTAGTGTTAGTTAGATATTCAGAGAGCAAGTACAAATAGATACATGTAGTATACGTGAGCGAGTGCTCTACAATAGGTATTAAATAAAAGTCAAATACTTTATTGTAACAGTATAAATAATTACATAAAATAGATATAGAAAATATGGTATATCTCTAAAATCAATATAAAAGTAAAGCAATAAAATAGTCCAGTAGTAAGCCACAGATGTGAAGTAAAGTAAAAGAATGTTACCACTAGTGTTGAGCGAGCGTGCTCGGCCGATGCTCGGATCGGCTCGAGCATCGCTCTGCTCTGCACATGGCGGTACTCGTACGAGTACCGCCATGTGCTCGCCCGACATGCTCGGGTGAAGAGGATCTGTGCCGGAAGAGGCACAGATCCGAAGACGCTCCGCTGGACCACCAGGGAATGGAGGTACGGGGGCATTGCGGAGATGAAGGGGGCATTGCGGAGATGAAGGGGGACATTATGGAAGAGGGGCATAGACTCTATGCCCCTCTTCCACAATGTCCCCCTTCATCTCCGCTATGCCCCTCTTCCACAATGTCCCCCTTCATCTCCTATGCCATAGAGGAGATGAAGGGGGACATTGTGGAAGAGGGGCATAGCGGAGATGAAGGGGGACATTGTGGAAGAGGGGCATAGAGTCTATGCCCCTCTTCCACAATGTCCCCCTTCATCTCCGCTATGCCCCTCTTCCACAATGTCCCCCTTCATCTCCGCTATGGCATAGGAGATGAAGGGGGACATTGTGGAAGAGGGGCATAGCGGAGATGAAGGGGGACATTGACCAGGCACCCTCCGCTCATCAGAGCAGGGGGTGCCTGGTTTAATGCTCGAGTGCTCCCATTCATTTGAATGGGGCTCGGGTGCTCGGCCGAGCACTCGAGCATCAGGGGGTGCTCGGTCAGAGCACCCGAGCATCGGGGTGCTCGCTCATCTTTAGTTACCACCAATACTAGATATGAACAGTGTGGCTAAATATAAAATGTAGTATGGTGGCAGTCCGAAGTAAACTCTAAGTAGCAATATATACTTGGAGACTGTATAGTTAGAATTAGGACATAATATAATAGGGAAGTGTCAGAAAACCCGCTGATAATAGAAGTCAGTATCAAGATGAATGGATATGTGGACGTGTGGTTAGAGGATGAGTGCCATCACATTCAATAGCCCAAAGAAACACCCGAATGTACGAGCTGCTTACCAGATGTATTCTTGCTCTGTTGGCGTGTCGGGTGATCTTTGCTTGATGGCTTCTGATGCTTGGGCAGTTTCGGTGTGTTATTTCCCTCTTATGTCGGATCGTGTCCACTTGACAATGTGTTGAAGATGCGGGCTGACCTGCATATGGGTCAGATGTATTCTTCCTCTATTAGTCCCTCAAAGTGATCTTTGCTAGATGGTTTCTGATACAGTCTCTATTCTTGTATTTTATCGTGTCCGCTGTGCGCTGCAATGTGCTGGAGACACGAACTAGCTTGCGTGTAAATATATATGATAAAGATGGTTTCGCTTCGTATGTGTACTGGTTCTCAGGTTCGCTGGTCTATATGTATATAAAATTCGCTATGGATTGTCTTGGGTTCAACGCGTTTCGGGACAGTGCTGTCCCTTCTTCAGGAACTTTTCAAAATTTGCAATTATGGCGCCAAATCGGCGCTTGTGCAATTTAAAGGGCTATTGACCAATCGGAAGGGGGAAAAGTCGTGCATATTGTGAATAAATAATTATCCTGCTAGCTTGATGTGGTTAAATCGTATGTTTAGTAGGAGGATCTATTGAGTAAATTATTTGTTATAGATATTTATTCCAACTTATTATGATAGACTGTTCCTCCCACTGGCATTAATGGATTTAGTCACATTTCTGGTGGGGCAGCGTGTTAGTGTGATACATTGAAACACAAATGTTTTTATAGATAGTATCCTCTCCAATAGGTTTGTTGGATCCCATTGGATGCGATATAATCTCATAGATGAAGCGTAATGTATCTGACCTAAATAAAGTGATTGTTAAATTAATGTGTCATAGACTAAAAAAGACACGAATAAGCGTAAGTTGCACCTATTGGTATGTTTGTAAGTGACTGAAAAATAGTTATTCCCTAGATGTCTTTGTATGATGAATATGTCTCTTAGTTTTCATAGCTTATGATGTGTATGATCGTTATATTATATTTGATATATTGTTTATTTTAGCGGGGCCATTTGGGATTTTTTCAGGCAGTTCCAAATGTATATTGTGGTATTGAGGCTAATGGAATTGATACAAGGGGATAGGACCCCTACTGGTTAAGTATAAGGAGCTAAAACCATTATCTTGAAGGTAGTCATATATGATACTCTATATTAGAAAACATATAGTGTCTCTAATTGGACTGGGAGTCCTGTGTATCTAAATAGGATTAAATTGCTATTACTAGTTTGGGCAGATAGATGGGAGAAAGGAGACTTATTCTTGATACTGTGTGAACTATAGAGATACAGTTATTCTCATAAATTATTTTATTACTTATTTGTTTGTCTTAAGTATGCTGTTTAGAGGGTCATAGGCACCACAGATCGAGCTCTTCATTCATTCCTTCTGGGTGCATTGTATGTAATTTAAAGATCCAGAAACTTATCCAGACACTGCAATGACTGCCCCCATTACAAAAAAATAGAAGATGTCTCAATAACAGGGATAGAACATATCTACCCCACAACTAGAGGTGGGGATCGCTTTCAACATTTGGCAAAAAAAAGAACGTTTCTGGATCTTTAAATTACATACAATGCACCCAGAAGGAATGAATGAAGAGCTCGATCTGTGGTGCCTATGACCCTCTAAACAGCATACTTAAGACAAACAAGTAATAAAATAATTTATGAGAATAACTGTATCTCTATAGTTCACACAGTATCAAGAATAAGTCTCCTTTCTCCCATCTATCTGCCCAAACTAGTAATAGCAATTTAATCCTATTTAGATACACAGGACTCCCAGTCCAATTAGAGACACTATATGTTTTCTAATATAGAGTATCATATATGACTACCTTCAAGATAATGGTTTTAGCTCCTTATACTTAACCAGTAGGGGTCCTATCCCCTTGTATCATTTCCATTAGCCTCAATACCACAATATACATTTGGAACTGCCTGAAAAAATCCCAAATGGCCCCACTAAAATAAACAATATATCAAATATAATATAACGATCATACACATCATAAGCTATGAAAACTAAGAGACATATTCATCATACAAAGACATCTAGGGAATAACTATTTTTCAGTCACTTACAAACATACCAATAGGTGCAACTTACGCTTATTCGTGTCTTTTTTAGTCTATGACACATTAATTTAACAATCACTTTATTTAGGTCAGATACATTACGCTTCATCTATGAGATTATATCGCATCCAATGGGATCCAACAAACCTATTGGAGAGGATACTATCTATAAAAACATTTGTGTTTCAATGTATCACACTAACACGCTGCCCCACCAGAAATGTGACTAAATCCATTAATGCCAGTGGGAGGAACAGTCTATCATAATAAGTTGGAATAAATATCTATAACAAATAATTTACTCAATAGATCCTCCTACTAAACATACGATTTAACCACATCAAGCTAGCAGGATAATTATTTATTCACAATATGCACGACTTTTCCCCCTTCCGATTGGTCAATAGCCCTTTAAATTGCACAAGCGCCGATTTGGCGCCATAATTGCAAATTTTGAAAAGTTCCTGAAGAAGGGACAGCACTGTCCCCACACGCATTGAACCTAAGACAATCCATAGCGAATTTTATATACATATAGACCAGCGAACCTGAGAACCAGTACACATACGAAGCGAAACCATCTTTATCATATATATTTACACGCAAGCTAGTTCGTGTCTCCAGCACATTGCAGCGCACAGCGGACACGATAAAATACAAGAATAGAGACTGTTTAAGTATCAGAAACCATCTAGCAAAGATCACTTTGAGGGACTAATAGAGGAAGAATACATCTGACCCATATGCAGGTCAGCCCGCATCTTCAACACATTGTCAAGTGGACACGATCCGACATAAGAGGGAAATAACACACCGAAACTGCCCAAGCATCAGAAGCCATCAAGCAAAGCTCACCCGACACGCCAACAGAGCAAGAATACATCTGGTAAGCAGCTCGTACATTCGGGTGTTTCTTTGGGCTATTGAATGTGATGGCACTCATCCTCTAACCACACGTCCACATATCCATTCATCTTGATACTGACTTCTATTATCAGCGGGTTTTCTGACGCTTCCCTATTATATTATGTCCTAATTCTAACTATACAGTCTCCAAGTATATATTGCTACTTAGAGTTTACTTCGGACTGCCACCATACTACATTTTATATTTAGCCACACTGTTCATATCTAGTATTGGTGGTAACATTCTTTTACTTTACTTCACATCTGTGGCTTACTACTGGACTATTTTATTGCTTTACTTTTATATTGATTTTAGAGATATACCATATTTTCTATATCTATTTTATGTAATTATTTATACTGTTACAATAAAGTATTTGACTTTTATTTAATACCTATTGTAGAGCACTCGCTCACGTATACTACATGTATCTATTTGTACTTGCTCTCTGAATATCTAACTAACACTACACTTAGATCTCTGGTGCGCTGTCTCTTTATCCCTTTCTATTTTACATGCTACTGCTCGAGCGGACTCCGGGCTTCAGACGGCAGCACAGAGATTTCTACAATTGAAATAACTTTCAATATCATCACCCTTCATCCCCATCATTTTCAATATTCATCAGTCACCTCCATCATTTTCATCAGTCATCATCTTTCTATCTGACTTGACTATATAATCATAGACTATATATATTATATTTCATTCATCTCGATCAAGAGACTGTGGACTGAGTAGGAAACAGTATAATACATAGACTCTAATATATGCCTTGGAATTGTGCAAGTGTATAACATCTATTTAAGATTTTGTTTCTAGCACTACTGTCATCCAGTCATAGTGACACATGTATAATTATTATTTATAGGTGATTGATTTCATCTATTCACATACACAATCTATAGAGGTTTTAATAAAAGAAAACAAGTACATTAGAGATACAGATCCAGTACACGCAAACAGTCACTCTAATAAGTACTACTCATAAATACCTAGCATATATATAGATCCCTAACACAACAACCTAACCTCCCAGGTGAGCACCAGCAATACACATATTTTAAGAAAACCCTTGAGTTTAGAAAGGATGTACAATCTCTTTCAACTAGAGTGGACTTGATTGAGGAGTCACAAACAGAACTTGCTGACCGTTTTCAAACTCTAGAGCAAACTTGTTTGGAAAAACGCGACACGATCGCGCAACTTCAGTACCGGATTGATGATTTGGATAACCGAGGGAGACGCAATAATCTACGGGTGAAACAGGTTCCTGAATCGACACCAGCTCAAGACTTACCATCATTTTTGCAGTCCCTGTTTGCCCAGATTCTGAACCGTCCGGATCCTACTACTATTGTTATCGATAGAGCTCACAGGGCCTTGAGGCCTAGGGGCTTACCTGGTGATGCGCCAAGAGATGTCATTTGCTGCCTACACTATTTTAAAGATAAAACTGATATTGTGGAAGCTTGTAGAAACTTGGACTCTGTAAAATACTCTGGTGTTGATATACAATTATTCCAAGATATATCTCCGTATACCCTGTTCCTGCGAAGGCAGCTGAAGCCAGTGACCAACCACCTCCGCTCCTTGGGAATTACATATAAATGGGGATTTCCCTTCTCTTTGCTGGCTCAACATGATGGTCGTTCAGCAGTCCTCCGGTCGTTGGAGGATACCCCGGATTTCTGTGCGGCACTAGGTATTCAGCTCCCAGCGGCTGAAGAAATGGTCACAACTCCTCGCCCAGCATTGGCGTCTAACCAGCGGTGGCGTTGGCATTTGGTGGCAGAGCAGCCACGCGGAAAGAGGAAGGCGGAGGTCCAGCCTCGGACCCAGGGCCCTGTGGATGTGGTTCAATAAGGTCGTATGGCACGTCTTTTTCTTACCTCATACAACTTTTCTGGAACTCCTTCCCCAGTTTATGACCCAGGGCCTATCGGGTTGAATTGTCTACAGAACTGTGTGTTATCCTTGGAGTTTGTTGGAACTCTTTTACCACTATGACGACCTAGTTGATGTATTTTCTACCTGTTATTTGTATGGTGCCACTGGAGACAGGGCGACATTTTGTCAGCCTCGAACCAACTACCTAAGAATAATCTGCACTCGTTTGGGGGAAGGTGTTATTGCGCCTTTCCCCACTCCGAGTCCAGCATTGGACTTGGTCCTTTATATTACTGTATATTGTATCCTACTCTATACTACTGTATATCATGTACTGTGTACTATATTTTGGGCTGGTTGGAGCTTTGGTACTGGGGGGAGGGATTCTGGTGTATTTGGTGGGCCAGTGATGTCGCGGATCTTACACGGACCCGGGATATCGCTGGTTGGAGGTGGTATGGGACCTGTTGGGGGGGGTCTATATGTGTTGTGGTGCTTTGGGGATTCCACCTCCCAGGGGGTCCTGTTCATAGGGGATTGTTTGGGGTACTGAAGGGCCTCCATCATGGTAAGACCTTCTCCTCATGCCCTTCGATGAGACCTGTGGCATGGTGGAGATGGAGCTGGAGCTACTTAGGTGGCTTCTAACTTTTATGCATGGGTGATCTTGACTTGGACCGCTTGCTCTTTCGGATTTCCCAAGGATTCTTAGATGCGCTTGACCGATCGGTCCAACTCGACATCGGGCTTTGCGTCTTGCTTTGTTGTCTCGTATATATAGAATTTCAGTATTAGTAATGGATGTTTTGGGGTTAATGGTATAACTCTGTTTGTAGGGGTTTTGTTTAAAGGTATATTGTGGAATTCAGTGGGTCAGGGGGGATTACTTTTGACCTCTTTACCCTCCTGATGCAATTTCTTGTAAATTTTGTAAGGTGCTTATCGGATCTGCGGATCCTTGCCGCACTACACAGACATGTGAGTCATGGGCTCTATGTAGCCCCTGGGGCTCGCATAGCGGCTTTTTCTAGCTTTTTTCTCTTCCTGCTTCTCACTCTCTTGTTATTTTTGGCTTTATTCCTACTTTCTGTCTACCCTTTTCTCTTCTTTTTTTTCCCTATGCCCTTTTCCTTTTCTTTTAAATCCGTCCATATGAGCAACTGGATCGGGGTGGTCTCTGCTATGGGGCTGTCTATTCACATAGTGGATTATGGCTAGACCAGCTTTGCGGATCACCACCCACAATATTAGGGGTTATAACAGCCCCGAGAAAAGGTCACTGGTTCTCAGGGAACTTGTCCGCTCTAAAACTGATATCGCTTTCTTACAAGAGACTCATTTGAAACGGAATGCACATCCTAAACTTGTCTCTAAGCAATATCCTTCTGTCTGGACTGCCTCTTGTGATGAAAAACGGAAAGGGGTGGCTATTTTGGTGGGCAGGGCAGTGCCTTGGTTGTGTTCAGGGGTTTTGGAGGATACAAATGGCCGCTTCCTATTTCTGAAGGGCACTATTGCTGGTACCAGGTTACTCTAGCTAATGTTTATGCCCCTAATACTGGACAATTGTCGTTTTATAGACATATGCCATCAGTTGGAATCTTTTAGTGTAGGTATTATTGTGTTGGGTGGAGACTTTAACGCTGGTATGGATCCCTCCTTGGATTATTCTAAAGGAAGAGGGAGGATTGTGTGGCTCATTTCTTCAGGTTTTTCTAGACTTCTTCTGTCCCTGCAGTTAGTAGATGCGTGGCGTTGTCTACATCTCACTTTTAGGGATTATACCTTTTTTTCAGCTCCTCACGGCTCATACTCCAGGATTGATCACCTATATATTAGCCAATTCTGTCTTTCAATGGTTGTGGAGGCCAATATTGCCCCTATACATATTTCGGATCATGCCCCGGTTAGTGTGTCCCTTACTTTCTCTGGTATGTCTAAACCTGCGAGACGATGGAGACTTAATGAGGCATTGTTGGCAATATCCAAGGTCAGGTCTAGAGTGACGAAATATTTAGAGGATTTCTTTGACATTAATGGTGGTGGTTCAGTCCCTACTCCTATAGTATGGGAAGCACATAAGTGCTACATTAGGGGGTCGTTTATTTCTATTGGTAGCTGGCAGAAGAAGCTGAGGGATCAGGCGGTGTTAGGATTATTAGAAGAGATTCAGCATTTAGAGAAGGCACATAAGTCTACACCCACGCCTCCCCTATATGATAAGCTAGTGAGCAAGAGAGCAGAACTGAGTGCTATTCTTAAAGCTCAGATGATTAAATCCCATATGTGGTACCGTTATCAGAATTATTTGCATGGGAGTAAATGTGGGAAAACTTTGGCGAGTCTCATTAAGAGGGATAGGGGTCTTTCACATATTCCATGTATCCAGACTTCTCCAACGTCTCGAACACACGACTAATGTCTCAGATAGCTGAGGCTTTTGGCGCCTATTATGAGAAATTGTATAATTTGGAGAGGGAAACCATTGGCCGACCCACACCTGGAGCGGAGGTAGTTGCCTCCTTCCTGGAGGCTTCGAATCTCCCACGTCTGTCTTCGGAGGAGGTTCGGACTTTAGAACTCCCCATTACGATTGAGGAAATTAAATCGGCATTGATCTCGACCCCCTTAGGTAAGAGCCCAGGACCTGATGGATTATCCATACTTTATTATAGATCTTTTCAGGATTTGCTGCTTCCTCGGTTGCATATGGTATTTAACAGCGTGATGTCCGGGGACCCTTGGTCTCAACAATCTCTATTGGCTTATGTTTCAGTTATCCCTAAACCCGGTAAGGACCCCACTCAATGTAGTAGTTATCGGCCCATATCATTGTTAAATAATGATTTGAAACTATTTGCAAAGATTTTGGCAAATAGACTACGCCTTCTGTTGCCGGCGCTCATAACACCTGATCAGGCTGGATTTGTCCCTGGTAGGGAAACGAGGGATAACTTGATTTGTTCTGTCAGTCTGATTCATGCTGCCAACCTGTCGAGGGCCCCCTCCTTACTGTTATCATTAGATGCGGAGAAGGCCTTCGACAGGGTCACATGGAGTTTTATGGAGGCGGTTCTAAAATGATAGGCCTTGGACACAACTTTTTGACTGCCATTCTCTCGTTATACTCCAACCCCTCAGCTCAGGTTGTCGCAAATGGAGTGTTTTCTTCGGTGTTTCCTATACGGAACGGTACACGGCAGGGCTGTCCCTTATCTCCACTCATCTTTGTTTTATCTCTTGAGCCCTTATTGGCTCAGATCAGGTCCTCTTCTCAGATTAGCAGTATTAGTTGTGGTGATCGAGAAATTAGATTGTCCTGTTTTGCTGATGACATTCTGGCTACTCTGACTAATCCTAAAACTTCGCTAGAAGCCCTGTCTTCTATCCTCACCTCTTATGGAGCTCTCTCGGGTATGAAAATTAATTTTGATAAATCCGAGATTTTACTGTTACATATTTCTCCGCAACTTAGGGAGGAGCTGATTAGATTGTTCCCATACGTTTGGAAACAAAACCATCTGAAATACTTAGGGATCTATCTCACTCCAACTCTTGAACTTGATGGGGGTAAATCTTGCTAAGTTGGAGGAGACATTACGCTCTGATATAGCCTCCTGGGGATCTATCTTTTTATCCTGGACTGCACGGGTTAATTTGTCTAAGATGGTGCTACTTCCGAAGATATTGTACTTGTTTAGATCTCTCCCATTGCGCCTACCTGAAGCTCATATTAGATCTCTTCAACGCTTGATTCTGGCTTTTATTTGGCAGAATAAGGCATCCAGACTTAATCTCGGGGTTTTATCTAGGAATATTGAAGAGGGTGGTCTGGGTGCCCCAGATGTGCTTAGGTATTGGAGGGCTACTACACTGGTCACTCTTCTTGATCTCTGTGGCTCTTATAGTTTGAAGGATTGGGCTCTTATGTTGCGGGATATGGTCCGGTCCCTCTCTGTCAGTCAGTTGCTGTGGTCTTCTACCGGCTCTCGAGTACCGGTTGTTCGATTGCATCCTATCTTGTCTCACCTGTTTGACTCCTGGTCCCACTGCAATACAGCATATTCTCTGTCTCCACACCCTTCGCCTCTATACGCAGTTGTGGCCAATCCAGATTTCGCTCCAGGTATTGAATATTCGGCGCTTTCTAGGTGGAAGGAGGTGGGTTTGGTTGACCTGGATCACTTGCGGGGAGAGAGTGGTAGCGGCACATCTCTTTGGGACTTGCTTCCTGAGTATGGGTTGGTAACTGACACACAGGAACAACATGTAGCTCCTAGAAGTGGTACCACTGCATGTGAGATGGTTTCTGCATACTTGCAGGATAGCTACGTTGTAGGCAAAAACAATGACCCCATGGACTACTGGAAAACAAAGTAGTGTGTGTGGTCAGCATTGACACGTACTGCAGTTGAAACCCTTAGTTGTCCTCCAGCAAGAGTTGGTTCTTAGCGGGTTTTCAGTGCAGCTGGTTACATTGTTAGTGATCGCAGGATGCAGAGACTAACATTCTTAAAAATGAACCAACATCTATTATCATCTGAGTATCAGGTAGCAGAAACCATATATATATAAAACACACAAATCAATCACACCATGCCAGCCCCCCACCACAACTACAATACACATCTGCCACATTGTAGTTTATACTTTTTTTCTTATTACTTGACATCATGAATATGTGCCAGTGTCACTTAAGCAGGAAGTTAGTGTTGTGGACAAAGGATAAATGGACTCTGCATACTAAAAATATTTCTCAGGGCAATTTTTGCAGTAGGACTCCCAACTTTGACTTTCAGCTACTTATTTCTCCTCTACAGCCCTCAGAAGACGTAATATTGCAGTAGGAATTGTTTTACCCATAGAAAATATAGGTGAAAATTTGTTAAAATAGGCAAAAAGAAGGACATTTTTGAATTGGCAAAAAGGAGAAAACTTTTGTGAAAAAAGAGAAAAATTGGCCAGTCTTCATGACGTGATGCTGGAAATTTCTCTCACTTTTCACCAACCCCTAGAGGGGGTGTACACCCCTCTTCAATTTCCTTAAAACAGTGCAAATTTTTACAAAAATAACTGGATACTTGCAATGTAAAACTGAGGAGGTATACTTCACTCCACATTCAATTAAGGCAGACATGGAATAGCTAAGAAGAACTTTTTAAAGAAATAGTGAGTGCACTTTCCCACTCCTCCACATGCTTAAGCCTTGAAGCAAAGATTACTTTTTTACCAATCTCTTCAATCTTCTGCTTAATCTCAGCCTTGACTTTAAGAATTTGTTTTCCCTCATCTACAGTTGTAATTAATTTTGTAAATTATCACATACCTTTCATTTTCTCTGGCAAGCCTATTGCTCTATTTACAGAAAAATATTTAATTTGAGACCTGACCACATCACAGTGGAAGACAGCAATTTCCTACATGTTTTTAGGTTTTTGAATAAGCCAGATAAACTTGAGAGTTCTTAAATAATGACATGTTTAGCTCCCAAACACCCCAACCTTGCTGCTGCAATTCAGAACATTTGAGGATGCAAATTAACATTTTATTGTCTGAAAATGCATTCCCTTGCAGACTGGCTTTCTTCTCTGCATGGAAAGAAGAAGAAGCAGAAACAAAATCTATCCCAGAAGAGGATGCTAGATTACTCCAGAAAAATCAGGAAGACTTGGACTTTCACCCAAACATCAAGCATTCTGAAATCAGATATTAGCACTTTCAAGAGGGAAGTGGACTTATGTAATGTCACTGCATCAGTTAATTTTGTTTTCCTCCCCCGGTACCAAAGCCAGTATTGAAGTCTCCCAAAACAAATGTGGGCTCAGAGCCTGGTAAGAGGACTTTAAGGCCTCAATTCAATTAAGTATGCTGGCCAAAAAAACACCCACAGGCATTTTTTCCAATCATGGTAAGCCATTCAGTTACCAGTGCTATGAAGAAATAACGGCAGCAAAAAAACACACATCAGGAGCTAAAGTTAGCATCCATTTGAACTCAATAAAACATATTTAAATGTTAACAAATTTCCCTTTCAATTCCATATGTTATGTGGTAAGATGCGTTAAGGGAACCACAGTAATTGATGAATATCTGCATCCACTTTTTCTGGGCGCAAAGTCCCCTAACGCATGTTAATCCTGCCGACGCAGGAATTGAGAGGGAAAAAAAAGACCAAAAAATCACCATTGAATGTACTGATGTACTGTATCCTTTGTCAAATGTTAGTAAAGGTAACCCCACTGGCACTCACATGGTTAATCTGACTCAGTAAAAAAAAAACCCTGACAAGAAACACTTATCTGTAATCCTCATATCCAGTGGCATCTTCAGCACTCTGATCTTCTTCTTCAATCTTCTATCTTCCTTCTTCCTTTTTCTCTTCATCTTCTGATCTTCATCTGTTCTAAAAGATGTACTTGTAAAAAGAAAGAAAGTACACATTAAAATTCCTTCATAAAACATATGTATATCAGTAATTTATTTGTTAACCCTTTGAGTGCCGGAGGGGGATGCAATGCATTGCAGAGCAATGCATTGTGTACCTCTTTGGCATTCAAGGGATTATACTGTACCTGCATTCCAATCTTAAAAAATAATATGAGGCCCTATGCGGAAAAATAGTTGGCAAATCTATATATAATAATAGTTTATCCCCAAAGATATAGCAGATGATACAGTGCAAGCATTAAATATCCCTCAAATTTTAAGTGTTAAAGATGCTTCTGCCATCTCCCAGCCATGAGCTTCTGGGGGGAAAATGACAAAAGCCCCATAAAGCTGATTTGCTGGGAGGTGCGTAAGCACACGTCCCAGCCAATGATAGGCTGGAAACCATTTTTAACAGTGATTGGCCATATAAAAGCCAGTCTCTGTTCAAATTCACAGAGAAGCTTAGGCAACAGCCCAGAAGGTATCAAGGAGGAAGGATTTTTGGCACACAATCCTGCCAACACCTCCGGCGATAGCGGCATTGGCAGCAGCATCTTCATCACTTAATCTTCTGAGGGATATTTAATACTTGGACTGGATCATATTCTATGTTCATTGGGGATAAAATACTATTATTATATATGGATTTACCAATTATTTTTCTGCATCAGGCCTCATAGTGTTTTGTAAGAGTGGAATGCACAATGTAGTCCTCTAAGTGCTGGAGGGATACACAACACAGTGCTCTGCAATGCTTTGCCTACCCCTCCGGCATTCAAAGGGTTAACGAATATATTACTGGCAAACATATGATTTACGAAGGAATTATAATGTGGACTTTCTTTTTACATGTACTTCTAATATAACAGATGAAGATCAGAAGACAGAAGATAAAGAGAAAGGAAGAGAAAGAGGAAGAAGGAAGGTAGAAGATTGAAGAAGAAGATGGACAGTGGATGACAGGTAAGGTATACACAGATCTGGGTGTTAAACTATTGTTAGGGGTAGTATTGTTGCCCTTCACTGTTAGGATTGTGTAGGGTTATTGTTTGGGAAGGTGACTGGGTGAAGAGCTCACGCTCGGTGATTGACAGCATGTCAGACACTGAGCATTAGCTGTTTTCTTTTGATGTTCCCATTACTCATGCTATTTAGCGTAAGTTTTGGAAACTGAAAATACATGATGGACGTTTGGCCGCAAGTCCAAAAGATCATTGAGGTTTCAATTGGTAGGGCAATTGAATACTGACATTTTGTGCACGGTCGATAGCCAGTTTTGCCCTATAGGCTGTTTTTGCAGAATAAATTGATTCAAGGCCTAAGTGTTTTTAAGGCTTCTACCCTTTCTTGATTATGAGTTGAAGCATAAACATTAAAAAATTCAAACACAAAAACCATGCAGTAAATCATATTCAGGACCTATAGAAAGGCTGTATTCCAGCAAACAAACAAAATGAAAATTGCAAGACTGTAAATATTTAAAAATTTCAGCCCGTTTTTAATGAGTACATTAAAAACCTATTTGAAAATTGCAAAACATTAAAAAGGTTTATCTGAAGAAGAGCTAAAACCTCTTATATTCCTATTGACATGGTTTTCATAATGTTCAGAGTCCGTATCAGAAGAGATACTGCCCAGAAAGCAGGGGAATTAGATAATGTATCAGGACTGATCACAATTTTAGCAGCTCAGTTGTTTTTTCCTCCTTACATCCTCACCCTTGGCACAGTCTTTGCTTTTATTTACGTCAGTAGTAGTTTCCTGCTTATTATACTCCATACAGCTGATCAAACCTAAATTAAGTATGGACAACCCTTTCACTCCCATTAGATTTATATTATGAACTAGAGATGGGTGAATGTTTTCACCTCAAAAGAGAAACAGGAGAATCACTGCAAATTTCCTGTAAAAAGTGCAGTTTTTCTTCTTATTCACGTAACTCACTGCATTGAAATCAAAGGGAAGATTGAATTGCTACCTATCACTTAGCAAGTTTTCCTTATTTTCCCACAGGCATAGTATAAAAGGGGTGTTAGGGTCCCACGGCATGCCATTCTGTGTTTGTGAGAGGAAGAGGGAGCAGCACATTTTTCAGCTAGAGAAGACAGGCTAATAAAAAGCTTAGTTTAGTGTGTCTTATAGACAGGACATTCATTCTTTGCATTAGTGGAGTCTGGGAGCACTTTGGGGGATAGGAGAAAGGAGGTTGACCCCATATACCCCAACATCTTATGTGACTGGCTGGGAAGACACAGGCAGCTGTGATCCAATTTCCATCCTGATATGGCTGTTACCTCTGTGTTAAGTGAGTCTAGGGGAGTGAGACAGGAGCAAAGGACATTTACCACAAGTACCAGAAAATTCTGTGTTACTGACCAGGAAGACACAGGCAGCTGTGATCCAAGTTCCTTCCTGATCTGGCTGTTATCTCTGTGTTATAGGAGTCTGGGGAAAGAAGAAGTTTAACAGGGAATGTGTTTTTTTACAGGGATGGGGGGCAGTTAAAAAAATAAACAAATAAAATTTTAAAAAATTGATAAGTTACAAAGACCTTGATGTAAGCTGTGGCTGACTATCACGGGCACCGTGCTTCCTGTTCTGAACAGCGACATTGTTATCATTGCTGTTTCTGATTGGCTGGTCATAATTGCTCTTAATAGGGCCTGCCTTTATATACCCTGGGATGTCATCCTTAGGCGCCCTTTTGTGGTGTACGAGTTCCTGAGTTCATTTTGTGCTATCGCTTATCGTGTATGACCTGGCCTGCCTGACTACGTTCCTGAGTTCCTGTTGCTGCTGTTCCGTTGTTGACTGTATCCGAATGAGAACCCACTCTGTTGCTGACCGTATCTGTCTGAGAACCCGCTCCATTGCTGACCGTATCTGGCTTTAGAACCCGCTCCGTTGCTGACCATACCTGGCTGAGAACCCGCTCTGTTGCTGACTGTATCTGGCTGAAGAACCCGCTCCATTGCTGACCATATCTGGCTGTAGAACCCGCTCCGTTGCTGACTGTGTCTGACTTTGAACCCGCTCCGTTGCTGATCGTAGCTGGCTGAGAACCTTCTCCATTGCTGTCTGCATCTGGCCATTGCACCACTCCGCTGCTTACCGTATTTGGCTGTCTACCGCGCTGTGGCTGTTGCCGACCGTGGATTCCCTTCCATGTTATAACCGTGTATGTCTGTGCCACTTGGCGACCCATTGAGGTCACCGGTTTACAGGGCCTTGCATTCGATTCTCGGTGTGCGCCGCGTGGCACTGTTATTTGTCGACCAAAGGCTGAGCCCCGTGCTTGAACTGCTCTATTAACCGCCTAAGGTGGTGTGTACAATCGAAGTACCAGTACAGTATTCTAACACTGACTGAGTTACTCTGATCACTCTCTGTGTCTGCCTCCCTAGTAGCGCTGGGCTCACTCCCTCTGGGAGTTGCAGTTACTCTCTGGGCGTTGACCATTAACCCTGTAGGTACCTTGAGCTTCCAGGTAAGAGCACTACCGTTCCTTACTGCTGAGCCTTGGGCTCAAGAGCCAGCGTTGCATATTCCACCTCACAAGCTGAGGGGACACTGGTTGCATTCCTATTACTTACCACATATCGATCCACTCCTAGCATTCTAAGGTTATCCAGTAGCAGTTGCCTAGGTCTCCTGTAACGCTTCCAGGGTTAGTCTGCATACGCACGGTTGCCTCTTGCCAGTGGTCTAGGGCCTTGGTCAGTGTTGCCTCGCTCCAGTTGGTTCAGTACCCAGGCGTCTGGGTTGTGCTAGTCCTCCACTAGTGGACTTCATGCCACTGTAGTCCTGTTGTCGTTCCTGGGCTGTGTACCCTTTACCTTGCCGGTTCTGCCAGAGGCCTTCACTGTCAGTTGGTTCCCAGTCCATTCCAATTGCCCTTCCAGGTTCCAGTACGCAGGCATCTGGGTTGTCCCTATCCTAATTAGTGAACCTCCTGTTTTGTCGTCTAGCCGTCAGTTCTGGGACTGTGTACCTTCAACAACTGGTTCTGCCAGATCCTGCTATATATATATATATATATATATATATATATATTGTTACCAGTTCATCCTGATTACCTATTCTGGTCCCTGTCGCAGTATCCCATTGTATACATTTACCTGTTCTGTATTGTGGGTCTTAGGGCCTACACTCGTGTATGCACTTTATTCTAATAAAGTTATTTTAACTTTACCGTTTTGTCTGAGTGTTCATCAAATAACCGTAACACTGAGACAGACTGATACTAGACAAGGTAAAGTGTTTTGTAGAGGGCCAAGGCAATACATAAAGGTAATTTCTATTGGGTATTTTACAGTAAAAGCACACACATTAGATGAGTCATGTCCAGCAAAAGCACAAGGGGTAGAGGGAGGATGAAAGGATTAAAAGCAGTGCAGGTATGTGTGAGTAAAATGTTAGCCATGGTTGCTTCAGCGTGTGCAATAAATGATGGTGATGCAGTTTGTCAGAGTCCCACCAAAAGTTCCACCACCACCAGTACCAGTACTATTAAAAATCATATAAGAGCACTGAAGATAATGGAAGAAGGTGTAGCAGTTCACCCAACTGCTGCATCTGACAGTGAAACAAACAAGCACAAAAAAAATGTCCTAAAAGTAGTAGTGAACATCCTCCTCTTTTTCAGATACAGATAAAGTTGAGAATAAGACAGAAGATGACGTGGCCAGAAAGTTAGCTGAAAGGCAAAGGCTCAGTCATCCATCACTAAAAAGGAGCAATGTGTTTGTCTACAAAGTGTTTGAAAAAACAATTGTAAAGTATGACCCTGGACAAGTAAAGATGCAAAAAAAATACAGTCATCATCAGCATCATCACTACTTCCAAGTCCAAGCCACACTCAACAACACACACACACACACACACACACACACACACACACACACACACATGCTAGTGTCGCGTAACCAGCATCAGCAATACAGGTTATCAACATCCACACCCTTAGCTATGATGAGTGTCTTTGCTGATGTCAGACATTGTCATGGTAGACTTAGGTGAATGAAACACACAACACAGATACAGGTGAATTTAAACCAGTTTTTTTAAAATCAATAAGCAAGAGAAAAACACTTCTCCAACCTCATTAGGAACAGGTGTGAGGACAGTGCACAGTCCAGTACCCAGGAGCTGATACTGAGCTGTCACCTGTGACCACTGATAGCTAAGGTAATGCGGAATATCGTACCAGTCTCTGATTCTAGCAATCGGAATGAGCAGAAACCTGGAGAACCAGGATTATAGGAACAATAGCGAAACCGGGTCACAGATAGGAAACAACCTCGGGCTAATACCAGCCTGGAAACTCACGGAGTGTAGAGTGCTAAGCAGTCCCAGAGAAGGGACAACTCCAATGCTGCTGAGCCTAAGGCAGCTGGCAACATTACCAGGGAGGTAAATGTCGCGCTAGGCTGTATAGCGCGAGGCCTAGAAGCCGATAATGACAAGAGGTAGTCAGACAGTAAACGGGAGTAAACACGGAGCGTAAGTCAGACAAAGCCACAGTCAGATACTGGATCAGGTAGTCAGCCACAAACGGGGTCAGAACGGATCGGATATTGAGACAAGCCAGGGTCATACACAGACCAGGTAGTCAGACAGAGCCACTGGTCTAATACCGGAGCGGATAGTCAGGCGAAGCCAGAGATCGAACTGGAGGATACATGGAAGCCAAGCTAGGGTCAAACGAGAGCAACACAAGAGTGATGCACACATACACCATGAAAGGGCAACTAAGCCCAGTTCTCAGGCCGTCTATAATGCCGTAACAGGAGGTGGGACACAATCAGCCAATTAGTTCCGAGTGCTACAAAATAGCGAGAGTGACACCAAAAATGTGTGCCAGTATCAGAGATCAAGCAGAAGGCTGCAGCACTTGGCAATGCCTGCATCTCGTTAGCCAGAGGAGACAGGACCGGAAACACAACAGGCAGGCAATAATCACAGGCACCGTGATAGACATGCAGAGCCTGTGACGCCCGGTAGTAGTACAACTACATCAACATCTTGCCTCAGTAACAAAAGCAGCGCTTCAAGAACCACTCAGTCAATGAAGTCCACAGTATGGAGATACTTTCCTCATGATCCAAAAGCTAATCATGGTGCTATCTGTTGTCTATGTCAAAAGCATATGAACAGGGGGAAAGCAGGCTCATACCTTGGCACCTCCTCAATGAGGTCCTATCTGAAGCACAACCACAGGTCTACCTGGGAGACATACCATCAACAGGTCAGAGGTGCCACAATTAGCAGAAGTACTCCCAAATGTTCATGGCAGTTTTTGAGGTACAGAATAAAATTGCTGTTGATGTGTCAGAGAGTGTGCCAAGATTTTCTGCTCCTACTACAGAGTATTTTCTGTGGGCCGAATTTGCGAAAAAAAAGCAGTAAATAGTTTTTTTTGTGAAAATTCACAAGGGAAGTTTCTCTGAATTTTCGCTCATACCTAAATGACTATAAAAGAATCCAGCTCTATGTATTTTTGTCTTATGCTTGATTTTTATACAATAATTTTGGAAGAATGTCCTGTTTTTTAGCTGAAGTCCTCTAAGTTGTACTATTTCTGGTCTCTCACTATTTTAAAAATCTGATCAAGTACTTTTGGGTTAGGTTGCAGTAACTAATAGAGAGAACAAGCTACCACGATTTCTATTAATAGCAGATCAATGTCTAACATATGGCCATTAGAAATCATTGTAGGAAAACAGAAACAACAATGGTCTGAAAACAATCCAATGTGTTTTAGAAATCAAAAGCTCAAATAGCACTTAATTACACTACACACACGGAAATAATATCTACTTGTTAGGACATTTGATTGAAAATGAAAAATAGAATACTTTTTTGTTTACTTTCACAAAACTCATGGTAAGCATATTCAAGTTTGGATACTAAAGAAGTCCACAATAAACCTGCAATCCTCTAGCATTCAAAACGAAATGTAATATATAAATATATTTGTTACCATGGTCCTAAATATGGATTGATTTTTTAACCCTTTTAGGACCAGAAAGGTATGAAACCCAATGTGAAGCAATATAATGCACACCCTTCTTGTCCTTAAAAGGATGGTAATGTTTCAAAATAAAAACAGCTCCAATTAATCTTCATAGGATTTGGGCCATGGAGAGTGTTATTTCAATACTGTCAAAGCTGTAGTTCAAGAGTAATTGAATGATATAGTATCCCCCTCCCACCCCTTTTACTGATGTAACACTGCTCACCTCAGAGCAGCAAGACTGTCTGGATGTATCACAGAGAGGGACAATCTTCAGTGAGCATAAGGAAAAACATGAAAAACCTGTCAATGGGTGTGGGGTTTTCCTTAAGTTCACAGGAAGAAGATTGTCCCTTGCTGTGAGCTGTCTGGTCCCAGGACCAGATTCCACATCTGAGGGGCTTATACTAGGTATAAGGGGAGGGAGAGGGATATTTTATCATTCAATTACTCTTGAACTACAACTCTGACAGTACTGAAATAATACTCTCCATGGCCCAAATACTATGAAGATTAATCGTAACTGCTGTTTTTGTGTAACATTACAGTCCCTTTAACTAGTTAAAGCAGAACTTTCATCTGCTATAAAGTCACCTGCTATAATTAAGCAGGTAGCGACTAGCTTCAGAATATATATTTTACCTTTGAAAAGTAGCCAGTTCTAAAGAAATCAATCATTGCAGGAGACTGACGTCCGGTTAGTGCAGTCTGTGCGCCTGCTCTGTCAGTCTTTCCGGTTACCATATGGTACACTGCAATGCTTCTTTGTAACGGTTTTCAAGACACTCAGACCAGTGGGTAAAAATAAATGCAATTTATTTAAGAAAAATAGTGACAGATAATATCGCCCCCTAGGGGAGACACTGTGAAATAGCAGAATAGCAGTAGTATGCACAGTATACAATATACATAAATGAACAGGCACTGAGTACTGATATACAAATGGTTAATAGAACAATCAGTCCGTCTCAGTAGTGTAGTTTGGCACACCCAAGGTGTTAAAGGTGGAGGATACTCAACACCCACAGTCTGTAAAACTGAAGAAAAATGTCCAGCGAAGAGAAACCTGCCTCCCACCTGCTGTACGGCAATGGTAGCCCCCACGGGCGTATGAGCTGAGCGAATAGCCCCCACGGGCGTAACGGAGATGACTGGGTACCGGAGCTGAAACCACTAGCCCCTCCGGGCGTCGTGGATGAACTGGATTGCAAGAGCTTGGGCCAAAGCCCTACGGCCTACGGAGATAACCTGTTACCAGAGCTTGAGCTTATAACCCAGACGTGCATGATGGATTTGCAAGAGCTTAAGCCAATAACCCCACTGGCGAGAGAGAGAGACTGGATTGCAAGAGCTTGGATCAATAGCCCTACGGGCGTAACCACAGAGATGTGCACAGAAATAGCCAGAGCCGGGCACCACCGGGCGCGGTAATGAGCTACACCGGACTGCAAGGAGAGAACTGGCTCAGCACAAGGCAACTCTCTGTATGGGCTGCGCTCCCTCACTGGAACACAGCTCTGCACGGGTTAATGGCAAATCGTTGTAGCACAGCTCTGCACTGGAGACAGCACGATAGTAGGAACACAGCACTGTATGGGTTAACAGCTCAGAAGTAGGAACGCAACCTCTGCATGGACTAACAGCTCGGTAATGAGACACAGCTCTGCATGGGTTAACAGCTCGGTAGAGGAACACAGCACAGCAGTGATTAGCTCAGTGGCAGGAAACAGCAGGCACGGAGCAGAAATGAATAGTGAGAGCACAGTCACTATGTCGCCGTGGCGACAAGGCAGGATAGGAACGGAGACCGGCTGTAGAGACCGGAACAGGAACGCCAGCAAGCCGTGTCGAAACACAGAGCAGGTATTCAGGCAAGCCGGATCAGGAAAACAAGCAGGAACGTCAGCCAGGCCAGGTCGAATCACGGAGCAGTTTCTCAGACAAGCCGGATCAGGAGAATGAGCAGGAACGTCAGCCAGGCCGGGTCAGATCACGGAGCAGGTACACAGGATCGTAGTCAGGGATAGCCAAGTCGGTAACCGAAGATCAGGAACACAGCACAGCAAAACTGGCTCAGGAACACCACGAAAGGGCAAATGACAGGTCCCACTAGCCCAGAATAAAAAGGCCACCAGGGGCGGGCCAAACAGGCTCAACCAATCGGAGCGCAGCACAAGTGAGAGTGACAGCCTGAGAAGCTGCACCGTGATAGTACCCCCCCTCAAAGGCCCCCTCTCCCAGCAGGAGGTCTTGGCTTCTGGGGGTATTTAGAGTGGAAGTTGTGCAATAATCTAGGTGCATGGAGGTCCTTGTGATCAACCCATGAACGTTCCTCAGGGCCATAGCCCTTCCAATGGACCAAATATTGCAACTTCCCTCTAAACCTCCTAGAATCAATGACGCTTTGTATCTCATATTCCTCTTGACCCTGAACATCCACCGGCCCAGGAACTAGTGGGGAAGTAGTATAGCGATTGCATATCAAGGGTTTCAGCAGAGATACATGGAACACATTATGTATACGCATAGATGCCGGGAGTTCCAAAGCGTAGGAAACAGGATTCACTCTACGGATAACTTTAAATGGACCAATGATTCTGGGAGCCAGCTTATTGGAGGGCACTTGCAAATTGAGATTTCTGGACGAGAGCCATACCCTGTCCCCAACCTGGAAAGAGACCGCTGGCAGCCGTCTGCGATTGGCATGATGCTGTTGTCGCCGAAAGGACTGACCTAGGGTCCTCTGAACCTGTGCCCAAGTGGAGCGAAGCTGCTCTATATGCTCATCCAGAGCTGGAATCTGTTGCGCTTGAAATGAGTCCGGGAGCAGACACGGCTGGAACCCGTAGTTGATAAGAAACGGGGAGCTCCCGGACGATGAATTAACTGCACAGTTCCTGGCGAACTCTGCCCACTGAAACAATTATCATGATGATCGTTCACGAAGCAGCGCAAGAACTGCTCCAGTCCCTGATTGGCACGCTCGGCAGCTCCGTTGGTCTGGGGATGGTAGGCGGAGGAAAAGGACAACTGGATGCCCATCTGAGTGCAAAATGCCCTCCAGAATCTGGACACAAACTGGCTACCATGATCTGATACCACCACTCTGGGTACCCCGTGCAAGCGAAATACCTCCTTAGCAAAAACCATAGCTAGTTCCTGGGCCGACGGGAGGCCAGAGAGGGGCACAAAATGAGCCATCTTAGAGAATCTGTCAACCACCATGAAGATAAACGAGTGCCCCTTAGAGACTGGCAGTTCCCCCAAAAAGTCAATGGAAATATGGGACCAGGGGTGTTCACCATTAGGTACAGGTTGCAGAAGACCCACTGGGAGATGCCTGGGTGTCTTAGCACGGGCACAGATGGCACACGCTGCAGTAAAAACAGAACAATCGGCTCTGAGAGAAGGCCACCAAAATACTTGTGAGAGAGACCATATCAACTGATCCCTCCCAATGTGCCCAGCCGCCTTAGAGGAGTGGTAAGTCTCAAGCAGACGGGTACAGAAAGACTCATCCACAAAGCACTTGCCAACCGGAGTTTCAGGGGGTGCCCTTGCTTGAGATGCCAAAATCTCCTCCCCCAGAGGTGAGGTGATGCTGGTACGCACTGTAGCCAGGATGCGATCAGGCAGAATGATAGACACAGGTTCTTCCTCCCTCTCAGTGTCCGAAGCAAATTGTCTGGACAGCACATCCGCCTTGACATTCTTAGAACCAGGTAGATAGGACACTATAAAGTTAAATCAGGACAGAAACAGCGCCCCCCTAGCCTGCCGGGAGGACAACCTCTTAGCTTCGGAGAGATATGTCAGGTTCTTATGATCGGTTAGAATCAATACTGGGTTCTGAGTGCCCTCCAGAAGGTGACGCCATTCCTTAAGTGCCAGGATAATGGCTAAGAGTTCCCTGTCACCAATCTCATAGTGGCTTTGGGCAACAGAAAGTTTCTTAGAGAAGAACCCGCAAGGTTTTAATGGACCATCTTCCACTGGTCGTTGGGAGAGCACTGCCCCGACCCCAACCTCACAAGCATCGACTTCCAATGTAAATGGTAGGGCAGGGTTGGGGTGGGATAGTACAGGAGCTGAGGCAAAAGCAGACTTAAGTGTCTCGAAAGCGTTCTCCATAGCCTCGGACCACTGAGAAGGAGTAGCACCTTTACGTGTTAAGTCAGACAATGGTTTGACAATCGAGGAAAAGTTCTGAATGAATTTTCTATAATAGTTGGCGAAGCCCAGAAAGCGTTGGATAGCTTTTAACCCTTTAGGGCGCGGCCACTGTAGTACTGCAGCCAACTTTTCCTGGTCCATAGCAATGCTATTAACTGAAATCACGAACCCCAGGAAGGGTACCTGGGACCTATGAAATTCGCATTTCTCAAGTTTAAAGAATAGTTTGTTTTGCTGTAGTCGTGACAAAACCTCGGAAACATCCTTAACGTGTTGCGTGGGGTTAGCAGAGTGAATTAAAATATCATCGAGATATACTACCACGCAGGATTGCAACATATCACGAAGGATGTCATTAATGAATTCCTGGAATACTGCCGATGTGTTAGATAGCCCAAATGGCATTACCAGATATTCATAATGCCCCGATCTGGTATTGAATGCCGTCTTCCACTCATCTCCTGCCCTGATTCTGATTAGGTTGTAAGCAGCTCTGAGATCAAGTTTAGTGAAAATGGATGATCCCTTTAACCTGTCAAATAATTCGGTTATAAGTGGAATGGGGTAGGCATTCTTGGGCATTAGCTTATTCAACCCACGGTAATCGATACACGGCCTTAACTCACCATTTTTCTTTTTAACAAAAAAGAATACGGCACCAGCTGGAGAGGAAGACTTGCGAATAATCCCTCTCTTGAGGGCATCCTCTATGTACTCCTCCATAGCCTTAGTTTCCTCGCAAGACAGTGGATACGTGCGACCCCTAGGGGGCACCACCCCCGGGGCCAAATCAATAGCGCAGTCATAGGGTCTATGCGAGGGCAAAGCGCTAGCCTCCCCCTTGCTGAATTCGTCACTGAATTTCTGGTATTCAGTAGGCAAGGAGGGGGAGGTACAGCAAATTTTGACAGGATGGGAAAAGCAATGCTTGACACAGTATTCAGACCAAGACTTAACTTCACATCTCTGCCAGTCAAACTGTGGGTTGTGTAATAGTAACCAGGGAAACCCCAGTATAACTGCATGATGTGGAGAACGAATTATTTGAAAGCGTAAATCTTCCTTATGAAGAGCCCCAACAGTCATAGAAATAGGAATAGTCTCCATTGTGATGAAAGCCGGTTCCAGAGGACGACCCTCGATGGCCTCAACGGCTAGTGGAGACTCCCTTTTGAGTAATGGAATCTTGTGTAATTCAGCAAAGGACTGGTCCATAAAATATCCTGCTGCACCGGAATCAACCAGTGCCATGACTGATACCGAGAGGTCTGCCCAAGAAAATGCCACCTGTATGGTGGGTTTCTGTATGCAAGAATCAAGGGACTGCTGTACACCACCTAGGGCCTGTCCCTCAAGGTTCCCTAGGTGCATCCGTTTCCCAGTTTTACCGGACATGTACGTAATAGGTGCCCAGCCTTGCCACAATACAAGCATAATCCCAGCCTTTTGCGGTTTGCCCATTCCTCCTTAGTAAATCTGGTGAACCCTAGCTGCATTGGTTCACTTGCCTCCGGGAACCGTTCAGGAGAAATGGTAGGAGAGGGTGGGTTAAAAGGATTACCCTGCCCAATGTTTCTGGGTCTTGCCCTTCTAGCCAACCGTCTCTCGCGAATGCGAGAATCAATGAGCATAACATACTCTATAAAGTCATCCAGGCCACTGGGTAACTCCCTGGCAGCAATTTCATCTTTGATGGTATCGGACATGCCCTGAGCAAATGCTGCCACCAGTGCCTCGTTGTTCCAACCGACCTCCGCTGCCAAGGTCCGGAATTCGATAGCATAATCGCCCAATGTACGCTCGCCCTGCTGTATTTCCATTAGCCTCTTGGCAGCAGAGGCAGTTCTGCCCGGAACCTCAAACACTTTACGGAACTGTTTTACAAACTCATCAAAGTTCCGAGTACAGGGTTTGGCATTCTCCCAGAGAGGGTTGGCCCATGCCAGTGCTCTGCCTGTCAGTAGGGAAATCATAAATCCGACCTTACTACGGTCGTTAGGAAATGCTTGGGGTGTTAATTCTAGAAAGATCTCCAACTGATTAATAAAACCCCTGCATAGGTTAGGATGGCCATCATATCTTAGTGGTAACGGTGCCGCCGCCGTTAGCCCTCTGGGAGGAGCCACAGACAGATTGTCCGGTGTCGTAACTGAGGGGACCACCGGATTTTGGTTTGGCTTATCAAGGTGTACCGTTCGCTCAAGCAACGTCTGTAAGGCCAATGCCAACTGGTCTAGGCGCTGTTCGTGAACATCCATTCTCCAGTGGATGTTTTGTACATTACCTTCACCCTTACTGTCTGAGGTCATGGCCCTTTCGTACTGTCAAGGTTTTCAAGACACTCAGACCAGTGGGCAAAAATAAAATGCAATTTATTTAAGAAAAATAATGACAGATAATATCGCCCCCTAGGGGAGACACTGTGAAATAGCGGAATAGCAGTAGTATGCACAGTATACAATATACATAAATGAACAGGCACTGAGTACTGATATACAAATGGTTAATAGAACAATCAGTCCGTCTCAGTTGTGTAGTTTGGCACGCCCAAGGTGTTAAAGGTGGAGAATACTCAACACCCACAGTCTGTAAAACTGAAGAAAAATGTCCAGCAAAGAGAAACCTGCCTCCCACCTGCTGTACGGCAATGGTAGCCCCCACGGGCGTATGAACTGAGCGAATAGACTGCCAGAGCCTTGAGCGAATAGCCCCCACAGGCGTAACGGAGATGACTGGGTACCGGAGCTGAAACCACTAGCCCCTCCGGATGAACTGGATTGTAAGAGCTTGGGCCCATGCCCTACGGCCTACGGAGATAACCTGTTACCAGAGCTTGAGCTTATAACCCAGACGTGCGTGATGGATTTGCAAGAGCTTAAGCCAATAACCCCACTGGCGAGAGAGAGAGACTGGATTGCAAGAGCTTGGATCAATAGCCCTACAGGCGTAACCACAGAGATGTGCACAGAAATAGCCAGAGCCGGGCACCACCGGGCGCGGTAATGAGCTACACCGGACTGCAAGGAGAGAACTGGCTCAGCACAAGGCAACTCTCTGTATGGGCTGCGCGCCCTCACTGGAACACAGCTCTGCACGGGTTAATGGCAAATCGTTGTAGCACAGCTCTGCACTGGAGACAGCACGATAGTAGGAACACAGCACTGTATGGGTTAACAGCTCAGAAGTAGGAACGCAACCTCTGCATGGACTAACAGCTCGGTAATGAGACACAGCTCTGCATGGGTTAACAGCTCGGTAGAGGAACACAGCACAGCAGTGATTAGCTCAGTGGCAGGAAACAGCAGGCACGGAGCCGAAATGAATAGTGAGAGCACAGTCACTATGTCGCCGTGGCGACAAGGCAGGGCAGGAACGGAGACCGGATGTAGAGACCGGAACAGGAACGTCAGCAAGCCGGGTCGAAACACAGAGCAGGTATTCAGGCAAGCCGGATCAGGAAAACAAGCAGGAACGTCAGCCAGGCCGGGTCGAATCACGGAGCAGTTTCTCAGACAAGCCGGATCAGGAGAATGAGCAGGAACGTCAGCCAGGCCGAGTCAGATCACGGAGCAGGTACACAGGATCGTAGTCAGGGATAGCCAAGTCGGTAACTGGAGATCAGGAACACAGGAACACAGCACAGCAAAACTGGCTCAGGAACACCTCGAAAGGGCAAGTGACAGGTGCCACTAGCCCAGAATAAAAAGGTCACCAGGGGCGGGCCAAACAGGCTCAACCAATCGGAGTGCAGCACAAGTGAGCGTGACAGCCTGAGAAGCTGCACCGTGATATTCTTGCAGGAGACCGAGACTGACAGCGTAGGCAACCAGAAAAGATGTCTGCACTGTAGCCTGGGTTCCGGTCTCCTACAATTATTGATTTCTTTAGAATGGGCTACTTTTCAAAGGTAAAATATATATTCTATAGTTAGTCACTACCTGCTTAATTATAGCAGGGCGACTTTATAGCGGATGAACGTTCCACTTTAAGATTCCTGTAGTATTAGGGGTTTATTCTCATTGCAAGCAGTTTTCACAGATGGTTTATGTGATGAGTTTGGAGCAGAGCATGCATTTATCAGATTACTTTGGTGTGTGGGTGTGTGATGGAAATATTCCCTTTTAGTTTAAAACACGTACATCCCCCTGTCATGATGTCAGAGACCAAAAAAAACGATTTAAAAAGTTGGTAATGAGTTAATGGGAACCTTGATGATAGAAGTAGCCTTCTGAGGAATGATGGGTGAAAAGTAAATATTTTTCACATCAGTTTTCAGATTTTTCCAGGAAAATTCCCACTCATGGAAAATACATGAAATTGTCATATTTTTGCTGCCACCCATGAATTTCCAGTGAGACTTCTGCCATTTCCAAGGGGTTAAAAGATACATTTATTTATGTCTATGGTTATGTTTATTATACATGCTGCACTTGCTTTGCTCCCATATTGCACATTTCTTACTACATAAGCCTCTCTGCTACATGCAGACACTGTGGTCTTATCTTTTATTAATAAACTTTCATTGCATGGGAAGCTCCTTGCTTCTTTTGCTAATAAATATTATTTGGGACAGTAAATAAATGTTTGGGTAGCTCTGTGAATGCCAAAATAGACTGACACCAGGAGGGCTGAATAAAATCGAACCAACATACCTCTCTATAATTACCTAAGGACAATAAAAATGACCATAAACAATCAAGAAATACTGATAATAAAATACAGTAAACAAATACTAGGATTAAAATCACACCAAAAATAGAAAATATAAAAATGGGTGAAAAATGGGTGCAAATTACCACCTTAATAAAAGTAAACTTCAGTCCCAGAACCTGACATATTTGAAAGAGATTATATTATTAAAACTAATGGTTGTGACAACCCCAAACCTTATGCACCATTCAAATGGCTCCTGATTCATCTAATAAGGTCTAAAGAAGGTTCTGCCTTAGGGTTAGAGAGGGATCGGAATATGAAATTGAGTGACGTCAACATACAGATAAATAAAACAAAGGAAAAAAATAATGTCTTCATGTGAAAAATCATTCACGCTGTAAGAGTCTTGTACACATGCCCATATGTGGCCCTGTCCACTACTTGCAGGGAATTCAAGAAAAGATATGGAGATCGAAGAGAGAGAGTGAGAAAGAGGTCAAATAACAAAGCATAACAGTATAATATGGCAGTTTTGGCATTGTCCAAGATCCCAGCATTGAGCAAATTTGATGGGAAGTGGCATTAACATTAAGAACAGAGGGAGGAAACTCACAAGATGTGTGGGTGGAACTAATACAGCAGAGTTAGTGAACATTCCTATAACTCCCATTGATTTAAATAGGAATTCTAACCAATTGTAAAGCGAGACCACTTTCGCATTGAAGTGGTTGAAGGCCCAATTTAAAAAAAATGATATTTTATTTTTCCCCATGTTGTTTTAGAATTGCTTCATTTTCTTAAAACATCAACCTCAGTAATGTGTTAATGGAGTTGCTTTAGCTGTCACTCCCTCTCAACTCAGTGAGAGTTATGTCAGGAAATGCTTTATTACTCTGCTACTTGATACATCACCTCTAGTATTACCATTTCAGTTAGTGCAGTTAATAAGCTTTAGGACTACATATAGTATTTAAGAATAAAAAATATAAAATATACATTTTCATGTTGAAAACACTCCCATGGTTTACAAGAACAATTTTTATGGCAAAAACATTTATTTACCATAATGTAAATCAATAAGGATTTAAAAAAACAGGCTAAAATGCTTAATGGGTATGCTCTACATTAACCCTTGCTTACTTACTTTTTGTTTTGGCAGTAAAAATGCTGTTGGGATTGACTGAAGTCATCCATGCCACCTTATAGGTCAAAGTGCAAACTCATTTACCTTCACAAAGACATATTGTCTCACAGTGACTTACATTGCAAATGTTCAGTAAGGCAGACATCCAGACTGTAACTATTGCCCTTGGATCTCCTTTAAGTGTGACTGCAAAAGTGTTAATGATGGAAAGGTGCCATAAGTAAACATACTGATTTCCATTGCAAACCTAATGTACCCTGGTTGTATGTGTGTGTTTTTTTATCAGTAGCTGAATATTATACTTGTAGTATTTATCCATTTCAGCAAACAGCTCCACAGTTTTTATTTCTCACTTTTGAAAGTATGGCTTTGCTTATGTAGAACGTAAAGAAGCTTTATTTTAATTGAATTTGAAATACAGCATGAAATCAACACTCATCTACTGGCAAATGCTTTCCACCTAAGGTGTGAAAGAGGATTATAGACTAAACATTTAAATGCGTAATTGCTGCGTTTAATTAGAGAGAAACAACCAATTGTTGTCTGGGAAGAACTAATTTAAGTATGACACCCCACGAATATGGATTGACTGGATTTATTTAGAAGCGTTTATAGTCATTGACATAATGTTTTTATTAGAGCGTGTTCATGTTGAGTGCATAGATTGTCCTAGATATATATATTTCACTGCCATTTTTATGAATAGAAATATTTTATTTGAGTTTTATGGCCAAATTAATAAGTAAAAAACAACAGGAAGGCAAATGTCAAATGCAAGCTCTGATTAATAAAATTAATATAGAATATTGCATACAATGCTAAAGAGAATAATTGGTTTATATGCATAGGAAGATACATCATAGAAAACCTTATTTATGTGCAGTAAATTTAATGATATATAGAAGGAGAACTTATGATAAACAAAAAAGAGATACTAAGATAAAAATCAATCATAATAATGTAATTTCCACCGCATGAAGAGTTTCCCCACTTATTCTCATCATGCTAACCAGTATAAAAGTGTGTGTCTTACCATGTCAGTCTAAGCTTTGGAGTGAGATAAAAGCTGCTGAAACTTTGATGCTAGCTAGTGTAGAAATAGACAGATAAAGAGAGGGCATTCAAGTTGCTTTATTTAATGAGTATTGTTGTCCTAGCTAGTAGTTCTATGGACAGTTGAAGGGAACGTGGGTGTGCTGTCCTCTGGACAGATGGTTAAGAAATGTTTGTTTAAACTTTAAGGTTTACTATGTTGCCCTATTATGTAATGTATAAGTGTTGGCACCATCTAGTGGCCATTTGTTGTAATTGCCAGGGTTTTATACAATACTTGAGGCTATGATGTAATTCCTTTTCCTGCTACTAGCAGAGACTTGTGGGAAGGGGAAAGCCATTTTCTTCACAGTATGAAGCTGGGAAGAGCTCTTGACTTCAGTCTCTCATCTTATGGAAGCCTTGTTGCTAAGAGACAAATGTTTACCATTTCTTCAGCCACCTGTTTCTAGCTGCTTTAGAGACACTTTGTTTATGTCATATTTGCTGTACATCTGTATTATCAGCCAGCTGCTCCTTTAGATTGTTCTGCAGTCTGGATAACTTACATATGACCCATCACACTGTCAACATGCTTTGTAACTGTTGTAATGGTGTGTCATCTTTATGTATTCTGTATTCTTACAGTTTGTATTGTTTTGATTTTCCCTCAGTTTTACCCCATCCCCATGGCTGGTTATTAAAGACACAGAGTTCAACCTAGTCTCATTTATTGTCCTGTAGGAGGGTGTTTAGCTGCCTGTCGAGCTGCACATAGACCCCAGGGGTACGTGTAGTGGGGACAGGACATTGGGTATGATTTCTAAACACAGACACTGACAGGAGCAGTTTAAATATATATATATTTTTGACTGATAGATGACAGATAGACAGGAGATCCTGTCTGAGCTAATACAAAGAGTGACATTGACAAATACTAGAGACCAAGACATATAATATGTATGTATTATTTTCAGACAGGCAACAACAAACAAGACATCACTCAATACAGTCAGACAGACAAAAAAGAAACGCATATATTGGTGTTGCTGTAGAACTGTCCTCCGTAACTAATTACATAGCATTGCATAGGATTGGAAAGTTTAGTTACTAACATGTCAGCTGATCTATACCAAATTTAGCAGTAGTGACCACCAATTTCTGAGTCATAGCGTGACAATCACACCTCATTGTAAACTAGTTGTCAATGTTCAATAAATTCTCCTAAGTTGAAAAATAAAAATACACTGTTCAGACTTTAAAACAAACCCTAGAATAATATGAAAGTAGTGGGGAAGAAGAATATTTGGTACTGTTGGAATCTGCTGCTGCTGATAATGATACTGATGCTGTTATTTATAATGTTGATTTATACTATGTCCCTCCATACTTGTGCCAATCTTCTGATACAGATCAACTACAGAGTGTTGATGATATGGTAGAAAAATTAGTTGCCTCTCAAAGGAAATTACCATTTCTGAAAATAAGAAATATGCATGGTTATAAACTCTTTGTGAGATCAATGGGAAAGTTTGAACAGATAAACAGTCCTAAAAATAAGCTTTCATCTTGGTCATCATCATCATTGTTAATGCTTCTATGTCCAACTCAACCCCATCACACTCACTATTAGTGACAAATATATTGTGGTAAATATTATCAAATATTTAGAACACTATATATGCAGAATCTGGAATTATAATCCCGACCTACATACATAAAATTCCAGGTTTGATAATGATCCTCTCAATGCGCACCAAAAAAAGAGAGAACTACTGACAGCTGTGTCTGTGTGTCTGAGGATACCTGCACTGATGTGGTTATGCGGTATGAAGAACCAAATAGCTCAAACAGATAAAATATGACCTCACTAGTATTGGGGATCTGCCTGCCAACCACAAGTCTAGAGAACTACACAAAATCAAATATTCTCTATCGAGGAACATAAATAAATACACTGCATGACATCAGAAACAGCACATTTAGGATTTTTTTCACGGGAACACACGTACACGAAGTGCACATTAACATAATTGAGTTCATCACTTATTGGGGATATATGGAGGTGGTGGGTGAGTACTATTTTAGTCTTGAAAAAGATCCTTTCTGGATCGAAACGTCGATTAAATAAAGTATGTTTTTATAGTTTTCTGATGTCCTGTGAGTGCTTACCGAAGATAGTTGCATATATATATGTGTATATATATATATATATATATATATATATATATATACACTCAGGTCGCATGGCTGAAAAACAGTGATTGGTTGAGGAGGAAACAGGGGGCATAGCCCTTTGCCTCCTCAAGCAAGCACCACTGCTGCTCTATTTAAAAAAAACAAACAGATAAAAAGGTCAGACCTCATGGTGGGGCCTCAGGACACCCTGATGCGCCCCAGCTACTGATCTGGGAAATCAATGGAGGTGACGCAGAGGAGCAAGAAAGCTCCCCTGCTTCCACTGTACTCAAAGCACTCTTATGTCAATGAGGGAGGCTTTCTCTTACTGAGATGAGAGGGTATGTTGATCCCACCCACTCCTACCAGGCTCTGGGTAGAATGGAAGCAGGGGAACTCTCTTGATCCCCTGTGTTTCCTCTATGGTTCTCCCAGATGAAATGGCTCAGAGGTCAGTAGCGAAGGGCATCAGGATGGGTCCTGATGCCCTACCATGAAGTCTGATTTAAAAGATACAATAATGATATTAAAAAAAAAACCCATAATAAATGGGTTTAATGCATGGGCAAATCTGTGTCACACAGGCTAATATATATATATCATCTTCATCAGCTATTGTCAGTCCATTACAGGATTAAGGCATCCTCAGCAAGCTTCCAACAACTTCGGTCCTGTGCCATTTATTGCCACTGTGCACCAACAAATTTGGTAATTTAATCTACCCATTTTGTCTTTGATCTTCTTGTTGGGCATTTAATGTTCAGTAGAATCCATTCCAAAATGTTTTTGGTCCATCTGCCTTCGGGTCTTCTTGCTATGTGGCATGCCCATTTCCATTTTAGGTGCTTTACTCTTTCAGTGATGTCATAGGCCATTTTTTGCTGATGAAACCATGCATATATTTTTTGATTTCTTTTTGTTATGTTTAGAATTTGATGCTCCATTATTCTCTGTGTAACCTTAAGTTTTTGTAAGGCTTTGGCATTCAGTGTCCATATTTTATAATCATAAGTAAGGACTGGGAGGACACATTGGTCAAAAACCTTTATCTTGAGGCAGATCGTTAAATTTGTCTTACAGATGGTACTACTAAGTTTTCCAAATACTTGCCACCCCAATTTTATTTGTTGCTCAATTTCCATTAGGGTGTTTCCATCTGTTGACAATCCCTGTCAAAGGTAAACATACTTGACCATCTCTTCTAGTACTTGTCCATCTACTGTGATTTTCCTTGGTATGGTTAAGTTGTTAACCATGACTTGTGTTTTGGTGATACTCATCTTCAGACCAACATTTTTGCTTTCCTGTTGTTGCTCTTCAATGTGTTCTTGCAGTTTTTCAGGACTACTGGAAAAGCATATGATATTGTCTGTAAAACGTAGGTGATGTAGATAGTCTACATTGATCTTAAGTCCTTTTTGTCCCATTTAAATTTGCTGAAAACTCTTCTAAACAAGCAGAAAATAGTTTTGGAGAGATTGTGCTCCTTGTTAGAAGCTTTTTTCTATGTTGATCTGGGCTTTATCATTGTTGACCTGTATTGATTCAGTTGCATTTTCATATATATATTTATTGGAGGATATTGATGTAAGTGCTGTCTGTTTATTTGTTTGATCATGGCAACGATTATTGCTTGCTTTTTCATCAAGTCAAAGATCTTTTTATACTTAATGAATTCTATACATAATTGAAGGTTGTATTAATTATGCTGCTGTATGACTTGTTGCACTGTCTGGATGTGGTCCATTGTACTGAAAGCGCTCCTGATGCCTGCTTGTCCTTTAGGTTTTGCTGTGTTAAGTATTGTGTCCATTTTTTTTAGAGTACTTTTGTAAAAACCTTGCAGACCACTGACAATAGGTTTATTGGTCAGTAGTTTTTGGTCCACGTTATCACCTTTTTTGTGCAGTAGGATGACGTCTGCATTTTTCCATGTTTCAGGCACTTTGCTAAGTAGTATAGTAGGCATTTTGAAAATAGCTTAACTAGGGCTCTGAAAAAGGGTTGACCTCCAGCTTTCAATATTTTGATAGTAACTTTATCAGGTCCATCTGCTCTGCCATTTTTCATTGCTTGTAATGCAATTTCTACTTCTTCTACCAAAACTTTGGGCACAGCTTCCACCTCAGTACTGCATTCAGTTGGTGTCCTTCATCCTTATAAAGACCACAATAAAATTCTTCCACTTGCTTTGGTAATTGTTGTTGGATTTTTGCTGTTGTACCATCTTCAATCTTTTATGCAAATATTTGGCTCCTATGCATGGCCACCTTTCATTTTTCTTTCTTTAGCCCTTGATTCCCTTCCAGTGTCCTTTTGATGAGCTCAACATTGAACTTGCATATTTCTTCTTTTATGCCCTTACTTATGGTCTTGCACATTTCTTCATATTCTACCCTGTTTCTAATATTACCTGTTTGCTTCATTTCTCAGTGCTTTTTCATCATAGCATATTTATTTTGATATTTGGGTTGGTTTATATAGTTTTGCAGTTGGTTAAAATGTCTGGAGGGTCGGAAGTGATTAGACAGTGCTAACTCAAAATTCATAGGATTTTTCAATAGATGACTAGTGTCGATCTACATATTTGTTGACTTGATAATTTTCTTTCTTTCTTGCAATCAATGTAAAGTTTTCCTCTATCTAGACGATGATTTCTTCCAACGTTAAAATTATTTAAGACTGAGCAGTCAGTGAATATTGTTTTATTATTTGCAAGTATAAAATTAATATCACATGTATTACCATTAAGGATTTTCCATGTCCATTTTATCTGGGCCTTTTACCTGTAGAATGAATTCATGATGTACAAATTTAGTTTTTATGCAAATTCGATCAGTTTTTCCAGTTCCATGTGGTCTCATCGATTTTTCACCATTTTGGAACTTATCAGTTCTCTAATTGAAATCTCCCATTATAAATTTGTAGTAATAATTGTCCTATTTGTAGAGGTGTAATAAATGATCATAAATTTTTTTAACTTCATCATTACTGTGGCTCCTGCTAGGGGCATAAACTTGAATGATTTAAAGAACATGGCAACTGTTTTGTTTGATAGCACAGAAGAAAATATTTTAGAATTACTTTTACTATTGTCTGTCTGTCTTTTGTTAATCAAGAATCTGATTCCTCCACATCGTCCATCATTGGTTCCTTTATAGTATAGCCAGAGTTCATCTTCTAATTTGACTAAATTTTCATCTTTTCTACTAATCTCATGTAAGCCTATAATGTCCCAATTGATGTTATATACTTCTTATATTAGTTCCTCTAAGTGTGAAATCATACTCATAGATTGCATGTTAAGCGTTCCAATGTCTAAAGAGCAAAGTCAGCCTGATAGAACCCAATAATTCTTAGCACCCTCTGCCCTTGAGCTGGTCTTCCCTCTTCTGAAGTAAGTAGCTCGCAAGCCTCCGGGGAATGAGGGACATTGTTTTTGTTGAAACGCCATGCTGAGGGAATGGATCATAATCTGCCAACCTTCTCCAGTGCGTTGGCAGATTTTGGATCGATTTAGTCTGTGGTCATAGCTATGATCTGTACACCCGATGGCATAGTTCTAAACTTCATTGACGCACACAAACACTCCCACCACGATAAGGCATTGACCCATGAGAGTGATGAGTGATATATATATATATATATATATATATATATATATATATGCAGTTCCAGTTTTTGGTAAGCACACCTAAAGAAAAAACACACATTTAAAATTGCTGGAGTGCAACCAATTTTTACCAAAATAGCTAAAAGCAAATATACAAAATATTGGTGCACATCCAAATTTTCATCACCATTAACCCTTTAATCTGTGGCATTGTGCCTCCATATCACTACTATATTAAAGATGAGGATTTAGTCACCTCATATGGCCATAGAATGCTAAGCTTGCCACCAACGCCAAGGTACCTCATTTTTGGCAAGTACCTAACCTTAATATGCTTTATCTTATGAGCTGAATCTCTCCTACTTTGGGCATTTACTAACCTTAATTTACTTTATCCTGAGAGTTGAGTCTTTGTCAGCTTTACTCATTAATGGAAAGAGTCTCTCTGACAGTGTGCTTACCAAAACCTGGACTGGAATTGTACTTTTGGAAGTTTTGACCAGCTTCTGTTGGTTCAAGCACCCCTCCCACCCCCAAGTGCAATGCTAATTATCTTTAGGACACTATATAATGCCAGTCAGAGTGATTAAAATCTTCACCATTTTCACCCATTGCCAAATATTGTTTGTTATTTTTTTCACTGGCTACAAATTTTATGCCTCTTTATTTATATGTTCTTCTTGTTATTGCTATAAAAACATGACATTTCCAAGAAGTGAAACACAATACAAGCAGCTAGAGAGAGAAAAAGGGTGCTAGGCTGTGGTTCTGTGATTTATATAGCAAAACTGAGACAGGAGAGGGTCATAATCACTATGAACACCTGAAATATAAATAAAAGGAAGGACGATTATTCATCCAGTGAGTCTGAGTAGAAGGAAATGACCACTACTAGCATTGGAGGGTCTAGATACCTTGATTCCCCAGACCCAATTATGGCCAGTCCCCCTACATCACCAAAGTTTGTTACTCCTGTTCTCTGACATTTTAGAGTTTAAAATTACTATTGTATTACTGTAGAATGATGCTTTCATAGGACTCCCTATGTGATGTTATCAGAGCAAATGTAATGGCACTACATTTTTGCCACAACTTTGGCCATAATCTAGATATGAGTTGTGGCTGGAAATGTTAACCCATTATATTAACTCAGATAACATTGCATGAGGAGGTCAAGTGACACAAACACACACACACTCAGACACACACACACACACATACATTTATCCAGTAGCTTTCTAAATAATTCATATAAAAAAGTTCTGTTTACCTTCACAACATATTGCAGGAAGGAGAAGGCTACCTTTTAGTCTTGGGTAAGCAGAGAATGAATTACAGAGAATGAACTGAATACTCCTCACAGGCCAACTATATGTGTGAGTATAAGTATACTTATATGTCATCCAGACACATTTGACATATTGAAGAACCCTCCTTCTCCTCCCTGTAAAGAAAGATGAACAGTTGATTGTCAGAACCCAGTTTAGAAAGTCCTGCTGTGCTAATGTTTGCAGCTCTGTCTGTTTTCCTGGACACACCCACCTCATTTACTCCAGCTCCACTATTACTTTGATTCTCACCCTTGAGGCCTATATATAATAACCTCACAGGCATCAGTACATGTGTATAGTGTCTTTATGACAAGCAATCTAGGGCTTTTATTCCTATTTTCTGTGTTTGACCTTGGCTTGTGAGTCCTGCCTGTGCTTCTTTGTTGACTGCCCTGTTCTTAGCTGCATTCCTGGCCCAATTTTGCATGATGTTTGAGAGGTTCAAGTTCTGTTTCTTTCTTGCTTGATGCTGCTGCTTCCATCAACAAGCAATTGCGATCATCCTGCTCCAGATCCAGCTCAACCAGTCCTTGCTATTCAACCTTTCAGTCAGCAATGTTTCCTTGGGTTTGCAGCTGCAGCAAGGTCGCACTTGAAGTCGAACTCACCAACTAGCTTTGTATGCCTCCAATTTAGCTGATTACTGTGTGCCCTGTACCAATCATATCCCTGCCACCCACATACATACTCAACATTCTCTACCAAGGCAATACCCACCAAGGCAGAGACTATGTTCTCAAAAGACCTGTAGATATTTATTTTGTATTGTGTTTTATTTTGTTTCTTTCTGTTTTATTAGATCAGTTGTTTTCTATCTGGGTTCAATTACCTTCACTGGAAGAACCTACCAATTACCAAGCCAATGTGGAGAACAAGCAGAAATCATCATTCAACATTCCCAGTTCTACTACACTGGTGTTTCCCAATAGGTACACTACTAGTTGAGTATAAAGGTATTTGGGCTGAAAAAGAGCTAAAGAAAAATATTATTTGCAAATTGATACTTATTAGGGCACCTGATAACTATAAGTATTACTCAAATAGTGAATTGTATAATGCAGTCAGTGAGAGTCATTTGTGCTATATATCTATACATACAGTAATGTGCAAAGGCTATAGGCAGTTGTGAAAAAATGCTGTAAAGTAAGAATGCTTCCAAAAATAGACATGATAACAGTTTATATGTATCAATTAACAAAATGCATAATGAGTGAACAGAAGAACATTCTAAATTAAATCAATATTTGGTGTGACCACCCTTTGCCTTCAAAACAGCATCAATTCTTCTAGGTACACTTGCGCACAGTTTTTCAAGGAACTCAGCAGGTACATTGTTCCAAACATCTTGGAGAACTAATCACATTTCTTCTGTGGATTAGTCAGCCTCAGTTGCTTCTCACTCTTCATGTAATGCCAGACAGACTCGATGATGTTGAGATAAGGACTCTGTCGGGGCCAAACCATCACTTCCAGGACTCCTTGTTCTTCTTTACACTGAAGATAGTTCTTATGTCTTTGCCTGTATGTTTGGGGTTGTTGTCATGCTGCAGAATAAATTTAGGGCCAATCAGATGCCTCCCTCATGGCATTGCATGATGGATACTTCTCAGCATTGAGGATACCAGAACTTCTCCCGTGCTGCACCTGAGCTCTGAAATTCCTTCCCCTATCCCATCACACTCTTCCCCAGCCTTCAGATCTTCAGACGCTCCCTGACAGCTCCCCTCTTCAGGGAAGTGTATCAACTACCTCTGTATGAGCAAAGCCAGACCATCAGCCTATACAACTTCAGCTCCCTTTCATTCCCTAAATCCCTCTCCTACCTACAACCCCGTTACGACTAGGGATGGGTGAAAATTTTCACCTCAAACCAAATTTAGTGAAAAATGGCACTTCCCGCGAAAAGTGCCGTTTTCCCGCTTTTTTTGCCTAGCTCATTGCTCTACCAATGCCTGTATTCTGTTGCCTCTGGTTTCGCTCCTGCTGAGACTAGTGCTTTACCTGGGCCCATTCACTGTTGCCTCCAGTTGCGTTCCATCTGCGACTAGTGCTCTACCTGTGCCTGTTCTAAGTTGCCTCCGGTACCCTGCTCTCTGAGACTAGCATCTTGCACTAGCTCGGCTGCTTTGCCTCCTGCTACCCTAGCGTGCTAGGGATTCTGCCCTGCAGTTGCCTTCAGCCTTGCCAGTCAAATCATCTGAGGCTTGGTACTGTTGAGGTTTGTTCCTGGTTCTTGACTCCTGTTCCAGTCTACTGTATTATTGTTTTGCTTTGCATCCTGACCTGCGCCAGATTGGAAGTATCACGATACTGTCTGAATCTGGGCCTGTGAAGGGTGACCTCTGTCTTTATTTATTTAATAAAGCTGATTTTACCTTACTAACTTGTCTGAGTGTTCTTACAAAACTGTGACAGTACAAAAGGGCTATGACCTCAGACAATGCTGGTGAAGGTAGCTCTCAGAACCTCCTTTGGAGAATGGACGCTCAAGAGCAAAGGTTGAATCAGTTGTCCCTAGCTATACAGACTATTTTGGAGTGCACAGCATGTCTTGAGAAACCTGTTTCACCTTTGGTGGCCACCCCAGTTCAGCCACCTTTGGCACAAGCTCTGGCTCCGAGTATCCCCAGCAGAGGGTTATCTGAAACCGCCCCGCTTCCGTGAAGATATGACAGGGAGCCCACCCTATGCCGCGGGTTTCTTAACCAACTAGAAATATTTTTGGAATTAGTCACACAAGCTTTTCCGAGCAAAAGAAGCAAGGTGGGATTCATGATATCCTTGTTGACAGGCAGAGCTCTAGCCTGGGCAAATCCGATTAGGGAATTGGCTAAACCTGTTACCACCAACTTTGCCAAATTCACAAGGGCCTTTGAAGTTCCCGGGTACGCCACCTCTGCTGCCAAACATTTAATGAGAATTCAACAGGGCACGCGTACGGTTGCTGACTATGCCATCTAATTCCGTACACTTGCAGCAGAGGTAGGTTGGAATGATGAGGCACTTGTGGCAGCCTTCACACAAGGCCTCGACGATAAAATAAAGGATGAAATTGCAGCTCGAGATTTGCCAGAGAAGCTGGATAGATTCATTGATTATGCTACCTTGATTGATTCTCGTATAAGGGAGAGGAATATTTATAAGGACAGTAGCCACAGAGCAGCAACTGGGTCCTCGATCAGCTCTGGTTTCCCACCCTTGCCTCCCTCTCCTCCCATACCTCCTGGTAGCGCAAGCGGGGGTACCGAACCCATGTAGCTGGGCTTTACACGATTATCTAAGGAGGAACAGTCGTTTCGCCGCAGACAAGGCCTGTGCTTGTACTGTGGGAAAGCAGGTAATTTGTTACGAACATGTTCCGTGCGGCCGGGAAATGAACGCACCTAGGTTCCAGTGGGGGACAGGTCCTAGGTGGTGTATATCAGTCCCCAGAGGGTTCACTACTAAACCGATGGTAAATGTTGTGGCATCCTCGCCTGGCTCATCTTTTTCCGCACCTGCCCTGATCGATTCCGGCGCTGCCGGCTATTTCATGGACTGGGAATTTGCAGTTCTGCATAAGATTCCATTGGTGGATAGAGAATCCTCGTTAAATATTGAGGCCATTGATGGGAAACCGCTGGAGCCTCCCCAGGTTACTCAGGAGACATGCTCATTGTCGATCAGTATCGGAGCTCTTCACATGGAAACCTTGAAGTTTCAGATAATTCAATCTCCTCACTATGCAGTCATCCTGGGTTTCCCATGCCCCCCAGGGGCAGAACATATCCGCTGTCCTGCAAAGAGAATCAAGCCATGGAGGAATATATTACTGACGCCCTGGCCCGTGGGATTATCCACAAATCGTCCTTGCCCGCGGGGGCTGGATTCTTCTTTGTTAAAAAGAAAAATGGGGAGTTAAAGGGATAGTAATGTTTCATAATAAAAGCAGGTCTAATTAATCATCATAGTATTTGGACTTTGGAGAGTGTTATTTCAATTCTGTCAGAGTTGTAGTTCCAGAGTAATTCAATGACAAAGTGTCCCCCTCCCGCCCCTTTTACTGATATCACACTCTTCAGCCAGAGCAGAAGGGAGGTGCCCAGGTAGACTGCAGAGAGGGACAATCTTCAATTAAGATAAGGGAAAAACCTGACAAGCTTGTCAAGGGGGGCAGAGATTTCATTGTTTTCATAGGAATAAGAGTGTCCCCTTCTGTTATCTGTCCAGTCTATGGACTGCATTCCACATCTGAGAAGAGATTGCTTACACTAGGTAAAAGGTGAGGGAGGGGGAAACTTTGCTTGTGAATATCTCATAAGCCATAAAGGTTTGAGAGATAAGACTTATATCATTCTTCATGTTTTTTTTAATGCCTACAAAATAAAATAAAGTTAAAATGAAGTATTACTATCCCTTTAAGACCCTGTATAGATTATAGGGGTCTTAACAAGATAATGATTAAAAATGCCTACCCCATTCCACTCATCACCAAACTATTCGATCAATTAAAAGGGGCATCCGTTTTCACAAAATTAGGTCTAAGGGCAGTGTATAATTTGGTGCGGATCAAAGAAGGTGATGAGTAGAAAACTGCTTTCAATACTCGGACAGGTCATTACGAGTATCTAGTAATGCCCTTTGGGCTATTTAATGCCCCGGCAGTGTTCCAGGAATTTATAAACAATGTCCTCAGAGAGATGTTACAGTCCTGTGTAGTGGTATACCTGGACGATATTCTGATTTATTCTCCTGACCTGGAAACACACTGCAAACACGTTTTAGCAGTGTTACAGAAGCTGAGGGAGAACAAACTTTTCTGCAAACTTGAAAAATGTGACTTTCACAAGTCCAGGGTGTCATTCCTTGGCTATGTCATTTCCAATGAAGGGTTTGCCATGGACAAGGACAAACTCTCTGCAGTATTACAGTGGTCCCACCCCACGGGTCTCAAAGCCTTACAGTGGTTCTTGGGCTTTGCAAATTATTACAGGAAATTTGTTCTCGATTACTCCATGATTGTCAAACCACTGACAGATATGACTCATAAAGGGGCTAACGCTTCTCTGTGGTCCCCAGAAGCAGAGAGGGCATTCAAAACTTTGAAATCCACATTTTCCACAGCTCCAGTATTGTCCCATCCCATACCTGGCCTGCCATTTACGTTGGAGGTGGATGCCTCCAAGACAGGGGTGGGGGCAGTACTGGCTCAAAGGCCGGGTCCTGGCAAGTCACTAAGACCATGCGTTTTTTTCTCGAAAAAGATGACTGAGGCACAAAGTGTGTACGACATTGGCGATCGTGAATTGATTGCTATTATTTTGGCACCACGTGAATGGTGCCATTTGATGGAGGGTACCAGGGTTCCGATACTGATTCTGAAGGATCATAAAAATCTTATGTACCTCTCTGAGGCTAAGAGACTCTCCCCGAGACAAGCCAGATGGGCCTTGTTCTTGTCACGTTTTAACTTTATTGTTTCGTACCTACCTGGGACCAAGAAAGTGAGAGCCGATACACTGTCCAAACAGTTCGGTTCAGATCCAGAAGTTGACAGTGCACCAGTTCCGATTATACCTCCAGATCGTATACTTGCCACCTTGCGCACCAGCATCACATCTCTTTTGGCTGAGGAAATCTTGGCATTGAAGGCCAACGCACCTCCGGAGAAAGCCATGGGCAAGTGTTTTGTGGAGGAGCCATTCAGAACCAGATTAATGGAGACATATCATTCCACCCGGGCGGCTGGGCACTTGGGCAAGAATCAATTGATCTGGTCCCTGTCCAAGATGTTTTGGTGACCTGGCTTGAGAGACGATTGTGTGGCATTTACGGCTGCCTGTGCCACCTGTACTCGCTCCTTCCTGTGGGGTTATTACAGGCTGTGCCCAATGGTGACCGTCCATGGTCACATGTTTCCATTTACTTCATGGGTGAATTACTGGTTTCCAATGGATACACTGTTATACTCATGGTGGTTGACAGATTTTCTAAAATGGCCCACTTTGTGCCTCTCCCTGGTTTACCGTCAGCGACGGAGTTGGCTACAGTATTTGCCAGGGAGGTGTTTCGACTCCACGGAGTCCCCAAGGTTCTGGTTTCCGATTGTGGGAGCCAATTCGTGTCCAGGTTCTGGAGGTCATTTTGTGACCAGATGGGCATCCAGTTGTCATTTTCATCCGCCTACCATCCCCAGACTGCTGAGGGGCTGCTGAGCGTGCCAATCAGGCGTTGGAGCAATTTCTACGTTGTTTTATCTCCAACCATCACAATAACTGGGCTGACTTGTTGCTGAGGGCAGAGTTTGCACAGAAGTCCGCGGTGTGCACATCTTCTGGGAGCTTACCCTTCCTGGTCAACTATGGGTTCCAGCCACGCCTGCTCCCGGACACCTTCCAAGCACAGCAGATTCCGGCTCTGGATAAGCACATTAGGCAGCTTCGCTCCACTTGGGCACAAGTCCAGAACTCCCTACTTGACTCCTTTCTCCGACATCGGCGGCATGCCAATAACAGATGGTTACCAGCTCCCGTATTCCAGGTGGGGGACCGGGTATAGTTTTCCTCCAGGAACCTCAAGTTGCAAGTTCCATGCAATAAATTGGCTCCCCAATTTGTGGGGTCGTTCCGGGTACTTCATAGAGTTAACCCTGTCTCCTATGCTTTGGAGTTACAGGCATCTATGAGAATACATAACGTGTTCCATGTATCTCTCCTTAAACTCTTGGTATGTAATCGCTATACCACCACCCCTGCAGTTCTGGGCCCAGTTCGTGTCCAGGACCATGACGAGTATGAAAAGCAGAATATTTTGGATTCACGTCGGTTCTGTGGGCAGATCCAATACTTGGTGCACTGGAAGGGATATGGTCCGGAGGAACGTCCATGGGTTAACCATGCTGACATTCATACTCCTCTTCTGCTGCGCAGGTTCCACACTAAGTTTCCTCAGAAGCCTGGACCTCCTCCGCGGGGAGGGGGTCTTTGAGAGTGGGTACTATCACGGTGCCCGTGATCTGTATGCTGACAATATTACTACTTCCTGTGTTAACCTTGCTGGGTTCTTATTGGCTGCTGCCGTATGTCCTGCCTAGTACTAGCATTTTTAACCTCAGTCCTGTCATTCCATGGGTGCCCTTTCATGGTGTTCCTGTACCTAGCATTTGTTCTGCTGTTTGGTTTCCTGCTCCGTGTATGACCCGGTTTTGCCTGACCTCGCCTCTGCCTCTGACTCCGTGACCGTTGCTGACTAGGACTGGCTGACTACCTGCTTCGTTGCTGACTAGGATTGGCTGACTACCGCTCTGTGTACTGACTCTGTGTCACGGTTTATTTTGACTCTCAGGCACAGAGTTAAGATAAAAACACAACTTTATTGAAAGTTTAAAGAGAACCCTTGCGGGTTTGGCATACACATATAACAACACGTGATTAGTACAATGCAATAGTGAATAGAGGTACCGTGAATAATAGAAAGGCTCTACCGGCTTTGCCAATACTGGATAAGGCAACCTTAAGAATGACACAATATGGGAAAAGGTTCTACCGGCCTTACCAATATACCGGGCAAGGCAGCCTGGAGGCTTGCATAACAAATGAGGAGGCTCTACCGGCCCTGCCAATATACCGTGCAAGGCAGCCTAAAAACTGGCACAACGAGAGAGGAGGCTGTACCGGCCTTGCCAATATACTGAGCAAGGCAGCCGTGGGACTGGTACAATGCGAGAGGAGGCTCTACCGACCTTGCCAATATACCGGGCAAGGCAGCCTCGCTAGACCCAGAGAACTGCAAGTACTGGTGCATAAGCGGAGATGGCCTCAGCGACTAGAATATTGGTGGAATAAACCAGTCACCTATACTGGGCACACAGAGGCCTTGCCGGGGCTGTATAGGTGTCAACAAGCACCCGGTAATGATGGAGCAAATCAGTACCCGCGTACTGAACTAAATATGACACTGCCGGTGCTATATGGATACTGAGAGCAACCGGTTATACATGGAGCGAACCAGTACCCGCGTACTGGATTACACAAGACTCTACCGGTGCTGTATGGAATAGACTTGTGCGAATTCATTCGGAGACATTCGGATTTCGTCGAAAATGGGGTCATTCGGAGACATTCGGCCAATCCGAAACTCAAGGGTCATTCGGAAAAAATGATCCGACTCCGAACAGCCCAGGACCGAAATTCGTCGGAACTTTCGGAAGTTTCAGCAATCGACACATTTCCAAAAGTTTTGACTACTTTTAACCAGGACTTTTTTGTACTTCCTGTGCGCGCTCAATTACTTTCCCTCCATAATTTTCCCTGCATGTCTCTAGTCCAATTCTATTCTCCGTTTCATGCACTACTTCCCTCTTTTGTCTGTATTCGAATAGCCTTCTTCGTTTCATGATGGGGTTGGACTAATGACACAGTCACACAGACAGACAGACTGCATTTCCTCATTGCGTTGTTGGAGCTCAGAGAGAGAAGAAGAGATTAGAGAGTGTCCAGTTGTTGTGTAGGCAGGCAGGTAGCATTAGGCTAGGCATAGGTAGGCAGCCAGCATTAGTTCCAGTTATTGCCACTGCAAGAGCGAGTAATATTTGTTCCTGTGCAAAATATAAAAAAATATTAGGTATTTGTTCGAATACAGGGCCGGCCCTTACATGGGTCCCAGTGGGTCCATGGACCCAGGCGGCGCTTTGACAGGGGCGGCAATTTGCCGTCCCATAGCATGTTTATTTTGTGTGCTTCCGCCAGTTCTGTGTTGCAGGGTGTCCCATCAGTGTGACTGTCAGCAGCCAGGCAGCCCTATGCTCACTCAGTGGCTATGCCTGCTGGCTGCTTCAGTGACATGAATTATGTGATAGTGAAACATTATGCCTATTTTGTATTGTTTATCGCCCACCTAAAGTCAAGACTTGAGTAAATAGGTCTACCGTCCCAGATTTGCTAGAGAGGTTTTACAAATACAGGAGGGTGCCCCCTGTACGAAATGAGTCTAAACATTTGGGATCCCTAGTATGAGTGCACGACAGTGCATGACGTGTCCTGAACAGGATTGCTGTGAGGTGTCTCCATCTGGAAGGTGCTGGCTGGGCTGAGCTTCAACATTGTGACGAGTGACCAACTAAGAGCACCATGCCAGACTTAATCTGCAGCCATAGCATCACCCCCTCCTACTCTCCGGGTCCCGCTGACTGGCAATAACAGGTGAGTCACTAAGAGATCTGAAGCCTTTCTGGAAGTCCTTTCACTTGGAAAGGGGCTAGGTATTTATTGGGGGAGTTGCCTCGTGTGTAAATAATTTCTAGGTGGGAGATGAATGTGCATCACTTATGTGTTTCCTAACAGTAGTTAGAATACAACTCCCCTGATTATGATGTTGGGAAATGTCCAGCAATTACCGTAGAGCCCTGCATTGCACACTCACAGAAAACGGTGATATTGCTATACTAAGACAATGCTGTGGACCCCTCTTCAGTATAGATGTCAAGCATTTTTTTTTTATTTCTCTCCTGTGTTGCAGTTCGTTCACAACAGAATGTCTCAATTTTTCTTTTTAACACATTACATCTATCACATTACAATCATTGATGTTTATTCTTGATGTAGTATGAAACACTACAATGTATAAACACATAGACTTATCTGATATGAGGGAAAATCAGGATAGGAAAACGAGAGAGAGGACCACTTATGTTGAGTAGGATGTGACAGGCATGGGTTTTCGATGTTCGAGCATATGCTAAATTGAATGACAGGCATGGGTTTTCGATGTTCGAGCATATGCTATATTGAAGGACAGGCATGGGGTTTCGATGTTCGAACATGCTAAATTGAATGACAGGCATGGGTTCTCGATGTTCGACGTTTGCATTGTGACTGGCATCCCATGCTGGAGTAGAGGTGACATGCACAGACTGGCAATGTACGACAATGTCCGTTTTTGGGATGGATCTTTTTCTAAATGCACACCCTGTCTGCAAAGAATGATAGCAGCGTGCACGGAGGCGCACTGCTATAATTTAACCCATGTTAAATTTGGCCGAATAATTCGGAATGGATCAGAATTTCATCCGAATCGAATAGGCCCGGTCCGAAATTATGATCATCCGAATTAGAAAAAAAAAAAATTTGTCCGAATTCGAATTTTACCGAAAATTTTGACCGTGTCTAGTATGGAACGCAGCTAGCAACCGGTATATATGGAGCAAACCAGTGCTCACGTACTGGACTACACAAGTCTCTGCTGGTGCTGTATGGAACGCAGCAAACAGGCGGTTATGCGTGGAGTGACACAGTATCCGTGTACTGGATTACACAAGACTCTACCGGTGCTGTATGGAAAGCAGCAAGCAACCAGTTATGCGTGGAGCGAACCAGTACCCGCGTACTGGATTACACAAGACTCTACCGGTGCTGTATGGAACGCAGCAAGCAACCAGTTATACATGGAGCGGACCAGTACCTGCGTACTGGATACACAAGACTCTACCTGTGCTGTATGGAACGCAGCAAGCAACCGGTTATATATATATGGAGCGAACCAGTACCCGCGTACTGGACTACACAAGTCACTGAATGATAAGAATGTCGCCCAAGGCGACATGAAGGAGGAGACACTCTGCATGCAATCCAAGAGCAGGAACACAGCCAGGTCAGGACAGGAAACAGGAACGATAACGGCAGCCAACTGGATCAGGGATGGCAGCAGGAACAACGGCCCAAACTGGATCAGGAATGGAGGCAGGAACCAAGACGCCGAGGAAGCTGTCAGGCAGGTACACAGGCGATCTCTGGAGTGTAGTAGAATCAGTCACGGCCCAGGAAGCTCAGGAAAACAGTGCAGGTGTTTGCGACATAGAGACACCAGGAAAGGGCAACCAAAGGGTGCCCAAGCCTAGTCTATATAGGCAATACAGGGCGGGCTGAAGGCAGGCAGCCAATGGAGAGCCCAATCAGATAACTGATAGGAAAAGGCAGCAATCACGGGCACCATGATACTCTGGCTGTGGCTGACTACCGCTCCGTGTACCGACTCCAGCTGTGGCTGACTACCTGCTTGTTGCTGACTAGGACTGGCTGACTAACCGATCTGTGTACCAACTCTGGCTGTGGCCGACTACCCACTTCGGTACTGACTAAGGTTTGGCTGACTCTGCTCCTGTCTTATTATCTGTGGCAGACTACCTGACCTATTATGTATTGGTCCTGTTATTACCACTCCTTGCACCATCTCTGGCAGGGGCTGTTGTAGATCCGTTGTTGCCTTTGCCCTTCTGGTATCTGCCACAGTTGCTTTGCTTGAGTCTGTCAGCATTGCCTATGTACCTGTCAGTATTGCCACACAGTCCCTGCTTGCACTGCTTCCCTTGAGCCTGTCTGTGCTGCCTCCGATACTCTAGTTCTCTGAGACTATACCTTGCCAGTGCCTGTCGTGTTGCCTCCGGTTACGCTACCTCCTGCCACTGTGCATCATCAGTGTGTGCATTTGTTGCTTACAGTTGCGCTCTTCCCCAGACACTAGTGCTCTACCGGTGACTGTATTATGTTGCCTCCGGTTACGCTACCCTTGAGACTAGTGTTCTACTAGCGCTTGTACCTGTGGTCTCCACTCGTGCTCACCTCCAGACACTAGTGCTCTACCGGTGCCTGTATTCTGTTGCCTCCGGTTATGCTCCCCTTGAGACTAGTGTTCTACTAGCACCTGTATCTGTAGTCTCTGCTTGTGCTCACCTCCAGACACTAGTGCTATACCGATGCCTGTATTCTGTTGCCTCTGGTTTCGCTCCTCCAGAGACTAGTGCTCTACCTGGGCCTATTCACTGTTGCCTCCAGTTGCATTCAATCTGCGACTAGTGCTCTACCTGTGTCTGTTCTCTGTTGCCTCTGGTACCCTGCTCTCTGAGACTAGCACCTTGCACTAGCTCGGCTGCGTTGCCTCCTACTACCCTAGCATGCTAGGGATTCTGCCCTGCAGTTACCTTCAGCCTTGCCGGTCATGTCATCTGAGGCTTGGTACTGTTGAGGTTTGTTCCTGGTTCCTGACTCCTGTTCCAGTCTACTTTATTATTGTTTTGCTTTGCATTCTGACCTGTGCCACATTTGGAAGTATCACAATACTGTCTGCATCTGGGCCTGTGAAGGGTGACCTATGTCTTTATTTATTTAATAAAGCTGATTTTACCTTACTAACTTGTCTGAGTGTTCTTACAAAACTGTGACATGATGATGATAGAGAAGCTGAGGTGGAATATACATTGATGGCCTTTTTATCAGAAACTGAGAAGGAATGGGAGACAGGGATGAGGATGGGCATCACCACCACCACTAGCAGGGAGCTTTTGGAATTTGTGGAGTTTGCGACAGCTGTAATTCCTGCTGCTGAGATACAAGGTCAGCAAGATGCTGAGTAGCAAGCTAGTGTGCCACAGACTACCGTGGACACAGTGGGAATGTGGTCAACAAGTGATGCGGGACTAGGACACATGCCAGTGCCAAAAATACTCCTGGTCCTAGTTTGCAGTGCTGATTTTGAGGCAGTAGCAGCAACATCATCCGCTGCCAGCACAGACAGGACTCAGACTCAGGAGGAGGGCGTTTGACAATGGCCAGTGGCCACTGGCCAACATGACCTGCTGGCACTAGGCCAGTAGGGCATTTTTTTCTCAGGGCTTGTGCTTTGAAAAAAACAAACAAAAAACATAGTCCTACAAGTCAATGTTTCTTCAGGGCTTGTGCCTCTAATAAGTCTAAGTCCTACAAATCAATGTTTCCTTAGGGATTGGGCCTCTAACAACAAATCTAACAAATCATCCTTACAAAATACTCTATCAAGTCAAGTATCAGTCCATCCCAGTGGCAGCTTATGTCAGGGGGTTCTTGTCTCTACTATCGCTTTACATACAAATGTCTTATTTTATGTTATTGATTTATTTTTTATGAACTCTCCCCCAAATACCAGTCAAGAACCCCCCAAAACAAATTCCCCGTTCAACTGATTCATTAATTCACTAACACAGGCACCCTCCTCGGACCCCTTTTATACCATGTCTTATGGTGTTTTAAATTTTATTTAGGATTTGTTTTTAACTGTCCCCTAATCCCAGTAAACAACCCCCCAAAAATCATCCCCTGTTCAACTGATTCTTTCCCCACACCCCACCATCACAGTCACGCTCATGTCCCTTTTATACTATGCCTTTGGGAAATAAAATAACATTTGCTGTGTGGTGTGTAAATTCAATGTTCCCATTGATTTAAATGGAATGAGCTAGGCGAAAAAAGTGGGAAAAAGCAGAAAATCTGCACTTGTTGAAAATTTTTCACCAAGCGGAAAGTGTCATTATTCGCTGATTTCAGTTTGAAGCGAAAAGTTTCACCCATCCCTACCCATGGGTGTGCTTCAGGTGGAATTTCAATGAGGATGTGCCTAGATCGGTTCATGTTTTCCTGTTACTCACATGTTTTTTACACAGATAACAGGTAGCAACATGTTTAGCTTTTGGATCATTAGTGAAGTGTCTCTATAATGTAGACTTTATAAACTGAGTGGTTCCTCCTAAGAGTCTACTACTCATATTATAGGGGCTAGATGATGAAATTTTACTAGCAGTAGGTCTCAGTGGTGAAAAATGGCAGTTCCAGCCTAGTGTAAAATATCCTGTGAAAAGTTTTTCCACTTTTTTGCCTAGCTCATTGCATTGAAATCAATGGGAAGACTGAATTTACACACAACACATAGCAAATGTTATTTTATTTACCACAGACATAGTATAAAAGGGTCAATAATATATTAGATCCCTCACACCTTAGTAAACTTGGGGAATTGACTGTAGGGTGCCAGTTATCCATTAAAGACATAAATTATACTAACTAGAAAAAAGAAAAAACGATAGATAAACTATAGGCACTCATCTTCCTCACCATATATTAACTAAAAAAGTACAAAATAAATAATCATGATAGAAATCTAAATTATACATTTATTAAATATCCCATATGATACAGATATACCAAAAGGTAAAAACGGATCCCATGGAAGGCAATCAACACCAAATCCCAACCCACCTACTCACAATACTCAGAAAACAAATACTAACACCCTTAAAAACAATCCCACCCTAAAGATGCCGGCATCTGTATACCTATATATAAATATTGACCAGTATAAAGATTTAAATACAGTTTAAGACTATGAAAAAATATATATGTCTATATAGAGCTGGTCAATTTGTCTATATTCAATGGTGCAAAAATCAACTACCTATGATTTTAACTTATCTTTATTTTTAAGGTCCAAAGTGAACATGGCAGCACCTCCAGAAAAGTTAAATGTGGAAGAGCATAGGACCATAATCAAATTCCTGTTTCTCCAAGGGAAAGGTGTGAAGCAGATCCATGAAGAAATGTCACAAACTTTGGGTGACAGTGACCCTTCATATGCAGCAGTTAAACGCTGGGTTGTCAATTTCAAAACTGGCCATTTCTGTGTTGAAAGTGAGAAACCCAGTGGAAGGCCTGTTTCTGGCTCTATGCCTGCAAATGTGAAAGTCATCCATGACTTGATCATGGAGGACCGCCGAATATCAGCCAAACATATTGGTACATATCTGGGAATATCACGTGAGAGAGTTGGTGCCATTATCCACAATAACTTGGAAATGAGAAAGCTTGCAGCAAAGTGGATCCCAAAACTTTTGACAACTGAACAAAAGAGGAGACGTGTGGAGACATCGGTGGCTGTTTTGGAAAATTTTGCAAAAAATGAGTCAGAGTTCCTGGACAAACTGGTAACTGGTGATGAGACATAGATTTACTGTTATGATCCTGAGACAAAGGAACAGTCTAAGGAATGGAGGCACAATGGTTCCCCCAGGCCAAAGAAGTTCCGTGTGCAAAGGTCAGTGCAGAAGCAAATGGCAACAGTTTTTTGGGCTAAAAAGGGAGTTCTGCTGGTGGACTACCTCCAAAGGGTTCAACTATCAATACAACATATTACTGTGCTTCATTGATGAAGTTGAGGCAAAACATCAAGAAAACCGTAGAAGAAAGCGCTCAAAAGGTGTCATCCTGTTGCATGACAACGCCTCATCACACACTGCAGGTGACACAATGGCAAAACTGACCTCCTTAGGCTTTCAAGTGATGCCCCATCCACCCTATTTGCCCGACCTGGTTCCTTCTGACTATCATCTGTTCCCCAATCTCAAAAAACACCTAAAGGGACAATGATTTGGGAGTGTTCCGAAGGCAACTAATGCTGCAAATGACTGGTTACACAGCAGTTGGAATAATTTTATTTGCAGGGACTTAAGAAGCTGTAGGACAGATGTCGCAAGTGAATTGACTTCCTGGGGGAATATGTAGAATAGTGTGGCAGTTACAGCTTCCTAGCCCAAGTTTTTCTGGGTAAGGCTCAATACTTATCAGCACCCCCTCGTATGCTAACAATCTGTTAAGGGACACTTGGAGCTATTTCAAATTCTTAACAAGACATAAAAGGAACACTCTCACCAGTTCCCCATCTCCAGCTCAATCATTATAGCGATCCCTTCATGCTGCAGTACAATGAATATCCTCATAGCATGGAACCTCCACTTCAGCCACAAAGCACCGTGATCCTCTTGACAAACACTAATTCAATATAAAAATAAACACACTGTGCCTCTGATCTTCTGTGTTAAATTACTGAAAGGTATCCTTCTGTTTATGTCATAGTCCATGATGTAGACACCTTAGGTGGTAACATAATCATCAACATGTTTCGCTCCTAACTTCGGAGCTTTATCAAGATAAAAGCATCGAAGTTAGGAGCGAAACATGTTGACGAGGCATAAGCCCTAAGGAATCAGTGATGATTTTTGGACTCAAGATTGTTAGAGGCATAAGCCTTGAGGAAGCAGTGATTTTTTAAACTCAAGTTTGTTAGAGCCACAAGCCCTGAGGAATCAGTGATGATTTTTTGGACTCAGGATTCAGAGAGGCACAAGCCTTGAGGAATCAGTGATGATTTTTCGACTCAGGATTGCAGTCTTAATAATAATGATTATGATTCCTCCCTGCCACCAGCTTAGCGTATTCAGTAGGATTGAATGAACTCAGATGCTGCTTGATTTGATGCCTGTGATTATACTCCATCACATTGTCATGTGTGCTCTGTGCACCACACAATGTGCAATGGGTGGATACGAACTCCCACATCCTCGCATCTACATAATCACTATAAGCTGGTGGGGGAGGTAATTCTGACAGAGGTGGATCATCAGAAGATGATGCTAGGTCTTCCCGCACCCGGACCCTAGCATCAGAAGTTGACGCTAAGACAGGTGTTTTGCTCACCACTGAACTTTCAGGCTCAGGCTGGGTTTCTCTATTCTTCTTTCTCTTAGCTTTCCATCTCAACGTTTGGCAGCCATGGGGAGAGACAGGTGTATAGTAACAGTGTCTCCTGATTTCCTTTGTGGGGTTTGGCTTTAACATTCTTCACATAAAAATCATAGTGGCTGTATTTCAAATGTGTTATCAGGGCGGTTGTGCCCCTCAAGATAAGACTCTTTCTTCTTCTCCATAATCTCCTTCATTGGCTGGGACAGAGAATGATGCTGCTTCTGCTCCTTCAGAATCAGCATTAGAACTAGGACCAGGAGTATTACTGGCAAGTGGAACCTGTCCTAGTCCCGCATCACAACTACAGCAAGACATTCCCACAGTTGCCACGGTGGTCTGTGGCACACTAGCCTGCTGCTCATCAGCCTGCTGACATTGCAACTCAGCAGCAGCAGGAATTACAGTAGCAGCAAACTCCTCAAATTCCACAATCTCACTGGTTGTAGTGTTGATTATGTCCATCCCCATTTGCACATCTGTCTCCCATTCCTTTTAGCTTTTGGCAGAAAAGGCCATTAATGTCTCTTCTACTACAGCTTCTCCATGATCCCCCTCGTCTCCACCGCCACCACCATCCCCTCCTTGTCTCGCTGGTTGGCGATGATGAAAAATGTGAAAGAGGGTCCCCTACTGTCACACTTGCTATCTCTACAGGTGAAGCACTAGCAGCAGGCACAGGCACCTGATCTGTGCTGATGCTAATGATGCTGCTTGCCAGTTCTGCCTTCCTCATCATCAGGTCCCAGAGGCATAATGCCAGGGAAAGGGGAATCACAGGGTCTGGGGGTTGTCGTGGGCTCCCTTGACTACAAGTCTGGCTGCTCGGCATCACTTCCCCTTCCACCTCAACAGGAGGATCTACAGCCCTCATGCTAGTCCCACAACCAGCTGCTTCACCATCACATTTACAATTATCACCCCCTTCCTCACCCCCAACACTCTCTAGTTGCTGTGCAATAGTAGTGGGACTGCTTAGGGAATGCAGTTGTGACTTAGGGTCCCCTGCTGTCACATGTGCCATTATCTCCTCCTCCTCCTGAGTATCAGAAGGCACACTGGCAGCAGTAGTAGCAGGCACAGGCAGCTGACCTGTTCTGCTCACACTACTACCAACTTCTTCACGTGCTGGTTTGCTCATAAGTTTCCCCCAGATCCTAAGTGACGTGTCGGGGGACTGGATATCGTTGAGTCTGGGGAATCATGGCTTCTATGCTGGTGGTGGTCACTTCCTCCTCCGACTCACTGTACACAACACGGTCCTTCCATCTGCTCTTTTTTATTTGTTAGATGGGTGTTCATCCTGTTAGCCAACAGTCTGCTGCTTTAATTTGCTAAATAAATAGCATAAAGTTTTGGGCATGAAGTACACATAAGTAAAGTGGTGGGAAGTCTGTAGCCATTGAAAAATATAGCAAAAACATTTTGGCAGTAGGCAAAAAGTAAAAATGTTTAAGGAGTCAGTTTAAGGTGGACATCCTTCTGGTTTTCGCTGATTTTTTTCATGCAAACACAACGGGACCTATCACCTACCCCTAGTCACCATCAATATTTATGTAAACAGCAGCAGAATTAGCAGCAGCAACCAGTTCCTTCTAACTGCTGTCATATTCTCCGAGCAGTTTTAAAGTCTGAAAATGTTTCTTTTTGCTTTTCCACTTAGGGTGATTTGTAGTACACTGACCACTAGTTTGTGATAGGGTGTTACTGTCATTGATGCAGAATTTGGTCTTACTGCTAAATCCTCCTCCCCTATTGGTAACAACACTGGAATTTGACTTCTATAGTGTTGTTAAATGATTTAGTACTATAACTGGTAGTGGTGGAACTTTTCATATCGCTTTTGCAAACGCCCTCCTTTGGAGGAGGATTATCATCATTATTTATTGCACAAACTGCATCAACCATGGCCACAGACATCTTTTGTAGTATGACTTCACTACCACTAACACGTCTATGCACTCTTTCTACTCCTGGCCCTAGAACGTTTGGGGACATAATGATAACTATGTTGAGTTTAACTGTAATGTACACTATAGAGCTTTTGGCATGTGTAGTTATGTTTTGTGTGAGATATCAGATCTCTGTCTCTGTCACCTATCAGCTACTGTAAAAATTTCACATCTGGCAAAATGGAACATTTTCTAGTTGGTCTAAAGTAGAATGCCACAGGGTTCAGTCCTAGGCCCAATGCTTTCTAATTTGTTTATTAATACTCTAGATGTGGGTATTGAAAGAAAGTTGTATAAGGAAATATATACAGAGCAGGATGTTTTTTTCTCTGCAGAAATATTTGGATAAACTGAGTGAATGGGTGCAAAAGTGACAGACAATGTTTAATATAGATAGATATAAAAGTCATGCATTTGGGCTGTAGAAAAAATGCTACATATACACTTAATAGGAAACTACCTGGGGAATCCTTGTTAGAGAGAGATTTCATAGTACTGATAGACAATAGATTTCACAGCAGTGTGCAGTATCACTCAGCTGCTGCAAAAGACAACAGGGTACTATCCTGTATAAAAAAGGGTATAGATGCACGGGATTGGAATATAATTCTACCTCTATAGACAGCCTTGCGAAGGCCTTATCTAGGATGTGGAGTACAATTTTGGGCACCAGTTCTTAAAAAGACATTACTGAGCTGGAAAAAGTGCAGAGAAGTACAACAAAACTGATAAAGGGATTGGAGAACCTGAGTTATAAAGACAGACTAGCCAAAATGGGTTTGTTTACATTAGAGAAGAGACATCTAAGGGGTGATATAATTACCGTTTACAAATATATTTGAGATCAATACAAATAACTCTCTAAGGAACTATTTACTCAAAGAGCTTAGCATGGAACAAGAAGTAATCCATTAAGATTAGAGGAAAGGTGATTTCAACTACAACAAAGGCATGGGGGGTTTACAGTAAGAACAGCAAAGTTTTAGACTTCCTCTGGATGTGCTTGCCAATGCTGTAATTGCTTTCAAAAAAGTAATGGATGTTGATCCAGGGAATTGTCCAACTGTCACACAGTCAGCAAAGAATTTTTAATACTCACTCGATGCTTAATTGGAAATGGCTTCAATGGGTTTTTTTCTTTTTATTGCCTTCCACTGGATCAACAGGGCTGATATTGCATGGGCTGAACTTGATTGATGCATGTCTTTTTTTCAGCCTCATCAACTATGTTGCTATGAAGGCTATGAAGGCAGTAAGTGCTGTTTTTTGCATGTTTTTCTTTTGAGGCAAAATTTATCACCCATGTATTCTTAGACAACACCACCATGTGTGCTTTGTTTGGTTGTTTTTGGATTTGTCTTAAATAAATAAATTATTAAATGAAGCATGCATGGGATAGGAATAAGGCATTCCTGAACATAAGACAAGACCAAGGACCAAATAAGGTTTGAGGTTTTTACAGTAGGGAAGTGGGCAGACTATGGGCTGGATCCTATTACAGGTGCTATTTTTATCACTGCTTTTATCTCCGGTTTTCCCCATTGACATCAATAGGAAAATGTTTGATAAAACGGATGTTAACATTTAGCACCTGCAATAGACTCTAGCCCTAGATGGACCTAATGGTTATTATCTGCCATCAAATTCTATGTTTCTATGACATACTTGATACTAATATGTAACAAGACAGAATCAGAGAAAAAGCAAACCAGGATGCCCCTGTGCAGATCAAAAGGATGCTGTATAGCTCACCATGCTATTACTCACATTGCTGTTTCTCCAAGAGGGGACCCTCGAGAGATTGTTTTCCTGAACGGAGACAGGTATAATACTCTCCATGTGCCTGTTTAGTCAGACCTGTTGGTACCATCAGTCGGACATATATCTATATATATATATATATATATATATATATATATATATATATTGAGAGAGCGAGCGAGAGAGAGTTACACTCTATGTTCTACATGTTGATAATAATGTCTTCAGAGCTTTTAAAATTTTCCTTTATGGAAAAATTTGTTTGCTTGAAATATGTATGCAATTTTAAGAAAGCTTAGAATTTTTTTTCTACAAAAAGCTTTATTAAGAAGTTTAAGATTACATAACAGAGATATGAACATACATGTATATTCAGACCAAGCAATTGCATATAGCTATCATATATAAATAAATCATCCCCATTAAAGTAAATTTGGGAGAAATACCATAAAATGTAATCATACTGGTAGAGTACAATGATCATAAAGTGAAAAATATATTATAGTTCTAATCTGGGATTGTGTCATGAATTGGTAATCCTAGTTAGAGCAAGTAGAAGAATAGATAGAAATAGAAAAAAATGCAATATGGGTGGGGGGAAGTAGAAGAAGAAGAAATAAAAAGGGGATTGCGATAGGGAAGGTCATAGTTGGTGAATTGACATTCGTCTGCATGACCTCCGCTCCACAAAAGGATAATTATATTTTTGAAAATAAACAATTGTAGAAAGATGAAACACTCAATGAAGGGTCTGTCAAGGTGCAGATTTTCTAAATTTCAACCAAGTGGAACACTTCTCGAGATAGTTAGGCAGAGTGTTAGTGGAAACAGCATGGCATTTTTCCATTAATAAAAGGGTTAACTGTGGAAAGCCATAAATTAATTGGAAGACTTTTTTGTTAATTACAGTAGATGGGTATGAGTGATTTGGCTGCATTAAGAAGGAGAGGTATGCATGACCAATTTGCAGTCACATTAGAGAAATCATTTTATTTTAACATCATATCTTAATAAAAATTACTTTCATATTATATGACTGAACAGACAACACCTGAAAGACCTTAATGAAAAGTTTAACTTTTTCTGAGGAAAACAATGCATAGCTTCAATATGGATATTGAAAGGTGAAATAAGAGATTGATAGATAACTATCAAGAGAATGTAAAACTGTATGACCAAAAATTATAGTAATCCTTATGCAAAACTTCTAATTAATGTTTTTATTAACTAACTTTCATGTACTTTCTTTTGTAATCTATTTTTAGTTAATTAAAGTAAGATATGCTGCATAAGGAAACTGAATTTTTAGTAGAATGTAGGCATAGATTTCATATTCAAATCTTTGATTAGCAATCTCACAGTAGTCTTTAAAACAGCCTACGTATTGTACATTTTCTGCCAAAACAATGTTTGGTTAGCAGTTAATAACTTGATGTCTGGACTTTCTCAGTATAAACATGGTAAATGTTTCATCAGTTATGTTCTGTTTAATTATACTTGTCACCAAATGTTATTATTTAAAGCTAATGATATTATTCTCTAAGAAAGTACTTGATTGATATTGAAACAGCAAATATGTATTTATTTAATACTGTTAATCTTTTAGGATAAAATAATGCTTACATTCCAGTGGACAAAAGCATGTCACATATTTACTATTTAAAGAATAAGGTTTTTATTGGATGGCAATTTTTGAATTATGAAAGATAAGGTTTTGGAAAGTGTGCATTATTGTTATAGACCTTTGTGTGCTAATCTAACATGCTCCATCAATTTAGCCTTAAAGCAAAGTTGTGCATTAAATAAAAACTTTTTTCTAATACCTTAATTTTACACATTTATTTAAAATTATGAATGGAGTTACTGTATAAAACAGACCTTAGCCAAATAAAAAGTATAGCAATATTGCTGATAAAAGTATGTGAAAGCCCAACAAAACAATAGCTAATCCCAAATAACTAAGTTAAACAGTAACAATCTAATTCAAAAACAATGCACCTGCTGCTGTCTGTGTCTAGACTGCAAGGGGCACACCAAACATATGTGACCAGAGCACTGGTGAGTCCTTGTAAACCCACCCAAAAAGCAGGACCAACCTGCACCCAATGTGGGTATAAAGTAATGAGACACCAAAAAATGCTAACCAAAGACATCTCATTCCCTTTAAAAAGAATCCTTAAGCAGAATCTAACTCTAAACAGTATACATAAAATATATCCTGATAAGCATAATAAGCCAGATGTGCAGGACTATAACACCTGAAGAAGTAGCTAGCATTAAGCCATGATACACATCAGGTTTGATATACTGGACCTCCCTGTGATTGTGTGTTCCTCCCGGTCATTCCCCGTTAGTTGTCCGCATTTTGGTGGAGAGGATGCTAAGACACCACTTTGGTTCTCTTCAGATTATCCTCTATTTCCCTATACTAAGAGCTAGTCCCAGAACAGCAATAAAGTAAGAGTAGGACTGAGGGAGGACAGAGTGTGATTAGAGGGTTGTGTATGAACAGGATTGGAAGTAGACTGCAGTTATCAGCCTATAATACTGGGCAAGAAGGGGCTATAAAGTACAGGGAGGTTTACAAGAGCATATTGTTGGGTGGTCTGATGAGTGTAATGTATTCTGTGTGCGCTGAAATTTGAGCAAATAGTATTTTTAGATAGGATGCTTTTGCGCTCCTTTTTATCGATAGTGTCCACTAATAATCTAATGCCTTATTCAATTAGCATTTGGTGTATAAGACAGTTGAAATAAAAATATTATTTGATACTTTATTCCATTTACTGGATTACTTACTAACATTTCTGGCCAAAATGTTAAAAAGTGATGTCCATGGATTAATATTTCTGGAATGTGTGATAAAATACCTGATAATATCTCATTGTTTGTTGAGTTTTTACATGTTTCACAGCCAAAAAACTTATATCTAATACATTATAATAATGTAAACTAACAAGACTATTTGTTAAAAAATGGACTTTGCTAACCTCAAGTAGTCAACAAAAATATACATTATAGCAAAAGAATTGAATAAAATTTGATAAATTGTTTAGTAGCAAAAGGCAGTGTGCATATGTTGCATTTTCACCCATTTTTCTATATTCATCTTGTTAACAATAAAAATTGTTAAATTAATTGATTTACAAACTCATGAGTTGATCCATGTCAACCTTTAGTGGCTAGAACCCCAAAACACAACTGTCTGTGGTACATATTCAATATGTTGTGATTTAAAGGGATAGTAATACTTCATTTTAACTTTATTTTATTTTGTAGGCATTAAAAAAACATGAAGAATGATATAGGTCATATCTCTCAAACCTTTATGGTTTATGAGATATTCACAAGCAAAGTTTCCCCCTCCCGCCCCTTTTGCCTAGTGTAAGCCATCTCTTCTCAGATGTGAATCTGGTTGTAAGACCAGACAGATAACAGAAGGGGATACTCTTATTCCTATGAAAACAATGAAATCCCTGCCCCCCCTTGACAAGCTTTTCAGGTTTTTCCCTTATCTTTATTGAAGATTGTCCCTCTCTGCAGTCTACCTGGGCACCTCCCTTCTGATCTGGCTGAACAGTGTTACATCAATAAAAGGGGCAGGAGGGGGACACTTTGTCATTGAATTACTACAACTCTAACAGAATTGAAATAACACTCTCCAAAGTCCAAATACTATGATGATTAATTAGAGCTGCTTTTATTATGAAAACTATCGCTTTAATAGTTGCTGTATGCAAGATACTCAGGTAGATATAAATATGTGTAATTCTATGGCAAACCAATAGTATCATAGGGATAAATAACATTTTTTCATTGAGTTAAATGGACTCTTTAACTACTTAAATGCATGTAAATTGAATATGTATATGTCTCCTATAGATAAGCTGGTTTGCCCCAGAATTGCTCCATTTCTTCTTAGAACATCAAACTCAGTGACTTCTGTCTGTACATGCACACACAAGAAGACCATGGAATAAACTTTGGAATCGAAAACCTTTCAATTGCTTAGTAATTACAAGGACATGTTAAGGTTAATCACGTTTTTAATGAGCGTCTCAAAATCCTCTGAATGATTGGTAATCTGAATGGAAAAATAAATGTTGGTCTATTTTCTGTCTTTCAGATGTCTTTCAGATTGTCTGTATTTGCAGAAAATCCAAGCAATTTATTTACGTTTCTTTTTTTTTTTTAAGCAATTTATTGAAAAGAAAGTCAAATCCATGTACAAAAAGAATTAGTAAATATAATAAGAAGTTTTACAAGTCTTAATGAGTAATAACAATGAACATCTTACTGTTAAGGATTCATCAAAGTATAACAATAATATACATAAACAGTATCTTATCATAAAAAGATACCCATGAAGACCTACAATACATCCAGGAAAAGAAGGACACCCTACCTACAAGTAGCCAGAGAACATCACCAGGGTTTAGAGAGATGAAGAGAATGGAAGTGGAAAGGAGTCAGACAAAGAAAGAAACAGATGAAAAAAGGAGAGAATCAGAAGAAGCTTTTAAGCAGAAGGGCCTATGATCCCAATATATTTGTGATGATATTTGTTTTTAATTGCAAATATGATGATGGTGGTGGGAGGCATATTTTATTGGTTTAGATGAGGTACACTGTAGTGGTGATGGTGAGTAAGTTTGATGTATGTGGACTTTTCCTGTGAAAGTGTGATATATGCTAAAGTATATTGGTAAGTCCTGGGGATGTATTTGTCATAAAACATTGAAATAAAAGGATACCCAGATGGACACACGAACATATGGCTTTACAATGTTATGTGGTCCGAAGCTTTTCACTTAGCATGCAAACTGTCAATAGAAATGTCTTAGCCCTATATTAACTCAGAGATCAATTTGTTTTATAAAATTATTCCTGATGTTACTACTTGGTCCTTAAACTTATTTATTATATAATTATGACTGCTAAACATAAAATAGTTTCATCCTATAAAAAGATACATTAAAATCAGAGAGAACAATAAGAAAAACAAATGTCATTATGGTGTTTGGAAAGATTTACTAGCTTTATTACCGAGACACATGATACATTTCTAGAAATATAGTCTCTCTGGATTTTTAATCTTGCAATTTCAGATTTACGTGCTGCTTTTATATCCCTATAAACAAAATTCCTGTTTCTGTATGTGTACAGATGTTTCTTTAGCAAGATACATTAGGAAATGCACCAAACTGTAAAAAAAAAAAAGTGCATAAAGAGAATAATACGAAAATAAATGTCAATCACATACTTTCAAGAGAACCAGTGCTTTAATTTTTCAACTTTACTATGCAATTATTTTGATCTGTTAACTGTTGTTATTTTATCACTTTTTGCTTTTCCTGATTTATTGTTGTATTTATTAAATTTAAACATACTGTGTTCCTTGGAATTACACACTATCCTATACAATAATTCGCTTAAACGTGTGTAAAGCCACAGTCATGTGCAGCAGAGACTGCCAGCACCACGGCTCCTTTGGAGCGTCCAGCTCTGTATCAGCCGTGGCGCGGGCAGTCTCTACTGCGCATGACTGCCCCGCGACCAGCTGGCAGTGGCACTGTGGCCCATATAACGGGCTCTTCAACTAGTATAAATAATAATTAAAAGCAAATGTCATAGAGATATTGTTAAAAAAAATGTGTTTTCAAGAACTTATGATGTATATATAGTAGTTTATCCAACAAGTAAATATTATTAATATTTAACTTAATGAAATCATTTAAAATATCTTTGGAAATTAATTAACTGCTGTTTAAAATATATTAACAAAGTAAACTTTACTATGTTCTCAAAAGATCACTACCAATTTTCATAGTCACCACAATCAGTTCTGGAACCTTTTCAGTATCCATTGCAATGCACTGGCAATGTGTCTAGCATCTATGAAGTTAAAAGTGCATAAATACATTTTATAAAAGGAAAAACTAATTTCTAGTAGAGTTGCCTGAATGCAAACCTGTACAATACCTTCTAAGGCTCATTATTTGTTCCTTGGTGCATGAATAAGATACAGTGGAGTACAGTCAGATATATTCCCAAAAATAAGACACTGATTAAGGAAGACAGTAAGCTGAGTGATATTTTAAAGGGATAGTAATACTTAAAATGTAAAAAAAAATATGTTGTAGGGTTTATCCCCCTGAGTAAAACAAGAGTACTCCCGCTGCTGAAAGGTGTTTCATTCAAAAGTTATTAATTTTCAAAGTTGAGATTTTTAGGTGCAATATCACAGTGGCCTGAAATTATACAGTGGCGCTGTTGCTACACCATCCTATGGAGATTTATGGTCCCGGGACCAGGGCTGTCCATAGGATCGTGTAGCAACAGCGCCACTGTACAATTTCAGGCCACTGTGATATTGCATCTAAAAAATTCAACTTTGAAGATTAATAACTTTTGAATGAAACACCTTTCAGCAGTAGGAGTACTCTTGTTTTACTCAGGGGGATAAACCCTATAACATATTTTTTTTTTTACATTTTAAGTATTACTATCCCTTTAAAAGTCAAGATGATTTACCTTTCCTGAGGTAAAGACCATGTGCTGTAAGGGACCTTTCTTTAAAATCTTTTCCCGCAGGCACATGCGGAGTAAAGAACTCATTGAAACTGAGGCCCAATATATCTCCTTTGATTTGATTCAAGGGATAGTAATGTTTCATAATAAAAGCAGCTCTAATTAACCATCATAGTATTTGGACTTTGGAGAGTGTTATTTCAATTCTGTCAGAGTTGTAGTTCAAGAGTAATTCAATGACAAAGTATCCCCCTCCCACCCCTTTTACTGATGTAACACTGCTCAGCCAGAGCAGAAGGGAGGTGCCCAGATAGACTGCAGAGAGGGACACTCTTCAATTAAGATAAGGGAGAAACCTGAAAAACTTGTCAAGGGGGGCAGGGCTTTCATTGTTTTCATAGGAAGAAGATTGTCCCCTTCTGTTATCTGTCTGGTCTATGGACTGCATACTACATCTGAGAAAAGATGGCTTACACTAGGTAAAAGGGGCGGGAGGGGGAAACTTTGCTTGTGAATATCTCTCAAACCATAAAGGTTTGAGAGATAAGACTTATATCATTCTTCATGTTTTTTTAATGCCTACAAAATAAAATAAAGATAAAATGAAGTATTACTAATCCTTTGAGTTATTTCTTTTTGAGCACTGACACCCTATATGAGCCCCAGCATTGCTCTATGGAATATTTTAGTGATATAATAATCCAGTGTAAATATTATACAACTAGTTAATGGGAGAAACAGAGAACAAAAATCAGGTGACACCTTTAAATATATCTGGATATGACTTCAGGTTTTAGATTATTTGATTAAGGTAATTTTTCACAAAAATAACGAGTGTTTGTGCTGTGAAGTATAAGTCTCTGAGAAGTGTAGATAAGCAAAATTAAATTTACTGCAAATGAGAAAACCTAGATTCAGCACTGAAATCACTAATACTTGAAAATTAACAGCTTTCCTGATCTGAACTCATGTTTCTCATGCTCTTCAGATTTTAGTGGGGTTATTCTTATGTTGTTTGCACCCTAGAGATTAACATCTGTGTAAATGTAATACTGTAAAAAGACCATGCTGATGAATTCATGAATTGTTCTCTGTGACATTAGCTGACACATTTCCTTGGACCAGTCTTTGTTGCAGGTGCACTGACCACACACTAATTGGAAGGATTATTTTCATAACTTTCTGTGTAGTCTGCAAGATCTTTCGTGAAAAGCAGAATTGTTTGAAACAGCTGTTTTGAGGTATGTTTTTATAAAATTCTCAAATTAAACAACTCGATAAGAGGTGTTTTAGTGTTTATTTTCTAAAAAAAAAATTGAAAAAATGTAAAACTTCCAGTGCTTGAAAATATATACTCCCTATACCTTTTAATTCAGTTTAGGGCTGTGAAATGCACTGAAGGTAATGATTCATTACATAAATTCATAGATACAACATTTCTAAAAATGTATATAAACGCTGTATATTTAAGTGTAAACTTAAATACTGATAACATCGCTCTCTCTCTCTCTCTGAAAACGTTAAGAAAATGTTTTATTAAATTAGAGAGGCACCTGTAACTTTGAAAGCTAATCTCATTCTTGTTCTTATTTCTGTATAAGAGCATATGCTAATTGATTTATTTGAGACAATTTTTTTGTTTGTTTGTGTGTTGATACGTGGGTTATTCCTATTCTCAAAAGTTAAAAAAGGTAACTATCTCCTTCCTAAGTAGGGCTGGATGAACACTTTTGCCAAAAAAGAGAGAAGAGAGAAACTTCTGTGGTAATTGTCATGAAAAGTGCAGAATTACAATTTTTTTCTGCAGCAATGTCCAGCCTTGTACCACTGCACTAGAATCAGACATACTGACCCCAGCCTTTTTCCACTGCACTGGTAGACAAAGAACCAGTCTTTGTTCAGCTGTCTGATAGCCAGTATGGGCAACATAAGGGTCTACAGCTGCCGTTGCCAGACTATAATTACCATTTGTTCCTGTGAGCCACCAGCTAGTGAGGAATGATGGGAGTTTTAGTCTGGCAACAGCTGGAGGGCTTCACATTGTCTGCTGAGTATCCAGACACAAGGTATACATATTAACCCCCCAACATTATCCCATGGTAGACATATAACCACACATACTAACCCCACAGCCTTGCCCCATGGTAGCCAAAGAACCACAAATCCCAACCTCTTGCCCTGTACAGCCAGAACTTCACATACAGAATGTGGAATTGAAATACCAGGACATTCCCCTTTGCCATATCCCACAGAAAATGTCTAGGTGTTAGGGAAAAGGAGTATATTTTTGGGTGCAAGATCTGTAACTGGAAAAATTGCAAGTTTTCTACAAAAATTCCTGCAGGAAAGAATTTAACTTTTCTCCCATCCCTAGACTCAAGATCTTCAATGGGATGAATAGACATAACTGACTTGCTTGCATTAAAGTATTAATAATGGTGTATGGCTGTATTCACTAAAACATCCATATACTCTCTGGTACTTACAGTGCAGTTCATAAGTATTTGGACCATGGCACAAGATTTGTTGTTTAAGCTCTATACTCTAGTGCAATGGATTTGAAATGATGCAATGACTAAGAAGATATTGTGTAGACTGTCAGCTTTTATTTGAAGGTATTTACATCCATAAACTGTAAACCATGTAGGAATTACAGCCCTTTTACACATAGTTCCTCCATTTTAGGGGACCGAAAGTAATTGGAAAAATAACATAATTTTAAATAAAGTCATAATATTTAATACTTTGTTGCAAACACTTTACTTTAGAGGACTGTCTGAAGGCTGTGACTCACAGACATCGCCAGGCACTTGGTATATTTCCTGGAGATGCTCCACCAGGCCTATACTGCAGGATATCCTTTTAAAATGTTGCATTTGTAATAGCGTTTGGCTGCTCGCCTCATTCTGCCAGATCAGAAGTCAGAAAATCTCCCGAAATTACTCTCACTGAAACAAATTATCCAGAACCACAGACCTTCTCTTCGACGAAGCGCCTTTCCACACTTGCCAGGGACTCCTAGTATTCTCGCTTAGCCTGGACTAAGTTGCACTGCAGCTTGATGGAATGCCTTATGGTAGTGATGAACATTTCCATTTCAGCTCATATTATCCTCAGCGGCAAACAGATGGGTAAGTATGATGGGAGTTGTAATGCAACACAGTAAGGCATTTCATCAAGCAGCAGTTGCCCAGCGAGAGAACCTGTATTATCTTACTCTCACTCTTCTCTGCTTATAACTTAATTAATTCATCCAAACATTGAAGGCCCTTAAGGGGTTAATATTGATGTAAACACTGCAATAGATACATGTTACTGGTAAACCAAAGATTACTCCCTCTAATAGATGGTAGTGTTCACCACTGCACTGAAGATGTTTCATGGTGTAACATGAGAGTCTCACGCTTTTATGCAGAGCTAGATTCTCATGTCGCCCTTTTCATCTCTGCGCCTTGCTGAATGTGGCGTGTAGCCACACGCTATTACTAATGCAACGTTTTAAAAGTGAATCATACTGCAGTCTTCTACAGTTGCTGTTTGTTTTTGGGCATTTTTCCCTTCAGTCATGGCATCAACAATTGAAACACATTCTCAGATAGATTCAGGTTAGGTGATTGCTTGACCAGTCAAGGACATTCCTCTTTTTGGTGCTGAAAAATGTGATGTAATTTCCTGTTGCAAAATGAAGTACGTTCCAATGAGTGTTTAGGCATTTGCTGGATCTGGGCAGATAAGCTGTTTCTGTGCACTGCAGAATTCATCCTGTCACTATTCTTATAGAGTGCACTGTACCTGGTGATGCAGGAACATGGTTAGGAAACCAGAGGCAAGAAAAATAGACACACCAACCCCAACAGATATATCCTCGACAATACATTTCCAAAATGGAGTGGCAAGACAGGGATTCATGATTTCCTCTCCCCACAGCTAAAGCTGTATGTGTGTATGTCTAAGTGGGGGATCTCATCTCCCATTCTTTGGTTTTAAAATTATTACACAGAGGGTATCCAAAAGAATCCCTCTCTCCGCACATGAAACCACTATAATAATGGAGAGTGGGTAATCACATAACTATATACTTATTTTATTACACTAGAGATAGGATATCATGTGAATCCTCTTTTCAGATACTGTAGGGTGAAGATGGAAGGGAGGTAGTAGAAAAGCTGGAAAAGATTGTTTCTGGATGCCATGTTGTCAAGAACTAACAAAAACACAATACACACAAATAAAGCTAAAGTAATACAAAGACTATTTTTAATACAAAATGACTAATACAACATAAAGTAAATCTGAAAGCTCTTTCGTACTCAAACTAATTGTTGTTAGGTGAAGGTTCTACATCAATAAATGTAAAACCGACCAACTGAGTTTAGAAGAATGCATCTAATAAAGTCATATACTAGAATAATTTAAAATCTAATATAGCAAAAATATTTTTATTACCAAATATGCAGGGGATGGTGTCTTAGTCTTCACACAGTTAGCCATTTATCCTAGGGCTTGTCCTGCCATGGATGTTAAAGAGGGCTCCAGTACATTACAAAACAATACATTGGGGACTTCTATAGCAACCAAAGAGTTATGTTTTTTTTGCTTATCTTTTATGAGTCAGGGGACAGTGGATAATGCTAGGGTAGCATCATGTGAGATTTGCCATGTCCATGGATGGGGCTAAGGGCAGTTAAGATGCATTACCTATCGGTGCCCAAGATTTAAGTTGGGGCCTGGACTTATTATATCATAAATTTTAGTTTATTCAATGCCTCTCTAGTTTCTTGCTAGTATAGTAGCAATTATTAGTTCACTTTTATTTTAGACAACAACTATAAGTGAGGAAACATTTGAAAGCCCATTTCCAGTACCAGTGTCTGCACTTCAGGGTATGCACTACAGTGTATGACTACTATAGTGGCACACACTCTCCACAGTTGTTAAGACTTTGATGCAAGAAAACCCCTTATTTCCTAACCCATGGAATGCACAGGAAAATGGTATAAAGTTACACCATTGCCTATGCATTTTGTTTAATAAATAGTGTTTAACAATGTGTATCTGAGAAGAATGCCCCAAAGTGCCTATAAACCGCCCTTTTGCCCTCCCGAAATTAAGGGGAGAATTTGCAGGGTAAGTTAGTTAGTAAACTAGCATTAGGCAGGTGTAGGGCTAGAAAATATATTCCATTTGCTGTTTTGTGCAGAATAGTATTCCTCTATTACCCCACTGATGGCCAGATGACAACATTTTATTTATCTAGGAGTTTGTTCTGTACAGGTTTTCTCTACAATAGTGTTTGAATTAAGTATATCCTAGATTTCAGAGTATTTTTGGTTTATTCTGCAGGAAAATGCCATACACACACACACACACATATATATATATATATATATATATATATGTACAGTACTGTGCAGAAGTCTTAGGCAGGTGTGAAAAAATGCTTTCAAAAATAGTCAGGTTAATAGTTTATTTTTACCAGTTAACAAAATTATTGTGAGTGAACAGAAGAAAAATTTTAATCAAATCAATATTTGCTATGACCACCCTTTGCCTTCAAAACAGCATCAGTTCTGATAGATACACTTGCACATAGTTTGTTAAGGAATTCAGCAGGTAGGTTGTTCCAAACATCTTGGAGAACTAACCACAGTTCTTCTGTGGATTTAGGCAGCCTTAGTTGCTGCTTTTCTTCATGTGATTCCAGATTATGTTGAGATCAGCGCTCTGTGGGGGCCATACCATCACTTCTAGGACTCCTTGCTCTTCTTTACACTTTGGTTTCTTCCCAAAAGAAGTGTCCTGGTGACATGAAACGAGTTGGAAATTGTTCTGTGTCTAAAATAGTGATCCGGACTGCTACTGTATAGAGGCATTATGAAACACTGCTTCAAAGAACTCTGAAATGCCTCTGCCCACTTTCATTGCAAACGGAACATAGGCAATCAGAGAATCAGCTCTGCCACATCCTCATTTCACCCAGGGAAAGCAAGATTCAGCTTCCGACAAAGCTCGGGGAAGGAAATCCCAGTCACCGGCAATATTACAGCCAATTGCGGTGAGCTACTCGGAGACATTTGTGAGGACAAGGCATTTTGAGAACCAGGTCTGCCTGCATCTTCATCTGTCCCTGGGAAGGCAAAAGATAGCCTCCAACAAAATTCAGGGGAAGGAAACCCCAATCACCGGCAACATCACAGCCAATTGCGGTGAGTTAACTCTGACATACTTGTGAGGACAAGAAGGACGGGATAGCCAGGACAACATTACCATTTGTTTATCTACATATTTGGGAGAGGTAATTTTGGGAGCACATCTTAAAAGTGAATTTATACCAAAGTTTCAAATCATTCATTTATGCGTACTATGGTTCTGTTGGGACTTTTTTAGACTAAATGTTCACATAAAAATATACATGTTTGTATATTGATATATGTTTTATAATTAAATTCTACATTTATATATTTTGATAATTATTGTGCATCTGTCCCATGTGGTTTATTCAATTTTTATTTAGAGGTTATTTTTGTTATTTAGTCACATCATTTGTTGGTTTATACATAGCACTCTCCCATTGATATATTTTCATTTTTGGGATTATAATCACATGTCTAGGAATAGGAGCAGCTAGTGGAGTCATCCTGTGCTTTGGTGTACATTTTAGATTATATTATATACTGGCAGTAGCTGAGCACTGTTGTAGTCCACTTTTGGGGCCAATCAGATGCCTTCCTGATGGTATCACATGATGGATAAGTATCTGCCTGTACTTAAAAGCATTGAGGAGACCATTAATTCTGACCAAATTCCCAACTCCATATGCAGAAATGCAGCCCCAAACTTTCAAGGAACCTCCACCATGCTTCACTGTTGCCTGCAGACACTCATTCTTGTATTGCTCTCCAGTTCTTTGGTGAACAAATTGCTACAGCCAAATATTTCAAATTTTGACTCATCAGTCCAGAGCACCTACTGCCATTTTTCTGCATCCCAGTTCCTGTGTTTTCATGCATAGTTGAGTCACTTGGCCTTGTTTCCACTTCGGAGGTATGGCTTTTTGGCCACAAGTATTCCATGAAGACCACTTCTGACCAGGCTTCTCAGGACAGTAGATGGGTGTACCAGGATCCCACAGTTTTCTGCCATTTCTGAGCTGATTGCACTGCTGGATATCTGGAGATGATTGTGAAGGGAAGTAAGTACGATGTGTCTTTCATCTGCTGCACTAAGGTTTCTTGGCCGACACTGCATCTGTTGTCCTCAACATTTCCTGTTTCTTTCAGCTTCTTCAAAAGAGCTTGGACAACACATCTAGAAACCCCTGTATGCCTTGAAATTTCTGCCTGTGAGAGACCTTAATGATGCAGTATAAATACATTGTGTCTTGTTCCTTGCTCAGTCTTGCCATGGTGTATGACTTTTGACATTAAACTGTCTTCAGTAGACTCACCTTGTTAGCTGGGTTTGCCTGTTTCTCACCCAGTTGTATTCCTCCTACACAGCTGTTTCAGTTAATGATTGTGTTTCAACCCACAAATTAAATTGATGATCATTAGCACCTGTTTGATAAAATTGTTTAATCATGCACCTGACTATGGGCTTGATCCAAATGTTGGAATAAAAAAATGTTGGTAGGGCAAAATGCATACTGACAAAATAAAATTTCTTGGTCTGTATCAAATGTCTTACCGGCATTAAGCACAAAGGGCGTTAGGCCACAAAACAGGTGTTGTTACCAAACATCCATTTTGTGCGTTAAGTTCCCAAAACGCTGCTAAATAATGGCAGTTTTGGGAACTTCAAAGGAATAAAAACTAACGATGGTTGCCTGACATACTGTCAAGCACCAATTGTTAAATAATATGTTACACTTACCTTTCATCCACTGTCTGTTTCCTCCTAGCTCCATTCTTTCTTATATCTTTTCTTGTATCTTCTGTCCTCTCTTGTCTCTTCTGTCTTCTTGCTTTAAAATAAAAAAGGTTTAAGTTAAAAGCATACATATCTGGCACACTAATACATAGTTTAACCCCTTGAGTGCCAGAGGTTATGCAACCCAATGCATTGCGTACCTCTCTGGGGCCCAAAGGGTTAAAGTATGTAGTAGTATGCCAGTTGTTATAATGCAAGTGCCCTCATGCATAATAAATGTTTTTAATTTATTCAAAGCCAATCGTATTTCCATAAGTAAAATAAAATGATACTTAGCATTCATAAATATATTTGTTGCTGTCTCTGCCGCTGTGTGAAGCCGCTGAGGCGGCAGCAGAGACAGAATAATGTGCTACACATCCCCTTCTTGTCCACAGTCCGATGCCCGCTCCAGTCTGAGGGAATTAGAATTGAGGCTGCCTTTATATATGGACAGCTCTATTTCTAATTCTCTCACAGCCATTGGCTGGGATATGCTTATGCACCTCCCAGCCAATCAGCTTTAAGCGGCTGTGCTTTAAACTGATGCATAAGCATATCCCAGCCAATGGCTGTGAGAGAATTAGAAGTAAGACTGCCCATATATAAGGGCAGCCTTAATTCTAATTCCCTCAGACTGAAGCGGGCATCGGCCCGTGGACAAGAAGGGGGGGGTGGCGCATTATTCTGTCTCTGCCACCGCCTCAGCAGCCTCACACAGCAGAGGAGACAGCGACAAATATGTATATGAATGTTAAGTATAATTTTATTTTACTTATGGCAATACGATTGGTTTTGAATAAATAAAAATATTTATTATGCATGGAGGCATTTGTATTTTAACAACTGGCACACTACTAAATACTTGAACCCTCTGGGCCCCAGAGAGGTATGCAACGCATTGCTTTGCAATGCGCTGTGTACCCCTCTGGAACTCAAGGGGTTAAACTATTAGTGTGCCGGATATGTATGCTTTTAACATAAACTTTTTTTTGTTTTACAGCAAGAAGATAAAAGAAAGAAGACAGAAGGGAAGAGAGATGAAAAAAGGACAGAATATAGGAAAGAAGAGGACCAGGAAGCTGAGGACTCCGCTGGACATCAGGAGTAATGGTAAGTGTTACTTGTAATGTGATGTTTTTTAACTTAGTCGGGTTAACCCATGAATGCCGGCGGGGTAATTAGACCCCACTGGCACTAATAGGGTTAATTCTACTAACAGCTGACACATTTTCCATACTTTGGATGTATTCATATGGGGCTTAGAGCCCCATATCAATACATCCACTAAGGACTTAGGTTTTTTTTACTTCAAGTTTCTGTGTCGGCTGTGTAAACAGCAGATAAGGGACTCAAGTTAAAAAAAAAATAGGTCTTAACTTTCCTGCAATAACTTGAGTCCCTTATCACCTTTTCTTGGCTAACTCAGACATTTGAATTGCAATTTACGGTGTTTTTATCATTTTCAATGGATGAAAACACCTCTTAACTTTAACACACGACGGCTCTTTTTTTGCCGGTATTTTTTCACAGCACAGACATTTGAATAGCTTACTGTGCTGAAAAAAATGCAGTCGGCAGAAAAAACAGCTATCTCCAACATTTGGATTGAGGCCTATATGCCTACAAGATCCCTGACTTTGTGCAAGTGTACCTAGAAAAATTGATGCTGTTTTGAAGGCAAAGGTTGGTCACATCAAAAATTGATGTGATTAAAATTGTTCTTCTGTTCACTCACTATCATTTTGTTAATTGTTAAAAATAATCTATTAACATGTCTATTTTTGAAAACATTCTATCTTTACAGCACTTTTTCACACCTGCCTAAGACATTTGCACAGTACTGTATATATACTGTGTGTGTGTATATATATATATATATATATATATATATATATATATATACAGGGCTCAAAATTTCCACTCCCCACTAGCCAATGGCAAGTGAAAATTTAGCCCCGGCTAGTAGAAATTCAGCCCTGGTGGGTATGCTATGGCTTGCAGTGGCGAGTAACTTTTCAGGTCTGGCTAGTAGCAAAGGACTTCAAATTTGAAGCCCTTATATATATGTGTGTGTGTGTGCATATCTGTCTGTCTATCTATCTATCTATCTATCTATCTATCTATCTATCTATCTACAGGTGTGCATTGGTAGAGTTGTGCACCAACATGTACTGATGCATCATTTAGAAATAGAATATAAAAATTAATTTCATGCACTGGGCCAAGGTTGCTGACATTCCCCTTCTCAAAAAAGAGTCCTAATTTGTAATATGATTCAGTCAAAAATTGTATGAACAAAGGTTGCACACATCAACATGCATATCAAATGTTTACATATTAACTTAAGGGCCAGAGGAGCACATAAACACATTGCAAATCAGTCCTTAATGGATCAAGATGAGACTAATTATATAGGTTAGTGCTTTGAATTGATTAACTTTATTGAATTAGCACACAAACATGGCCAAGAATATCATAAAATTTGCTGTCAGTGTGTTTCATTTTCCAATACAGATGAGTACATCAGATTTAAATATGTAAAACTGTATAAACTGACCCAATTGTATTGTAATATGCTACAATACTAAATTTATTAGAAATTGATGAAAGTAGGATAATTTAAAATGTGATCAGTAAAAATCTTTGCAATAAAATTGGTTGTAAATCATTGGGGGATTCAATAAGGGGTGATAAAGAGGTGATAAAGTGGAGATGACTTCTCCACTGATATCACTTCTCCACGTCCTATATTATGTTAAGATTTCTCCAACTTTGGAGACCTTTGTACAAAGGCTACATAGAATAACATCGGAATTTGAGAAGTGATATCAATGGAGAAGTCATCTCCGCTTTATCACCTCTTTATCACACCGTAATGCATAACCCCCTATGTATCCTAATGAAACAATTTTACATTTAGTAGTTTTTATATAATGATAAGGGTTTTATTTTTATACAACATTGGCTCTTGAAGTAGTAATGTTGATAGAATGTTTGCATTAATTTCTAAAATTTCTAAGAAACTAGAACTGTGTGCTATAAGGTTAGTTTCATTAGGTGAAAAAGTAAAAAAAAACTCTTGTACAAAAGTGCCAAACTAGTAAAATGCTAAACAGAAAATTTGGATGTTTCCCAATAAAAGCAGGGATTGTTAGGATCTCCTACTGTTTTACTAAAAGAAAAGAATGTAGCACTGAATCTATGCCAGACCAATTGTTTAGCTTACTTTGACTATGGATAGAAATCTTCAAGGCCAGGTTCCCATATTCATCACTGAATATATCTCTATTTGAATCTTGAATGGTTAATATTTTTGTTCAAGCACTTAAGGGTTACTGTACAAATTTGCCAGTACAACTCATAAGACATCTTCCTACGAATCTTATGGCAGAACTTCAGGTTATGTATGAGATCATATTATTGCTTTTGCTCATAACTGCACAAGCACCCTACCATTAAGACCTTAATGAGAGCAAAAAAATGAAAACTCCTCCCCTATAGCATGGGCAGAAAATGTAGTCATTTTTTGTTGATTTCCTCTGTGTATGATCTTCCTCTCATTGTACATATCAAAGAAACAATGAGCAGTGAAATCAAACTCCCCATAATGTCCATACACTCCCCTACTGCCCTCCTCATGGAGCAAGCAGAATAAAGACGATAATTTTCAATATTATATCTTAGTGCATAGGATATAGCCATAAACACACACAAAATTAGAAGAGAGGAATACAATAGTGTAGTATTGGTGCTAAATTTAAATTGAGATGCTAGGTGATAGCCTGCTTCTTTGTTCCTGATGAAACTTTCAGTGATCTGAGAAAAACATTGAACTATCATAGTTAGATTTTTATAGCTTTCGTATGTGTGTGTGTGTGTGTGTGTGTATATATATATATATATATATATATGTGTGTGTGTGTGTATATATGTAATTATATATATATATGTGTATATATATATATTTTTTTTTTTTTTTAATAAAAAACACTATTGTGGGCCTCCTTTTCTTCTTTTTTTTGTGTTTGTGTCTATAGTTTATGCCTTAAGATATTAATACTAAGTTCTAAGAATGCATTCTCTGTATGCCTTTTGATCCAAGAGGTGGGCAGTAGGAAAGTGTTTGGCATGTGTACACACTGAGGCCGAGTTACTGATAAGAAATTGTGCAATTTTGGAGTAAACCAACTGTACCATTAGGGACAAATAAAAATCCACAAAATGTCCTTTGATTTAAATGGGGCTTTAAACTTCTTGAACTCCAGAGATGTCTCCAATGCATTCCTTTGCAAAGCACTAGAGACCTTTCTAGAATTCATGGGGAATTTTTATTTTTTCTTATGTTGCAGTTGGCTTGTCTCAGAATTGCTTCAGCTTTGGTATATTTTTTATGAAAGTATTTTACCAGGATGGAAACATTGAGATTTTCTCTCATATTCAAGTGTGTCCTGGTTACTAATTTTATCTACCACAGAATGATAAAAGACTGAGTTTACTTTGCCAGAATTAGAACCTGCAATATTGAGGTTTAAACAGAGTCTATAGCTGGCGCATTAACCAACTGAGCTATCACCGGGTAGTATTCTTATAATTTGCTATTTATATTTGTAATTGGTAGCAATGATCTGTACAGGAGTAGATGAAAAACAAATGGAAATAAATAAGTAATCAACTTCCGTAGCCATTAGGGATGGGCGAAAATTTTCTCCTCAAACTGAAATCGGCAAAAAATGGCTTTTTCCACTTGGTGAAAAATTTCCTGAGAAAAGTGAAATTTTGTCTGCTTTTTCCCTCTTTTTTCGCATAGCTCATTGCATTGAAATCAATGGGTAGAAACATTTTTCTCCACTTCACGAATGTTTTCTACAGCCATATAAAAGGCTGTCAGGCTCTCACAGCAGCCATTATGTGTTTGTGAGAGGAGAGAGCAGCATGTTTTTGAGCTAGAGAAGATAGGCCAATAAAGGGCAATTGAAGCTTAGTTTTAGGGGAGTCATTTAGGTAGGACATTTGTTCTCTGCAGTAGCAGAGTCTGGGGGCACAATGGGAGAGAAGAAGAGAGGAAGGAGGTTGACCCAAAATACTCCAACATTTGGTGTGACTGACTGGCAAGACACAGTCAACTGGGGTCCAAATTGCTTGCTGATTTTACTTTTATTGTCTCTGTGATGGAGAAGTCTGGTGAAAGAGGTTATTGATTTTATTTTTTACATATTTGGGACTAACTGTGATAAGATATGGTGGGCAACTTAAAACTAAAATAAATAAATAAATAAATAAATACATTCAAAAATAAATAAACAAATACATATATTAGACAGCTGACAGGGAGCTCTGTGGCATACTTGATAGACAACAGATGACATTGAGAATTTTGTTGAGGGCCAAGGTAAGATATCACACTCTAACAGTTATGTAATGTAGATACTAAAAACACACACAGTATTTGAGTAATTTCTAGCAAATGCACAAGCGGAAGGGGGAATGGTGGAGCAGTGCAGGGATGTGGGAGTAAAGTGTTAGTGCAAAAACTGACTGCAGCAACTTTGACTTCCAGCTACTTATTTTACCACTACAGTCCTCAGAAGAAATAATATTGTGCTGGGCAATGTTGTACCATATTAAATATAGGACAAAATGTGTGGGAATAGGGAAAAATGTGTTGGAATAGGAGAAGAATTTGTTAGAATAGGTGAAAAATGTGTTATAATAGAAGAAGGTGTTGAATAGGCGAAAAATGTGTTAGAATATGAGAATGTGTTGGAATTGATGAAAAATTTGCTGAAATAGGTGAAAAGTAGGAACATTTTGCACTGGAGAAAGAGAAAACTTTCAACAAAAAAGTGAAAAATCGTATGATTTTTGCAAAAAATCATGCAGGAAATGTTTCTTACTTTTCACCCACCCCTAGTAGACATGAAGCATACTAAAACAGAGAAAATAATAGTGATTAGTGTAGCTAAAATGCACAAATGTGTGGAAAAATCTGTTATAAAGAAATATATTGTCCAAAAATAAAATATATATTGATTTAAAATTTGTTATACAGAAAAACAATAAAAAACTAAATCCAAAAAAAAAGCAATATGACAATGTTTCCGATGTTGAAGGGCAAACACACTGAGACATCAACATTTGGTGTATAAAATAATCTTTAATCCATACTGTACAACTAGTGATTGTCGTCAAATGGAAATGTATCAGTGACCATAAGATAGGTGACATCAGTAAATAAATCATTTCTTACTGGGTGATGTTATAGTGATTCTGGACTTGGAGCAAACCATCATAACACAGGTGACAAATTCCCAAATATTCCCACATATAGTTGATTTACCCTACAATTGCTCCCGTTCTTATTAGTATATCAACTTCACTGAGCATATCACACTGAATATAGCTTTGTGTAGTGGGTAAAGATAAACCTAAAATTTGCCATTAGTTCATACATGGAGAGAAGTCTCCAGGACTACGTTCTCTTAGCCTCTTAACCAGTCATCTTGCCTAAAGGGCCAATGAGAGTCCTGGCACGTCATGTATTTTGTGCTTACAGCTCTCCTGCGGGAGCGCTGTAAGCACTAGTGGGTTCTGAAACTGACCTCTCTAAGATCAGAGTAGTTTCTCTCTGACCCCCATTTTGCGCCAGTACACATCATCAGTCAAATGTGCTGGCGCGCAGACAGTGATCAAATTGGTCCTTAAGGGAAGTTCACTTCTGGATAACTAGTCCTTAAGGGGTTAAGGACTATATGCACTTGTATATATGCTAATTTAATATTAGCTTTAACACTTTGAGTGCCAGAGTGGTATCCAATGCATTGAAAAGCCATTCAGTGAATAACTCTTGTCTTTGGCACTCAAAATGTTTATTATTATGTACAATTAAGTGCCAGCATATCTACAATGTAACCTTTACTAGCTAAAAACTTGCTGATAGAATTAAATGTTGTATACATAAAAGCTTAAAAGGTGCAATTCTGGAGAAAACCATCTGTGTCATAGGGGCAAATAAACATTTACCAAACTCACATTGATTTTAATTTGGGCTTCTATCTCTTGTAATGTGCTGGAGACCTCTATGGCATGGAATTCAATGGGTTATCCCTCTGGGGTTAAGACATATGCACGCACATATGCAGCTCAGTCCATAAGTATTTGAATAGTTACACAGTTTTGATGTTTTGGATCTGTATTTCTGCACACTGGATTTGAAATGGAACAATGATTAAGAGGATAAAGTGAACACAAGGGCCTAGATTCACTAAAGGTTGATGCTGTGTTGATATGATCTTGTCGACGTGTTCGAAAGACTTCGATATTTTGATCTCCACACACATCTACATAGTCACTAAAATTGTCGGATGCAAGGGGAGAGGTGGAGAAGGTCCCTATTAGCATACAGGTTTGTTGAAGTGCTGTTTCCACATCTCCAACACTACGACAGTTCTGAAGTTGAACAGCATTCTCTCTCTGCTTCCCTACTTGGCCAGTAGGGGAGTGGAGAGAACAGTTTCAGCACTATGGACAGCATCAAGTGCCATAGGGATGTGAATTGCTCACCTCCGTGGCACTCAAAGGGTTAAAATAAACAAAATTAGTACACCAAGCACCACACAATTATCCACTAACCTGTGTATCATATATTATACATGTTGTGCACTCACAGGGGAACAAGACTGGGGGTCATGCAGCATCTATGGGGATTTGTGGCTACCACTTGCCCCCTCAGCCTTGTTCCCTTGTCCAGTGGTAGCCATAAAACCCCATATACACTGCTTGGCCCCCACACTTGTTCCCTTGACCACTGATAACCACATATCACTGTACACTGTCTGACCCTCTCCAGCCTTTTCCTACTGCTAGCCACAAATCCCCATGGCCACTGCCTGGGCAAGAAAAAAAGGCTGGGGGTGTCAGGCAATGTATATGGGGCTAACACACAATGATGTTGTTCCCTACATTATAGAAATCTGACACAGACTGCCCCCCTTCGACATATTACCCCCACCTTTGTAATTTGACATATATTGCTCTAATTCGACATACTAATGTCATTTATCATACACTTCCCTTTATTGAACAGAAACTAACCTTCATTGAACAGAAACTGCCCTTTATTTGACACTTAACAATTTGAGTACCAGAGAGTTAGCAATGCATTGCTTTGCAGTTCATTTGCTACCTCTCTGGTACTCAAAGAGTTTATAGTCAAGGTATGCGGCTGTATACCTTGCCTGTATGTATATGTTTATGTTATGTTACATTGTATCAAAACATAGTTCAGACCTATATATGCACTTTATTTTAATATACATTTATTTATTATTAATTATTTATTATTATTTATCAGGACCCCTCCTGATATCCCCCTAGCATGGATAGGTGAGCCATGGGGAGACAAGGAAGACATTTGCTGCCTTCCTTTCTTACTGCTGGAGCAGCTGTATAAGCTGGCTCCAGTAGAACCCTTGTAGTGAACCCTGTCACCGGGTTCATTCATGAGAAGTGAAGTGATGCTCTTTCATGAATGAATCAATCACCCAGTTTTTGACTGACAGGGGATATCAGGAGGGGTCCTGATGCCCCCCTCGAGGTCTGAAATGTATATTAAAATAAAGTGCATATAACCTATATTATTAAAAATGTCGGTAATTGTCGCTTTAATGGATCATCTATCTTACTGGATAGGTGATCCATGCTAGGGGGGTGTCAGGAGGGGCCTTGATGCCCCCCTTGAGGTCTGAACTATATTTGTTTTGATACAATATAACATAACATAAACATACACATACACGCAAGGTATGCAGCCACATACCTTGCCTCTTAACTTTGCAATGTGTTTGCTACCCCTCTGGTACTCAAAGGGTTAAGTGTCAAATGAAAAACAGTTTCTGCTGAATAAAGGGCAGTTTCTGTCAAATATAGGGAAGTGTATGATGAATGAAGTTAGTATGTCGAATTAGAGCAATATATGTTGAATTAATAAGGGAGGGTAATATGTCGAAGGGAGGCACTCTATGTTGGATTTCTATAATGTGGGGAACAATACCATTGCATGTTAACCCCATATCTATTGCCTGACACCCCCAGCCTTTTTCTCTTGCCCAAGCAGTGGCCATGGGAATTTGTGGCTAGCAGTGGGCAAAGGGAAAAGGCTGGAGAAGATCAGACAGTGTACATGGGGATCTGTGGTTACCAGTGTGGGGGCCAAGCAGTGTATATGGGGTTCTATGGCTACCACTGGGAGAGCAATGCACATCCCTATGGCAACCAACGCTGTCCATGGTGCTGAAAGCCTTCTCTTTATTTACTTACTGGACAAGTAGGGAAGCAGAGAGAATACTGTTCAACTTAAGAATTATCCTAGTGTTGGTAATGTGTGAAGGGAGGAAATCCCTTCCACATCCACAACAGGTCACAGCCCTCCCTTTTGTTACTACATATGAAAGTACAGGGAGATCCCAACTTTGCCAACCTCAGTTAAGTTGAGACTGTGAACTCCGACAGCAGTGGCTGCTATCGGAGTTTAGGGAATGTGTCAAAGTGTCACATTAACATATCAACACACCCACTTGCATAAGAAAGTGTCTCATTATGTCTCATTTCCATAAGGAAATAGGCCATTGTCGATGTGATGAATGAAAAGTTGTAAACCTATCAGATTGATGTCAATGTGTGCATCTTTTTATCGGAGTGCTGGTGATGTAATGTCGTAGACACTTTAGTGAATACTGTCGAATTGCTTATGACAGGACATCAAAATTTTTAGCCCTCTTTGAATTTTAGTGCTTGTAGGCCAAGGAATAGGCCAAAAGTCCTGTGTTCCTGGGTGAATTTTAAAGGGATACTACTGTCTCTTATAAAATTGTTCACTGAGTCTTCTTTATATTAAAAGTAACAAATTGAGATGTATAAGATCTTACTTGTGTGTAGTTCAAAAGTTATTAATCGATAAAGATCCCCCACACCTCTCCCTTCTGTCCACATCATGCAAAAACTGCAGTCTGGTCTGGATGGCTGCAGCAAGGCTCAAACTTCAGTAATCAAAGGAAAAAACCTGCACTCCTTCGTCAAGGGCAGGATTTTCCTTATACTTAGTGAAGTTTGTCCCTTGCTGCAGCCATCTGGCCCCACGACCAGATTTCAGATTCAATTGGAGGAGGCCAGAAGGGGCGGGCGAGTGAACTTTATCGCTTAATAACTTTTGAACTACACACAACTAAGCTTTTACACATAGCGCAATCTGTTACTTTTAATATAAATGTAAAGAAGACTCAGTAAACTACTTTTATAAGAGACATTACTATCCCTTTAATGAAAAACACAATTTTCCGCTTTTACAGTGGGAATTCCTGCCTGGAAAAACACATAGATTTTCCACCGTTTTGCTAACACCAAAGATTTCCTGCCTATGTCCGTCTCCGTACTATAAAACCCCAGAATTTCCCATCATGCAGCATGGTATAGTTGAGGAGAGAAAAGGTGTGGAAGCAGGCAGAGAGAGATAGAGGGAGAGAAAGAAATAAAAATAAAGTTATTTGTAGTGCTGTCTAACACTGTGACCACCAACATGGAAAGCTGGATGGATTCTGATGCTGCTGATATTGCTGATTCAGAGATGGAGGACGAAGTCAGAAGCACAAGCAATACAGGCAGTCTACATACCCTGACCCACTGATTTCCAGTCCTCCAACAGCATCCCTCTGGGGAAATATAGTGAAGAAGGAGGAACTGGAGAGAAGTATGAGCAGCACATGTCAGCTGCATGTGCCTGCTGAAAATGCTGCCAGTGTGCCTTCTTCTGAAGAGATGGCAACTGTGAAAGCAAGGGACCCTCTGTCACACTTGTTGTCCTCAACCAGTCCCACAGAGCCGCAAGAGAATGAGATTGAAGAGTGAAGGTGATGGTGGAGCAACTGTTGTAGCGGAGAGTATGAGATCATTTTCTACAGAAAGCTATAAGGAATGGACATCACCCTCACCACCACCAGTGACATTCTGGAATTTGTTACTGCTGTATTTCCTACTACTTAGTCAGCATAGTAAGATGTTCAGCAGCAGGATGAGCAGGTAAGTGTGCCACAGACCAACATGGTACTATGACAGACTCCACTTGCTTCCAATAGTCCTAGTTCTAGTGTTGATGCTGAGGCAACAGAAATGTCACCTGCCCCAATCAGTGAAGATGATTCTGGAGATGAAAGAAGTCTTTTTTCCCCACATCTCCCTTCATTGAATCCATGGGTGTGGGAATGTTTTTCCTTGGTGCAGGCACAATGCAGTCATCAGTGACTGCACTGTGCACTATGTATGATAAGGTAGTGAAAAGGGGAAGGAGGGGACACACCTTGGCACATCTGCCCTCATAAAGCACCTGCAGCATAGACACCACAACATTTATATCAAGCATGTGAAAGCCAAACCTCCCAAAATAAATTGAGACACTATAACTGTGCCCATTGTTTCAACCCATGGGCAAAAAGAAGGGCAAATATCCCAGAGGAAGACTAGGAAAAACCCAGCCTGCAAGTTTGATGATATTATCATCTGCATCATTATTGTCTTCTTGTGCTAGGTTTCAGGGGCAGGAAAATGGACCCACTCTCCCTGTCCCAAAACCCTCAGGTTCCTCTTCCTCCTACTCTACACCATTGCCTCTGTTACCTCCCCTACCAGCTGATAGCTAGTCTTTAAAGGGTGTAAGGTTCCTGCCGCACGTTATTCTGTATTTGTGAGAATTAGAGAACACAACACAATTTTAAGCTAGAGAAAATAGGAAAATAAAGCACATTGTAGTGTAATTTAGGGAGACTTGTGAGCAAGCAATTTGTTTCTGTGTGCTACGAGAGTCTGGGGTACTCTGGGGGAGCATGACCAGAGAAAGGAGATTTACCAAAATACCCCAAAACCTTGATTTACTGAGGCAGGCAGCCCTGACCCAAGGAGTGTGAAGAGAAGAATCTGTTGCCTGTGGAGTGTTTTTTATGCTGATAGGGATAGATTAAAAAATAAGAATATACTATAAAAATACAGTTAAAAAAAATAGAAAAAGTTTGTTATTTTACAGGGCCTCGGCATGAGCTGTGACTGAGGCAGAGAGATGCTAGAAGAGATAGAGTACTTTGTAAAAAGCAAGCCATCACATACATAATCAGTTCTTTTATGTACTTCACAGTTTAATAATGTCAAGCAAATGTACTAGGGGCAGGGCTAGGCAAAAGAAGTAGTAGCAGTGAAGAGACATCTAGTAAAGGCAGTAAAAAAAAACTGACTGCAGCCGTGTTTGGTACAGAGTGGGCAATAAACGATGATGATCCTTCTGAGGAGGCTGTTTGTCAAAAAACATTTCACTACTGATGGTATTATTAATAAACCATATAAGAACATCAAAGAAGACAACATTCTAATCTTGATGGCAAAATGGAGGAAAGTGTGCAGTTCAACAAACTGCTGTGCCTGACAGTCAGAATAAAAACACTAGTCCTCGAAAGAGTGGATAATGTGCTTTAAATCCCTCTAAGGGGGAATATTAAAGGAAAGTGTGAAAGAAGCAGCATACGATGCTGAGGATTAGGGATAGGTGAATTATTTTGCCTCAAAAGAGAAACAGGATAAAAATGGAACTTCTCACCAAGCGTGAAATATCTTGTGAAAAGTGTCTCTTTTTCACCTAGCTCATTGCATTAAAATCAGCGGAAAGACAGAATTTCTCCCCACCACATGGCAAGTTTCTCTTCCTTTACCGCAAGAATATAAAAGGGTGTCAGGTTCTCTCAGTACGGCATTCTGTGCTAAGGAGACGAAGAGAATGCAGCACATTTTTGAGCCAGAGAAGACAGGCTAATAAAGTGCAAATCTGTTCTCTGTATTAGGGGAGTGTGGGGACAGGAAAGGAATAAGGAGTTATTTGTGACTGAGGCAGACTGATACTAGACAAGATGGATTATTTTATAGAGATCCAAGGCAACACATTGCACATAATCAGTTCTGTTGTGTACTTTACAGTCCCCTCCTTGAAATAATGGGTAGGGGAATATTTTTCTTTTGGGGCAGGCACAGTGCAGTCATCAGCCGCTGCACTGTGCATTATGTGTGACAAGTCAGTGAAATGGGGAAAGTAAGGGACACACCTTGGCAAAACCACCCTCATAAAACGCATGCAATACAGACACTGCAACCTGTACGTGTAGCATGTGAAAGCCAAACCCACAAAAGAAATTGGGAGCCACGTGTACATCATCAAAAATCAACCAACAGAAATCCTGCGCTCCTCCATTCTAATAATAATGTGTGTGCCCTGTACTAGGCATATTTAATACTGAATTAATAAATATGGGAATTTACTCCCCAATATTTTGCCCAAAAAGTATGGTTAAGCTTGCCACCATGCCAAGGTATCCCATAACGGCAAGTACCTACTCTAACTCTCCTAATGAACCTAACTAAATTTAAAAACTTTCTAATATTAAATACCCTAATTGAAGACAAAAAAATGTTTTTCTTATTTTTCTTAAACTTTCTATAAACTTTATTTCTACAAACGTTCATTCAAAAGGAGTAAAGATGTACTTGCCTCTTCTATGACTGCGGAAGGTGGGAAACCCTTTGAAAGGGACTGTGATTTCTCAGTCCACCTTTATTGGTAATATCCCCCACTCCTGCAAGTCACATGGGAATTCATTGTCTACCTACAGAAAGGTGGTTTTGCAGCCCAACCAGACTATATGGCCTTAAAGGAAAACTTAAAGGCAAAGTTTAAAAAACTATGTGTGCAATTTTAAATGTATATAAGCAGAAAGCTGCTACAGTGAGCAATAGAAAGAACTAGACAAAACAGACAAAGAGGTATAGCTAACACCTATATAAGTGAATGTGCATATGAGGGAAAAAGATAGATAAGTATAAATCTATAGATTGAAGTATGCAGCAAGGAATGTGGGGTTTCTCCCCCTAAACATTAAGGGGTTCTACCCCTAAACATCAGGTCGAAACCCGAAGTGCAAACAAACAACGAACAGAAAACCTGCACTCCTCCATTCTAATTATAATGTGTGTGCCCTGTACTAGGCATATTTAATACTGAATGAATACATATGATAATTTAGTCCCCAATATTTTGGTTTTATGTTCAGTGGCGAACATAAAACCTGCATTGTCATCATCTTCTTGCTCTAGGGTCTGGGCAGGGGAAGATGTACTAACTGTCCCTACCCCGGAGCCCTCAGGGTCCTCTACCTCTTCCTCTTCTGGAGTACCAACTCTGCCAATGTTACCTCCAACACCAGCTGATAGGGATTCTATACATGCGAAGATGTGGCAGTTTGTGTCCACCCACTGCACACTGTGTGGTGCACTGAACACACAGAGCGTAATCGGAAGCAGAGAATCAAGGAGCATCTTTGGACATTCCATCCCACAGAATATGATAAGCTGGTGGTCTTCACAATGTTTCTTTACACACACTGTGCACATTGCAGCTGCTGCTGCTGCTGTGGAAAAATTAGTATTCTAACACACCCATGATTTTGGAGGCAGTTGAGGAGGAGAAGCATAGTGACCACGTTTTTCTCCCTACATACACCTGAAGTGGTAGAGGCTAGTTGTGGTGATGCTACTGCCTCAAGAGCATCACTGGAGCTAGTGGCAAGCAGAACCATCATCACCTATCTCATATCACTGCTGTTGATCTCAGTCCTTTGCAGTTGTCTAATCATCCTGTTGCTTAAACAGCTCAGCAGCAGCAATTATAGCAGTAGCAAATATCAAAATGTCATCACTGGCATTAGACACTGTAAAACCTATAATGAACTGCTGGCACTAGGCCAGTAGGGCAAAATGTTTTTGTCTTTGAGCTTATTGTTTGGCAAGCAAGAGGTCAACAAACCATTTTTTCTCAGAGCTTGTGTTATGATTAACCTGAGTACTGAACACACAAATATTTTTCAGGCTTTTTGTAAACTTGCTGCTATGCTGTCTATCGATTACTTATAAAGAGATAAAAATTAAATTAAAAAAAAGTTTACAATCTACAGTGAATGTGGCAGATGTGTATGGTTGGTGGACTGGTGTGATAAAGGTCCCTACAACCAGACCGATAAGTCACAAATATTATAAATGTTATTAAGACCTTTGAGTGCTTGCCATTTACCAACATGTTATCACTATTACATAGAGGAAATAGTGGGCACTCCAAAACTCACAAAAAAGTAATAAATATACGAATGCCTTGGTGTAACCTCTATATAGTATATAAAGACAATCATTGGTAGTGTAACCAAAGAACAAGAGCACTATTTGCACTTTGTAAAATAAAAAATTGGTGTATTTTTTTATCAATGTTTCAGCCCCTTCTGAGCCTTCATCAAGACAACCAGAATCATAATCAACATGACCCTTTATACAGTAAAAGTTGTGACAAAATGTGCCAAGATACCCATGAGGAGAAAAGCGTGACGTCACAGAGCATCCTCCGATGCTTACGCTGAGTACACCACCATCGTTTAACCACTGGATTGCCAGTTTCACGGAGGTATAAATTCCAAAAGTGTCAAACACTATGTGATACAAGAGAGCACAGTGCTACAATGTGTCCAGCAACAAATATAACTAATATCAGATGGCAACAATAGCAATTAACTCCTGAAAACACATAGGGAAGTCTGGTTGCAAACTCCTTTCCTGTACATTTATTATATTTGTTTATTCTTTCAGTTCCATTTGTGATCTGGCCACACATGGCAGGTTATGATTGTGGCTGTCCTGTCGCTTGTGGGTCATCGTGCCCACTGTTCATTGCTGTGCTGGGTGTCCCATGGGCAGCAGGTGGGTCATATGGAGAAGTTGCACCTTGAGAGCCCTTGCTAGTGGTGGTGCCTGGCTGCTGGGGGGGCAGCCAATACATTGCACAGCACTGTGTTGGATGTCACAGTGGCTCCCTGGTATAGCCACCCTATTTTGAAGCAAGAAGCAATCAAAACTATCTGTCCTTTAACCCAATACATGTTCCAACTTTTGGACTACAACATCCTTATGTGTGGCACCACAAAAGTGATTTAAGTGCATGCCAATGTGCCTATGGAGCTATTATATTTTTAATTACCATCCAGTGATGGTGGCTATCCCTATATAGAGGGCTTTTCATTCACAATATGAACTGAAACAAACAACAATTGGACTCCTTGTAGTCTACCTAGTGTAGCACACTAGAGCCAGGAGTTTGGTGCCCTTCATGATACTTTGTTTCAATATTTATGGACCTCTATAAGCTCTACAATGTCACTCTAGAAACAGTACAGCTTGTCTTTGTCCTGGTTACTGCAATATCAACTCTAGTGGGAGTCAGACACTACAAAGATTTCATGGAGTACTCTGACCCTAAAATAGGACTTCTTGACATCTGCTGAGCAGCAGCGCACGTACAGCCAAGGGTCTACTTCTACTATTAACCATATCATTTTGTGCTACCAGCATCTATGTAAATCACATTGGGGTTCTCATATGAATCTAACCCAGTAATCATTGATTTCTATAAGTTCTGCTCTCACTTTGGACTATCCAGACTCTCTGGATCCATTTAGATTTCTCACTGACTCTTTTGCAACAATGCTGCAATAATACTATCTCTACTGGGAGGCAGATTCAATTATATTTTCATGGAGATATTTGACCCTAAACTAAGACTCAGTGATGTCTGCGGCATAGCAGCACACGTAGAGCCAAGGGTCTATCTCCACTATCATTTCTATGCATGTACCATCCCATACAGACATTGACATACAGACATTGACATTTATGTCTGTTTCAGTGTTCTTCTGAGCCTACTCATGTTTGCTATTATAGAAAATGCTGTGTATTTTGTTTATTGTAGTGCCAATGCTGACATTTCTTGATACACTCATTTTTTGTATGTATTTGTAGTTAAGCCTGATACTGTATTTAAGCACAACACTGTGCAGCCTGATTTCTCTATCACATAATGTTTGACACATTTGGAATTTTGACCTCTGAACTGCCGGTTGATGTGAAACTATCACTCAGGGTCAGCATCGGAGGATGCTCCATGATATCTGCTTTGTAATTGTTTTCTTTCTTGTGCTGCATCAAGAACTAAATTAGGGAAGTGCCTGACACAAATTTTCAGCTTCAGTGGCCTCAGGCAGGGCGTTGTCCTGGAATATTAAGGTAGAAATTTAAATATGCTCTTAGGCATTTAACATGCTATACACAACGTGTGAGTTAAGAAAGGTCATTTGGATGAGGAAAATGGCAACTTTTTATACCATGGTCTACTTTTCTTCTTGACCAGGTATGGTTGCATTATCTAGTCTGACACTTACCCATTCCCATGTGTTCAATGAATTCCTAATTCTGGATGTTCTGCCACAGACTGACACTTCACTTTTGGCCTCATTGTGCATGGTGCTGATCATATATTTATCTATTTTTCTCAGTCAAATTTAGTGCCAATATTTCTTCACTGTATGAACTCTAAGATTTTACTTTTTGGTCACCTTTCCATATTTTCTGACTGCCACAGCCACGGAGTATACAGTGTGCCCTATGCAAATGGAGATTATTATTCCCATCATCTCCATCCAATATCACTACATGCTTGTGTGACTTGAGATCACTTTCTGTGAAAAAAAAATGCTTGTGGCTCTCTGCACTTGTTAAAACATGTCAAAGTTTGAGAAATGTTCTAACATGAAATTTTATTTTAAACTTGGCAAGACAGCTACTGAAATATAGCAAAAGTTCATAACGGCCTTTGCAGATGATGCTGTGAGAAAAAGAAGACTATTTTAAAGAGATTTTTTTTTGGAAAGGAAATGAGTTGCTGGAAGATGACGAAAGATGTGGTCATCCATCAAAAGCACGAAATTATGAAAATATTGTTAATGTCTATTGTACATGCAAATCGATGTTTAATGATTTGAATATTGCGGAATTGACTCATCTTTCATTTGGTTAAATTCAGGCCATCTTGATAGATCATTTAAACATGAGATACTACCTTTAATTTAGCTTTAAACAAAGAACATTAAAAAAGAGTGAAAATGGCAATAAGATGGAGAAGACCTGACATGCAGGCAGCATCTCTATCATGACAACATATCCTTACACACAGTACTATCTATCTGGCGATTTTTGGTGGATAAATCAATTCCTGTCAACTTACATCTTATTTTCTAAACTTGGCATCCTGTAACCTTTGGCTGTTCCTCAAGGTGAAAACAGTAATGAAAATTAACCACTATGATATGATTAAAAACATAAATATTAACACAAGTTCCACAATCGACTTTCTGAAAATTAACAAAGAACACTTTCAGCAGTATGGTAGGAACAGGGGAACAAGGCTGTATGTCTGGAGCAGAGTATTTGAAGGGGATGCTGATGTAACAATCTTGTCAAATAAAAGTTTTATTCTAAAATTCGTAAAACTTTGTGATGAAACCTCATATATTGTATAAATAAACAAGCACAACAGTCCATTACTGAATTTGAGTAATCTCCTGTGGCACATTATGATATTGTCCTCTAGAGCTCTATATAAAACAGGATTACTTTACAGAAGGGGTAATTATCCCTAAATTGCTAAACTGTACACATCATTCACAGTAATCAATTATGTGATAAAAATAATTACATTTATAACAAATATCCCATTTATTATTTTTGGAGGATATATGCATTTATGTTACCTGATGGCTTTTTTTATTTTCTTAATTGTACTTCAGCAAATTAATGTCTTCTCTTCTTCCTGCTTATGTTAGTGCATCTGACCTATAGCCAGTTTAATGTATCTGTGACCATACTGCATCCGCAGATGAGCATACAAGTTCTGTTGCTGATGTACTAAAAAGGACTGGAGCAATTACGGAGCAAAACAAAATGCACCACAAGGTATATATATATATATATATATATATATATATATATATATATATATATAGATAGATAGATAGATCAAATAAATATTTGCTTTTTATTCAAATGGGAATTTTAACCCCTGCCTGTTACAGAGGTTGTCAAAGCATTGATTTGCAAATCATTGGAGACTTCTCTCTAGCAATGAGATTTTTTTATTTGTTTCCTGTAGTGCAGTTGTTTTTCTCCAGTTCCTTTAAATACATCAGCCTCTGTGTGTGTGTGTGTGTGTGTGTCTCTCTCTCTCTCTCTCTATTCCCTTGCACCAGCCCCTTGGCTGATACCAAATGTTTTCCACATCTTGACACAACATATCAGTAACACTATGAAATGTCTTCCTGCTATAAAATACATTCATAAACAGAGTAATACTTCAGTCAGGCTCCTTTTAAACCTGCTAATAAGTAGCATAAGAACTCTTTAACCATGGTCATAGCAGACGATTTCTTAACTGTGCATAGAAGGGATTGGTTATCATTTTACTCTCAGATATTACCTGTGTGCAAATCAGTTCAGTAACGCCTACTTATTAAGCAAACAACTCATATGTTATATATAGCACTAGGAGACAATATCAGATCTTACCACAAGAAAGTAAAAAATGCAGTGGGGAGGGGTATCAAAAATGGGGGTCTCTAAGTAAGGGAATTTCCACAGAAAAAGAGGCAAATTGCTGGTTTTCTGAAAAAAATACAATCCAGAAAAAAAAGGACTTTTCACTCATCCCTAATCCCCAGCCTATCTGTAACATGAACATACAATCATTAACCTTTATTGACCTTCACTCAACCCAGAACTGTATTACCTTGTGATGAAAGCCACTGTCCCTTTATGTTTTCTTGTGAGGGTTTTCTCTGTATCTTTGAGAGAATGTGCCATTTGCAGGAGCACTAATTTACAAAACTGAGACTGTTCATTTGCATTATGGGTCATCTGCCAGGTGGTAGAGTTAATATCCACCACAAGCTTTCTAGACACTAAAGTGCATGTGTTTGAATTATCCAAAGATTTATGTGTATTGTTCTCATTCTGCAACAGCTATGCATTGTTTATCATTCCTCTCATGCATTATGGGGTACCTTTCTTATTTTTCTCTTTGTCTTTGATAACTATAACTACTAAACTTTCATATACTGAAATCTTTTAATTTTACTCAACTGAGATTTATGTGATGGTTCTTTTTTTTTTTTTTACCTGTTTGCTGCTACTATTGAGATGCTAATGACAATCAGATGTAAATGAGTCTAAGTTAAACTTGAACTTTGCATTGCATCAGCCAGGTTAAGAAAACAGTCTGCAGTTCCTTTCACCAAATAATTATATGAAACCTTTTAGAGATTTGCGCTTCATTTAAACCATAGGAATAACCCCAATTTATATTTTGTACTGTTTCTTGCATATGCACAGTACACATTACATCCATAAATGGACATGCAGAATTAAACTGTACATTTATTATGATGCAAAAGAGAATCTACCCCAACCCAATTAAAAAATCAAAATAAAAATAATTGTTTAATTATGTTGGAATTAACACAACATTACAGATGAGTGAACCCATAACAAGTCACCTCAGATTTTTTTAGATCATTTCAGTATAAATAACGTATGAAATTTCTACAAATTACAGGCTTAAAAGAAACAATTCAGTCTATATTAAAATGTTTCAACATTTTTTATCAACATATATAGTTTTTGCATCTTTTTATGCCAGAAATATATTGTCTCTATATAAATAATTAATTTTTTGTTTAAAAAGCACAACAAAAATGTTTAAATTATATATATGACAATGAACCAACATTTGTATGCAAGACATATTTATAATAATTATTATTACAACTAATAAATACATTTAATAATAATCTTTGCAGGTGAGTAATATCATGAATATCTTAGAAATGTGTTTTTCAGGGATAAAAGCCTTGCACATTATGTCAAATTTTATGAGTAACAGTGTCAATTTGAAAATTATTAGGCATGGCTACAAAATGTCAAAGACCACATTCAGAGAAGACTGCATGAATGCATATTTTTCAAAAGTGTTAATGTGCTAATCTGCTGGTTACTTGATCTAGGCAAAATGCCATCATATTCCACATAAGCAAAATACCATGGTTCTTGGAGATTTTATATAAATATCGCCCACTGTGTTTTAACATTTCACATTAAATGTCTCTATTAAAGCCAACAAGCTGAAACTGCAGTTAGTACTAGGTGAAGGAATATAAACATGTTTCCCCAACCTTAAATTACATTGGGTCTGGTTATTTTAATTACATTAACAAGTTTGGTCTAAATATCATCCTCGCTTGACAAATGACTTAGACCTCCAACTTATTATCGTAATTCCCTGAACAGAAAATGTGTAACATTGCTAAGACAGTTTAAGAAACATTTCAGATATCAAATGAAAAATATGGGTAACTGAGATAAACTTGAATTTCACTTGAAAGCTAATGATCAAGCTTAGGGGTAGCATCCTGTTTATTTTTTGTGTGACAGCACCTAGGAGGGTAGCTCTATGGCATCCAGGCATCCAGTCACTCTCTTGAAGGATATTGGGGTGGGACTCTATGCCCCCCTTTGCGATTCTCCTCTATTAGTGATTTTCAATTATTTTTTGCTCAAGGCATTGCTAACACAGTCTGTAATTTTCAAGGCAAACCTTTCATTTTGCAGATCATTTATCAAGGACATAATGAAGGGAGCACATACATCAATTTATAATTATGCATTTTAAATGCAACATTCACAGTCTTGTCAAAGTCTTAATTGAAAAAGAGCCACCACAAGAAGATCTTGATGCATCCTGATTAAGAACCACTGACCTAGATTAAGGTCCTGCTGGATTATCTGCAGCTGTAACAGCATCTTACTAAGTGAAACCATTGCTTTGCATTAGGCCTAAGTCAAGCTTTTTACAGAAGTCATCACGCACTGATGATAAACTTCCAACTATGTTGTCAAATGCTTTTAAGGATGATAATGCAGTAGTGTAGTGGGTAGGGTCCCATGCGGTAAAACAACCAAACACATCTATTGCCCAAAAGTCAATGTCAACAACATGATCAAAAAGAGGGAATGATGCTACATACAGCTTTCCAACAGATTTGAAACACTAAGTACTGTTGGTGGGTGAAAAGTGAGAAAAATTTCTTGCATGACTTTTCGTGAAAAACAGATGATTTTTCTCTTCTTTCGCAAATTTTTTTTTCCTTTTCTCCAATGCAAAATTCTTCTCCTTTTTACCTATTCCAGCAAATTTTTCACCTATTCCAACACATTTTTCTCCTATTCCAACACATTATTCTCCTATTCCAACACATTTTTCCCAATTCCAAGAAATTTTTTCCTTTTCCAACACATTTTTCTCATATGTTTAAAGTGGAACTACCACCCCAGTTAAACTTTGGCCCACATAATTACCCATCTGGCGACTAGCTGCTCAATAGTGCTATTCGCCAGAATTATTACCTGATTATTGAGAATTCTATACTGCTTACAGACTGACAGCCAGGTAACAGTGCAGACATCTTTCCATAGTGATGTCTGCGCCTGCACTGTCAGTCCCTTTTGGTGCCAAATGGCTCCTAGCAATGCCTCCTAGAGCAGGCTGGGACTGACAGCACAGGTGCGCAGATGTCACTTTGTAAAGATGTCTGCTCTATTTCCTGGCTGTCAGGTAGCATGTTAAGTACATTTGCCCTTTGCCCACAACACTTACTTCCTGCTTAAGTGACACTGAGACATATTCATGATGTCAACTGATTAAAAAAAAATAAAGTACAACATACAGTGTGGCAGATGTGTATGGTAGTGGTGGTGGGGGACTGGTGTGGTGTGATTGATGGGACCTTGACAAACTGTATCCACCCAGGAAGAGAGGAATCATCATCATTCATTGCACATGATGCAGCAACAATGGCTGCAGTCAGTTTTTGTACTACTACTTTACTCCCACATCCCTGCACTTCTCCACCTTCCCTCTCCTGCTTGTGCATTTGCTAGACATTTTTCAACTACTGTGCATTTTTACTCTCTACAGTAAACAACTGTTGGAGTGTGATGTCTTGCCTTGGCCCTCAACAAAATTCTCAATGTCGTCTGCTGTCTATCAAATCTGCCTCAGTCACAGAGCTAACAACAGGCTCCCAGCTAGCTGTCTAATATATTTATTTGTTTAATTATTTATGTATTTTTTAATTTTTTTATTTTTTAAGTTTTCCACCATATCTTATCACAGTTAGTCCAATATATATATATATATATATATATATATATATATATATATATATATATAACTAAAAAACAAAATCAACAACTTCTTTCCCCAGACTTGCCCAGCACAGAAACAATAAAAGAAAAATTAGCAAGCAATTTGGACTTCAGCTGCCTGTGTCCTGCCAGTCACATCAAATTTTGGGGTATTTTGGATCAATCTCCTTCCTCCCTTCTCCCCATTGTCCTACCTTCAATTCCCCTTTATTTGCCTATCTTCTCTAGCTAAAAACATGCTGCTCTCTCCTCTCACAAACACAGAATGGCTGCTGTGAGAGTCTGACACCCTTCTATATGGTTGTAGAAAAGTAGAGAAAACTTTCCTGTGTTGCATTGATTTCAATGCAATAATCTATGAGAAAAAAGTGGGAAAACAGAACTTTTCGCGTGAAATTTTTATCCAAGCGGAAAATGCCATTTTTCTCCGATTTCATTTTGAGGCGAAACTTTCTGCCCATCCCTACTAAGGACTAGGGATGGGCGAAAATTGTTGCTGTGTTCCCGTGGGAAATTTTGCGAAAACCATGTTATCCGCTTTTTCGTGGGAAAATACGCTTTAAAACTAGCGCTTAAAATTTTTGCATCTTTCGCCCATTGGCCACGATTTTTTGCCATTTTTTCAATGGCTATAAAGTTTCCGCCCATTCATTTATGTTGTTTTCGCACTTCCACTATAAAAAGGTGACATTTTTGCTGAAGGCAGACATAATAGAAGCAGCTACAGAGAGAGACAGATGTGCTGTGCTATTCTGCTGTGATAGTTTGCAAAAACTGAGGCAGGAAAGGCTCATAGTGACTGCTATCAGTTTGAGCATGGTGAAAAATAATCAGTGGAGGAGCTGGAAGGACCCTTATGTGTCCACTGAGTCTGAGGAGGAGGAGGAGGAAGTGACTAGCAGTACAGAACCAATGCTGTCCAGTCCCCCTAAATCACTCCAAGGGATCTTGGGAAATGTAATGGGAAGGGAGGGAGAAAAGGGAATGGGAAAGAAGGGTGAAAAGGGTAGTACTAGTGAGAGCAGGACAGGTCAGCTGCCTGTGCCTGCTGCAAGATGTGCTTCCCCTGCTGCCAGTGCCACCATTGCTGTACCTGCAGCCACTAGTGTTGTACCTGCTGCCAGATGTGCTGCCACTAGTGCTGTACCTGCTGCCAGTGTTGAACCTGCTGCCACCAATACTTTGCCTGCTGCTAGTGTTTCTTGTAGTACTCAGGGGGGAAGGAGAAAATGATGCCAAGTGTTTCAGCAGGGGACCCTCAGTCACATTCCTTGTCACCTCCTCCAAGCAGCAGTGAGATGTCTGGAGTAGAGCAGCATCATGTAGGGACTAGTGGTGGTGGTGGTGTTGGAGAAGCTGGGGTGGAAGAGACATTGATGGCCTTTTTATCAGAAAGTGAGAAGGAATGGGAGACAGGGATGAGGATGGGCATCACCACCACCACTAGCAATCAGCTTTTGGAATTTGCCGAAATTGCAACTGCTCTAATTTCTGCTGCTGCTGAGATGAAAGGGCAGCAGGGTGCTGAGGAGCAAACTAGTGTGCCACAGATCACTGTGGACACAGTGGGAATGGGGTCAACAAGTAATGCAGGAGTAGGACAGGTTCCACTCGCCAGCAGTAGCAATGCTCCTGATCCTAGCTGCAGTGCTAAACCTGAGGCAGTAGCAGCAACAGCAGCAACATTATATGCTGCTACAGAAAGTGAAGGGGAATGTGGAGGAGAAGAAGAAAGAGGCCATTCTTCTCCATCTGTTCCCTACCTCTATCCCCTGAAGTCATGGGTGTGGAGCTATTTTTCTCTTCCAGCAGGCACAGTGCAGTCATCATCAACAATGGTACAGTGCAAAACTTGTGACAAGTTAGTGAGAAGGGGAAAGGAGGGAACACACTTTGGCACAAGCTCCCTGATAGCACATATGAAACACAGACACCATGACATTTATGTCAAACATTTTAAAGCCAAACACCCATTACAGAAATCTAGCACCACTGATACTGTACCCCCTGACTCTCCAGAAAGGTGGAGATCAAAGAGGAGGAAGAATAAAGAAACCCAGACAGACACTGGAAGTTCCATGACGAGCGAAACAACTAGCTCGCCATCAACATCACCTTCTTCCTCTAGGGTAACAAGTACATCTCCTGCCAATCCACCTCATTCATCGTTACCTCCCCTGCCAAACAATAGCCACTCATTTGATGTTAGGATATGACAGTTCATCTCTACTCATTGCATACTGTGTGGTGCACTGACAACATATGCCAGTGTGGTGGAGGAGAATCAATACCAGGTCATCAGGTGGCATCTGAGGAGATTCCATCCCACAGAATATGCTAGTACTCTGGCAGGGAGGGTTCATCATTACTATTAAACTGTCACCAAGTTGTCATGTGTCCTTAATGGGGTCTGGACAAGGGGTACAGTGACAGCGGCAGTACTTGGTTTCAGGTGTCATGGTGTTTGGATACAGTTGTTCCCCAAATGTTATTTAACACACACACACACACACACACACGCACACACGCACACACACACACACTGTGCATATTGCAGTTGCTGATGAGAGCCACAGTTCCTGATCTCAAGGAAAAAAATGTATTCTAATAACAACACACCCATGATTTTGGAGGAGGGGCAGGTGGAGAAGATTTAATGGCCAACTTCTTCTTTTCTCCACATATACTGGGGGCTACTTATTCTGCTGCTACTGCCTCAGGTGCATCACTGGAGCTAGTCATGGCAAGTGGAACCTTCATCATCCATCTTCCATGTTACTGCTATTGTTGATCCCATTCCCTTTCAGCTGCCTAATCATCCTGCTGCTTAAACAACTCAGCAGCAGCTGCAGCTCGGCACTCAAGAGGACATTTGACAGTGGCCACAGGTCAACATGACCTGCTGGCATTAGGTTAGAAGGGCATTTTTATTTTTTTCTCTTGTGTTTTGAAAAAAAAATTTAAAAACTAGTCCTATGAAAAAAATAAACTATTTTTTGGGGTTTGTTTCTAAAAAGCCTAAGTCCTATCAGTGTTTCCTTAGGGCTTGTGCCAAACATGCTTAAGTCCTACAAATCAATGTTTCTTCAGGGCTTGGGCCTCTAATTTAAGTCCTACAAAGGCCTCTAACAACAAATCAAACAAATCATCCTGTACAAAATACTCTATCAAGTCAAGGATCAATCCACCCCAGTGGCAGCTTATATCAGGGGGTTCCTGTCTCTATCACTTTACATACAAATGTCTTATTTTATGTTATTGATTTATTTTTTTAACTGTCCCCCCAATAGCAGTCAAGAACCCCCCCAAAAAACAAATTCCCTGTTCAAAGGATTCATTCATTCACCAACACAGGCACCCTCCTCAGACCCCTTTTAATTTTATTTAGGATTTATTTTTTATTAACTGCCCCCCAATCCCAGTAAACAACCCCTGTTCAACTGATTCTATCCCCACACCCCACCAACACAGGCACTCTCATGCCCCTTTTATACTATGCCTTTGTGAAATTAAATAATATTTATTTTATGCTGTGTGTAACTTCAATGTTCCCATTGATTTCAAAGGAATGAGCTAAGCGGAAAAATCTGAAAATCATCAATTTTCGCTGGAAATTTTTCACCAAGCAGAAAGTGCCATTTTTCGCCGATTTCAGTTTGAGGCATAAATTTTCGCCCATCCCAACTAAGGACCAGTAAGAACGAAACAGAAGGACCAGAAAGGAAAGACAAAAATCAAGAGTAAACCGTGAAGAAAGAAAGCGAGAAGGTCCAAGACTGGGAGCTATACAGATAATGAAAGCAAAAGCCATGCAATTCTCAGAAACATTTATATGACAAGCCATGAATATGATGATACAAACATAGCTAAGGAAAGAATGGAACCAGGGTTGCCATCGGGGGCCTGGGTGAGAAGAGAGGCCCAAGCAGGGCAGGTGATGAGTGCATGCCCTGACTATGGAGCTTTATATTTCTGGTAGATTCTTCTTATCATTGTTAGATTCCCAGTATTATAGAGCACATCCTGCATCCTCACAGTCATTGAAAATCAGTTTAACATTTAGGTGACAAAGGATTGAATCTGACAAATACATGCACTGTAAGATCATTTCCAGGTCCGTGCAGTGATTTCTGAATAATAGGAAAAGCATTCTCTGCTAATTTAAATGTCTCCAGTTAAAAGGGAGTGGAGTGGACAGTAGAACACATCCCATCCTCATACAAGTAGGCATATCCCAATGTGTGCTAAAGATCAGTTCTCTGTAATTGTGACATTGTGACAGTGGAGGTAGTTAAGTGAAACAGTATGCATGTGTATGGACTATTGGCAATCAGCTGATGCAGCGAGATGCACACTGTTCTTTCCCTTATATTCTGAGGTTTGCATTGTTCTACATATGCTACAACCGTGACTTGTGTCAGATAAAATAATTTAAATGTGTGCTGGATCAGTCTTAAATATTAACCCTATGTGTACATAGGGATACACAACACATTGAATGTGCCTCTGGAAGACAAAAGGCTAGAGAACTGCAGGGTATTGGCAGTCCAGTGTGAAAAATATTTCCTTTCAAGTCCCTAATTTATATAAATGAACTCTATTGACAGACTACTTACATTTCTTCTTTTTCAGATTATTGTACTCCTTGTGTGTCTTGTAATTCATCTCAATGCAAACCAGGTATGAGAGGTGCATTCACAACACAGAAGACTCACAAGAAGTACATGAATCTGTGCAGTGAAACTAGCAAGTCAATAATGATCAGATTTATAAAGTAAGGACTGTGTTTTCCTTTAGGCTGGGGATGTTAAGGGGGGCAGGGGTAGAGAATCCTTATCATCCCTGCATGCACACTGTGTGGTTCAGATCTTCAGACAATGCTAAATGGGAGAGATTGAACAGAAATATTTTTCTCAGTGGGAGTGAACGAGTGAACTGCAGTTCATTAACAGTATGGATTTCTAACAGATTGGACACCCCTTTACATCCTCTCACATATATATATTTGCTTGCACATCTTATTGTCTCCTTGCCCCCTCTCTCTCCATTTACCTATCTGACTGGCTCCTCTCTTTCTCCTTACCTTGCTCAAGTGCCCCTCTCTCTCTCACCCTTGCCTCTCTGATTTGTCTGTCTCCCTCCATCCTCATGTTCTTCATTTTCTCTTTCTCACTTCTGTGTTTGTGAGAGAGGGAGGAGCAGCATAATTTGGAAGCTAAAGAAAAAGGCAGGTCATTCCCACCAGAACTGACTAAGCCTCTACTGTGACGGACAGTTATACTTTCAGACTGATGAATCAGACACCCAATACACAGACAAGTACATTTTTTATTGTATTATTTTTATTGAAGACCAACAAATGTACATACATAACATACATAGCAATACAGTATCAAGATATAAGGATACAGGTGGACACATAGAGGATTTCAGCAGTCAACAACATTACAATAAAATAAACTGTCACATGATCTTCATTGCTTTTTATTTTTAAACCCCAACAAAAAGCAGAGAGAAAAAAGGGGGAGGAGGGGGATGAAGGGGAAAGATTGTGAGAACAAGATATACTGAAACAGAAAGAGTGAGCCATGTGCACAGTACAAATACCCCCAAAAAGGAGTGCAGGAAATTACATGGCATGTAAAGCAACTCAAACCACCCCCAAATATCATACTAGTATCAGAGGATGCCTGGGCCCAAGTCAAGAAAGACAAGTCCAGGCCAACAGCTAGGAGAAAGAGGAAAAAAAGAGGGAGGGAGAAAGAAAAAGTAAAAAGAAAAATGAAATCTCCTCCTCCATCCACCACTCCTTGAGGGACAGTCAGGGATCCCAGATCCTCTCGAATCAGGACACACACAGCTTGACAAGATTTAGCCAGCCAGTGTGTGATGGGGGCTGATCCGACATCCAAACAGCCACAAGTACCTTACACACCAGAGCCAAGGTTTAATAAAAAAAAAACATTTTGTAAACCCGCAATGTAACTCATCAGTGGTGACAGACAAGAAAGCAAGTTTGAGGTATGGTAAAATGCACCTTCCCTGCTGACACGACATGGTATCAAAGACCTGGGACCAAAAAGTCTGTACCTCCAAACAGGCCCATATCATATGAACATACCTGGGAACTCTCCGGTTTTGCCCCGGAGACTCCAGAGCTGAACCTGCTGCCAGTGGTGCACCTGTTACCAGTGTGTTTTGTAATTCTCAGGAGGGGGAGGAGGAGACAATGCCAAGTATGACAGCAGGGAAGCCTAAATCACACTTGCCATCCCCAAGCAGTCCCGCCACTAGTACTACTACTAATAGGTCCTTTTAAAGTAGGACTTGAGGGACATGAGACTCTTGTGCAAATGCCTTGGCCATTTGCCATACCGTATCATCCGAGGCCAAGTTCACATTAGCCTGGAAGAAATGCATCAATTCAGAGCCATGGTTATTTGGAATAGGTGGTATAGACAGCCAGATCGGATTCAGCCTCAACCAACTAGCCACTTCAGGAATATCCATTGAATGATCAGACAAGTACAATTTAATTTTTATTGAACCCAGAAGATGAGAAAAGGGGGAAAGAAAGAGAAACTCCCCTTCCAAAAAGAAGTCCAGTAATGGAATAATAATAAAGAGGTACTCTAATACATATGCACAATATCAATACATGTTTAGTCATACAAAAATAATAATAGATGACACATAAAAACAATTAAAAATATAATGGGATAAGCGATCCCCCACAAGTGACTACAAGTGAGGACAAAAAATGTATACACTCTATATATGATAAGCCAAAATGATATGTAGAAATGGCCTCAAATGAATACCCTCCATGAAAGTGGTAATCCCATAACCATGGATAAGGATATTCCTTCCAAACAAATAAATGAGAACAAGGTGTACAATAGATAAAAATAAAATAAATGTGTTATTCAATATCCAAAGATAATGATTTATAAAGACACAACCTGTAAGCTAAAGAGGTATACAAATATAAACCCACAATTCTAGTCAAAAAGGAAAAAAAAATGTGCTTATCCATAATGAAAATGAAGGGACCCATCAGGGCAGGCAGTCAGGATAAATGGTACTGGAGACCTTAGCACCTGGTCATCCCTCATTGTAATCACTTGTGGATACTGGGGGATCTCTTATTCCTTTATGTCTTTATTTGTTTTATGTGTCATCTATTATTATTTTTGTGTGAATAAACATTTATTGATATTGTGCTTGTGTATTAGAGTGCCTCCATTATTCGACTTCTTTTGGAAGGTGGGAAGAGGGATTTTGTCTTTCTTTCACCCTATTCTCCCCTTCTGGCTTCAACAAATATTATATTGGGTGGGTCTGTGAGTTCACCTTACTATTTTAGTACTTATTGTGACAAGCTTATATTTTTCCAGTGCCTTCCTTCTTTTTTCTATATCACAAGTACAATTTAGTTAACACTGACTCTTACAAGTGCAAGAAGAAGAAAGACAAGCAAATAGTTAGGTCTGCATTGATGTAGAGAGAGAGTCAGAGAGAGAGAGAGAGATCTTCTAGTTGTACTACCTATGTGTACAGATAAAGAAGAAGCGAAGGAGTTGCAGTTGCAGAGAGTAAATGTATGATTTTTTGTAGAAAGTAGACAGTGAGACAGGAACAGTTTATTACATAAAAAAGACAGGACCTTGACCAGAGCTGTGACTGAGACTGACAGATAATAAAGACAGGGATGTACATGATACTATATTCTGAGACAGACAAGACATCACTCCACACACAAACAGTTGTGTACTTTACTGTACAAATCAACATTACTTTCATTATGACACAAACAATATTGTGATATATGGCGCTCCTGTGAGTCAAAGGTCCCCCTAAGCTACTGACAATGGCTATATGCTGCTCTCCTCTAATCCTGTCAGTGAACAGGATAAGCAAAACAATTCTAATATACAAGCAAAGAGAAAAAGCACAAGCCAGTCAGTATGTATTAGATAAGTAAATATATTTAATTCTAACACAGAGAAATAGGACCTGGATACTAAAAAATATCCTATATCCCAATAAAATACAATAAATGAATAAAAACTGTAATATGAATCTGCCAGACACCTACCGCGGGCAGAGGGACAAGATGTTACACTGAGTCTTGAGCTTGTTGAAAATATCCGTTGCCTCCTGTGGGCAGAGACCTGGTATGTCAGGAGGCGACGGATATTTTCAACAAGCTCAAGACTCATCATACTTGAAGTTACCAGCGTAACATCTTGTCCCTCTGCCCATGGGAGGTGTCTGGCAGATTCATATTACAGTCCAGCCAGCAAGAGTCAGATAAGTACAGTCAGGAGAGAAACACTGTGTATATCATAACACCCAGTTTTGACTTTATCATTAATCGGTCCTGCTACATATTCTCATCAAAGATTGAATCTCTTTATCAGCTGCTACATTTGGATACAGGATATCAACATCAAATATCCTACTACAATATATCTATAACACCAGGATACTATTTTGTATTTTTATATGTTTCTATGATGTTTTTGCATTGTTTTTATTTATTTAGTATATTTTATTGGGGCATAGGATATTTTTAGTATCCAGGTCCTATTTCTCTGTGTTAAAATTAAATATATTTACTTATCTATTACATAGTGACTGGCTTGCGCTTTTTCTCTATGTTTGTATATTAGAATTACTTTCATTATGTCCAGAATATACTAGGGTCAGTAGTAAGGAAAAACAAGTAGGAGAAATGAAGTGACATGGTACTAAACTGGTAGTCTAAAAACTAGGTGGTTGATGCAGCTGGTGAAAAAAATTATGATGATCCTTGTAAAATCGACATGAAAAGTTCCACCACCAGCTGTAGTAGCAATACAACTTTAAAGAACAGTAAAGTCAACAAAGAGTCACAATCTAGTGCTGTTGGCATGGAGGAGAGTTTAGCAGTTAAACCAACTACTTCATCTGTCCGAGAGAAACAACATCCAAATTCAAGAGCAGAGCACCCTTGACAACTAGTACAATTGCAGCATCTAGCAGCAGTAGTAGTAGTAGCCCCTTAGAAACATCCATTAAGTCTACAATTTGGATATACTTTACTGACTATCCAAAAGCTAAACATGTTGCTATCTGTTGTTATTTGTAAAAAAAACAAAAAAAAAAACATGTGAGCAGGGTGAAAGCAGAAGTAAGCAGCAACACAGGTCATCATCAACATTCACAACTGTAGCTATGATGAGTACTTCTGCTGTTGTTGGAAGTACAGCATGAAATGTACAGGATGAAGATACTTCACTCGCAATCCAAAAGCTAAACATGTAGCTATTTGTTGTAACATTTGAGCAGTGGAACATCAGGATCATCGAGAACTCACGGGTCTGATTGGAGATTCAGAGTACAACAACTAGTAGCAGTAGAAGCACTCCTAAAAGTTCACGGTGCTCTGAAGCACATAATAGAAGCACTGTAGATGTGTTGCAGTATGTCAACATTTCCTTCATTTGCAGTAACACACATGGCTACTGTTGCTGCTCTGCAAATGAAAACCCAGAGTAGTATGAGACAGAGTTTGTTGGACAAGATGACAAGAACTATAAAGTGCCACACCTGCTGCTGCCACCACCAGTACCACCACCTCCACTGCCAGAAATCATGTTGTTAAACCATTACAATTATGCAGGTCTTCTATGTACAGTCAACCTACACAAAGTACACCAGTGGAATTACAAAGTTACTAAAATGATAGTGGTTGACATGCTGCTCTATTCATTTGTAGAAAACAGAGGTTTTAAAGAACTCATCATGTGCTGCATATTGCAAGCTGCAGTCATTTTTCAAAGATGGCTGTTTCAGAATTGTAGAAACAGATGGTTAGTGTGGTTGAAAAAGGACTGGAAACAGAATACTCCATTAAAAGTCATCTGACAACAGGTTCCAACATTGTCATTCTGTGTTTGTAAAAAAAAGCAGCAGTTGGTGTTTAGTTTAGGGAGTCTGCTGGGCAATTTGTTCTCTGTGTTAGGGATTCTTTGACAATCTGGGTAAGTGTGTAGTGAGAAAAGTGATTTTTAATCTGCCCGTGAACTGTGCTTTATCGCCCTTTTGTGGTGTTTCTGTGCGTATTCCAGTGTTGCTTGTTTTGACCTTTGCTTGGCTTCCAATATCTCCTGGTTCTCAATCCTTGGCTTGTCTGACTATCCAGTCTGGTGTTTGACCTTGGCTCCATCTGACTTACTGATCTATGTATGACTCTGGCTTGTCCGACTACCCACTCTGTGCTGACCCCGGCTGTGGCTGACTACCCGATCCGGTTCCTGACTGTGGCTTGTCTGACCTACTCTCTGTGCTACTCTCACTCTTGTCTGACTACCACTGTCCCCAGGTACAGCTGTAGGCGCGCTCTACCTATCCGGTGCAACTACTACCTTGCCGGTATAGTTCCTAGTTGCCTCTATATTGTGCGTTTCCATTGCCTCCGGGCTTTTCCTAGCCGGTAAAACACTACCCTGCTGGTAGCGTTGTTAGTTGCCTCCTCACTGTGCGATCTCATTTTGTTACCTATATCACTCTACCCATTGCCTCGGGACACTACCTTAGAGTGTTCCCTGCCATCTCTACGTGTATTCACTCTGATTGACACACTGTACTACTGCAATTCTGTATTCATAGCTTCCTGGTGTAGATCTGTTGTGTGCCCTTTGATCAGGTACCTTGCTGGTACTTTAACCGTGCACTATCTTTTACATTCCTCTCAGGAGGTTGTCCGGGTACTCTCTGTTATTATCCCTGGTGTTCCAGGTTCCTATTTTTTGGAGAGAGCCAGGTCTGGTTCTGTACCCATGTTACCTACTGTCCAATTGCAGTTCAGTGTCAGCTTGAGTAGTGGACTGGACACTGTCCTTACGCTTGTCTCCCCTAGGGTGAGGAAGTGTTTGCTCGTATTGTCATTCACATTATTTCTATTGCTGTTATTATTTTCTTCAATAAACTGGTTAAAATTACTTGTGCTGTGTTGTGTGATTAGTTGCCTGAGTGACCATGACAGTGCTGCCCCTGCTTTCAGTGCCACCACTGCTGTTCCTGCAGCCACTAGTGCTGCCCCTGCTGCCAGTGCCACCATTGCTGTACCTGCAGCCACTAGTGTTGTACCTGCTGCCGGTACTGAATCTGCTGCCAGTGCTGAACCTGCTGCCACCAATACTTTGCCTGCTGCTAGTGTTTCTTGTAGTACTCAGGGAGGGAAGGAGAAAATGGTGCCAAGTGTGACAGCAAGGGACCCTAAATCACACTTGCCATACTCAAGCAGTCCTGCCAGTGCTAGTACTACTGCTACTAAGGTCCAGCAGCTTGTTAGCATTAGGAGTGAAGGAGGGGTAATCGACAATATCCTCAAATAACTAATGACTGTGAGACGGAGGAGGAAGACTCTGTGGCTGAACTTGATGTGGTTGGTGTTAGTGGCAGTAATGGTGAAGCAGCTGAAGTGGTAAGAGAAACATTTGACAGCATCCAGGCTAGCGGTCAAGGGAGCCGACACCATTCCTCTGGCTCTGGGAGTCCCCTTCCCTTCATAACAGTGTCCAAGTTGAACATGATCCTTAAGAGGCCAGAACTGGTGTTGGGGAGAGCAGGATCATAAGTAAAACCATCACCACCATCAGGGGCACATATTGTCTGCCTGTGCCTGCTGCTACTGCTGCTAGTCTGCCTTCTTCTTCAGGTCAAAAGGAAATGGCAAGTGTGACATTAGGGGACCCTCTGTCACATTGCTCGTCACTTCCTCCAAGCAGTAGTGAGATGTCTGGAACAGAGCAGCAACAACAACAACATGTAGGGACTAGTGGTGGTGGTGATGATGATGCTGGAGAAGCTGGGGTGGAAGAGACATTGATGGCCTTTTTAACAGAATCTGAGAAGGAATGGGAGACAGGGATGAGGATGGTCATCACCACCAACACTAGCAATGACATTTTGGAATTAGAGGAATTTGCAACAGCTCTAATTTCTTCTGATGCTGAGATGGAAGGGCAGCAGGATGCTGAGGAGCAGGCTAGTGTGCCACAGACCACCGTGGACACAGTGGGAATGGGGTCAACAAGTGATGTGGGACTAGGACTGGTTCCACTTGCCAGCAGTAGAAATACTCCTGATCCTAGTTGCAGTGCTGATTCTGTGGCAGTAGCAGCAACAGCAGCAAACTTATCCGCTGCCACAGACAATGAAGAGGAATGTGGAGGAGAAGAAGAAAGAGGCCATTCTTCTTCATCTGTTCCCTTCTCTCTTAAGTCACCGTGGGTGTGGGATTACTTTTCTCTTGGGGCAGGCACAGTGCAGTCATCAGCAACAGCACTGTGCACAATTTGTGACAAGTCAGTGAAAAGAGAAAAGGAGAAAACACACCTTGGCACAAGCACCCTGATACAACACATGAAACACAGACACCATGACATGTACTCCAAACATGTTAAAGACAAACACCCACCACAGAAATCAAGCACCGCTTTTGCCATCCCTGACTCCCCAGAAAGGCAACAAGAGGCAAGGCGGAGATCGAAGAGGAGGAGGAATAGAACAACCCAAGCAGAGACTGGAAGTTCCAGGATGAGTGAAACAACTAGCTCGCCATCACCTTCTAGGGTAACAACATCTTCTGCCAATCCACCTTGTTCATTACCTTCCCCACCAAATGATAGCCACTCTGTTAATGTTAGGATGTGGCAGTTTGTCTCAGCCCATTGCACACTGTGTGATGCACTGACCACACATGCCTGTGTGGTGGAGGAGAATCGCAATCAGTGCATTAAGCGGCATCTGAGGAGATTCCATCCTGCAGAATATGTTAATGTGGTGGCAGGGAGGGTTCATCATTACTATTAAACTGTCAGCAAGTTGTCATGAGTCCTTAGCAGGTCTGGAAAAGGGGTACAGTGACAGCGGCAGTACTTGGTTTCGGGTGTCATGGTGTTTGGATCCAGTTGTGCCCCCAGATTTTATTTACCACACACACACACACACACACACACACACACACACACACACACACACTGTGCACATTGCAGTTGTTGATGAGAGCCACAGTTCCTGCTATCAAGGGAAAAAAACATATTCTAGTAACAATACACCCATGATAATTTTGAAGGAGGGGCAGGTGGGGAAAACTTAATGGCCAACTTCTTCTTTTCTCCACATAAACTGGGGGCTTCTTATTCAGCTGCTACTGCCTCAGACGTATCACTGGAGCCAGTCGTGGCAAGTGCAACCTTCATCTTCCCTCTTCCATGTTACTGCTATTGTTGATCCCATTCCCTTTCAGCTGCCTAATCATACTTCTGCTTAAACAACTCAGCAGCAGCAGTACGAACAGTAGTTGCAACTCAGGAGGATATTTGACAGTGGCCAGTGGCCAACATGACCTTCTGGCATTAGGCCAATAGGGCATTTTTATTTTTTTCTCAGGGCTTGTGTTTTGAAATAAAAAGTAAAAAAAAAAAAAGAACTAGTACAACAAAAAAAAAAAACAATTAATTTTTGGGGGCTTTGTTTCTAACAAATGTAAGTCCTACAAATTAATGTTTCCTTAGGGCTTGTGCCAAACAAGCTAAAGTCCTACAAATCAATGTTTCTTCAGGGCTTGGGCCTCTTATAAGTCTAAGTCCTACAAAGGCCTCTAACAACAATCAAACAAATCGTCCTCTACAAAATACCCTATGAATTCAAGTATCAGTCCACTCCAGTTGCAGCTTATGTCAGGGGGTTCACTTTACATACATATGTCTTATTTTATTTTATTGATTTATTTTTTTATTAACTGTCCCCCCAGTAGCAGTAAAGAAACCCCCTCAAAACAAATTCCCTGTTCAAATGATTAATTCATTCACCAACACAGGCACGCTCCTCAGACCCCTTTATACCATGTTTTATGGTTTTTATTTTATTTTATGTAGGATTTATGTGCGCCCCAATCCCAGCAAACAACCCCCTAAAAATCCTCCCCTATTCAACTGATTCTTTCCCCATACCCCACCAACACAGGCACCCTCATGCCCTTTTATGCTATGCCTTTGGGAAATAAAATAATATTTGCTATGTGTTGTGTGTAACTTCTATGTTCCCATTAATTTCAATGGAATGAGCTAGGTGAAAAAAGCAGAAAAAAGTGGAAAATCTGCACTTTTAGTGGGAAATATTTCACCAAGCAGAAAGTGCCATTTTTCGCCGATTTCAGTTTGACGCAGAAATTTTCGCCCATTCCTACTCACCAAGGTACCCCATTTCAAGTGATGATGATGGTGGTGGCTACCTTCATTCCTTCCTATTCCCATCACTTGGCTTGAGGTGAATGATGTACTACAGGAGCAATAGTTTAAAGTTAAACTTCAAATGCCAAAGAGTTGACCAAGGAATTGATCTGAATGGGCTAAAAAGAAAAAAAACTTGTAAATAAAACAGAATTAGTATACTTGCATGGTCAAAAAACCCAAAGGAAATCAACAAAACCCTGAACTCTATCTTCATCTCCTCCCCCACAAAAAAGTGGATCATGTGGCCTGTGTAAAGTGTCTTTAAAACTGCATGGTGATTATGATTAGAGGACTGACTTCTGTATGTGATATGATTAAGAAGATGATGATTATGATGGTGCTTGGTAAGGTAATATAAGAAGGAGTGACAAAAAGCAAAGTATGAAAATAGAAGCAAATAGAAGTTAATGTGAAAGCAACCAAAAAAAGATTGACAGACATATTTAAAAATGGTTAGGCTGACCAAAGAATTGCAAACAGAATGAGAACAGTGTATTAATTTAAAACTGTGTTTGAGATTTTCTATTGTAATGAGACCTATGTATTTTAGCAAAAGTAAACTGGATTTTATTTAAAGAATTGTCAGCCTAGGGTTCCTATGAGTCCAGAGAACCACTGATAGGCCCTCTGCTCTTTTTTTAAAGTGAACTCATTGTGATTCAGCAGATGATAAGGATTTACTATACTGGAGCACTGTTAGCTGTGACAGTGAGCACCCTTGAGTGTGACCTGAAAGGTAACAACATGGATTTCTTCCATCTACTTGGAAATGGTTCATTCATTCCAGCAGAAAGGACTCAGTGGGAGACTTCTAAGTGAACTCTATGACTTGGTGTCACAGAGTGTACCATTAAAGTGATAGGTACATACTTAAGTGCATGTTCTAGATTAAGGGGACTTCCACCATTAAAATATGACTACTGCACCAACTAAGGGCAAATAGTCTGGAGCAGAATTTTAAACATTTTTTTACTTACAGACTGCCCGATCTGCGGCTGATAATAGAGCGGGGCCCCGAATTCAGACCATAGTCGAGGACAGCCGTGGCACGAACAGTCTCTACTGTGCATGACTGCACCATGGCTGTTGCTAGGTGGCACTGTGGCCCGTGTACACAGGCTCTTAAACTACTATATAGATAATGTATAAAATTTATGCTTGGGTGCGCTTAATAAAAAAAATGGCAAAAATGTGTTTAATAAACTGATACAAGAAACTTGACACAGTTATTATTGCTCGAAAAGCCAAGTATTTAAAGGGTTACATTGACATATTGAAGAAAATATACAATGGTAAAGAGACTGCAATATCATTAATTCCTACAGACCTACATTTGTTTTCCGATAACACTAACAAGTGGCATTTTAATTACATTGACATTGCAGGATGAAGAATAAATACACTGGTACGACTAATTTTTATAGTAAGCATAAGGCATATGCAGCTTCTTAAATATTAATTTAATTTAGGCACCACACGGTATACAGGCTGAAACTCCCTGGTTTGATTTAAATTGAGGTATTTAAGGAAATATAGAAGTGTAAAGAAATTATTTCCTGAATTGCTATAAAACACTAACGTGTGATTTGATTTTAAGAATTTAAACAGGGCAGTTTTATGAACTCCTGGCTGGAACCCCCAGCAGAATTGTGAGTGGAGGCCCCAAAATATAGATTATTATTTACCATCCTCTTACATTTAGTTGCATCTTTCCTTTTCTTTATTTTCTATTTGTGGTAAAATAAGCCACATTTATGTTTTGTGCACTTGGAACAGCCTGCTTCCTCCCTAAATATCTACAGAATTAAACTGGTCACTTTCTTTAAAACTATGACTATAGGCAATCCAGGGTGAGTACTCTTGAAAGTGGACGCCCCAGGCAAATGTCATGTATGCCTATTCATTAAAATACCCCTGCATTTAAAGTGAAATAGGTATTTAAAAATATATAGAACTATAGTAATCAGCATACTTGGGAACGTTTGAAATGAGTTGACCCTGAGCTCTTGTTAACCCTCTGAGTGCCAAAGGGGAAAGCAGTGCATTGCTCTGTAATGCGATGCTTACCCCTCTGGCACTAAAAGGGTTAATATTAAACCTTAAAATTGAGAGGTGCTCTAATCAGTCTTCAAGTAATCAACGTTGAACAACTTGGGTTTCTCCCTATGCCTTCCCGAAACAAATGGCACCAATTTAGAGACTAAAGAAGCAGTTAATTGGAGTAGATTAGATAATATATAGCACTGGACTCTCACCCTAAAAATCTGACACTTCACCCTTAGACCCTAAGATTTGGGTCAACACCCTGAGTTTCAGGGTCAGACCCTGAGCGTTTACAGGTATTATAATCAAAATGTAATTTCCTACAGACCAATATGATTTTAACAAGAAAACTGAAAATATGACATTAAATTAAAAGAATTGTAAGAAGGCAGAAGAAAATTGCACTCAGGTGCTGCAACAGCAAATAGGATACTTTCCTGTATAAAAAGTGTTGTGGATGTAAGGGATGCTAATATTATCCTACCTCTGTATAAATCCTTGGTTAGGCCTCATCTAGAATATGGAGTACAATTTTGGGTGCCAGTTATTAAAAAAGACATTGTTGAACTGGAAAAGGTACAGAGATGTGCAACAAAACTGATAAAGGGATTGGAGGATCTGAGTTATAAAGAGAGACTAGCCAAACTGGGTTTGTTTAAATTAGAGAAGAGACTTCTAAGGGGTGGTATGATTACCATTTACAAACACATTCAAGGTCAATACAAAGAACTAGCCAATGAATTATTTATGCAAAGAGCTTATACTTATACATAAGTACCTTAGAGGTTATGAATGCCTATTATATGTAATTCACAGGCATTCATTACATGTATGGTAATTGTATAATTTGTATCGTTTTTAAAATCTACTATAATAGGAAGGTATCGCATAGGTAATGAATTTCTATTGTAGATAATACACAGGAATTCATTATCTATAGGATAGCTTTATATAGTATCTACTACTTGAATTACTCCATTACAGTTGTAAGCTTTGTGGTATCACTGGTGTAACTTCAATTTCAATTATAAGTTCTATGATATTACTAATGAGCTCAGTTTCATTTATAAGCTCTTTATTAGTTCTGTGGTATGACTAATTTAGTTATATATCAATTGTAATTTATTTGGTATAACTAGTTTAGACCCATTTCATCTGTAAGTTCTGTACACTAGTATAGCACCATTTTAATTGTATGTTCTGTGGTATCATTAAAGTGACTGTATATCAGTTATAAACTTTGTGTTTGTCTTGCATACCTTTCCATCATATCCCTAATAGTTAGGGTCATTTTAGTGTAGGCAGCTTTTTTAAAAAAAAGGCACCCTCTGCGGTGTATGCTTCTGGCACCCTCTGCGGTATATCAGCCCATACCAATGGGGACCCATTTTTGTGGGAGAAGTAGTTTATAATGAACCTAGTAAGAAATTACATAGTTTAAGACTTTAGCACATTTGAAAGCTGGAAATGTAAAAAAAATGCCTATTGTTTTCCTTTAGCTCCATCTTCTGGAAACATTTGTACACAAAAACTTAGATGTAGAAAGGCAAGTGACACCTCATTTGATGCCGTGGCTTGTCAAAATAGTGTGACTTGTCTACCATTTTTTCATTATTGTAGAAATACATTTCTTCTATATAGTAATTAGTAATGCACAAATCAAAATCATACCTAAAAAGCTGGATGGCAAAAATGCTGAAAATGTGTCCTGCCAGCAGATTACTACTTTCTTAAGTAGATGTCATTTATACAGCAATCAGTTACAACGATTTACAGATTTTTGTTTAATTTTTACTCTGTTGTAGTCTATAGCTGTATAAATACATTTTACAATCTGATACAGGATTCTAATAGCCCATGGATGAGACATTTTTTCTATTGCTAACCTTATTAAAACTGAATGTCTATTGCTTGCAAAAAGTATATAAATTAAAAATAAAATGCATTTATTCTTAATATATCATTTCTTTATAAGGAGAATGGTCATAAATTTGCCATATACCATTGCCACTCAATCAGGAGACAGCGAAAAAACAGAACACTATTTTATTGGCTAATAAAAAACTTGTAAAGTGCCACAACCCCTATTGAATACTAAATAAACCAATCCCAAAAGTGGATTTAAATAAGTAAAAGTTAGTTAAAATAGTTTATTATAAATAATATAAGAATCACTATAAACTATAGGTACACAAAAATATATAAAACCAATAAATAATGTAAAGTCCATCAATGTACTTTGTCTGTCCAACATAGGACTGCAACATAAAGGTGCCTATGCCTGATCCCCTATTGGGCAGCAAAAAACACAGATATGGTCATTCCCTATGTCTGATAGCAAGGAAAAGTACTGTAAATATACTGCACAGCTCAAGAGCTATATAAAATAACAACATACATGTAAATATAATCTACCCGTACCCTTAGGCTCAATCCTAATATATTCCCAATCCCAAAAAAAATTGAGCATATATAAAACAATGACAGGTGGGTGAAAAGTGTGAAAAATTTACCACATGACTTTTTGTGAAAAAGTGCAGATTGTTCACTTTTCAATTTTGCCTTTCCCCCATGTAAAAATGTCCTCCTTTTTGCCTATTTTAACAAATTTTCCACCTATGTTAACACATTTTTCGCCTATTTTAATACATTGTTCGCCTATATTTCCTATAGGTACTACATTTCCCACTGTAATATTACTTTTTCTGAGGGCTGAAGTTTAGAAATAAGTGTTTGAAAGTCATAGATGTGAGTCCTACAGCAACATATGGCTTTTGAAAATGTGTTAGCTTGCAGAATGCATTTGTCCTTTGCCCACAACAATAACTTCCTGCTTAAGTGACACTAGCATATTTCCATGATGATGTCAAGTAATGAAAAAAATAAAGTACAACCTACAATGGCAGATGTGTATTGTAGTGGTGGTGGTGGTGGTGGAGGACTGGCATGATGTGATTTGTGTATGTATTTTTACCATTGTCATACTCTATCCTCCTTCTCTGATTATTGACACACATTACTTATCAGTCATAGCAGTGGTCCCAAGTGGGGTAGATGGTGGCAACTGTCACATCTGTCCTCCACCTCCTCATCTGTGCTGCTGTTAATATATTTGTCCTGGTTTTCCTGTCCTGTGTGGTTTCTGTTACTACTACTACCGGAGCTGGATGTTGATGTAATTCTACTGCCAGTACTACTAGGTGTCAAAGGGGCAGCAATTACAGCATCAGTAGCACCAGAGTTACTTGTCATATCTAACACAAAGGATGTTAACCTGTGTTGCTGTTGCTGGGTACTCAAAAGAGGTGTGTGTGGCTGAGTCGGACTTGGACTTTGAAGAGGCGATGATGCTGATGATGTCTGATAGGTTGTGTGACGAAATGGTTGTCATCCTGAGAATGAACCGTCTGTTTTCAGTGATCTCTATTGTTTCACATGTGTTCCCATTCTTGAAAACATTAATGTCCCCTGTGTGTACATGCATTAGAGAGTGTTGGTCATTTTCTAGCATTCACTGGGTTGGTTAGTGTATGATGTACAGAGGGATGGTGCCATCCAGCCTATCTGACCACAAAGATTGTGTTGAGATAGCCAGTGTTGGTCAGATAGAGGGGGTAGGGAAAATCTGTGTGTGGAATGTGTGCACCTTCCCCCTTACATCAGGCTAATCAGAGAGAGACCTTGCAAATGTTACCTGTGACATCAGATCTTGTAGGGGGTGGGAAGAAAAAAGCCTAAGAGGAGAGAGAGAGAGAGAAAGTTGAAAAATGTAGGAACAGGAGAGAGGGCCTCTCCATAATGGTGGGAGGCCTGGGGTCCATGTGCTTTCTAAAGGAGTACTGGAGAAACTGGGACTGGTAAGTTAGAGTGAGTGGGCACTGTAGTGGCCCGGTGCCCTTTTCAGTTGTGGGCTGTAAGTCAAGGCGGTTTCAGCCACAGAAGTAACCTGATGTTACCACCACAAGGATTGTGTCCAGGAAGCTAAATTTCAGTGGCTATGGCCCAAGACTAAAGAAAGTGGCTGTGGATAATTTCTTAGGATGCCTTCCCCAACTCCTTTGTCAGGACTAAAAGATACAAAGAAACTTCATGCCATCCAGCACCAGGAACAGTGGGCAGGGTGCCCACTCTTGCCTCTAGTGGGATTATGTGTAAGTTCCAGCATGAAGCTAAAATGGACTGTGAGTATTATGTAACCCTAGGCAACCTGTTGCTAACACACCAAGAAAAGAACCACAGTTTTTTTGCTTTACCCCTGTTTTGTTTGCCTGTAATTGTTGTCCTATGTTTGTGTGCTCTCTAATAAATGCAATTTATTATCTTTTTGTCTGGCTGGATAAATCACTTAACCCTCAGTCTACTAAGCAGTAACCCCTCTATACCGTCACAGGGTGTCTGTGTGCTTTTTGACATCTGTGCTTGTCCATGGTCAGATTGTTTCCTATAGCTTTCTCAAACAGTTTACAGACAGGCACAGTGCTCCTTAAAAGTGGTAGAAGATTCAGCCTTTGACTTTCTGCTAATCTTATAGCCCTGTCACCATCCTCACTCTCAACTTCATCTGGATCTGAACAAGATGCTGGAGGGATATATTCTAGATCTGCATCATCATCAGTCATCGTTAGGACATCCTCAGCAGCATCAGCATCACCTGACAATTCTTGCCCACTACCCTTATATTCTAAGCTTTTGGAGGTCTCAAACAATTTCTTTTTACTTTTACTGTAACAATATTCCCTACTACTTTGAGGACAGGCGTTTTGGTGCTTGTTTGTCTCACTATCTGATGCAGCAGGCGGTTCAGCTGCTATACCTTCCTAGGTTATGCTATTGCCAGCATCATCAACACTTGAATGAAACACAACTAATGCAGCTGGATGATGCCTTGCCTAAGCCCAGTCAGCTTTCTGTCACTGCCACCTAAGATATTTAGTTTTTTATTCTTTTTTATTTATTTTTTTATTTTCTTTTTTTTTTTTAAGTTGTCCACCCTGTTGTCTTATCACACTCTGTCCAAAAAATTTATAACTGAAAACCAAAATCAACAACGTCTTTCCCCAGACTTCTCCACCCAGCACAAAGATAATAACAGCAAGATCAGCAAGCAAATAGGTCCATAGCTGCCTGTGTCTTGCCAGTCAGTCACATGGAATTTTGGAGTATTTGGAGGTGAACCTCCTTCCTCCCTTCTTATACCCTAGAGTGCCCCAGACTCACCTAATACAGAGAACAAATGTCCTACCTAAATGACTCCTTAAACTAAGCTTCAATTCCCCTTTATTTGCCTATCTTCTCTAGCTCAGAAACATGCTGCTCCCTCCTCACACAAACACAGAATGGCTGCTACGAGAGTCTGACAGCCTTTTATATGGCTGTAGAAAACTTTTGTGTGGTGGACAAATATTTTTCTTCCCATTGATTTCAATGGGCGGAAAAGGTGTGAAAAAGACAGAAAATTGCAGTTTTCGTGGGAAATTATTCACCAAGCAGCAAGTGCCATTATTCGCCGATTTCAGTTTGAGGGGAAAATTTTCACCCATCCCTAATAAAGTGAGGCCAATCTAATAATCCGAATACATCTACATCTAATGATAAATAGGTGAACAATATAAACTATTAAACAAGTATAAATTAAATAATATGTCCATCAAATGAAATGGTATATTGCCACTAAAAAGATTAATCCAATGATGGAATGGTAAATAACAGGTGACTAAATAATAAATGATCATATTGGGCAAAGGCGTCTTTATACTGCGATCCTATGTGGAACAGGTACAGTACATTTACATTATTTATTAGTTATATATATTTGTATGTACATATTGTTTATAGCAATGCTTATATTATTGTTTATAGCAATTCAATAACCTATTTTTAAACAACTTTTACTTATTTCAATCCACCTTTCGTGTCGGTTTATTTGGCATTTAATATTTACACAGTACCCAAAATATAAGGGTTGTGTTGCCTTTTAGGGTTTTCTTAGACTAAATTTTTTAGTTTTTTCCCAGTAGTGGGGGGGGGGGGGATTCCTTATAGGCAGCCTACCTGATTATATACATTGTCTTTTCTATTCCTATTTTTGTATAATATAGACTATTCAGTATTTATATTTACACCCCTGAAGTATATTGTGTTTATATTACTATTTTAATGTACCAGCTTTGTTTCCAGAAGAATTATGATTGGTTAGAATCGATAATTGTTAATACGTTCCTTCACAAGTTTCGACTCAGGTTCCCAGAAAATGCTCTCTGTACCCAGCTGACATATTTCTCTACTCTACATAGATTATTTTAGTCAGCTGTGAAATACTGCTAATTAAGAATTCAAAAGTATTAATAAACTGTGAAAGGCTTTATAAACTGTTATTATCAAAGTTGCTTGTTATACGCACTAACATTCCTTTAAGTAGAATTCAACATAATTCATGTAAAAGCGTGCCTTTGTATAACATAATAATCTTATAAATAATAATTAAATATGAAATACCTCCAACTTTGTGTACATTAAAATACTATCCTGCACTTCTAAAAGCAAAACCCTTTTTGAATTCTTTTCACAGCTTGAACATACTATTTAACAGCCACATCTGAGTATCTGAATATTGAAATCATACCAGAATATGATAGAGTTAATACAAACCAACTTTGATTCAAATGCATCTTTAAAGCATTATAATTGAATCCACATTTTAGTATTTAAATACCAAATAACCTGCTGCTTATTATGCATAGTTTTCTGTCCCTGTAAGAAAAACATGATGTCGCAGTCATGCTGTGAGCTCTAAAGCTAGATTTCCTTGTTTATATTAGCATCTGTAAACAAAGCCTAAGAAGTCCTAGCTTTGAACACAGATTTTTAAATTGTTACTTTGGAATTCACTAAATAGTGAGTCTATGAATGCCAAGATATCCATTGCATGCTATTTTTATTTGTAAGTATGTTGTTTCCAACTGGACCATGCAGCCTCTGCATCTGTAGATAAAAGAAAAGCTTGACTTATTAATGAGAAACAGTGACACAGTTTCTGCAGAGCTCTAGAGAATAGGAAATGTAGTTGCCTTTAAGCTAAAATGTTGCTGACAGCAGAAATATAAATATGAATATTGCATGTGTCATTAGGAGAATTGCTATGTAATGAATTGGATCCACCACTAACAACTGTTTCCCAATGTGCTTGTTCTCACTGCTTATTGTTAGTATATCAGTTTGTTTTATCAGTTTGATCTGTTTCATTTCTGTGTTTGCTTGTACCCCAGTATCCATTTTGTGTGTTTAATTGTATTAGACTTTAGTCTCTCTTTATCTTTTGATCTTGCTGGTAGGTATCTCCTCCCCCTTAGTGTCTTCCATCTATAAATGGGGGCAGGATACCCAGGAAGAGCCTGCTCAGTAGAAGGAGGTTTTCTTTGAAGTCCCAAATGTGTTAGAAAATGTCAGTTTGGTGTTATTTCCCTCAGGCTACTGATATTTTGAAAGTGTACATTGCACTTTTTTTAAAAAAATTTTTGTACTTTAAACTGTTTGCCATTCTTTTCTTTGTATTTTTGTTTTTAATTTTATTTTTGTTTTGTATTATCAGTGCCTATTCTAAGTACATTAGTTTGTTTTATCTATTTGTTCTATTTCACTTTTTTGGCTCTGTCCCCCATTTGTGTATTTATAAACAGCCCAGACTTCCATCTTGTATATCTACTTGTATTACCCTGTTATTTTTCCATCATCCATTTTGCTTTTGTCTTGTACCCCCTCCATTTTGTAGCCTGTGTTTATATACAACCCCAATCTCCATTCTATGTGTGTGTGTGCTTGTTTTAGATTATAGCTGAGAGACTGTGGTACTCAAGTGGTAGAAAAGGGTGGTCAATAGATGTATTTTATTTGGACTTTAGTAAAGTTTAAACACTGTCTAAGTTTATTCTTAAGATCCATAGTTTAGCATTGAACTCAAGAAAATTTACCAGATAGGAAATTGGCTGAGAGACAGGCAAAAGTATATCACAGTCAATGAAATACATTCAGAGTAAGGACAGGTTCCTAATGGGGTGCCTCAGGGGTCTGTGCTTGGTCCTGTTCACTTTAATATATTCATATTAATATTTCAAGTGGTTTTCAAGTTAAGATATGTCTGTTGGCAGATGACACAAACACATAGTGATTTTTTTTTAATTATAGGAGAGGATGGGATCTAAAATTTAATGCTGAAAAGTGCATGTGCATGATAATGCATTTTGAGCACAAGGGATGTAATACAGGTGTAATGGTACTTTGATGAAAGCAACAACAGAATAAAGGGACTCTAAAGCTATTATTTCATATGACTTGAAGGTAGGCAAGCACTGCAGTAAAGCATTGGGAAAAGCTACCCAGATACTGGGCTGTATAGAAAGAGGTATTGGCAGCAAGAAAATTGTTATTAATGCTACTTTATAGATCACTGGTAAGGCCTCATCTGGAGTACTGTGTACAGATCTGTAGAGCACATCTGCAGAAGGACATTGATACATTGGTGGCAGTTCAAAGCAGAGTTACTAAAATGATGCAAATCATTTATGTAAAAACATGTAGGGATAGACTCAATGCATTAATAGGTATAGCTTGGAAGGCAGGAGGTAAATGGGGTATAAGAGAAACCTATACATATAATACAATGTTTAAGAAAGTTTTGGAGGGAAGCATTTTTCAGAATAAGATAATTCTATAAAAAGAGGCTGTGACCTAAAGTTAAAGTTAAGTTGAAGATTAAGAAGTAATGTGTGTATGTTCTGCTTTATATAAAGGGTGATATATACATGGAACAGTCTCCCAGCAGAAGTAGTGGGAACTTATACAGTAAAGGAATTCAAAAATTCCTGGGATAGACATGCTAATACAGAGAACTATGCAAGACTTTGCATTTTTATATGGATAGGAAAACAGACTGGCAGCATGGACAAATTGTGTCTTATCTTCTGTCAAAATCTGTGTTTCTATTCAGTGGGTTAAATAGAAAATATTAAATGGCTAACTTTGAGATATTTCAGCTTCTATAGATATTTAAATTTGAGTACTAAATCTTTTGGTTTGTAGTTGGATAAGTCAGCACTCTGAAGTGTAAAAAGATGAGCCTGTCTGTGTATGTACCACCTTGTCTGTACACAAATCACAAAAGATGACACTCAGACCAATATTCAGCTTTGAGTGCCATCTTTTGTGAATTGCCTACTTTTGGTGTTTTTTTTTTATAGAATAATTAAACAGGTGCCAGAGGGGTGCACAACACTTTCCTTTGCGAAGCATTGCATACCCCTTGGGCACTCAAAGGGTTAAAAGCATAGTAATTTTCTATGATGCATTATATTTAAAATATACTTTTTTCCTCAGTTTTGGAGATCTAATATATGATTTTTTCTGTAAAGCAAAAGTTGTAGAACTGCAGATTTGAGAAACTTTTAAAAAAGATAACTAAGTTAAAATCTATCTATTTTTCGATATGGTTTTCAAGACATAATAATAAATAAATAAATAAATGCAATGAAATCTGTACGAAAAATATGATAATCCCTTTTTAATGTAACTATAACTAACAACAATAAAATATGGAAGATGGCTAAAGAATGTTGGATGGAAGTGACTCTAAATTCACAAAATTTTTTCAAGCCACACAATCATTTTCCTATAGAAAGGAGAAACGGGATTAGACTTGACATTAAAGTACACAAATGTGAAACGATACATCTACAATAGGTGCCCCTAAGAATGTCCTACACTTGTGCCTGAGCTACTAATACTGCATGTCAGTTTTAAAAGGAGACAGAGTCCTGTAGGTAAAACTTTAAAGAAAGTGCCTTCATTGACAAAATTTGACGGGATGGGGGGATGTTCGGTTGAAATGTGGGAACACACTATTTACATGTTTCCTGTTAAGGATTTGTCTCTTTTTTTTTTTGCAAATGAACCATAACTTCTCCTAATTAGCTGCTTATTTGTGAAACTATCCAAGGAACTTGATGCAGATAGTATATGACTGAGTGCTCATTACCTTTCTATTTGCTAAAACTTACAAGCAGCTGACTGGTGGTACCTCAGCTGACCACAAGACAAAAGAAAACCTGGAGTAAAGCATGTGTTATTGAGCTCTCCATTTCTCAAAGTCTTTTTTCATTGCCTGCAAACAAAATTACTTTAAAATTAAGTTTAATTGTATATTTGACAATAAGGGTACATGAACATATATGCACAATGGACTATGCAGCCACAGTGCAGACTTTCGGAAGAGAAACTGAATGATTATGATAATGATACACACTGTAGTGAACAAACTGTAGGTTCTGCACTAGGGATGTGCAAAAAGTGTTGCCTCAAAAGCTAAACATTTGCTACACAAGTCCAAGAACAAGATGTAAAAGCATATATTGAGGTGTGGTGATACTACAAACCTGCACCAGCTGTTGTGCAGTATGCTTTATCATTTATTGCATGATGCTGATTCTGAACCTAAAATTTCTACCATCATCCTGTACTCTACTATAAAAATGAACACTGCTATGCATAGAGAGAGACAAACAGGAAAAGAGAGGGAACTGGAGTTACTTGCTGTGGAAGACATTGTGGGTGTTACTGCTTTGTTGATAGTGACAGACAGCTAAAAAAAACGTTGAATGTTTGGTGAGAGGAAATAGGAGAGCTATGACTGAGACCAAGAGTGACAGATATTAGAGACAGAGACATACATTATTTTCAGGTAGAAAAATCATTTCACACACTAATGCTCTGCCATGTAATTTACTGTAAAAATCAACATTACTTTTATTATGTCCATCAAACATGCTTGGAGTAGGGATAAGGGTAAAGTAGGAAGAGTGTAAAACGAAAACTGACTGTGGGCACGGGTGCTGCAGCTGGTAAATAGTAGCAGTAGTAGTAAATTATGACAATCCTCCTCTTCCTAAGGAGGTTGTTTGTAAAAGTGATATTAACTATTCCACCACCACCAGTAGAATTAGTACTAAACCTTTTAACAACACTAAGTATGAGGATGAGTGGTATTATGATGTTGTTGCCATAGTGAAGGAGGATTTAACAGTGAGACTAAATGCTTCATCAGGCAGTGACAACAACAACCTGTCCCATGCTTCTTATTTAGAAAACACCCTAAAGGGAAAAGTAAAAATAAACTTTAGACTTCAAAACCCCAAGAAGAATGGGAAAGCAATAGATAGTAAGCAGTTGATCGTGACCAGATTATTGATGATGATGATGTTAATTTAGAATACATCCCTTCATCATTCTCCCTTCCTTTTAATACAGATAAGTAGAGTGAGAGCAATGATATAGCCACAAAATTACCTGAAAGGAAAATGCTCAGTCTTCCACCATGGAAAAGAAACACTTAGCCTATATCTAAACTATTTGAGACAGTAATTGGAAAGCCTGATTCTGGCCAAGTAAACATGCCTAAAAATAGACAGTCATCTCTGTCATCGTCATTAGTTTTGCCTCTTCTAAGTTCAACCCCCATCCAGTCACACACATGATTATCGACTCAGCAGCAACATAGGCCATCAACATCCACAACCCTAGGTATGGTGGGTGCTTCTACTGCTGTTTGAAGTACAGCATTACTGCCACCTACTGCTAATACTATTACATCATCTCTCATGAACCCTTAAGTCTATGAAATCTTTAGTAGGGAGATACTTTAATCATTATCCAAAAGCTAATCATTTTTCTCCCTGTTGCCTCTGTAAAAAGCACTTGAGCAGGGGAAAGCCGGATCACATCTAGGCAAATCCACATTGAGATCCCACTTGAAGCACAACCCCATGGATACACACCAGCAGCACAACAGACTTGTGAAGTCTGGAACCAGTAGAAGAACTGGTAAAAGTGCACAGGGCCTCTAGACAGATACTATTTGTATTCCATAAAATGTCCCCTATTGCAGTTTGGGAAATGCAAAGCATGGAAGAGGATGACTCTGAGTTAGCTCGCTGTCCTGCCATAGAGGTCCCCAGAATGACCAGCATTAGCCATGATGTTAAGTTTTACAGTTCTTCTGTGTGCTATCAACCCATACCTGGTGAGTTTTTATAAGTCAAAATTCAAATAAATTTCAAAAATACCCTACTGGAATGGGAAACTTACCAACATGTTGGCTGCTAATGAGTTACCCATATTTTTGTTGAAAAAAGAGTGTTTTAAAGAACTGGTGTCATGGGTAAAGGACTGGAAGCATCATACTATAAAAAAGTTCACCTGATCTCAGATATATGGACAAGTGGTCAGAGAATATATTATATGAATGTCAGTATTCACTAAGTTTCTTTTCCATAACTGGACAATAGCAACAAGATGTCACCTCCAAGTTATCTCTGGCATTAGTTCGAAAGGTAAGCTGCAAGGTAGCCCATACCATCAGCATGCACTTTATACATAAAATCTGTGGATGGATTAAAGAAACCGCATCAGGTTACAGATGAATAGCTTCTACCCTGCTCCTTAGAATCAGGCTTAGTGTCTGATGACAATAGTTTCAGTAACTGCCTTGAGAATAGCGGATATGGTGCATGTCCTAAATGTAATTGTTTCTGGATTTCTCTCAGAATTCTGATCTATGAAAGAAATGCTACATTTCCCCCACAAAATCTGCTCATATTTTAGCCAGCCCTACAGTGCTTACACTGCTTTATAGTCCATTCAAGAGAGTAACCACATGCACCATTGCCAGTTTAAAATGGAAGTCTGTAGCCCACATTGTACATGCCAGAGCATTTGTATGAGCAGAACAAAGCACTTAATGAATACACAATGTTTATCTGGAAGGCTTTGGATGGGACTTCTTTATCCCCTGGTCAGTGGCAGCGAATGTGGGATTTATTTGGGCTTTTGAAGTCTTTTGCTGTGGCCATCTTGCTGGTTAGTCATACCAGTGCAGAAATCGGTGTGATGCTTCCACTAATATATTTATTACATGCAGAACATGGCCAATGATTCTTTCAGCAACCACAGCACAAACATGAACCAGCTGGTGAGTTACATGTTTGCATACCTTTAGTAGGATCCTTTCCTGTAATAGTCTTTATTAAAAGCAATGAGAATACATTCTTTCTACGTTGCTGGACCCCTCTTTTAACATAAAATGACTGAATTACAAGAATATAAGCTATTTACTTCCTCACAGTTATTAATTGTTATATATAGTGTTAAATTGTGGTGTTTTTACTTTTTTGTTCATGGTTGGCACATGTCTACCCCTTTGAATGTTGTTCTTTATTTTTTTTGTGTATATGTTAATTTCCATTGCTATTCATGTTAAAATGTGTATATGAATATATGTATTAAAAATAAACATTAATACATAACATAGTAACATAATTGATGAGGCTGAAAATAGATATGCTTCCATCAAATTCAGCCCCTGCCATATCATCCTTGTTGATCCAGAAGAAGGGAAAATAAATAAATAAAAAATAAACGATTGAAACCTTTTCCAATTAAGCCTCAAGTGGTTAAAAAATAAATCCTTCCAGACTCCAGAAGACAGTCAGACAGTTCCCTGGATCAACATCCACTCTGTGTTTAATCATTTGACTGCTAGAGGTATTCATGACATTGCAACACAATGGGGGAAATTCACTAAGCGGTGATAAAGAGGTGATGACTTCTCCAGTTTATCACTTCTCCTCCTATTTTATTCTGTGGTGCCTATGCAATAAGATTCCTTCAGTTTTGGAGATTTTAGTGCATATGCTCTATAGAATAACATAGGAACTGGAGAAGTAATAAACTGGAGCAGTCATCTCCACTTTATCACCTCTAGTTTTATCACTGCTTACTGAATCTCTCCCAATATGTTTGACACAAAGAGTTAAACCAGCTATCATAAATTGTAATTATCAATATTTAATATTATACATATATAATATAAATTCAATTAAGATCCCAAGTGAATAAGGTATGGAAAGGAGCAAGGAATGAGGTGATTCTCTAAGTTCCCAAAGTAGGAAAGGACCTAAAGCAAAAGACAGGAAAAAAACCCTGTGATAATCCATACAGATTACCAAAAATTATGAACCCTGTGTAAAATATGTATTTCATATTTATGTATTAATATATTTCAAACAAATGAGGGTTTTGTTGTCTAGTTTGGCCAAGATGATATTTACATATATTGAAATGGTGTACCTTGGTGGGGTAAGAGAGCTTAAACATACTTTTGCTAAATTATATTCATTTACACAATATTGATATTGGTATTTTGCATCTACAATTATAGGTTATGTTCTAAAAAGAAATAACCCAGGTTACCTCGTTCTGTATTGGTGTATTGTCCTGCTGGTAGTTTATATTGGTGTGGCTTCTGCTGAGGGCATGTAATATCAGATTAAAAATGTACAGGATCATTGACCTGACATGACCAGTCTATAACAGGAATGATTCTGCCAGCATATACATTTCAGATTCTATATGAACTTATTCTACCCAGGGTAAAATCAATCTTAGCTCAAAATTGCCATTCACAAAGTAGAAATAACATGGAGCACATGGTAACAATCCTGCCTAGGGGACAATCCAGCCTTGACGTGCCAGGTAGGGATGAGCGAAAGTTTTCGCCTCAAACTGAAATTGGCAAATAATTCCCAGCGAAAAGTGCAGTTCTTTTAGCTTTTTCCGTCTTTTTTCACCTAGCTCACTCCATTGAAATCAATGGCAATATTTAAGTTACACACAACACATAACAAATGTTATTTTATTTCCCAAAGGCATAGTATAAAAGGGGCATGAGGGTGCCTGTGTTGGTGGGGTGTGGGGAAAGAATCAGTTGAACAGGAGATGATTGTTGAGGGTTGTTTATTGGGATTGGGGGGACTTAATAAAAAAGAAATCCTAAATAAAATAAAAAAAAAACAACATAAAACATGGGATAAAAGGGATCTGAGGAGGGTGTCTGTGTTGGTGGGTAGACTCTGGGGAATGAATCAGTTGAACAGGGAATTTGTTTTGTGGGGGTGGTTTCTTTGTTTTGTGGGGGTGGACTATGATTTTTTTTTTTTTTTTTTGAAAGCACAAGCCCTGAGAAAAAAAATAAATTCCCTACTGGCCCAGTGACAGTAGTTGATGTCCTGTTGGCCAGTGACCACTAGTCACCGTTAAATACCCTGATGTAGATGCAGAATTTGCAACTGCTGTTCTTGCTGCTGCTGCTGAGTTGTTTAAGCAGCAGGATGATTAGGCAGCTGAACGGGAATGGGATCAACAAAAGCTGTAACATAGGTGAAGGATGATGAAGGTTCCTCTTGCCATGACTAGCTCCAGTGATGTGCCTAAGGAAGTAGCATCACCATAACTAGCCCCCACCACATCTGGTATATGTGTTGCTGCTGGCAAGTGGAACCTTTCCTAGTCCCTGATCCCTTGTTGACCCCATTCCCACTGTGTCCATGGTGGTCTGTGGCACACTTGCCTGCTCCTCAGCATCCTTCTACCCTTGCAACTCAGCAGCAGCAGCAGGAATTAGATCAGTTGCAAATTCCGCAAATTTCCAAATGCTCACTGCTGGTTGGAGGAGGTGACGAGCAATGTGACAGAGGGTCTCCTAATAGTACTCTTGCCATTTCTTGGGGGCCTGAAGAAGGCAGACTGGCAGCACTAGCAGCAGGCACAGTTAGCTGATCTGTGCTTCTACTGGTGGTGATGGTATTTTTGCGGTGGTGACGATTCTTCCTTCTTCAGGATCATGTTGCACAAGGACAATGCTGTGGGGGAAGGGGGCTCCCATGGTCAGGGGAATGGTGTGGGATCCCTTGACCGCTAGTCTGGATGTTCTCAATTGTTTCCCTTACCACTCTACTAACACTAGTCCCACTGGCTGCTTCACCATCACTGTTACTACTATTACTTCTAACACCAACCACATCAATTTCAGCCCCCGAGTCTTTCTCCTCACAGTGACTGTTAATAGGAGGATAACACTAACAAGCTGCTGGACCTTAGTAGTAGTAGTACTAGCACTTAGGGATGGCAAGTGTGACTTAGGGTCCCCTGTTGTCACACTTGATATCATCTTCTCCTTCCCCCCTCCTGAGTATTTCAAGTAACACTAGCAGCAGCTTCAGCACTGGCAGCAGGCATAGCACTGGTGGATGCAAGGGCAATACTGGCAGCAGGCACAGCACTGGTGGTGGCACTGGCAGCAGGGGCAGCACATCTGACAGCAGGCACAGCACATCTTACAGCAGGCACAGCACATCTTACAGCAGGTGCAGCACATCTGGCAGCAGGTGCAGCATGTCTTGCAGCAGGCACAGGCAGCTGACCTGTCCTGCTCTCACTACAAGTACTACCCTTTTGTTCCTCCCTTGACAGTAATTTCTGCAAAAACCCTAGGGGTGATTTAGGGGGGATACTGACCAACATTGCTTCTGTAGTGCTCACTTTCTCTTCATGCTCAGACTCAGTGGACACATAATGGTCTATCACGGTGCCTGTGATTGGTGCCTTTTTGTGTCAGTTACCTGTAGGGGGCTCTCCATTGGCTGTCTGTCTTCAGCCCGCCCCGCATTGCCTATTTAGACTGAGCTTGGGCACCCTTTGGTTGACCTTTCGTGTTGTCTCTATGCTGCTCGCTTCTCCATTGAGTTCCTGAGTTTCCTGGGCCCTTGGTTATGTTCTTGATAGCCTGAGATCGTCTAGTTCCTGAGAGACCAGTTCCTTGGTTCCTGTTTCCGTTCCTGATCCGGTTGAGGTTGCTGTTGTGTCGCTGCTTCCTGCTGCCAGTCCCCGCTGCCGTTCCTGATCCGGTTGACCGTCTGGAGTGCTGCTTCCTGCTTCCCTCCGCTGTGCTCCTGATCCAGTATCGCCTATAGTGGGCTAGTCCTCTATAGTCTCTCTGGCGACATTTCTATCCCTTGCTGGTTACTCCAGTACGCGGGTACTGGTTCGCTCCACATTCACCCGGCTGCTGATGCACCGGTAGATATTGGGTTTCTCCAGTACGCGGGTACTGGTTCGCTCCACCTTCACCCGGCTGCTGTTGCACCGGAAGATATTGGGTTTCTCCAGTACGCGGGTACTGGTTCGCTCCACAGTCACCCAGTTGCTGTTGCACCGGTAGATATTTGGGTTCCCAGTACGTGGGTACTGGTTCGCTCCACTTTCACTAGGCTGCTGTCGCACCATTGGTTTGGGTTCCCAGTGCACGGGTACTGGTTTGCTCCATACGCACTTGGTTGCGGTTGCACCGATAGAGTCTTTGATCCACAGTACGCGGGTACTGGTTTGCAATACATTCAACCGACTGCTGTGCACTGGAAGAGAGATGGTTTCCCCAGTACACGTGTACTGGTTTGCTCCACCAACAACCGGCTGCCATGCGCCGGTTTTTATAGTGAAAAGGTGAAAACAACGTAAATCAATGTGTGTAATCTTTCTAGCCATTGAAAAAAATGGTGAAAAACATTTTTATCACTAGTTTTAAAGCAGATTTTCCCGCAAGAAAGCGGACAATGTGGTTTTCATGGGATTTCCTGCGGGAACATGGTAAGAGATTTTGCCCACCCCTAGTGCCAGGCACTATGAATAAGAGGAGCAGCTAACCCCAGACATCTGTTTTGTCCTTTGTTGGCTTCATCAGTAAGATGTAGATGTTCTCTCTTACAATTATTGTATATAAATATATATATATATATATATATACATCAGTAAAGAAATGGGGCAGCACCCGTGGGACTTCTAGTTAGATTATTTATTTCAAATATACAATGAAAAACAGGTCAGGTCAACGTTTTGGTCAAAAACAGACCTTTCTCAAAAACGTTGACCTGATCTGTTTTTCATTGTATATTTGAAATAAATAATCTAACTAGAAGTCCTACTGGTGCTGCTCCATTTCTTTACTGATTTACATTTACTTAGGGATTGTGCACCTGGGCCATTTGGACATTGAAGAGCGAGTGTTTTCCACCATTTTGTTTATATATATACGTTCCCAAACAGAGGCACTCACGTTTTTTAGTAGACTTTTGCCTGGGTGCTCGAGTTAGAAGCCACAATATAGATCCAGAAATTAACACCAGCGCTCACAGGTCTTCAATTTCAGTAGTGACAAAAAGTGAATATTTTATTGATCAACGTTTCGGGTGCATTACAGCAGCCTTCGTCAGGACAAGTGTGAAGCAAACAATCTCTCCGATTTAAACCCCTTACTCCAGTGTAGCGCCAAAAATCAGCGCTAGTGATTGGTGCATTTAAAATAACAGTGTTAACATACTTATGTTAAGATGGACAGATAACGGTACAACTATAAGAAATGACTGTGAATGTATTAGGCAATAAAGATAAGGACATATTACTGTGTTATAGTGGGACAATTTTCTCCGTGTCACATACGGATGAGATAAAGGCATAGTGGTGCCCAGTGTGTCTTCAAGATACGCTACAAAGTATAACATCATACAATCAACTGTAAATAGATAATCATGTCTGGTATACAATGTAGCATGTAAAGATATAGATACACTTTACAATTATAAGGGATATATACAAGCGATGTAGCAATCGCTGTGCAATTGAGACCCAACGGGTCTGAACAGCATGGCGCTTTCACAGCTCTGCACAGTACCACAAATTTATCGACATATAGTTCAAGGTACTATAAACTGTAAAGTCACAGTCGTTGCTAGTATTGAATATAAATAAGAAACGCTGTGCGAAGCACTGGCGACCAAGCAGGTCTCATATTGTAGCAAGGCACAGCGCTGCCGCAGCGGAAAACACAGATCATCTGCCACTCAAAAGTGCGGACACGTAATTGAAGTCCAAGCCGAGAGAGCTATGTAGTGCGATGGAGACCGCACGGGTCTCATATCGCAGCACCACACAGTGCTATCCACAACCGACTCTCCGTTCGGCAACAAGCACCAGTTAAACTTTATCACACACATCATCCACAAGTTGCTGTGTAATACATCTTTAACCTACAACGTCTAGGAAATATATTAGATCACATGGGCATTGTGCAGAAAAATGCTGTGCAATGCGATGGAGAACTGTCAGAACTCTTAGCTAAAGCACATACCTCGCTACATCAAGCCAATGTTGCTACTACAGTGATCCAAAGCACAAGGTATTCGCTGTAGCGCCTGTTGTGCAAAGCGGTGAGAACCAAACGGTTCTAAGTGAAAAGCGCCGAACAGCATAATAAAGTGTGTCGAGACAACCTGAAAAGGTGTACTTAGAGAAATAATAAACATTCTGGACTAATGTTGTCTAGAGCAATAGAATCCGAGTCCTATATGACACATTTAAAATGTAATAATCATGGGCTTAAAATTACATTGCAGGTTTTACTTAAATAGAAAGGACAAATGATCAAAATGAACGACCCAGATAGATATCTAAAGTCACAAAAACACTATTAAATGTGTAACAGATCTCATTCCCTTCTGTTATTATTACACAGATAATCTATTAGAAAATAAAGTTCACGGGGTAGAATGTAAAAAGTCATGGGTCCAACGTAATATTCAGTATACCACCACCATAGCATTTGAAAGTTAGGAACTCATGTACATCCTTTTAGGGTAACCTTGTACAAAGATCCATTGATATTGTGCCAGAAAATCTCAGTGTTCATTATCATTGTCTTGCAATGTCAGTATGTCAAGGAATCTGCATAGACAACATAAGAGAGAGTGTATCAATAGATTAGGAAATACCTCACCGGTGGTACCAACTATGCTGGACAATAGTCCAAGTAGTGCATAAAGGTCCACATCATAAAGTCATTGGTACTCCTATTAAAAGAATGTGTCACAGTCCCTGTGGTCGCTGCGACGTACCTTTCCGGCGGAGGCTTCTTCCCCTCTGCAACGCCTTCTTGCCGCAGCTCTCCTACCCCTTGCGGCGTGCCTCTTCGGCGGCGGCGTTGTGTCTGCCGGGTCGCCTTCTCAGATAGCTCTCACTTCTGGGTTTCGCCCTGTTGTGGCCTCTGATGTCATCGCCCTGCCCCTATTTTAGGTGTCCATCTCTTTTGCCTGATGCACTTTCACTAGTGTTCACGTATGCCTAAGCTCTGCTGGCTCTCTGTACTCCAGTCTTGCTCCTTGCAGTCCTGATTTCAGTGTACCGATTGTGGCCTGTCTGACTACTCTTCTGTCCAGTCCTATTGTCCTGTATTGACCACCAGTTGCTGACCGGCTCGTCTGACTACTCTTCTGTCCAGTCCTATTGTCCTGTATTGACCTCCAGTTGCTGACCGGCTTGTCTGACTACTCTTCTGTCCAGTCCTATTGTCCTGTATTGACCACCAGTTGCTGACCGGCTCGTCTGACTACTCTTCTGTCCAGTCCTATTTTCCTGTATTGATCTCCAGTTGCTGACCGGCTAGTCTGACCACTCTTCTGCCTAGCTCACTGTCTAGTCTAGACCTTCAGTCGCTTATAGTTCGTTGGGGAGTTTCAGCTACCTAGTGGCCTACGCACCCCAGCACCGCTCCCTAGTCACCGCTCTCAAGCCCTTGCTCCCCCCTGCAGGGGAGTTCGTACTGTCTGTGGTAGGTCATCCTGGTCTGGATCTCGGCCCAACTGAGGCTCGGACATCTGGCCTTGCGGCCAGCATCTATACTCGGCCCTTGCCGCAGCAAGACCTAACTGCAGGCAGTCACCGCTCTCTAGCTCCGAAACCTAGCCCTCGCTCCCTAGCACTCCCTCCCCTGCAGGTGTTAACCTGCACTTGTCGGTCCTGACAGAATGAGGCATAAGATAATTGTTCATTCAGACCATGCGGTGCGACAGTATTGAGATTTCGAATCCAATATGTCTCTCTTTGTAAGAGTTTTATCTTTCTATTTCCACCTCTCTTCATGGGTGGCACATGGTCGATGATCATAGAACTCATTGAAGGTATGGTATGTTGTGTTGTTAAGAAGTGACTCGGAACCGGTTTGTCAGTTTTTCCTGTATTGAGTGCTGCTCTAATGGAAGAGCGATGATTGGCCATCCTTTCGCGAAATGTAGTTTCGGTCTTGCCCACATAATATAGGCCACATGGACATATCAAGATGTATATGACATATTCAGTAGTGCATGTCAGTTTGTGGCGTATGTTTATTTTGGCATTGGTATGTGGGTGGCGAAAATGTGCTCCACTGAGCAGACTGTTACACATTGTGCAGTTAATACATTTGAAACATCCCAATTTCCTCTGGGCACCATGTAACCTATTCCCAATTATAAGTCCATTAGTCATGTTTGTAGATGGCTGTAATCTATTGGGTTGCATCAAAAGGTCACGTAGGGTCCTACCCCTCCTGTATGCTATGTATGGTGGTGGCATATTTGTAAATGGCAACGTTGGATCCGATGATAGTAGATTCCATTGTCTCTGGATTGTTTTTCCTAATTGTTCAATGCCTGGTGTATAATTAAGCACAAATGCTAATCTGTTGTCGGTCTCTCTGGGAAGTCTCTTTAACAGATCATTTTGTCTGTATTGCAAAGCTCTCTGCAGTTGCTCCTTCAGGATTGTATCGTTATATCCTCTTAATTTTAAGTTGTTAAACATTTCTTGATTGTTATTGTTCCTGATTACCCTCAGGAATTGTGAGTAGGGGAATTGTGAGTAGCATTTTTTGAGCCTTTGGGTGGCAACTTGAGGCATGTAAAGTGGAGTTTCTGTCTGTAGGCTTCTGATACAGTGTAGTCCCTAGCGATTTCTGCTGCACAAAAACTCTAAAATCCAGAAAGTCCACTGCATCCTGACTATAATTGTGCTTAAAGCGAATACAGGATTTTAGTTGGTTAAGTGAAAAAATCCAGTCATTGAGATCTTGTATGTTGCCCCTCCATATCAGAAACAAATCATCTATGTACCGTTTGTAGAAAATAATATTGGGATGCTGTAGATATTTTTTCTCGTATTGGTACATAAAGATATTTGCGTAGGAAGACGCAACATTAGAACCCATTGAGGTACCCGCTATTTGCAAGTAAAAATCGCTTTCATATCGAAAAAAATTTTTTGTTAAAGTTAATTCCAGAAACTCACAGAGCATCTCAATGGGATATTCAAGTTCATATTCATGATTAGAAAGGGTATCTCTGACAGCATTAATGCCTTCTTGGTGTGGGATTACTGTGTATAAACTATCAACGTCCATGGTCACCAATATGTTTTGAGATCTCTATGTTCTGTATGCATTGAAGGAAATGTGTGGTATCCCTTAAGTATGAATCAATACTTTGTACTATGGGTTGTAAAATAGTGTCCAAGAAGGTGGAAATTGGTTGTAGGAGGGACCCACGTGCAGAAATTATTGTCTGCCCGGTGGGTTGATAAGGGTCTTGTGTATTTTGGGTAATAAGTATATACTGGGACAAATAGGATCTTGGTTAGACAGATATCTATAAAGATTTTCAGAAATATACTGGTTCTGTTTAGCATAGTTAAGTATATTATCCACGTGACGTTTAATAGAGTTAGTAGGATCAGATAGTAATTTCAAGTAAGTATTGGTATCAGTCAATTGCCTTAAAACTTCTGCCTTGTATGCTGTTTGGTCTAGTATGACGATTGCTCCACCTTTGTCAGCAGGTCTAATAACAATTGTTGTATCTTTTTTGAGTGTACTGAGAGCTTGTTGCTCTGCTTTAGAAAGATTTGGTCTAGTATTAGGGAATGTCATAGTGTTAGCTTCTGCAATAATGTTGCGAGTAAATGCCCTAATAGTGGGACTAGTAGTAGGAGGGTTAAAGTTACTTTTAGGTCGTAAAATTTCCTGTACTGCCGTCTGTGTCCCCTTGAAATAGTCCTTAAGATTCAATGTCCGTTGAAACCTGTGGGTGTCAATTTCCAATTGAAACAAGTTTGGTTTGGTAGTTGTAACAAATGACAACAAATGAGTAACTCCAAATAACTGTGATCACAGCGCCCCATGCACCAAGGGATCTATCAACCAAACTGTAAAATAGTCAATAGTATCGCTATTATCTTAAAACCCGTTAGTGTATTGAGTAAACCATATAAAACTAAAATAAATACTGTAGGAGAGCGTGACAAATGGCAGCATATAAAAAAACATTTATTATATAAAACATACACAATGACAAAATAAAATAAATTCGAGGCTAAAAAGTCCACAAGCGCTATATTTTCACTAGAAGCTCCAGAGCTATATATATGTTGGTGCACTTAGAAATGCTTATTAGTCTTCAGGTAGTGCTGTCTGATGTATTCAACAAGTCAATCAGTTTTGATACAGTGTCTCTGTCACGGTAACCCAGGTAAATAAAGACAAAGCACAGGTACAGTAAGATTAACACCACTTTATTAAGGACAGATACAGGTAAATAGGCACTTCCACAGATCTTCCCAATAGACAAGTATGAGGACAGTGCCACAGTCCACTACCCAGGAGCTGTGCACTGAGGCAAGGCCTGTACACCCACAAGGTACACAGAGGCAGACGGTAATGAATCTAGCCTACGGTTCAATGTAAAGGAGGAGCACAGCCTACCCAAGAGGAGAGAGGGTAGCTGGAGGAGGACCACACAGAACCCTAGAGCGCTAGGGCCTCAGCACATACAGAGCGGTAGTATGTCAGTACCACAGGCAAGGAGGTAGTACCCCGGAGGGATAAGCTAGCCTGGAGGCAGACAGGGAGAGGGTAGGCAGCCAGAGACTAGTTCAGACCAATGTGAGTAGTCAGACAAATGCCAAAGGTTATAAATGGAGCGGGTAGTCAGCCAGAGCCACAGGTAATGTACTAGCCTCTACCTTGTTAAATACCTCACTGTAGCATTGGTACTCTGTAGGTAATGAAGGAAAGGTACAAAGTATTCTCGTAGCCTGCTGTAGGCACGTCTCTACAATGGGCTGACTATGACACAATGTTGCATGACCTCCAATCTATTCTGGAGTTATGTGTCTGCAGCCAGGGAAACCCCAAAATGATAGCGTAATCAGGAGAGTTAATGACCTGAAACTGAAGTGTCTCCATGTGAAATGGCCCTACCTTCAGAGATACAGGACAAGTCTCCTGCGTAACATGTGACGGTTGTAGGGGTCTCCCGTCAATGGCCTCAATCGACAATGGGGAGGAATGAGGCAGCAGAGGAATAGCATGCTTGGCCATGAATTTCGCATCAATGAAATACCCCGCTGCCCCAGAGTCTATTAGGGCTAGGACAATCACCAATGACATTGCCCAAGACAGAATCACCTCAAGGATCGGCTTCCCTTGCAGGTTCTCCGGGGACTGTGAAACTCCACCCAGGGTCTGTCCCCGACATAACCCTAGGTGTGAGAGTTTCCCGGCCGGAAGGGACATGACCATAACAAGTGACCAGAATTCCCACAGTATAGGCAGAGGCCCTCTCTCCGACAGAAAGCCCTCTCCTCCATCAAAAGGCGCGTGAAACCTAATTGCATAGGCTCACCCCTGACAGACTCAGAACCAGGAGGCATGGGAGGCGAAGGAAGACTGGGTGGGAGAGTAAAACTAGACGCCAGTCGAGACAAAGGCCTACACATGCGTTCTTTGAATGAAAGTCTTTCTCTGAACCTGGTATTAATCAGGATAGAAAAGGTAATGAGTTCATCCAAATCCCCTGGAAGCTCATGGGCTGCACTTTCGTCCTTGAAGAAATCACTTAACCCATGCGAAAACGCAGCTACAAGTGCCTCGTTGTTCCAGCCCACCTCTGCCGCCAGAGTATGGAACTCGATAGCAAACTCGGCTAACGTACGTGTGCCTTAGTGGATAGTCATGAGTTGCTTGGCCATGGAAACTGCTCAGGCCGAAACATAGAACAACATCTAAAAGCGGCCACAAGTTCCATAAGTTTCTCCAAATACCAAAGAGGACTGGCCCATGCCAATGCCTTTCCTGACAAAAGAGAAATCATGAATCCAACTTTGCTCCATTTATTCAGGAACGCATGCGGGACCAACTCCAGGAAAATGCCCAATTGATTGAGGAACCCATGGCACAGTGTAAGTTCCCCTTTGTAGTGTTGAGAGAGTGGAGCGGAACCAGACAACCCTTTTCCCACACTAGCCTCAGGATTCGCGAGCAAAGCCGGTGCCGACTCGGAGGAATCTAAGACTGGCTACCTGAGATCCTAAGAGAATCTAAGGACTGGTTACCTGAGGTAATATCAGCATACCGTTATGAAAATATTTGGGAAGTGAGTCCAGAGTCTGAGACAGGAAAGTTGCATAAGTAAGAAGCTACATATCTTTTGACCTGCCTGCTAGATCCCTATATAAATGGGTTAGAGGAAATTATACTGTCTTACTGACAGAAACACTGTATGAAAACTGATTGACTTGTTGAATACATAAGACAGCACTATCTGAAAACTAAAAAGTATTTCTAAGTGCACCAACCTATATATAGCTCCAGAGCTTCTAATGAATATATATATATATATATATATATATATATATATGTATACACACTAGTGTAAAAGCCCGTGTACACGGGCCAAGGTCCGGGTAATGTTAACCCTTTGAGTGCCAGAGGGGTACGCAGTGCATTGCTTTGCAATGAGTTGCGTACCCCACTGGCACTCAAAGGGTTAAAAGGCCGGTTCTGCTCTGCGTACTGCCGTCATGCACCCCATGCGCTGTAGAGACTGCCCAAAAGCACAGAATGCTCCCAGCACAGAACTCCCAGCATTCTGCACAGAATGCTCCCAGCACAGAACTCCCACCATTCTGCACAGAAAGCTCCCAGCACAGAACTCCCAGCATGCCACACAGAATGCTTCCATCACAGAACTCCCAGCATTCTGAGCGTTCGGGCAGTCTCTACTGCATATGACGGTTTCTGACAAACATTCTAGCGAATTATTATATAGGATATATAAAGGAATAGCAGCATCACTCAAAGGATTTTTAGATAGTGCTAAAGTTAGAGTTTTACTGTCAATGTTTTGTCCAGGCAAGTTGGCCTTCCTCAAGAAGTGCTAGCTTGCCTGGCTGAAATGTTGACAATAAAACACTAAATTTATCACTATTTAAAAATCCTGTGAGTACTGCTATTCCTTTCTGCATCTATGTTTGATCTTGTTGACTGCAGTCATTGATAGTGCTTTCTATATAGTTGACTATATAGAACAAATATCCTGTTCTGAATGTATTACCCTGCATAATTTAGTGTCATCTGCAAGTATTGATATCTTGCTTTCAATATCTTCATCCATGTCATTTATAAACATGTTAAAACGCAGTGGACCAAGTACTGAACCCTGAGGTACTCCACTCTCAACTTTAACTATATTGGAGAATTGTCCATTTACAACCAAACACTGTTCCCTATCCTTCAACCACTTTTCTATCTAATTATGAAAGTTATCTCCTAGCCACAATTTCCTTATTTTATACCCCAGCCTCCTGTGTGGCACTGTATCAAATGCCTTTGCAAAGTCTAGATATACTACATCAGCTACATTACCATTATCCAGGTTTCTATTTACTTCTTCACAGAAGCTGAAAAGTTTGACATGATCTATTCCTCATAAAACCATGTTGATTCCTGCTAATAATCTTAAAATGTACTTTTAATGCTGCTGTTATCAAAATGTTAAATTTGTATTGTTTTTCTTGATTATGAAAGTGACAGAAGATGCTTAATAATAAGTTTAATGCCAGGGAACTTTGCAGCATTTTTAAACCCCCTTAAGGACAAGCGATGGCTCTGACATATCACTGGTGTCCGTGTCTTAACCCTTTGAGTGCCAGAGGGGTATGCAATGCATTTGCAAATGCAATGCATTGCATATCCCTATGGCACTCAAAGGGTTAAGAACCAGTAATGGTCCTGGCACGTAATGGGTTTTGTGTTCACAGCGCTCCTGCAGGAGAGAAACTGACTGCTCCAACACCAGAGCAGTCAGTTTCAGACTTTCATTCAGTGAGTTGGTACACGTAGTAGAATGACATCTATGCAGTCCTTAAAGTGGTTCCAATCCCAGGACCAATGGTCATTAAGAGGTAAAACATAGTTACGTATGGTGTCCCAGTACATTTGCATTTTACTGGAAAACCATTTGCAGTGGTAAGTCAGCAGCTGATGCCTTACATTTTAGGCATTTGCCTGTTTCGCATAATCCATCTCACCCTTTTGTGTGATATGAATGTGAAGTATGTTAACTTGCATATATATAGTTTATTTGAAGATTGTTGAAGAATTGTCTTTAAAGGGATAGTAATATTTCGTTTTATCTTTATTTTATTTTGTAGGCATTAAAAAACATGTCTTATCTGTCAAACCTTTATGGTTTAAGAGATATTCACAAGCAAAGTATTCCCCCCCTGTTCTGCCAGATCAGAAGGGAGATGCCCAGGTAGACTGCAGAGAGGGACAATCTTCAATTAAGATAAGGGAAAAAGCTGAAAAACTTGTCAAGGGGGAAAGGGCTTTCATTGTTTTCATACAAAGAAGATTGTCCCCTGCTGTTATCAGTCTGGTCTTACAACCAGATTCACATCTGAGAAGAGATGGCTTACACTAGGGAAAAGGGGTGGGAGTTTAAACCATAAAGGTTTGAGAGATAAGACTTATATCGTTCTTCATGTTTTTTTCATGCCTACAAAATAAAATAAAGATAAAACGAAGTATTACTATCCCTTTAATTGGCCTAAATACCACATCAAGTGTTATTCAACAGGGAAGATTTAGCTGGGGTTTGTTGTAGCTGGCACTCCTTTTAAAAGTATTTTATGTATTTAAGAGATGGACAAGAGAGTTACATCTATATCCAGTATTTAATATGCTTGCTTTAACAATATGATGGCAGCCTTCCTTACCATATTCATCTTTCATTCACAGTAATGTTCTCACTGCTGCTTCTACTAAAATCCTTCTTTGGTCTGTATTTTAATTTAACTATTTCTGCTATGGTTTTGCAGTTATTTTTTTAAATAACAGTTTCTTGTATGCTTCCTCACATTTTACGCGTGTTTATAGATTGTGGCTGTTTATTATCAGATATTTAATGGTGTCACATCTGACTACATGCATGGCTTTCCTTATACAAAATAATTTGTAAGTGACATAACACAGCTAATCTAACTGGAAGTAAATCCCAGTTTAGTTGAATTTAGTCTCAGTCAGTGGGAAGTTTACCTGGAATTTAAAAAACTAAAACTAATAGGGTGCGCTAACTGTGTAAGACCCTGGTAAAAGAGAGAGAGGAATAGTAAACTTATAAGGAGTGGGATTAGGACAAATAGGATCTAGCTATATGGTCCTGGATTCGCAATGGCAAGCAATTTCAATAATAAAAATCTTAACCATATATGAAGTACAAAATTATAACATTAATGAATATACATTCATAACAGAGAAGGGAAAGAAACAGAACAGGAAAATGGAAAACAGGACCTGATCGTAGAACAATTCATACAAATGTAATGGTCCAAATGGAGATGGTCAAATGATGGATAATGGAATAGATGAAGATGATGATATTGATAATGAGGTGAATATATTGATGAATGGAGATAAGTGAAAGATGAATTCACATATAGATGTATTCTCCCCTATCCTCTGTGCTGCTGTCCGGTGCTCGGAGTCCCCTCGAGCTAGTACATGCAGAGAAAAAAAAAAAGAAGAAAAAGACAGCGCACCAAAGATCTAAGGGTAGTCTGTTAAGTAAGCGAATGAGATGCACAGATATATACTTAACAGACTACCATTAGACTGACTTACTTAACAGACTACCCTTAGATCTTTGGTGCGCTGCCTTTTTCTTCTTTTTTTTTTTTTTTACCTGGAATTTGCCTTAGATGGCACCCCATTTCAATACATTTTTTCATGTCTGAGAGTTGAAAAAAAAGTTTGACAGGAGAGGTGAACAGATGCAGCCCAATGCAGTGAAAACAGGATAAAGAAAGGGAATGAGGGTAGAGAAAGACACAAGACTAGGGGCTCGATTCTATTACCAGCGCTAAAAATAAAACAGGCATCAGTTTTTGCTATCCTATTACTCGACTTGTGAAAGAAAAATCAGCGGTAATTATACTTACCGCCAGTCTAAAAAAAGCCCATAGGAAATAACTAAAAAAAGTGCAATTAGTATCCTATTACCCACGCTCAGTATTACCGTGTGTTTTGTGGTTACATATAAGTCAGAAATTTTGAGCCTCAGAGGTTGAGGCGTAGAAGCCATAACGACAGTTTCAAAACAATCGTTGTTCGAACAAAAGCAGTGTATAATACAGTATACAGCATAGAAATCTAACATAAAGTGCCCCCCCTCGACATATTAACTCCCCCTTCTAAAAGTCGACTTACATTGCTTTCTTCCACCACATTAATCCGACAATTGTTCATAGTCAACAATTATCCCTTCAATCATTGATATATCAACGTAAATATTGTTCAAGCATTTGCTTTGTGCACTCTGTTTGCTCATTTGTTGATGATGAAAGTCTTTGGACAATCCTTAGTAAGGAGAAAGTAAATTGTGGGCCTCTGTCAGAGATGACATGCAAACGAAACACCTCATGGATGAATAGAGTAGCTGTTGATGCTGCAGTTGGGACTCCTTTAGCAGGGCCGAAATGTGCCATCTTGGTTAGATGATCTACCACCAATAGTATAGTGGTGAATTGATTTGATGGTGCAATATCTGTTATAAAGTCCATGGTAATAGCTACCCATGGTGCTGAGTGAGTGGCTAAATGCTGCAAAAGACCCACTGTTCTGGTATGTCTGGACTTGGATGTGGCACAGGTAACACAGTGGATTCATGGTTGTAAACATCACAGTTCACTTGAGGTCACCAAAACCATCTCTAGATGATGTCTAAAGTAAACCAAGGTTCCCCCATGACCAGAAAATGGTAAATCATGCACTAAATGTAATATCTGTTGGTGGAGAGAGGTAGGGATAAATATTTGGTTTTTCCTGTTATAGTACTCCATCGTCTACAGTCAAGGCATTTTCCCATTTGAGTGTAGGGTTCATTTTGGTGTGTTGCTTGATGAGCCTTGCATGAGAAGGAAGTGTGCTGATGAACTATATCCTGAGAATAAGTGGTATTTTTAGAATCCTGATAGTGCCAAGAAAGGGCACCTGCTTTTCTGTTTTAGAAGCCAGGTCCTTGTGTGATAAGTAGACACACTCAACTCCAAATAACCCAATACCTAACATGCAAGCTCGCTGGTAGCCTACAAGGTGCTAAAGGAAAAATAGAGACAAAAAGATACATATAAAAAAATGAATGAAAAAATGCTGTAACCAGGGCATGTACAGGCTAATCAAATAAGAATATTGGTGGAAATCAAAAATGAGACTAAAGATACCACATGTACTCCATGTACAATATCAGATAACACTATTGCCAAAAAAGGCATAGTTCTTTAATAGAAAATGTTGAAGAGTATGTACTGCCGGGGCACAACCCGGCTTTCCACTAATAACAATGGAGAGTATGTAACACCAAGGTTTAATAAAGCTGGAAAAAGCTTTATATATACTACAAAGATTACAAAGATAGCACATGTATGTATGTGTCTATCAAGACAGACCACACTCTCTCACACATTCACCCATACTCTAATACACATTTAAATATATAAGTGGTGTGTATATCGCTGGAACAGAGTCTGGCTTACCAAACATAAATATCCTGAAGGTAATATGTATATGTATATACAGACTGGCACTTAAGCCAAAAAGAGAGGTTAAGAATTGGCAGAATTGTAAATGTAAGTAGCAATAAATGCTAGGATATTGTGTCACGCCAACCCTATTAGCCCAATACACTCATCACTTATATATACTGTACAACAATGGTCTGTTTTTTCAGAGAATAGGTATTTGTCGGGGGTTGGTCCAATTTGCCAAACAGCTTATGCTTAAGAAATTAAGGAGTAGATCCTGCCTGGGCTCATTCCAGCTTGCAAAGAAGCTTCAGGTTATTTTAGTTATAATCACTTTCAGGTCTTGCAGCAAAACTCAGACTAGAGTCACCATGCATGCCTGATTAATGTCTTAAAGGGATAGTAATACTTAAAATGTAAAAAAAAAATATGTTGTAGAGTTTATCCCCCTGAGTAAAACAAGGGCACTCCCACTGCTGAAAGGTGTTTTATTCAAAAGTTATTAATTTTCAAAGTTGAATTTTTTTAGGTGCAATATCACAGTGGCCTGAAATTGTACAGTGGCGCTGTTGCTACACCATCCTATGGAGATTTATGGTCAATTGACCAGAGCTGTCCATAGGATCGTGTAGCAACAGCGCCACTGTACAATTTCAGGCCACTGTGATAGTGCACCTAAAAAATTCAACTTTGAAAATTAATAACTTTTGAATGAAACACCTTTCAGCAGTGGGAGTACCCTTGTTTTACTCAGGGGGATAAACCCTACAACATATTTTTTTACATTTTAAGTATTACTATCCCTTTAATGCATAAACATCAATACCAATTATGTATGTGGATCTAAGTTACCGGGGCATATTCCGATTTGCCACACAGCCCTAAATAGATCTAATCCCTAGCAACATACATGTGAAACCTAAATATCAAGGATAAATATACTAATCCTAATATTATGAGTGAATAATTACTGGGCTATGATCTGGTTTGCCAGTCCAGTAGTCTCATTTCAAATAACTATTCCTACATCACAATAATTATAATAAAAATTATTATTTTTGCTCCTTTGAGATCGATTTTAGTGAAAATTGAGGCAGCTGACAATTGCTCCAGAAGCTCGGGGATGAGTAGCAGTGGATATCTGATTTTTACTGTTTTGTTGAGGTGTGGTAATCCACACAGGGCTGGAGTCCTCCATGATGTGAAAGTGTGGATAAACCCCTTGTGTAGGTTTTCTGTAGTATACACTTGGTGGTGAAGTAATGGTTCAAACAGGGGATATATGTTCCAGTAAGGTATAGAGGCTCCCGGAATTAAGTCAATTAGGCAATCACAGAGCAGATGTGGAGAAAGTTTGTCAGCGTTTTTCTTATCAAAAGAAAACAAGGTTTTGAAGAGGTAACTCCGGGAGTTGAGATATTTAATTGACATATAGGCTGTATGCAATGTTGCTCACAGAAGGAGGATGTAAAGGAGACAGAACCAGAATACCAGTCGATCTGCTGGTTGTGAGTCCGCATCCAAGGAAGACCTAGAATTATTAAAGACAGAGAAGATAACAATAACATCGAGCTGTGATATTTCTCTATGGCTTGGACCAATGGTGAGTTGTAAAATTGGAATCTTCTGAGAAACGGGACCAAAATGCTGGTTATGACCAACTGCCATCTGGATGCAGAGAGGATGAGTCTTGGTGGTAGAGGGAATGGAGAGGTGATCTACTAGAACTTGATCAATGAAGCAATCACTGGCCCCAGAATCCACAATGGCAGTGAAGGAGTGGCATTGATTATTTCACTGCAAGAAAACTGAGATACATAGGTGAGGAGACAAATCCTGAGAGGTGGACCATAAGAGATCATCAGCAGTCATACAGGCAGGTTTAACTCTCTTTGGGTGTGGTCTCTTGGGACAACTTCAAAGAAGATGGGAATCTTCACCACAGTAGAGGCATAAATTTAATTCTCTCCTCCTATGCCTTTCTGAGTCAGAAATATGCATGTTCCTCCAGAGAATTACAGGCAGAAGTGCCAGTTGTATCTGGCATGGAATGAACAGTAGACTGTAAGCTTTGTTGGAGTGAACACAAGTCTTTACGTCATTCACGCAGTGTCCTGTCTATCTGGATGGATAAGGAGATTAAATCCTCCAGGGTATTAGGTACCCCCACTCATGCTAACTCATCTTTCAAGCAGTCTGTTAGACCCAAACTTAATTGATCCAGCAAACCAGCCTCATTCCATCCTGTCTCCAGGGAAATGCTACAGAATTCAGATATGTAATCATCCATGGGTCTGCGACCTTGAGTCAGCTATCTGATAGTGGGTTGAGCTGAGGACAGTACTGGACTATTGGAGCAAAGGAGATGGTGGGCCCATGTTTGTGGTTCCCCAGACAATAGAGTAATAGTGAAGCAGACTTTAATGAAGTCAGTGGAGTAGATACAAGGGTTGATGGAAAAAAGTAACTTGAAGAATGTTATAATGTCCTTATATCTTGTTCTGTCCCCAGAAAACTGCTCAGGTAGAGGAACACGTGGCTCTGACCATCAGTTCTGTCAATTTTTGCTGGATTTGTTGAATTTTGTGTTAACTCACAATTATTTTGTTTTTGACCAGAAATGTTATTTACAAGCCTCCAGCACAGCCATGGGGGCTAAATGCACCCCTTCATATGCTAACCTTTTTTGGGGTGGTGGAAGAGGAAGTTTGTGTTTAATGAGTTGATGGGTTGCTATACTCAACATATAGCATTCTGGTATTGTTATATTGATGATATGATCTTCTTATGGTGTGGCCCCTCAGACCTATGCCTAGAATTTCTGGATAAACGCAATAAGAATTATATTAATATTCATCTTACTTTCTCTTCCCCACAGTGGTCAGTCGTTTTTTTGGATTTGACTATTTACATTGACAACCTTCAGACTAATTTATTCCATAAATCCACTGCTGTGAATTCCCTTCTTAATTTTTCCAGTGCCCATGAGGTGGACAGTAAGAAGGTATCCCCGTGGGACAATAATTGAGAAAGTGTCGTAAATGTTCTTCTGATAGCCAATTTCATACTAGAGCTAAAGAATTGCAGCTCTGATTTGTGGAACGTGGATACCCAAAGTCCTGTCTGACAAAAAGATATCAGAGAGCCTTGGCCACTTCAAGAAGCACTCTCTTGAACAGAGGCCAAGGCAATAAGGCAAGTGCTATTACACCGATTCGCATCACTACTAAGTATAATTCCCATTGGGGGATAATAAAGAATATCTTGAATCGTCATTGGCATTTACTCTTGATGGATTCCACACTCCAGCCATTTCTGTCTAAAACAGCATCAATTACTGCTAGGAGAAGCCAGAATTTGTCTGATTTGATTATTCATAGTCGTTACCATTCCTGTTGACATTCCACAGGGGGATCTGGGATTGTGGGCACTTTTCCTTGTGGGCAATGTTCAATCTGTAAAAAGATTAACTCACTACTGTCTCGTCCCATTTCTTGTTAACACATAGAGGTTCTCTAGACAAATTGGAAGTTTTAAGTCTGGAGAGGATTAAGATGAATATTAGGAGAGGAAACTTTGTGCAGAAACTTTTGAGAAGGGAGGTCTGGTGGATATTTATGTTGCATGTTTTCCACTTGTTATCTAGAATCTTGATTCATTTTATTATTTTGTTTGAACATATTTGCTAATCTTGATTTTTTCTTTAGATTTTTTATTGTCTGGTTTCCTGGAGTTTTGAGCGATGACACTAGGTGATGTGCGATTCAGCTGGAGTACCTTTGATTGTGATTTTCATGTTTTTCCTTATCCATTGATATGTGCCTTCTATGATTGGACAGAAATCTGGAATTTTTTTTCAAATATCAAAAGATGTTTTTGAGGATTTATCTGCATAGAGCAATAGCTTATGGTACTATTATTCTGATACACAAGTGTGGGATTTTTGAACACCGTGTAGCTCCTAGAAGTGGTCCCACTGCATGTAAGTAGATTTCTGCATACTTGCAGGATAGCTACATTCTAGGCAGAAACAATGACCCCAAGGACTACTGGCAGACAAAGCAGTGTGTGTGTGTCCAGCACTGACACATACTGCAGTGGAAACCCTTAGTTGCCCTCCCGCAAGCACTGTGTCTGAGAGGGTTTTCAGTGTGAAAATTCAAAGTAAAACATATTATAAACAGGTGGATATTAATTCATATTTAGATCCTAATAGAAAATGGGTAAATAATATTCCTTATGGACAGTTTCTTTGTTTAAAAAGGAACTGTAGTAGGCAGATAGACTTTGAGTCCCAATCCCAAACTATGAAAATAAGATTCTTAGAGAAAGGATATAAGGAGGATATAGTAGATGCAGCCCTATTGAGAGCAAAGAAATGCAATAGGAGTTTACTTATTACTAATAAAAATGAGAATAAAGATAAAGTTCAAAGTATTAAAAAAGGTTCTAAATGTAAGAATAGAAATAGGGTTATGAGAGGATCTGGTGACAAATGGAATAAAAATGGCACTATAGTTCCATTTGTAACTAAGTATAATGAAGCATCTGGTAAAACTGTAAGAGCTATTGGTAGACATTGGGATATTCTCAAATGTGATCCGATTTTAGGAAAGATTTTACCACAAAAACCTAAGGTTGTTTTTAGGAAAGCAAAGAATTAAAAAATTTTTTTAGCTCTGAGTTTGGTTCGGGATAGAAAGAATGAGGATAAAGATAATAACAGTAGTAGTTCTAATAAGAAAGGATGTTCCCGGTGTTGGCATAAAAAGTGTGTTACATGTAGACATATCTTAACCTCTGATGAAATAATCTCGAATAAGGATGGTAGAACTCATACGATTAAGGAGAAAATTAATTGTTGCTCTCAATATGTAATATATGTTCTTAGCTGTGGGTGTGGGAAACAATATGTGGGGAGAACTGTCCGCAGCTTGAAGGAAAGATTTAGGGAGCATCGTAATAATGTTATTAAAAAATCATTTAAACATGCAGTTTCTAGGCATTTTTGGGAATGCCAAGGAGGAAGTATTAGATATTTGAAAGTTATAGGAATAGAATTAATACCTATTAGCGTTAGAGGAGGTGATAGATTTAAAAAGTTATGCCAAAGGGAGTCTTTTTGGATCCATACACTACAAACTATGAGTCCAAGTGGTATAAATTAAGAACTAGATATACATTGTTTTTAAATATAGTTCTTTTATATATATATATAGATGTTAATATATATTTTTTAATATGATTTGATCAATAATATGTGTGTATATATATGTTTTATTTAGATGAGCTGTTTCAGGTTCTTGAAGCTGTGGTTATGCAGGTAGGTGTGAGAAACCATAGTCTTATTAGCTAATTAAAGTATATACATGTAGAGTTGTTGGAATTTTAATTATGTGAATTTTGTGCATTATTAATGATTATGGATGTTTGATGAAGTGTTTGTATTGGAGGAAATTTTATTGAAATGCTTTCTTGTGTACCTATTTAATTGTATTTTTGTAAATGTGGAGGGTATAAATATGATGAGGATGGGGTTTGATTATCCCTTGAGAAAGCGGGTGATCCGCGAAATGTACGTTGGGAATAGTGAGCACGGACATCTCTGACAGTTTAGAGCCGACTCAAACCAGACTGAGGCTTGGGGCGCAGTATCAGCAAATCCGAGGAAGTGACGTCACCGGAAGGAATCGGCTGTGCAGGAGCGACCGAAACGCCTAGACGGACTGGAGAGTAGAGGCTCCGAATAAGTGGAGTGTATCTTGTAAACTATAGGCTCTGATATTGGGCTACTTCTAGTAAGTAGATACCCTGAAGGGGAATGTGTATTTTTATTTGTGTTTTATACGATTGGACATTAAATTGCTACACTTAGATTGGTCTCCCTTGTGTTTGCTCTCCTTTTTCCTATATATTTTGCAGTCTATAGGGTTTTCAGTGTGACTGGTTACAATGTCAATGACTGCAGGACATGGCTATCAAGCAGCAATGTTGGGAGACTAACATTCTTAAAAATGAACCAACCATCTCATACCATCTGAGTATCAGGTAGCAGAAACCACACATGACAGAGAAACAGCAGCACAGATGAGGCGGTGGAGGAGGGATGTGAAGAAGGGTTGCCACCATCTATCCCACTTGGGACCACTGCTATGACTGAAAAGTAATGTGTGTCAATAATCTGAGAAGGAGGATAGTGATTTGACATTAACATGACAATGATAAAAACAATATACATACACAAATCACACCATGTCAGTCCCCCACCACTATAATACATATCTGCCATATTATAGGTTGTACTTTATTTTTTTATTACTTGACATCATCATGAATATGTGCCAGTGTCACTTAAAGGGATAGTAATGTTTCATAATAAAAGCAACTCTAATTAATCATCATAGTATTTGGACTTTGGAGAGTGTTATTTCAATTCTGTCAGAGTTGTAGTTCTAGAGTAAGTCAATGGGAAAGTTTCCCCCTCCCGCCCCTTTTACTGATGTAACACTGCTCAGCCAGAGCAGAAGGGAGGTGCAGAGAGGGACAATCTTCAATTAAGATAAGGGAAAAACCTGAAAAACTTGTCTAGGGGGGCAGGGCTTTTATTGTTCTCACTGTAAGAATATTGTCCCCTTCTGTTATCTGTCTGGTCTATGGACTGAATTCCACATCTGAGAAGAGATGGCTTACACTAGGTAAAAGGGGCAGAAGGGGGAAACTTTGCTTGTGAATATCTCTTAAACCATAAAGGTTTGAGAGATAAGACTTATATCGCTCATCATGTTTTTTTAATGCCTACAAAATAAGATAAAGATAAAACAAGTATTACTATTCCTTTAACTAAGAAGTTAATATTGTGGGAAAAGGACAAATGCATTCTGCTTGATAATACATTTTTCAAGCCAAATGTTGCTGTTGGACTCACAGCTTTAACTTTCAGCCACTTATTTCTAAATTACAGCCCTCAGAAGAAGTAATATTTCAGCAGGAAATGTAGTAACCATAGGAAATATAGGTGAAAAATGTGTTAAAACAGGAGAAAAGGAGGAAAATTTTGCATTGGCGAAAATGTTTGCGAAAAAAGAGAAAAATCCGCAATATTTTGCGAAAAGTCAGGCAATGTTTTCCACTTTTCGTCCACCCCTAGTTCTGAGTGGCAATCTAGCTGAGGAGGTGTTCTACACAAAAGAGGGTCTTTACTGGGGTACTAGATATTCAGTTTTACCTGCAATGTATTCATATGTGGTAGAGGTACAAGATTAATTTAACGGAGCAAAAGTTTATAGACTCTTCTAGTATATGATTATACCTCCTCCTTTCTTTGCTTTTTCTAAAGCACAAATATCCTTCAATGGCAATCGTTTATTTGGTATTTTAAGACTCAGCACCGATTTGGAAATTTATGTCCAACGGACAGGAGTGGGATGAAACAAGAATATTTTCAAAGATAATTTAACCTATTTGAAATTCCATATGAAATTAATAGAAACAAAGATTATGACAGCAGAAAAGAACAATCTTACTCATCTAGGACTCGATTCTATTACCCGCGCTAAAACCGCTGTTACAAGAAAAACAAGTAGCGCAAATTTTGCAAACGTGTTACCTCGGTATTCTATTGCAGAACCACAGTAAAACAAAACTGGCATAGACAGCACTTTTCAGAGTAGTAACAAAACTGGCACTGTCTGCTTTTTTCTGTCTACCGCCTACAAAAAAAGTGCAAAATATCAAAGTCCAAGGAAATAGGTGTATAATTGACGACAGAAAGATCAAGTTCAGTGTTAGATGTGTTCTCCACATAACAAAATCCGACAGAGTGCCCCCCTTGACATATTAACCCCCCTTCTAAAAGTCGACTTACAGTGTTTTCTTCCACCACATTAATCCGACAAATATTGTTCATAGTCGACAATTAACCGTTCCCCTTCCAAAGTCGACTTACACTGCTTTCTTTCACCATATTAATTTGACAAATATTATACATCAGACATTTTAACCCCTCCTCCCCCTTGAAAAGTCGACTACAGTGCTCCCATGACTTTCTTTCACCATTTTTATCCGATATTTTTCTTCTTCTTTTATGCTCGACATGCCCTCGTATTTTGTGTTGCAAGATTAACCCTATGAGTACCAGAGAGGTATTGTAATGTGGTTGCTACCCCTCTAGTACTCATAGGGTTAATAGGCAACTGTATATGTATAAAAAAAGTTTGTTTTTATTATAGATGTAATTTGTGTGAAAATGTAATTAAATATTTTATTTATGTGTAAGAATGATTTTCTTTTACTAAATTATATATGTAATTTGTATTACAAAAGTACTTCAGACCTCAAGAGGGTTATCATGACCCTTCATGACACCCCCCTAGCATGGGGGTGACAATTGTCTCCTTTATTAATTAAAGAGCATATAACCTATGTGAAACATTAATTAATAAAGGAGGCAATTAATTATTAATTAAAGAGCATATAACCTAGCTTAATATATTATTTTCTATATAATAATATACTAGTGGTACCAGAGGCTCTGCCAGTTATTTCTGGATGCATACTGGTCTCCAAATCCAGTCCAGGAGATTTGTTAGGTGGCTAACTAAAGAAACCTCTTCACAAAATAGATAAGTACTTGTATAACACACAAGGGCATGTGCATACATACCAGTATCCACTTCAATGCTTGTCTAGAGTTTGATGAAAGGTAAGGTGTAAATGTTTGAATTCTGAATGGGAATACTACCCAAGTTGTCATTATGTAAGTAGGCTGACCATACCTACCATTTTAAATGGGACAGTACCATTTTTTCACATTTCCAGACCGTCCCGTCTTTTTAATATAAATATCAAAGAGTTCTGTATGTTGAAATGGTTAAGTGTATATTCAGATAATATGTAGCTATCATTTTAAAGTATCCTAAAGGACACAGTGCAATCCCAGTTCTTGTATAGATGATAAACATAATATACATGAATGGATATGCCTATGTAGAATACTAGCACTTAGAGGAACATGATAAACATTCACAACATACTTTAAAGGATAGTAAAACAAAGGTACTCAAACCACTGAGAAATATATTATTCAAGTGTTATTGCAGCTAAATCTTGCATTTTTTGGGGTCTAGTACCTCAAGAGACTGACATTTTACAGTGATGCTGTTGCTATAGCATCCTATGGAGGTTTTTGGTCAGCTAGACATAACTGTCCATAGATTGGTCTAGCAACAGCACCACCATAAAATGCTCAGTCCATGAAGGTACTGCACCCAAAACAATGTAATTTTGAGATGCATTAACTGTTGAATAAAACATTTCACAACAGTCGACTACCCTTGTTTTAAAAGTAATCCAAGTTAAAAAAAAGAAACGCTGCTCTTATTACCAAACCTTCAATAATTTAGTGCCACATTTCCCATGATGCTCAGTGTGTATCTCAGTCAACTCAGCAATCAAACTGCGTATTCTTCGGAACAGATGACTGAATTAATTTAGATACTAAGGGCTCGATTCAAATGTTGGCGTCGGCAGAAAAAACTGGTGACGGTGGTTTTGTACTGCCAGTAAGCAATGCAAATGTTCCCACTGGTAAAAATAACGGCAGTTCTGAAACACACGTCACCAGAACAGCAAGATCTCACCCATAGAAGATAATGTACAAGCGACGCCAAAAGCCATTCAAATGTTGGAGTTAGGGCTAACACAAGTTAAATTGCAACATTTCACTCCAGAAATCTAGCGCCTATGTTTTTTGTCGAACATTACACAACTCAGAGTAGAAAACCACAGTAGAGGAAAATAAAACAGAGAGTTAGGGATAACATGGGACTGTGCTTCCCTACCCAGCCAGTAGGGGAACACAGAGAAGGCTTTCAGCACCATGGACAGCGTTGAATGCCATAGGGATGTGCATTGCTCACCCCTGTGGCATTCGAAGGTTTAAACAGAAATAGTACACCAAGCACTACACAATGTCCCCCCCTTCGACACCCCCCCCCCTTAGTATGTCGACATATATTGCATATATTCGATATAATAACCCCATCCTACATTCACCTCAGGGACTGTCATGTAGTCGACAAATCTGTCTTTTATTCCACAATTAACCCTTTGAGTACCAGAGAGGTAGGAAAGCATTGCTTAGCATGTTTCCTACCCCTCTGGTACCCAAAGGGTTAATAGGCAAGATATGCCTGTATATGTATGTGTATTTGAACAAGTTATGTTTTATTAATATAATGTGTTTAACTTTAATGTTAAAAACATTTACTGCCTTCTTGATGATGTGGGCTTTACAGCTGCCCATGCACCAAGAAATGAATGAATGAATGAATGAATGGAGGTGAAGGCACTGCGGTCCCATCATTCAATCAGTCAGCCAGGTCAAACTCTTTAGTTAGATCTCATTCATTTTTAATGCCCTACCTCCTGTGTCCCATTGCTATTAGTACTTTTGCTCCACTCTCCTTCAAACAGAGAGTGGAGCAAAAGTACTAATAGCAATGGGAGACAGGAGGTAGGACTTGATAAATGAATGAGATCTAAGTAAAAATAGAATTGTGGAAGCAGTTCTGTGCTGTGACTGCAGCGCTTCCCTCAGTTTCCATTTATTAATATCCTGGTGCTGCCGGTGGCTGTAAAGCCAGCAGCATGAAGAAGGCTGGGGACAAGAGAGGCATTGGAGGAAGCGGGTGGAGGGGAGAGAGACATCTGAGGAAGCGGGTGGCAAGCTTGTATTTGCTGCCCGCTTCCTCCGATACCTCTCTCCCCTCCTCACTCGACTAGTGAAGAGGAGAGAGGTATAGGAGGAAGCGGGCAGCAAATACAAGCTTGCCACCCGCTTCCTCCGATGTCTCTCTCCCTTCCACCCGCTTCCTCCAATGCCTCCAATGCCTCTCTTTAATGTACCAGAGGGGTAGGAAACATGCTAAGCAATGCTTTCCTACCTCTCTGGTACTCAAAGGGTTAATTGTGGAATAAAAGACAAATTTGTTGACTAAATGTCAGTCCCTGAGGGGAATGTCGGATGGAGTTAGTATGTCGAATATATGCAATATATGTTGACATACTAAGGGGGAAGTGTTGTGTAGTGCTTGGTGTACTAGTTTTTTTTATTGTAAACCTTTGAATGCAGTGCACATCCCTATGGCATTCAGTGCTGTCCATGGTGCTGAAAGCCATCTCTGTGTTCCCCTACTGGCTGGGTAGGGAAGCACAGAGAATGCTGTTCAGAACTGTCAACGTTAATTTTGGGTTTTCTGACTAAACTTTCTACTATGGAGTGCTGTGATTGGCTGTGGTGCTAGGTAACATTTTTATTGTGTGTTTTTAAGGAAGATTTTCTATGCAACGCAGGTTTCAGGTGAACGTGTATTTTGTTGGTCTTCGCTCGTTAGCCTTTCTGGGTAAGGAAGATTTGAATCTCATGTTACCCGGTCTTGCTTAACTCGCGAAGGCATTTTTTTTCTTCACGTTGGTTTTAACGCCAACATTTGGATCGAGCCCTAAGTGTGCAACATAGGGAGCTACTCTGTGACTCCCATCTTAACATATAGCAGTGCTACCCTTGTTTTACTCAGTAGGATACTAGCAGGTGTGTGGCATGACTTTAACCATGCAGTGAGCTTTTTTTAACCTGAGGTAGCACAGGGGAGCCAGAGAGTTCCCCAGCCTCTATAGGAGTGGGTGGGATCAGTAAACCCCCTCACATCAATGAGGGAAAGCCTCTCCCCTCCCACCTCTTAAGCCATTTATTTTCTTAAACAGTGGTAGCGGTGCTTGGTTAAGGAGGCAGGGGATACCCCTCTTACAGTGAACCATAATGATTTATTTATTTATATCTATATCTATATCTATATATATATATATATATATATAGATATAGATATAGATATAGATATAGATAGATATAGATAGATATAATTTTCAACAATATGAAATACTATGCCTTTAAGGCTAATTTTTTCATAAATAAGGTTTGTTGATAGTAGATGTAAAAAAGACTCCGTTGTGGGACCAGATGCTTGTGTTAAAAGTAAGTAAAAAAAAAAACTATGTCTAAAGAAAGCTACACTGCCACTTTAGATTACCATCTGTTTCTAGTTTTCCTCCATTGTACTTAACTGCAGCTGGCAGCTTCTAAAGCAAAACATGGAGGGGCCCTCAAAAATGCTATCATTAGCTCTTCAACTGATTCGACGTTTTTGAACAATGTTCTTACTGCCAAATAACACTTGCACTATCATCTATATTTTACCATTTTCCTATTTTAATACTTTTAGCAGTATTGATAGTTGATGGTTAGACCTGGCAATAAATTCGATTTTTTGATGAAGAGCAAACAATCACAAATTAGAAACAGATTTATTCACACTTATTACATTAATGAAAATGTAAAAAAACCAAAGTGTGTACTGTGTGGAAAAAAATAATGGCCAGCAGGTCTACCTTTTATTAACAACTCATCAGTAAGCAGGTTGTAATTCATAACAAAGAATTTACCCCAAGGAACAGCACATGACTGTGAGCTTTTTAGTTTCCTAAGAAAATACATATGTTGTTCCACTTGGTTTCCTTTCAATAAAATCCAACAGTTAGCACTTCATTTTCAAGCTGTTCTGACAAATCAGACCAGTTAGCTTTGCCGAGAAAACAGAAGCCAACGTTTCTGTTGAGAATTTTAGGGAATTTTTTAATAACTTAAATAAATTTCCCAAACGGTATGGAAACCACAATGAGGGGCTGTAAAGTATAATAGTTTTATTTTTCATATATAATTGGAGGATTTAATTTTCAGTCGTTATGTTTGGCGCTATTGTGCAAGTCTGAGGGTCAATTATTCAGTATTTATTGTGTCTTCATCCCTTGATAAAATAAACAGGTATCTGGAAACAATTTCAAAATATGGAAACTTTATCAAGGCAGTACATCTGCAAAACTGGGACAAAGATGTGTGCCATTTTAATATAACACGCTGCTTTAATCTGTTTTGTATTGGACCTTATACAATATATTATTTTACATAAATGAATACTTATGATTTTAGTTCAGAAATACTGTAGTACATGATAGGTTCAAAATTGTATGATCTGACCATCTTAAAATTCTGAATCCAACATTATTACCGAAGTCCCAATTCTTAATTAAACTGATGTTAAAATGTTTGCATGTTATTTTATAATTATTATAAAGATAATTCTTCTTGTTTAATGACTTAAAGGGATAGCAATGTTTCACAATAAAAGCAGCTCCAATTAATCTTCATAGTATTTGGGCCATGAAGAGTGTTATTTCAAAACTGTCAGAGCTGTAATTCAAGAGTAATTAAATGATAAAGTATCCCCTTTCTTCCCCTTGTACTGTTGTAACAAAGCTCACCTCAGAGAAGCAAGACTTTTTGGATGGATCGTAGAGAGGAACAATCTTCAGTGACTCTAAGGAAAAACCTGAAAAACCTGCCAAGGGGGCAGGGTTTTCCTTATGCTCACAGTAAGAAGATTGTCACTTGCTGTGATCTGTCTGGTCAAGGGACCACGTTCCACATCTGAGGGGAGGTGGTAAAAGGGGCAGGAGGAGGATACTTTTTCATTCAATTACTCTTGAACTACAACTCTGACAGTATTGAAATAACACTCTCCATGGCCCAAATACTATATAGATTAATTGGAGCTGCTGTTTTGGTGAAGCATTACTATCCCTTTAAATACTTGTATGTTAGAGATATCACCAACAAATTGTGAGGCAATGTATGTGAAATATCTCAGTCTCTCGCATCCAAGGGATTAATGTATTGAAAGGGACCTATTTTTCAAATTTAGCTTTTATACTTTTAAAGTTTTCTTATTTAATTCTATAGCAGTTTTACAATAAATGATTTACCTTCTTGAGAACAGTATAGAAAAGAATATTTAAAAAACTACATGACTGTAACAATAAAAACATTGTATTATTTAAAACCCACACTGCATTCCAATTTATACAAAGACAAAACTGATGCACTTTTCAAATCCATTTTAACAGTTGGTGCATTGATATAAACTCCTGAAAATGATATGTATTAGTGATGATGAAATTTGCTCTGTAACCAATTCATTTGCAGGGCCAGGTTTCCCAATTGAAAAAAGTAAGCAAGTGTCTAGAGTGCCACATTTTTAGGAGAGCAGTAGAAGCTGTTGGCCATTGCCACTGATTATAAGATACCTACTATCAATCACCTTTAAAGAGCTAACTTCCCTTGCTAGTGCTCGGACCATATTGTTGATATGATAGTTTGTCCAGGAGAATGGGCAACATTATTTTGTTCTGTTACAATTCTGTTGTAATTGATCCCAGCCAGCTTTCTCCCCTCTTTTTGTCCCCATTTTATACTTATAATGTTAACGCTGAAATCAGTTGCAAACAATTGACTCAGATTGTGGATTAACTCAAAAATGTTTATACATTGTTACCATGGTGTTGAATGCAAGATAATCTGCTACTAGACTATGTGTGTGTCAATAAAATGTAAAATATCAACAGGAAGACAGAATACATAAGCACAGTAATATAATGAGTGAGTGTAGAAGACCATGTCCGAATTGATTCTAATTAGGGTAGAGTTTTGTCAACTCAAGCATGGTTACTAGGAGTTCTAACACAAGCTAGATTTGATTTAGGGCGGCAAGTGATGTTAAGGAGTAAAACTCTTATTAGCACCTGGTAATAATTATATGGGAAGCATATCCATGATAAACATGGTGATTGGTGGCAAGTTGATGGATTCACCATTTTTAAGCAAGGTAATGTGAAAAATATATATGTCCCTGGTATATTATGAAATACATAGGGTGTTTTGATTTGATTTTAATCTTATTATGTATCTTTCAATGAAAAGCATTATTAAATATTGCACTTGTCTCTGGAGATCCCTTGGACTGTGAATCATGGGAGAACAGATGGAGCTGTACTTGCCTGGGGATGATTCCTAGCCTGGGGCTTAACCCATGTGTACACAAAGCAGGATATGGCCTCTTTTTTTCTGAAAGTACTTGTTTAGATTAGAGAGGGATAGTGTATATCAAAGGTGTTACTCGTAGATACTGGCATACTACTTGTTAAGTAAATACTTTCTGAAAGTTTGGAAAGGACGCAAACATAAAACAAAATCTTAAATAATTTATGGAGATGTGACATGTTTTATTGATCTCACTGTCTTCGTTAAAAATTAAAATAGATCCTCAATGGATTTTTGTCTGTTACATCTAATCCTTATTGGAATTTGGTGCTTTCTGGAGCCTAAATCCATCTTTCCTTATTTTATAGTCATTTATATTCTTACTAGAGATTAGTGAAGTCCCTGTGTAACTAGCAAACCAGTTGGAACAGTACATTTTGTTGGTTAGTTGGAAGATGAATCAAATGTCCTTATAGTAAATGAACACTGTATGAATGTTCTATTTGCTACACCAAAGTACTGAAAATTTAACAGATGAAATGGGTGAACCTGCTTGTGTAATCTGATAACAAAAAATGCATATGATTTGTGAATAAAAACACATAATTGGAGTAATTCTGGGGAAATAACCCAATGGAATGAGTTAAAAAAAATACAGTTGATTTAAATAGGTCTATTAACATCTTGTATGCTACAGAAGTATCTAATACATTGCAAAGCAATACACTGGAGATCTCACTAGCATTAAAATAATTAAAAGTCCTCTTTAACCCTTTACGTGCCAGAGAGGTATCCACTGCATTGTGCTGCAATGTTTTGGATACCTCTCTGGCACTCAAAGGTGAAATCAATAAGTAATTTGGGGAATTTGTATTTGTTCCCCAAGTTGCAGCCAGTTGCTCCAGAATTGCACAGCTTTCCCCTGTCTATCTACCTGTACCATAGAAATGTAATCTCCAAATATTTAAAGGACAACTAACTCCTCCTAATAATAATTCCCAACATGGCAAGAAAATCCTAATGGGAATTTCGCAGTTGTGCTTTTGCTCAGTCCTGGATGTCATGTCCATAGAGACAGACAGGACAGTTGCTAGCAAGACCACAGGACTGCATACTCTGCATACTTCATACATATATTAAACATATAAGGACCAGAGCAATGTTCCCCCTAAGGAGAGCATGGGTAGCAAGGTCTGAAAGAGTTGAAAGAGTAATTAAAATTGAGCCTGGCTCCATTGTATGTATTATTTCAATGTAACCCTTGCATAAACTGTTCCTCAGTTTTGTTCACCTTAAAGGGAACTTTAGACCAAAGCGCTGTACAAACATTGCTTTGCAATGTGTTGCTCCCCCCCGGCTCCTTAACCCTTTGAGTCCCAGAGCGGTAAGCAACACATTGCTTACATAATGCGTTGCGTACCCCTCTGGCACTCAAAGGGTTAAATGGTTAAGCAGCTTCATGCTCTCTCCTGCTGCAGTATAAAAACTGCCAGTAACTATCATGTCCGCCTCCATGGAAATCACTTTCAGGACTGATTCATACAAGCGGATATTGAGTTTTTTGGCCATAATTAGATGCATGGGGATTATTATTAGGAGGTGTTAGATCTTCTTAAAGGGACAATCACTATCATAGCAATGCATAGCACTTACATAGAATATAAATAATATTTACTGTAAGGCATTAATGCTGTTAATAGAATTACATCTGGTGTAAGAATTTAATTAGGTCCATCTGTTTGTTGCCATGTAAAAAGAAACCAAAACCTGTGGTTTGAATTTCAAGATTTTAAAGCAGCATTTGGAGCACCTGGATGAAACAGATTATGTTTTATTTTCCCAGCGTTGGATTTAAAATGAGTATTAGATATTTCATATCCCCATGGTTTGGACAATGAATGACTATTTATATTTTCATGCCCCAAAAATGTATTTTCTTTTCATTTTCTGTCCCTACCCCCTAGTCTACATGTAACAAGATACACGCTGGGGTAGCTAATTGTGACCATCCCCTTTAAGAGACACCTCTTTAATGTTCCCAGGATTCCTTTTAGAGAGAATGGGCTAGCCAAGGCTTTTTTAAAGAGATAGCTGGAAGTAAGTCCAGGTGAAGAGGGGAGCATATGCCCCTGTATGGAAGCTCCTATCTGTACCCACATAGGGGTCAATGAAAGATAGATGATGGAGTCCCCTCAGTGGTCCTGTATGGATTGTCTGCTACCAAGCCCAAGAAGTTCTCATAGGAGTGGAGGCATTTGATGGAGGTGTCAGCTAGGATCTGTAGGAATGTGCTAAACCCAACTCAGGCAACACTCATGAGAAGTATCCCCTTTACTAAGCTGTGTCATGGCACCTGAAGGGATTATTTCCAAGGCATGGGGGTAAGGATTTTACATACATATAAATACAAGATATGCGCAACTCTACATTCTGTGGTTAGTTTCTGATATATACGGCTATATGCATAAAGAATATGGAGCTGTTCTGGGGCAAAACAAATGCACCAGACAGAAAAAATGAGAATTCCCAAACTTCCAATTGTTTTAAGTGAGGCTTTAAACCTACTGAATGCTAGAGAGATCCACAACACGTTGTTCCTTCTGTTTCAGTTGACCTTTCATCACTGCCTGAGACTACTCCAGTACGTATCTCCCAGCTTAAAAGCTTGTAGTACAACAAAACCAAAAGGATGCTCAATGATTTTTTTAAATCCCTGGTAAATTGCAATGATTAGCACTGGATACATCTCTAGATTCAAAAGGGTTAAGATGCATTTTCAGGATTGCTGCCAGATATAAGCGTGCTAAAATCCTAACAAAACAAGTGTAATTGTATGTCTTGTGATGCCCACCAACTGCTGCTGTACTACATTTCCTATTAACCTCTCTCAGCCTTTGGCTGGTGGAGGATAATGGGAGTTGTAGTCCAGCAACAGCTGGAAGACCTCACAATGCCCAGCCCTGAGCTAATCAATGCAAAGGGATGTGTGGGCCTTATTCAACCAACTAAAGAGGTGCAGTTCTGGAGGAAATCAACTATACATTGTGGGAGATACACTAAGGTGTGATAGGGATGGGCGAAACTTTCCACCTCAAACTGAAATCGGCGAAAAATGGCACTTTCCTCTTGGCTAACAAAATGTCCAGTGAAAAGTGCTGATTTTCAACTTTTTTCCGCTGTTTTCGTCCGTTGAAATCAATGGGAACATAGAAGTTACACACAACACATTACAAATAATATTTTATTTCCCAAAGGCATTGTATAAAAGGGGCATGAGGGTGCCTGTGTTGGTGGGGTGTGGGGAAAGAATCAGTTGAAAAGGGAATGTTTTTGGAGGTTTGTTTACTGGGATTGGGGGGCTCTTAATAAAAAAGAAATCCTAAATAAAATAAAAGAAAAACCATAAGACATGGTATAGTGGAGGGTGCCTGTGTTGGTGAATGAATTAATCACTTGAACAGGGAATTTGTTTTGGGGGCTTTCTTGACTGCTATTGGGGGGACAGTCAATAAAAAAATAAATGAATAAAATAAAATAAGACATTTGTATTTAAAGTGACAGAGACAGGAACCCCCTGACATAAGCTGCCACTGGGGTGGACTGATACTTGACTTGATAGAGTATTTTACAGAGGATAATTTGTTTGATTTGCCTTTGTAGGACTTAGACTTATTAGATGTTGAAACATTGATTTGTAGGACTTAGGCTTGTTAGAAACAAACCCCCAAAAATTGTTTATTTTTCTGTAGGACTAAAAAAAATAAAAATGCTCTACTGGCCTAATGCCAGCAGGTCATATTGGCAAGTGGCCACTGTCAAATGTCCCCCTGAGTTGCAACAGCTGTTTGTACTTCTGCTGCTGCTGAGTTGTTTAAGCAGCAGGATGAATAGGCATCTGAAAGGGAATGTGATCAACAATAGCAGTCACATGGAAGATGGATGATGAAGGTTCCACTTGCCACGACTGGCTCCAGTGAGGAGCCTGAGGCAATAGCAGAAGAATAAGTAGCCCCCAGTATATGTGGAGAAAAGAACAAGTTGACCATTAAATCTTCTCCACCAGCCCCTCCTCCAAAATCATCATGGGTGTGTTGTTATTAAAATATATTTTGTTTCCTTGAGAACAGGAACTGTGGCTTCCATCAGCAACTGCAATGTGCACAGTGTGAGTGTGGTAAATAACATCTGAGGGCACAACTGTATCCAAACACCATGACACCCGAAACCAAGTACTGCCGCTGTCAATGTACCCCTTGTCCAGATCCCACTAAGGACACATGACAATTTGCTGACAGTTTAATAGTAATGATGAACCCTCCCTGCCAGAATCCTAGCATATTCTGTGGGATGGAATCTCCTCAGATGCCACCTGATGACCTGGAATCGATTCTCCTCCACCACACTGGCATGTATGGTCAGTACACCACACAGTGTGCAATGGGTAGAGATGAACTACCATATCCTACCATTAACAGAGTGACTATCATTTGACGGGGGAGGTAACGATGAGGTGGATTGGCCGGAGATGTACTTGTTACCCTAGAGGAAGAAGGTGATGTTGATGGTGAGCTAGTTGTTTCGCTCGTAATGGAACTAGGAAAGTGGGGGAGGGTGCTGCAACAATGGATGGGGAAGGCAATATAATTGAGGAAATGGGATTAGAGAATGGGCATGGGGGTGGAGACGGGGAATGGGCTAGACCATCTAATTGGGAGATGCCAGTGTTGCAGCCTTATAAAAGGCAGATACATTTGACAAAGGAGGAAATCTTTCAGAATGGCAAAATGATTAAGCGTATGCATGCAAATGCTTCGTAGTCTGGCACAACAAAGGGAAATAATTTTTTAAGTATGATAAATGATAATTTTATGTTCCAACTAGTAGAGGAGACAATTAGAGAAGAGGCCTTGCTTGACCGTGCTCTCAAACAATTCTGGCACGATAAATAATGTAAGGGAACATTTGGGAAACAGTGACCACAATATGGTATCCTTTGAAATTTGTTATGAGAAACCCAATAGCAAGGGTTTAACTAAAACATTCATTTTTAAAAAGGCTAATTTTTCAAAAGCTAAAAGAAATATTAAAGAATATTCAGTGGGATGTAATTTTCAAAGATAAAAATGCACAAGAATCATGGAAAGTGTATTTAAAATGCTCTTAGACAATTATACACATCAATCTATACCATTTGGGAATAAGCACAAGAGGAGTAAAGGAAAACCAATGTGGCTTAATAATGAGGTTTGCAGAGAAATGAGAAAAAAAAACAGGCTTTTAAAGTGTTTATGTCAAACAGGTCAGATGCATCATTTAAAAAATATAAAGAATGTAATAAAATCTGCAAACAATTAAGCTAGCTAACATTGAAAATGAGAGAAATACTGTTAATGAGAGCAAGAAAAACCCTAAACAATTGTACAAGTATATTAATAACAAAAAAGTTGAGGTTGATATTGGTTCTCTTAGGGCTGAGATGGGTGAATTGAATAGTGAGGATAAGGCTATGGCTGACACCCTGAATACATTCTTTGCTTCAGTATATAAAAGGAAGCAGCAATGACGGGCTATGGGCAAACTGACAAAACAACAGAATTTCCTCCATTATTTTCATGGCTTACTGAGGACAAGGTCAAAAAGAGGCTGGATAGGGTTATGGTGAATAAAGCACCTGGACCTGACAATATACACCCAAGGGTACTTAAGGAACTTAGTTCAGTAATAGCAAGACCATTATACTTAATATTTATTGATTCACTTTCATCAGGCATAGTGCCCTGTGATTGGAAGAAAGCTGGTATAGTTCCATTGTTTAAAAGGAAAGCAAGATCCAAACCAGGAAATTATAGACCTGTGAGCGTGACTTCCATAGTGGGTAAGATACTAGAAGGGTTACTAACTGACACTATTCAGAACTATGTGAAGATAAAAAATATTATTAGTAGGAATCAGCATGGTTTCATGAAGAATAGATCATGTCATATTATTTTACTTGCATTTTATGAAAGAGTAAGTAGTAATTTGGACAGGGGAATTACTGTAGATGTAGTATATTTGGATTTTGCTGTCTTTACAAATTGCAACTTTTCTATAAAAAAGGAAGAAGACATACATGAGACTGATGGCATTTAAAATTGCAACTTTACTGTCAGAAAGAATGAAGACTTACACAAGATTGCTCTGGAATGCTTTTCTGTCCCTCAGAATGAGCCATATATAGATGGAGAATCACTGTGCTGCAGGCATCTGATGATGAGGTGGTTGCTTATCTGTGTGGTATGGAGGATGATGATGTGAGGTTCTGCGACAGTGGAGCCAAGTGATAAGGAAGCAGAGGAGGTATGTTTTTCATGGTAAAGTTTTTGGTACAGCCTCCCTGTGCTGCAGGTTTTGAGTGATGAGGTAGGGGGATGAGGTGTGGGTGTCTACTTATCTTTGCTTAGCATTTCAACTTCAATAATGAGATGCCAGGTGTGGCCTTGTATGAGTATGGATGATGTGGGCGGGTATCTGTGTGGGTGTCATGTTTTCATTGCTTAGTATTTCATCTTCAAGGGTGAGATGGCAGCTGAGAGTAGTGAACTTCTGTGAGGATGGCGGCAGATAGAAATTGTATGTTTGGAGTGTGTTCTGGTTTGTGGTGAAGAGTTTGAGCGGATGGAGTTTTTTTTTTTACTTTGACTTGGTGGAAAGTTGTTGGTAGCATGTGAGTGTGCGGGTACTGGATGAGGAGGTAGAGCGTGTTTGAGTGGGTGGAGGGTTACTTGTTTTTTTCCCGAATGATCAAAGTTAGTTTAGGGTAGGTTACTGCACTTGGGTTAGGATGGTTAGCTTAGGGTGAATAGACAACGTCACCATTTTGACTCCAGAAACACATGAAGGAGCCCTTCTGATGCTTACTATTGCCACCACAATATTTTCATAGTAAATTAATACAATTTGTGCTTCCTTGTTCTTTCTTACTGGATTACTGTAGTAAATTAATAATTAATTCATTATAAACCACTTGCTTTATAAAGCCACATACCAACATTTTCTTAACAAAAGAGCAGGTAATTTCACATCAGCCTGCAAAAACAGCAGACTTTTTGCTGCAATTTTCTTTTCTTTTTTTGCACCTGCTATCCGGTTCAAACAGATGTTGCTCAATTTCCCTTAGTTTACACAAGACTCAAGATTAATGTATGTGACTCCTTAAAAATAGTAGCTTTAAAAGCAGAAAACTGGGAGATGTATATCATCTTCAAAGTAAGTGGACATTCCTTTGAGAAATAGTTGATAATTCAAATTAAAACACATATGTAAGATTTCTAATAGTGCTCTAGTTTAACCCTTCAAGACCAAAGAGATGTGCAACACATTGCAAAGCAATAATTTGCACATACCCCTGGTCCTTAAAGGTTTAGGAAAATAAAGTGATTATCCCTAAAACACACATTTCATCAATTTTGTATTTCACTGAGGTCCAGGACAAACATGCCATGTAAGCAACATAATCAGATGCCTAAAGAGCAGAGGTGCAGGGGGGTAATCAGGGGCTTGACTGGTTTTTACACATAAAATTTGTAAGTAATCAATATAAGTAATAGGGTCTGTTCCTCCATTGTGGCCACACAGTGAGGAAGCTGATAAGTGGATGTGCCTGCTAACTCTAGATTGCATACTCAGATATTCCTTTCCCTCTTTCCCTATAAGAACTAATTAACCTACAAACATAATATCTAGCCCACTACTTCATCATGCTGTGATCACCACAAGATGCTTTGGAGACCCAAGCACTTAATACATTCAGTGGTAGGGTTACAGGGGAAGAAAACACTGGAGGGGAAGGGGCACAACAATTGTAGTTTGCCTAGGATGCCAAGAACCCCTTGCTTTCAATTAATTTTACATAATTCATGCTAGAGTTTTTTATTCTTAATCTTAAAATAATATATATTACATTATCTGATCCTAGTTAAGTCTTCTCAAAAGTCATTGCCAATTGAACATCCTGAAAGAGTTTGAAATTACTGATTGAAACACTAAAATATAGTGCCTATCTTGTACTGTTAAATAAATAAGCTGAAGATGGATCTGCAATAGGCCTGCACTGAGTTTGCACAAATCTTACCATAATGTTGTATAAACACTAATAAATGATATGATAAAAAAGACAACTTAGGGTAGGGCTTCTAAATGTTTTCTTTTGTGGGCCACATGATCACAAAGCCATAAGTGTGGGGGCTGTATTATTTTTTATTAATAGCAATGGTAAAAGCCTGTCATCTATTCAAAAATCTGAATTTATTTATTGAACAAGTCAATGACAATATTTATATTCTGCAGACAACTATTTTTGAACTGTACGGTACCGGCAGGCAGGGGGTTAGGTCTGTCTGGACTAATAGTTCATGTGTGTTAGTTAATTAGATATAATACATTTTTTTTAAAAAATCTCAGGTGGGCCTCACACCCTGGGGTCAGGACGGCCGCATTTGGCCCACAAGCAGCATGATAGACATCCATGACATATTCAGGTAGCTAAAGAGGGGCAATTGTAGAACATACTGACTGCAACATAGGGGCTAATAAAATGTTTCAAAATTCCTAATAATTTTAAAGTTTCTATCCCTTGAATGCTGGAGAGGTCTACAACACATTCTTCAGCAACCTGTACCGAACTGCAACATTCATCCACAGTTCCCACCAGAGTAAACCTACTTAGAATCAAATTATTGCTTCACTTCTTTTTGATTGGCTGATACACCTACGCCCAAAAAATCTTTTTTATAGCCATCTAGAGACTTGGTTTTCAAAATGGTGATGTGACTGGTGTAGTGATGTCCAGCAAGATTATTTTCCGGTAATAATGCTATACTAAAATCTGTTAGATATTTGAGAGCAGGACCAATATGATGAACTATTACTATAGTTAAGTGCATTATTACTAATCAAACCACTATCACCTCCTTGTATTGTTTACTAATTGACCCATAGAAGTTGTATTGCAACAAAATTGCACTCACGCTAATCAGATGCACTCATAAATTATACCCCTTGAGAACATTTAAGTTCAGAAAGATCAGGGAAGTCAAATTTACTTGCAAACCACTTGATACATGGGTACAAAGTAGCAACAAACCTGCATTGCACCCCTAAACTATTTGGTATATTTATAGCTGTATGGTAGAGCCTTTGCTTTTGTGGACATGGTTAATGTTTTTTTAATGCTAGATAGATCTACAATGAACACTTAGTTCTTCTGTGGCATCCAAGGGACAAAGTTAAAAAGCAAACAACTTTCATTAAATCCAAACTTAATTTTTTCACTTTTATGAATAAAACCAAGGAAACCCATGGCTCAAGTTCCATAACCTCTCAGTCTGAATTGTATCTATGTGATTAAATACATTATTTGAGATGTCATCTTTTACAGGTCATCCTCCAAACATGGGGGTTGGGAAGAATTAATGTTCATGGAACATCAACTATGAATTTCCATGCTTTTGTACATATAAGTACAATCTTTTTACATTGTCTTTTGGATAGTTGTTTGCCTTTTAATTCTTTGTGTATGTTCCAGATTGGTGTAGGTTCAGTTATGCATGTAATATAGCTTTATGTGCATGTATATACATTTATAAAACCCTTTATGTCTTTAGGGTAGCAAACACACACACTACAAAGTTTAAAGGCTAAATACATTTTTCATTCTGCTTTCTGCTTCCAGTTTGGTATTTTGACAAAGTATCATCTGGAAATAGATAACAACACATTATCAGATAGGATGTAGTGCAATGTGATTACACTGACATTTAGATGGAAAAAGGAGATAGGCCAAAATATCACTATCAAAGAAAGGATAAAATCAGCTATTAAATATGAAACATTATACCTTAAAGATGAAGAGAAAATAGTGGTGGACAGTGAATCACTGGAAACAAACAATACATATACATTTGCTTGTTTTGAGACAACCATATAAAGGAGCAATCCACTGAATAACAACCACATGCAAAACTCAATGTTGTCACAGTCAACTTAGATTAATGTCTGTTTTCTTTCCTCATAATAACGCAGGTTCACTCTCCCACTGACTACAACTCCTCACACTGATGGTACAATTTAGCAGTCCAGCAACTAATCTTGCCAAATGTTAACTTATCTACTACCAAGAAAGACTTTGACTAATCATTCACTCAATCAGATAATGTGATCAAACATATTTGACTTATTTCCTAGTTTTGATCCTACTGAACACTTTACAATTAACCAAATACATTGACGCGTCTTTGGGTATTTCCTTTTCTGGAATATATATCCAACTAGAAAAAGTAGCATGTGTATATATATTATGGATATATGTGTATATGAAGACAGATATGAAGCCGGCACGACCATGGGCACACCATCATATGCCAGCTATTTTATGCATGTCTATGACACTAAAGAAATTCTAACACCATTTGCTTCTAATCTTTTATTATATAAAAGATACATTGATGATCTTATTCTTTGGAGGGGAGATGTGTCATTTCTTAACTTTGTGGACTGTATTAATTAACTGGAACATACAATATGTTTCACTTTTTCTTTTAGTAAAGGAAAAATAACACTTCTGGATTTGGAACATTTTAAACAACATGACTGACTTGGATACACTCTTGCATTTCAAGTCAACACCCTCTGGCTATGAAGCAATCTTTATAATTTTCACAGTTTTTAAGAGTGGTTGCAAATAATTCAGATCCTAATATAATTTAGACACAGTTGCAAGAATTGGTGGCACTTTTTGTTGAGAGGAAATCTTCAATAAATTATCCTAAAAGATCTCTCTAAGGCTCTTGAACATGTCAATCAACTAAGGAAAATTGAAGATGAAGAGAAGTAAATTCTGCAAACCACATTTAATTCATCATCTGAATTCTTGAGACAGATATGCTCTTCCTGATATTTGCATCAGAAACCTATTATCTAATATAACACTGCACTCACAAGAGGAGGAAACAGAGGCAAACGTTTGTTACAGAGAGAAACATTTTGGATTAAAACTTTGAACACAATTTCCCCAAATGGGTTAAATGAAACATAATTTTTGCAGTGTTTTTGGATGATAGATGACTAATATCTTTGGTGATATATCTTTATCTGACTTGAATTTTTAAGGTAAAGGACTTTGCTGAGATCATTGGATAGATTTTTATGGGCGAAAATTCATTTTTTGCTTTCTTTTTGACTATTTTTATTTTTCTCACATTTTTTGTTTTTAAGAGAAAAGCATTATAATTGTTCACTCTTATGTTTGAATGATAAGTGTGTTGACTGAATGATTGCATGTGTTATTTAGCCACTAATTTGTCTCACATAAATCTTGGTACAGTGACTCTTGAATTAATCATTTATTGATGCATGTATCATCTTTTATTTTTCACTTTTATTTATTAGTGGATAAATGAAGACCACACATATTTATGATTTTCTAAGTTGCTCACTCTTTAATTACACTATTCCACCAGCAGGTGGAGTTTTCTTCTTTCCGGAAGATGTCAGATTTAATTTGACACTTCATGTCTCAGGAGTAGTCACTTCATGCCTCACTTTAGTCATGTTTTCTATGTTAGTTATGTTTTTTACTTTAGTTACATTTGGCTGTGGTGGTCACATATGGAAGGCTATGTATTCTGTTTGATTTTTCGATTAATTTGTTTTTGATAAAGGTCCCTGTCATAATGAAAAATTGAATCTCTAATAAAGTTAAAATGGATTTTAAGTCCTCTGAGTGCTTGCCATTCTCTTCCATGTTGTGATACTTTGCAATGCACTCAGGCAAGTTATTTTTGACTATGTGAGTGCCAACTACTGGACTTGAATGCATGTATGTGACCAAAAGTGGTGACCGAAGTCAAATACACACAGGGGCATCAGTAAAGAGGAGTTATGCATTTCTCCTCTATGCTCCATGTCCCATTGGCGTAAGCATGGGGCATGATTTTTACAGCGGTGGGTAGGTGGGCATAGCCCCCATGGCAACTCCTGTGAAAATCTGTGCAAAGAATTCACCCTCCACCTCCACCTTCCCTCCCCTTCTCCACATTGACTCCCCTAGCCAGTCCCCTAGACTCCCCTCCAGTCTTCAAGGAATTTGCTCACGCTAATATCTCCTGTTCAGAAATAAAAAAACATGTCTGACTCACACTGCTCAATCACCCCACATATCATCCTATATCATCTCCCAACATCCACTTATCTTATATGCAACCACATCTGTGTCCACACCCTCCCTCACATTTGCCACCTCCTTCCCTCTTTCTACTACCTCCCATTATGCCTCTCCACTCTTTGCCCTTACTGCACTGTCCACATTTACTGTTCTATCCTCTTTCTTCAATGTTAAACATCACATCGTGCTATCATGGAGGGGATTCATACACATATCACCCTTCATGTCCATCATCCCCCCATCCGTGTGAACCTCCCCCCCATCCATGTCCATCTCACCAGCCATAATTAAACTGAGTACCAATTCACCATAACCATCATGAAACTGCTCCTAACCAGTGGTATTGCTTCCTACCCCTGTGCTAAAAGTTGTCTCATGCTATTTTCATTCTGTTGTGGAACTCCCTTCATCTCTCTGGCCTGGGCTGCTGTGTCTCACTCATGCAGAGACTGTATATCTCTGCTGCTAAACCCTTTCTTCTGCCATGTGTGGAACCATATGGGGGTTTAACTCTTTCAGTGGCATAAGTGTCATTTTACAACAGTAGCATGCTCCATATTTTCATCACTATTCAAACATTTCAGGGTGCTGTAGGATTACCAAAGTGAACCCTATGAGTGTCAGAAAGTTAGCCAAAACATTGCAAAGCAATGTGTTGTATAACTCTGTGATACTCAAAGGGTTAATGCACGGGCAGTGCCATGCCAAGATTACTAGTGTATATATATGATAGTTCTCTGTTTTCAGTAATTTTTCAAGTCTTAAGTTATTTTTATAAGATCTAATTGGTATATTGAGATATTTATATCAATCACTATATCATGTATGTTGTTGTTCATGAAACTAAAGGTTTTCAGTACCAGATGTGCATGGTTTGCAACACAGTGCTCCACAATGCTTTACACACCTCTCTGGCACTCAAAGGATTAAAGATTAGGCATCACTAGGTGTTATATAGACTTAAAATGTGTGCAATGCATCTGGCTTTTTTTTCCTTTTTCATAATCTAAGCTTGGAGTGTCAAAATGCATTCCTAAAGAAAATCCAGTTTGATTGCCACTCCTGTGAATATAATGTATTAAAACCTATACTGACTGGGACATTATAAAATGCAGTTTCACAACCATGACAAAAGCAGTTGTTAACATATATAGACTAGAATAAATTGCTATATTATAAAATGCAATATATTAAAGTCTAATAACTCTGTATTTTATGTATAGTATTTGCAGGCCCAATCCCTGCAAATATCCCTACATATATTTATACATTATAAACATCATGTGCAGTCACACAGGAAATCCATGTTGATGCTTTACGTTTGATCTTATGCATAACGTTGTGGGGCTCTTAGGAACAGAAAACTTAATCTTCAACACTTGCCTTCTGACCCAGTGTGCATCTCAAATTCCAGACATAAGGGCTATATCATTATCTTAAGGAACTCCCCTAAAATAGTATGAATCTCAGGTCTCAGCTGGCTTTCTTTTTTGTTACTGTTATCCTAAAAGATCTAAAAATGCTATTTGAAAAGATTAGGGAATATCCTTTTCTCCTGGAAAACATCCCCTTTCTCAAATAAAAACCAAAACAGATTAATTGGCATTATTTCAAGTGTCCACAGCTGTCTTCAATAAGTTACCATGTGCAATGGAGCAAATAATGCTGCCTGTATGTTATCGGAACATCGCAAGTATTACAAAACTTTCTTCAGAAATGCTATTACAGCAGAATATGGTACATAAACAAGGGAAGACTTTTGCATGATGATCTGTCGTGGAAAAAGGACATCTCTGTTAGAGTGACACAAGATGTTTATAAACAACAAAAATTCGAATTATTTCAAAGCCAAAGACCAATATGAGAATTATTTTCTGCAAACTGATTACTTTAGGATTTTATCTATTAGAACAATGCATGATTGTAGGTGAAAATGGAAATCTGTATTGTTAATCTCAAAAAGCACTGAATATTAATAATTTGAGGAGAGAGTGGTCTCCAGCATCTTGCTTCACAATGCAGTGGAGATTATTCTATTATCCCCATGAGTTAATCAAAGCAAACAACGGATTGTATTAATGTTTTACTGTGAATGGCTTCAGTCTTTTGAAACTTGTATGAGAAATGGACATAAAAAGCATTCTGCCAGTTAAAGGGATAGTAATACTTAAATATTACTAATCCCCATATTGTAGCCATTTTTAAAAGAATTGAATTGTCCCCAGTGTCATCTCGCAAACCTTTATGGTTTGAGAGATAACTGCACGCAAAGTTCCTCCCCTCCCTCCCCCTTCCCTGAGGTCAGCGTTGTACTGACTGCAGGGATATCCAGTCTTATTTGCATCAAGCGGCTCTGCAGCAGAGCCGAGATTGCGTTAGTAAAAAATAATTATTTCTTTTGGTTTGCAAGCACACGTAGAAAAACGTTTCAGTGAAGTAATTATTTTTTATTAACGCGATCTCAGCTCTGCTGCAGAGCCGCCTGATGAAAATAAGACCGGATATCCTTGCAGTCAGCTACAATGCTGACTTCAGGGAAGGGGGAGGGAGGGGGGAACTTTGCGGGCGGTTATCTCTCAAACCATAAAGGTTTGAGAGATGATACTTGGGACAATTCAATTATTTTTAAAATGGCTACAATATGGGGATTAGTAATATTTACGTATTAACCACTTAACGACCGGCGCGCACACACAGCCAGCACTTGGTGACCACTGTGCAGTGCAGCCGTGCCGGGAGCCCTGAACTCCATGACGTGCCAGGACCATCACTGGTCCTTAAGTGCTGGACCAGAGTGACAGTCCAGGCACGTCATCGGACGCGAAGGGGTTAAACTACAATGTGCTAGACAGATATCAAGACATCCTGTATAATAAACAAAGAAACAAAGAGTTAAGAGAGAGAGAGAGACAGTGAAATGTTTTATGCTAAGTTTAAAACATGAAATGTGCAGGCAGTTCTCCCACCATGCATGCTTTCTGAAATATGATGTTTTAAGTGTTTTTATACATGTATATATAGTCAGGATATATGTATATAATATACCAGAATTACTTTTATTCCTGTATGGGGTTTTGAAGGATACAGAACAGCAAATATGACAAATAGGATATGGTCTAATACATTTCCCACAAGCAGGTACTTTCTCAAATAAAATAATGAATACATTACTATGAATCATATATAAAGAGATTGATGACAACATTTATGAATATGAGATGTCCCATTAAAAATGTAATCTATCAGGTTTACTAGACTGTGAAATAAATATACTAAAAATGTCTCTCCAGCTTAGGTTTTAAATAAATGGTGATTTGATAGGAACAGCTTAAAATATCCTAGATAAAATAACTAATTTGTCAAATATGTTCATCCGCTTTTTTGGGTAGGTGTGAAGGAGTAATATTTCCAAATATCTGTTTTTGACAACTGACCAGTTAAATGAACAAAACAGTTTTGAACACTATATTAAATTACAACAATCACCCAGAAATGTAAAAGAAAGTGTATAATACAGTTGTCGGGCTCTAGTCATGATTCATGTGTTCTGCTCCAGTTAGCCCAGTTTGCGAGCTGTGAGTAAGGAAAAATGCCAGAGGGTTTGCATGTGTATGAGTTGTATATTTAATCAAAATAATGTACATGAATATTGTTACTGCTGGCTATTAACACCATTCCAGAATCCATAACTCCTAAGACAGCACAGATACATTGGGCTACCCAAAGCATGACTGATGTACTCAAAGGTCTAAAAGCATATTTTTTTCAAGACAGGAGACAATCTTTCAGTGCTTCATACAAATTACCTAAATATGAACAGTGTATATAGCAAATATTATTATATAATAACTTATTTCATAAATGACAATTTTGCTGCATAATGTGGCCAAAAAAAGTTTATGTTCATCTACCACACCATGGTACCCCCATTTTAAGTGAGTCCTATCTATTACATATTAGAATAGGATTCTACACATACTATAATAGTCTCACGCGTTTCACACCTGGGTGTTTAATCATAGACTAAAAAAGCTCCCATCTCTCCGATCTCTTAAGGTCAGAAACAACCACGCCCATTCCTAATTGCCAATCCAGCAAGCAAAAGATTCAGCCACCACATTCTGAGTTTTGATTAGTTGAATGATTAAGCAGTGATTAGTGCCCTTTAATTTACCATCTCGTGGTTTGGATGTTTATTGTATATATGTTAATTACATTTGGGATGGACAATAATGTATGCATCTATCTTGTAGAATATTTCTTTTTTTATACATAATGTTGAGTGAAGTCATTTTTGCTTTCATTAATATATGATGTGTTAATATTAGTATATTTTATGTGAATATTTTGGTTTGTGGGCTTATCTAGCTTCACTCTCTTTCTGTAGGCTATGAGACATATACCCAGGGAAGTCTCTGCAGTGGGTTAATTGATTTAGCTGCCTTTCTGATTAATGATATTAGGTAGCTGAATCTTTTGCTTGCTGGACTGGCTATTAGGAATGGGAGGGGTTGTTTCTGACCTTAAGAGATCTGAGCGATGGGAACTTTTCTAGTCTATTATTACGCATCCAGGTGCGAAACGTGTGAGACTATTATAGTATGTGTAGTGTCCTATTTTCGAATAAAGCTGTATTTGGTTTTTAAGCTACGTTGGAGTGTGGTCCTTTTCTTCTATTTGATGTATCTTCAGGGCTAGGAACCCCCGGAACCTGCACTGCAATCAACAAACCTACTGTCACGCTCCTCCTGATCGTTCCTCCTACCATCATTCCTATTGGCTGCTGCAGGCTTTATCTATCTAGGTCAACCTCCTAGCCTTGCTCGATTTTAGCACCAATATTCTGAGAAATCTTTGTCGCAGAGTTCCCGAGTTCCTGAATCCATGTACCGAACCTTGCCTTGGTTAACGACCTTGTCATTTGCCATCTGCCCTTGGATCTCGACCCGGCTTTTCCCTGACTACGTCTCCTTCTGATCCCCTTGCTCCTTGATTTGATTTCGGCTTGACCTCGCTTATCCTTGACCACGCTTGTCTCGAACCCTTCTGCCTAGCAACAGGAGTTCCTTCAGCTGCTCCCAATTTCCGACTCCAGTTTGCTTGACCCTACACCTCAGGCTCTCCAGTTGGTTTGGGTTGCCATCACCGGTTGCTCCGGTGACTGCCTCAGCCAGTCAAGGGTGTAGGGACTCGAAACCCTCTTGCCTTCTGCCTGACCAACTAGTCCTCAGGATCAACCCCGACATCTGGTTGAGTCCCCTTATTACCTCCGACTAGTAGAGAACAGTGGACTTGTAGTCCGTCGACCATCCAATCCTGTCTCGAACCCCTTCGATACTCCTAAACCTCCTACTAGTGGAGAGCAGTGGAGTTGTAGTCCGTAGACCAACCGATCCTGTCTTGAACCTCTTCGATACTCCAAACCCCATCCGGTCCTGTCTCGAAACTCTTCAGTATTGTCGACTAGACCATTCTGTCCTGTCTCGAACTACCACCATGTTTGCCCATCTCAGAGACTGACAGTAAAATCGATCCAGTAAAAATGGATTCTGCTAAGGCTTCTCGCATAACCACCAGACAGGAACAACAGCAGAAAATTCTGTCTACCCATGCAGTACAGCTACAAACCCTCAATCATGAGCTGGATGCTATGATGGAAATGTTACGGACCTTCTCTCCTTCTACCTCTGTTCAAACTCCTCCAACACAGATCTCTGAGGCTACAGTTCCTACCGGAACCATCTCAGGATACAAACCACCCAAGATACCCTTACCAGAGAGATTTTCTGGCTGACCTGAACACTGTCATGGTTTTTTGAACCAGTGCCAGCTACATTTTCAGACCTTGCCTCAATCATTTAATTGTCATGCTACGAGAGTGGCCTTCATAATCTCTCTATTGACTGACAAGGCCCTTGTTTGGGCTTCTCCCCTGATGGAAAACAGATCCTCGCTTCTTGATGACTCCAATGCATTTATTGCTGCCTTTAAGACCATATTTGACCTACCTGGAAGGCAGGCATCTGCAGAGGCCACTATACTGGGTTTAAGTCAGGGTACCCGCACTGTGGCTCAATATGCGGTGGAGTTCAGAACACTTTCCTCCACTCCAGAACAATGGAGCCTTGCAGGCCGCCTTTTGTAGGGGCTTGAGCGAGCGCATCAAAGATGCTTTAGTTAATCAAGAAATACCAGATGATCTGGATGGCCTGATATCTATCTGTTTAGAATTAGACCGTCAGCAACTAGAGCGACAACATGAAAGAGATCGCTCCCGCTGCCACAAACCAGATTTTGTCCCACGATCATCTTCTTCCACCGAGACATTACAGGCCTCTGCTGAACCTATGGATATTGGGTCTGTGACTAAACTCACCAAGGTAGAGAAATGCCAGCGAAGAAGTCAGGGACTTTGCCTTTATTATGACCTTAAGGGCCAGTGTCCGACCCGGCCTGGAAACTACCCAGCTTAAGGAACCCAGCTTTAAGACCATATTTGACCTACCTGGAAGGCAGGCATCTGCAGAGGCCATTATACTGGGTTTAAGTCAGGGTACCTGCACTGTGGCTCAATATGCGGTGGAGTTCAGAACACTTTCCTATGAGACCGACTGGAACAATGGAGCCTTGCAGGCCGCCTTTTGTAGGGGCTTGAGCGAGCGCATCAAAGATGCTTTAGTTAATCAAGAAATGCCAGATGATCTGGATGGCCTGATATCTATCTGTTTAGAATTAGACCGTCAGCAACTAGAGCAACAACACAAAAGAGATCGTTCCCGCCGCCACAAACCAGATTTTGTCCCACGATCATCTTCTTCCACCGAGACATCACAGGCCTCTGCTGAACCTATGGATATTGGGTCTGTGACTAAACTCACCGAGGAAGAGAAACGCCGGAGAAGAAGTCAGGGACTTTACCTTTATTATGACCTTAAGGGCCAGTGTCCGACCCGGCCTGGAAACTACCCAGCTTAAGGAACCATGGAGACAACTCCTTAAGCTCGAAACATGAAACCTCTCCGTCCGACCCAAACCTTATGATGGTTCCTGTTCGTTGGGTTGGGCAGAGGGCTCAGTCTCCACAAAAGCCTTCTTGGACTCAGGTGCTGCTGGAGTATTCCTTGATCCTTGACCCAAAATCACGGGAACGGAAGGGCAATTTATGACATTAAGTTGAATAGTCTCAGAAAGCCAAACCTTTGCAGGTCTCTACTGTGGATGGGGGTCCTCTGGGAACGGGCCTTGTTACTCATGAAACACAACAACTTCTTCTTCAAACTGGCATTCTTCATTCTGAGACTATTCAACTTAATGTCATAAATTGCCCTTCCGTCCCTGTGATTTTGGGTCTCCCTTGGCTTTGCTGCCACAACCCGGTTATTGACTGGAGATCTGATCAGTTGACGAGCTGGAGTACTTCCTGTCATTCTATCTGTCTTACTGAGATATCTGTACCAAGCCTTGTTGGTAGCATAACCGCTCCTGAGGATTCTATACCCAAACCCTACAGAGACCCTAAAAGGCAGCTGAATTACCTCCACACAGATCATTTTACTGTCCGATTGACTTATTACACGGTACTGTGCCTCCTAGAGGAAGAACCTTACTTCTATCTGAACCAGAGAATAAGGCCCTTTTGGAATATATGCAAGAAAACCTGGCCAGGGGTTTCATTAGACATTTATCCTTGCCAGCAGGTGCAGGGTTCTTCTTTGTCTCCAAAAAAGATGGATCCTTGAGACCTTGTATAGACTATAGGGGCCTAAACAAGGTGACTATTAAAAACAGATATCCACTGCCTCTGATTCCAGAACTCTTTGAAGCTCTGAAAGATACCAACATTTTCACTAAGTTGGATCTACGTGGGGCATATAACTTGATTCGAATCAAAGACGGCGACGAGTGGAAAACGGCCTTTAACACCAGGTACGGCCACTATGAGTACCACTTCATGCCCTTTGGGCTCTGCAACTCCCCCGTCGTATTCCAACACTTTGTCAATGAAATCTTCAGGGACATTCTGCTTTCCTATGTGGTGGTGTATCTTGATGATATATTGATCTTTTCATCATCCCTTCACGAACACAGAGAACACGTCCATACTGTGTTACACCGCCTTAGGGAGAATCATATTTTCGCTATGGCTGAAAAATGCATCTTTGAAACCTCACAACTTCCTTTTTAGGATGTATAGTTTCTGACTCCAGTCTTCTTATGGATCCTTCTAAAGTAGAGTCAGTCTCTCAATGGCCACGACCAACCACTTTGAGAACCGTGCAACATTTCCTGGGATTTGCAAACTACTATAGAAGATTCATTAAAAACTTCTCCGCCATAATTGCCCCCCTGGTAGCTTTCACCAGAAAAAATGCAAATCCTAAGGTCTGGTCCTCTGAGGCAGTCGAGGCCTTTGAACAATTAAAAAAACTATTTGTTTCTGCACCTTTGTTACGATATCCAGACCCCACTAAACCCTCTCTCGTTGAGGTTGATGCCTCCAAATTGGGAGGTGGTGCTGTCCTTTCCCAGAGGGACAAGGTCACTAACCGCCTTCACCCATGCTGTTACTTTTCTAAACAGTTCAGTTCTGCTGAAAAGAACTATGATGCCGGAAATTGTGAGCTGTGGACCATTAAAATGGCCTTAGAAGAATGGCGACACCTGTTGTAGGGTTCTCAAGTTCTGATCATTATTCAGTATGACCACAAGAACCTTAAAATCCTGGAACAAGCACAAAGCCTGAACCCAAGGCAGGCCCGATGGGCTCTTTTCTTTACCCTTTTTAATTTTATTATCACATACACACCAGGATCTAAGAATTTGAAGGCTGATGCCTTATCTCGTCTCTTCATTACCGAATCAGAACCGCCTCCTGAACCTATAATTCCCCCCAACCATATTGTGGCCTGTCTATCACTATCCATAATACAGAGGATCAAGTCTCTCCAACACATTTCAGTGGACAAATTCAAGGGAAACCCGCTCATCTTCTATATGTTCCCAGGCGATTTCGGATCTCTCTCCTAAAATGGTCACACTGCTCTACTATAGCTGGTCATCCAGGCATTACTAAAAATACTGAGCTTCTTCTTCGACGCTTTTGGTGGCCTTCCTTAAAACAAGATGTGGAAGACTATGTCAAAGCTTGTACTCTTTGTGCTCAGAATAAGCCATCCAGTCAGAGACCCGCTGGTCTCCTTCAACCTCTACCAATTCCTCAGTCCCCATGGACTCACCTGGCTATTGATTTTATCACGGATTTGCCACCTTCAGACCATTGTACTGTGATTTGGGTAGTAGTTGACCATTTCTCTAAGCAAGCGCACTTCATTCCCCTCTGAGGATTACCTAACTCACAAACCTTAGCGAATATCTTCTTCAGAGAAACTTTCCGCATTCACGGAGTCCCTGCTCAAATTGTCTCCGACAGAGGTACCCAATTTACCTCAAAATTCTGGAAGGCCTTCTGTTCTCGCCTAGGGATTCAGTTGAACTTATCATTCTTATACCATCCTCAGTCCAATGGCCAAACTGAGAGAACCAATCAGACTTTAGAAATCTATCTCCGTCACTATGTCAATGCACATCACGTAACTGGGCATCATTGCTTCCTCTGGCTGAGTTTGCCTTCAATAACCGATATCATTCTGTTTTGAAGTGTTCTCCTTTCTATGCTGATCTAGGTTATCACTCTCAGACGTTACCCAACCTTCCTGTATCCAACGTTCCGAGGCTGATGATAGAGTGCAAGATCTTCATCTCCTGTGGACTTCTGTTCATCGCTCCTTGACAGCCGCTTCTTCCAGATACAAGCCTGCAACAGATAAGAAAAGACGTCCAGCTCCTTCATACCAGCTCCTTCATACCAGCCCGGTGATCAGGTCTGGCTATCTACCCAACACCTCCGCCTGAAGCAGCCTTCTGGTAAATTGGGGCCCAGGCTCGTTGGTCCTTTTCCCATCAGAAATCGGCTCACCCCTGTCACCTATGCTCTTGATCTACCACCTACCATGAAGGTGGCCAATTCCTTTCATGTCTCCCTTTTACGTCCCCTGGTCAAGAACCGTTACCACCAACCTTCTCCTCTTCCTGCTTCTGTTTTGGTGGATGGTCATCCAGAATATGAGGTCAGCAAGATTCTGGACTCTCGGCTATCCTGTGGCTGGTTACACTGTTTGGTTGATTGTAAGGGCTATGGTCTTGCCGACCGTTCCTGGGTGCCAGCCGCTGAGGTCCATGCTCTGGCCCATGTGCGAGCCTTTCATCTCCTCCATCCTGATGCTGCAGGCCGTCCGGAGGACGGCCACTGAAGAGGGGGCACTGTCACGATCCTCCTGATCGTTCCTCCTACCATCATTCCTATTGGCTGCTGCAGGCTTTACCTATCTAGGTCAACCTCCTAGCCTTGCTCGATTTTAGCACCAATATTCTGAGAAATCTTTGTCGCAGAGTTCTCGTGTTCCTGAATCCATGTACCAAACCTTGCCTTGGTTAACGAACTTGTTGTTTGCCATCTGCCCTTGGATCTTGACCCGGCTTTTCCCTGACTACATCTCTGTCTGATCCCCTGGCTCCTTGATTCGATTTCGGCTTGACCTCGGCTATCCTTGACCACGTTTGTCTCGAACCCTTCTGCCTCGCAACAGGAGTTCCTTCAGCTGCTCCCAAGTTCCGACTCCAGTTTGCTCGACCCTACACCTCAGGCTCTCCGGTTGGTTCGGGTTGCCATCACCGGTTGCTCCGGTGACTGCCCCAGCCAGTCAAGGGTATAGGGACTCGAAACCCTCTTGCCTTCTGCCTGACCAACTAGTCCTCAGGATCAACCCTGACATCTGGTTGAGTCCCCTTATTACCTCCGACTAGTAGAGAACAGTGGACTTGTAGTCCGTCAACCATCCGGTCCTATCTTGAACCTCTTCGATACTTCATCAACCTCGGACTAGTGGAGAGCAGTGGACTTGTAGTCCGTCGACCATCCGATCCTGTCTCGAACCCCTTCTATACTCCTAAACCTCCTACTAGTGGAGAGCAGTGGAGTTGTAGTCTGTCGACCAACCGATCCTGTCTCAAACCTCTTCTATACTCCAAACCCCATCCGGTCCTGTCTTGAAACTCTTCAGTATTGTCAACTAGACCATTCTGTCCTGTCTCGAACTACCACCACCTTTGCCCATCTCAGAGCCTGACACCTATTTAGGCGGTGAGTGAACGGCAATTTGATACTCTGTATTTTACTTTTCCGTTTGTCTCGAGCAGTACCATTGCTTTGTTTGCAATCTTCCATCTATTACATATTGCCATCTTTTATGACTTAGGAAAATGCTTTATATTAAAAGCTAAATCTATCTAATACCCTCATGGCTGAACGGACCTGCTTTCAGACAGGGATCACTTGCTGTGAGTGGGTGGGGACAGAACAACGGTGTGAAGGAAGCCAAATGGGAAAACTCTGCACCAAGATAGACACCGCTGCTGCTTGAGGAAAATGGTGTTTAGGTTCTTCTCTACTCTGATAAGAACCAGAGCAGAGTGCAGAAGAAAGAAAATGCTCCTCAGTGAAAAGTCAGAAGCAGAATGTGTCCAGCTACTTTGCCCTCTGCATGGAGGGCAGAAATAAAAAAATACACAACCCACAAAGTATAGCAAGTACTCACTGTGATGCCAAAGGAGAGAGCATATTAGCATAGTAGCTGTAGTCCTACCAATTCAATGGAAGGTGTTAATTCCAACACATTCCAGTCCTTTGAATGAACCTCAGTTCCAATAAAACTAAAGCAGAAAATGTTGTAAGTCTTAGTCACAAACCTGGGGAAGTCCTCCAGTAATGCCAGTGAGTACCTCCAAAAGGGGGAGAGACCCAGAGACAATGCCCTGGCTCCTTAGGAGAACATTTCCATAAATGGACATGACCCAGTTACCTCCTGAAGTTAACTCAAAAATAGTCAGGTCTCTGTGGATCAGTATATAGGAAAGGGATAGGGAATATTCCTTGAGAGCAGTGAATTTGTATTTATTGACACCTGCAATGTGCAGTGTGTGAAAAGGTTCTGGAAGGAGTGATCACACACCTTTGCATGTCTGCACTACTTAAGCACATCCAACATAACCACCCTCAGTTTTATGATGACAAAGTTAATCCATTCCCCAAGAAATCCTTTGCTGCTACTGTGCCCATTATCTATTACCAACAATGCTGTTGTGCCCCCAGATCCCACACTGAAAAGCCTCTTCAGGTAAACCCCACCAGCCCATAACAATCATCATCATCATCTGCTTTGTCTTTTGTTAGGATCTGGGGCCAAGTTAGTAGTGATTTCCCAAGTGCCCCCCAGGCACCTGCAGGATTGTCACAAACACTGACATTTAATCCAGTATAACAAGTAGAGCTGCTCAAATCATGTATCCACTTCAAAGACATCAAGTAAAATCACTGTCAGATTTATTGTCAACTATTAAATTGTATACAACATGAGACATAAATAAGGAGACCTTACAACCACCCTATCCACTGTTACAATGTTTCTCTCTTCATCTATGCATTTCACTTAATCATGACGGCAAAAAATAGTTGACAGTAAATCTGACATTGAAGTGGATACATGATCTGAGCAACTCTACTTATGTTATTTTGGATTGCATGAGATTTGGGTTATGGGGGAGCCTGGAGTTTATGCACATATTCGCTTAAGGAGATACATATTTGGATTTTGCTTCCTCTGTAAGAGCCACTAAATATCTTGTATCATTTGGACAAACACTGACATTGCCATTACCACTACCCCTAGCACATGGCTACAATAGGATGTGAGACTATGACAGTATATCTCCACCTTATACAATACTCATGCACTGCATTACTATTTTTGATTAGTAATAAGTAATGACCCACCACCGTAAGTCACTTGTGTTGTCAGTCTACCAGCTCACAAGGAACAGAATAGACCTACTTTGCCCTAGTCCTGTTTAAGTGCTATTATTTTTTTCATGGCTTACCTTACTTTAGGTCTCAGCCACATTTTTTAGCATACCTTGCTGTACATCTGCTAACAATGATTGTAAGCCTTACTTGCAAGTTTTTCAAGGCTTACTTTGCAGTAATCCTGCTAACGTTTTTCAATGTCTACCTTGCCATAGTAGGCTAAAAAAGTGCATACCAAGGATGCAAAGGAAAAGATGCATAGCAAAAAATTCACAGGAAATTTTGTATGGCAAAGATGTACAGGAAAAGGGTGCATTGCAAACATGTGCAGGAAACATGCATAATTAAGATGCACAGGTAAGATGCATAGCAAGGATACACAGGGAACGTGCATAACAGGGATGTACAGGAAAGGTGCATAGCAAGGATGCATAGGAAAGGTGCATATCACAAATGTACAGACAAATGTACATAGCATGGATTCACAGGCAAGGTGCATTACCAAGATGAACATACAAAAATGTCTATCAACATTTCACAGAGGAAGGGTTAGCAAGGTGCACTCGAAAAAGTTGTCAAATCATGATGTGTATGCAAGTTGCCTACCCAGGATGCACAGATAAAGGCATAACCAAGATGCAACCAACTGGATAAAGGCGTACATAGTCCTGACACACAGTAAATGTGCATATCACAGTAGTAGGTGTACAAAGGAATGTTATCTGATAGCCAGCTAGGCAAGAGGCTACATCACCCTCTGTGTAGAACTGAAGAGCAATTCTTTGGTTCCTCATCTAGACTTCATTGTGAGCCCTGGTTTACAAGTTGGGGGGGGGCAGAACAGAGGTCTGAGAAGAGATCCTGTATGCTCCCTCATTGATCCCACAGGAAGAGATTGAACTGTAAGATTGAATTACTTAGTATTGCATGATGCCAACCCCATATACCCTCTGTAAGGGGTTTGAAAGCCAGACACAGGGGGTCTATGGAGATTATTCACACAAACACACAAAAAATGTGGTTCTGAACTTTATTCAAGCCAAAGGGGTCAGGTTTCTGACCCCATCCAACCCCCAAATGTCTTGTAGAAGGTAGTTGGTGGATGCATACTGCAGCCTCGGTATCTTTACGAGACTCATCAAAACATAATGATTGCTTAACTTGTTCACTTGTAAGCTAGAAAAGTATTCAAAGCATGGCATGGCAAGGCCTTTCAATATATTGAAGAGATTTATAGTATCCATGTAAGCATAAAGCTTTGAAAGATCTGGATTTTCCATAAATGTTAAATGTTCATTTGCATAGGAAGAAAAAAATGGCAACTGCCACCATAGGTGGGTTGGATGCAATTTAACTTGAATGAGTAGAGAGGTTTCATTTCAAAAGCTGGTGCTGGGCATACATCAGCTATTATTACTTATATATTCCTTTAGCTTTCACTGGGACCTTAAGGTGATGTATATTGCAGATCATGTCCTTTCTCTTCAGTGTACCCCACCACCCTGTAATGACCTGACTCAAGAAGAGATGTGAACATAGCTTAAAGCATTCAGTTTGTGCTTGGTGGCAATTATATTACATCAGTCATTTTGATGTACTCACCTGCTATGTCCTAGAAAATGCTTCTCAAATTAGTCCTCGTGGACCACTAACTGGCTATGACACTGCATATCATGCTGGCATAAAAAGCTCCTGGATTTCCTACCTGAAAACAGGTGAATAATTCAAAATGACTGAACCTCTGATTAATTCACCAATGATCATGCAGGGAATTAATGCCTCGGTATCTTGTGAAGATATATATTGACTGTGGTCTGTAAGGGACCAGCAAAAGAGGTATAAACTAATGACAGTTGCCTAAAATAAAGTTCTCTTTGCAAGAAAAATAAAGCGTACTACTGTAAGAAAAAAAAACTTTATTATAATACAACACTATTTTATTTGATCTCTGCAAATACTATTAAAATGTTTTTTTACCCAGCCTACACTTCAGAGGTCTTGTTGCACTATATAGCTATGTGAGAAGCTGTACAATGTGGGGAGGGGGGACTTTTAGGTCAGTTCTATACAAGGTTAAGTTTGTCAATTTCTACCAGAGTTTAAGGGAAATATAAAAATAAATACAACTGGAGTAATGATTTTTAGTTTAAAAATGTATTTGGAATGATTGCCTCTTTAGTAGCCAAATGGAAAATGAACTTTTGGGTTTTAGCAGAGTATGAGAATGTGTTAATTTGGGCTATGGCACACTAGAATGAGATCATGTTGAATTTGAGTATGCCAATATACTTCTTCACATAATATCTATAGCATTCTTTGTTACAGAAAATGAGCCAACTATACCAAGACTGTTAAATTTGGACTGCTACCATGATTGATGTGTTGGAAATTAGAAGACAGAATTCATCTGCCAATATGTGCACATATTTGCTCTTGTGGTGAAGTCATTCTAAGACAATGCAATTTTTTCCATTCACAATTTAAAGAAATGCTTGCATTATGCAGTAAATATAACATTTGTGGTAAAGAATCATGAAAAATGAAAAAGCCCTCCCAGGGACAGAACTCAAACTTCTGGCCATAAGAAATAAGAGGACTGTTGCAGCAAAGTTTAGATTCATAGGGATCCTGAGCTTTCCTGCAAATCCAAGCTGGTTCTCATGTTCCTCAGTTTTGCATTCTGGTGAAAAAGAATGAAGATTAATGCAATCTGTAAAGGCATTGTCATACAGTTTGTTTTCTCTATTGCTTGAAAAATATGCTAGGGAAATGAGACTGTCTTGGGCTGTAACATCTGCTGAAACTATTAAGAAGTAGTAGGAAATAAAAATAATAAACAAGTAAGGTCTAAACAAAAATACTTTCTCTCCCTGCTTATAAACATTAAGAGACTTAAAATATTATTTTTCCAAATAAACTATCATCTACTAAAATATAATTTCCAGACTTACACTTATCTAATTTGTCATCCTGATCTTTGAACAGAGCCTAGCACCCTTGATTATCTTCCCCTCATTTCATTATATCTTTCTTCTTTTGCTTTTTTCTATTTTCTTATTTGTTCCTAACTTGGTTTTATGATAGTAACTAAAGTTAAAAACATTGTGAATTTCTTCCTTTATTCCTTATCGTCTGCAAGTTTGTGGGTAGATTTAGCTGTAGAATGTATTAGTAATTTGAATTCACATTCTTGCTGTTTGAAAGATTTCTGTTTTATTATATTTTATATTTACTAATTGATAATCATTTCTGTATATTCAGTACCCTTTTTTTTGTTAACTTTTGTCTTTTCATAAATTAAGAAATTTAAATAAATATTTTTTGCATAAATAAACAACCAAGAAAAATAAATAAGATAAACTACATAATTTAATCCCTGACTTGTATGATTAGAAAAGAAAGAGACTCTCACCAATAGATGCTCTGCACCAGTATTGTTTATTTCACTGAAAGTATATTTTAAGAAAGTTCAGGGGGAACACTCCCCCTCTTCAGCAAAGCTGGACTCTGCTAAAGTAGAGAGAGTGCTATCCCAAAACATTCTTTGGCCTAGAAGCATTCCTAAGTGAACTTTCTTAAAATATGCTGGACAGTTTCATACAAAATTATTTGTGAAGATGCAGAAACGTCTGATTGCACATTACAAATTTAAGCTTTCAGTTGTATCTGTGAGACAAAATAAAACAGTATCCCCCTCCAAAAAATGATCTATAAAAATATATTTATAATTTTGTTTATGTTTAAAAACATTGCCCAAAGGATTTTAAGCAGATTCCCAGTAATCACAGTGAGTAGTGACCTGACACTGTAAAAATGACTGAGGCAGTGGGTCACTATGAATAGAAGACATCAATATGTTATCTTAATAGGCCAGAAACTGTCTTTTCACAAAGTATCAATGTGGACACCTTTGAATCCTTTGAGTGCCATTGTTGACAAGTATCTTCTAAACCCCAGTATGATTTGATATATACAGTACAATGCAGAAGTCTTCAGCTGGTGTGAAAAAATGGTGTAAAGTAAGAATGTTTTCAAAAATAGTCATTAATAGTTTATTTTCGTCAATTAACAAAATGATAGTGAGTGAACAGAAGAAAAATCAAATCAATAATTGGCATGACCACCCTTTGTCTTCAAAACAGCTTCTGTGGATTTATGCAGCCTCAGTTGCTTCTCTCTCTTCATGTAATCCCAGACAGACTCAATGATGTTGAGATCAGGGCTCTGTGGGTGCCATGCCACCACTTCCAGGATTCTTGACACTGAAGATAGCGTATCTGCCTGTACTTCCCAGCACTGTGGAGACCATTCATTCTGACCAAAACCCCAACTCCATTTGCAGAAATTCAGCACCAAACTTGCAAGGAACCTCCACCATGCTTCACTGTTGCCTGCAGACACTCATTCTTGTAATGCTCTACAGCCCTTCGGGGAACAAACTGCCTTCTGCTACAGCCAAATATTTAAAATTTTGAGTCATCAGCCCAGCATACCTGCTGTCACTTTTCTGCACCCCAGTCTCTGTTTCCATGCATAGTTGTCTCTTGGTCTTGTTTCCACATCAGAGGTATGGCTTTTTGGGCTCAAGTCTTCCAGGAAGACCACTTTTGACCAGATGTCTCTGGACAGTAGATGGGTGTACCAGGATCCATTTTTTCTGCCAATTCTGAGCTGATGCCACTGCTGTATATCTTCTGATTGCAAAGGGAATTAAACATGATGTGTCTTTTATCTACTGCACTAAGTTTCCTTGACTGACCACTGCATCGACAGTCCTCGATGTTGCCTGTTTCTTTGTGCTTCTTCAAAATAGCTTGGATAGCATATCTGGAAACCCCTGTCTGCCTTGAAATTTCTGCCTGGGAGAGACCTTGCTGATGCAGTATAACTTGCCATGGTGTATGACTTTTGACATTAAACTGTCTTCAATAACCTCACCTTGTCATACGAATTTGGCTGTTCCTCACCCAGGTTTATTCCTCCTACACAGCTGTTTCTGTTTCAACTAATGATTGTGTTTCAACCCACATATTAAGTTGATGATCATTAGTACCTGTCTGGTATAATTGTTTAATCATACACCTGACTATATGCCTACAAAATCCTGACTTTGTGTAAGTATACCTAGAAGAATTGATGCTGTTTTGAAGGCAAAGGGTGGTCACACCAAATATTGATTTGATTAAGATTTTTCTTATAACTCACTATCATTTTGTTAATTAATACAAATAAACGATTACCATGTCTATTATATAGATATAGATATATAGTAATGTATAGTATATATATATATATATATATATATATATATATATTAATGTGCAAAAGCTTTAGCCAGGTGTGAAAAATGCCTAATGCTTTAAAAAACAGACATGTTAATAATAGTTTATTTTTATCAATTAACAAAATGCATAGTGACTAAACATTAGAAAAATCTAAACCAAATCAATATTTGGTGTGACCACCCTTTGTCTTCAAAACAGTGTAAGTTCTTCTAGGTACACATGCGCAAGTTTTTAACCCCTTCAGGACCAGCACACACACGTGGGGCCGGCATTGAGGACCACGGGGCATTTTTTTTTTTGTTCCGGTTCAGGGTTCCTCAAGCGGCATGCAGGGAGCCCTGAACTCCATGACATGCCAGGACCATCCCTGGTCCTTAAATGCCGGCCAGCAGTGATGGTCCTGGCACAGCAGTGGTCATTAAGAGGTTAATGAACTCAACAGGTAGGTTGTTCCTAGCATCTTGGAGAACTAACCACAGTTCTTCTGTGGATTTAGGCAGCCTCAGTTGCTTCTATCTCTTCATGTAATTGTAGACAAACTCGATGTTGAGATCAGTGCCCATCATTTCCAGGACTCTTTGCTCTTCTTTAATCTGAAGATAGGTCTTTATGACTTTGGCTGTATGTTTGGGATCATTGTCATCCTGCATAATACATTTGGGGCCAATCAGATGCCTCCCTAATGGTATTGCTTGATGGATAATTAGAGGAAAATATAGTTGAATAGAGGCATACTAAAAAGGCCAGAATTCTTCTTGTAATTTAATGTTAAAAAAAAACCCTTGCCTCCAAAATTATCCTGGATAATTGGTTTTAAGTTACCCAGAACAAGTACAGGTGTGTTAGAAGATAATGAAGGAGCCAACAATCAACAATATTTGATAATTAATATGTTGTGTTGGTTTAACTACAATACATTTTAAATAAAAAACAGATACTAAATAAAAGTGATAAAGATTAATCCAGTTTTTTACTATTGACAATATTAACTTCCCTGTCGAAAGCATTGCTTTACAATGCAATGTAAATCTCTCCAACATCCAAGTGATTAAAAGACTCTTCAGGTTATTTTGAATAGTTAAACAGCATTTCTCTCCATGATATCTACATTTTACATAGATTATGCACCATATATATATGACAGTGGTGGGCACTGGAAGCTGAAGTCATTAGTGATGAGCGAGCACCCCAATGCTCGGGTGTTCGGGTGCTCTGACCGAGCGCCCCCGGAGGCTTGAGTGCTCGGCCGAGCACCCGAGCCCCATTGAAGTCAATGGGAGGACTCGAGCATTACACCAGGCACCCCCTGCTCTGATGAGGGGAGGGTGCCTGGTCCATAGGAAAAGGGCAGAAAAGGATGGAAACACCACAGAAATGGTTCAGGGACAGCATAGGGAGGATGTCTGGATGCATCTTGGACTCCAACATCGCTGCTGGGAACGATCTTTCGCCCGTAGTACGCCATTTTTACAGACTGACCATAAAACACACAAAAAGGAAAATAAAAATGACTTTAGGCGAAAAATTGTTACCAAACAATATTTGCTGTATATTTACTTGTATATCATCTGCAAATTCTCCCAAAAATTTCCTTGATTTTCTGAAGTGAGGCCATGATTAAGAGGGAAACGTGCGCAGAGGCAAATTATCCCAAAAATTTCTTTGATTTTCTGAAGTGAGGCCATGATTAAGAGGGAAACGTGCGCAGAGGCAAATTCTCCCAAAAATTTCCTTGATTTTCTGAAGTGAGGCCATGATTAAGAGGGAAACGTGCGCAGAGGCAAATTCTCCCAAAAATTTCCTTGATTTTCTGAAGTGAGGCCATGATTAAGAGGGAAACGTGCGCAGAGGCAAATTCTCCCAAAAATTTCCTTGATTTTATTGAACTGAGGCCATGATTAAGAGGGAAACGTGCGCTGAGCTGACCATCTAAAACATTATGGGTGAGGGTCTGCTGCAGAGCTGACCATCCTAAACATTATATGCGAAGGCCCGCTAGTGAGCTGACGCTATAAAACATTATATGAGAGGGCCCGCTAGAGAGCTGACCCAATAAAACATTATATGAGAAGGCCCGCTGGTGAGCTGACCTATATAAAAATTGTCAAACAGGGCCCGCTGGTGAGCTGGCCCTATATAAAAATTATAGCACAGGGCATATGGAAGAGGAGGAGGAGGATGAGAAGATTAAGAGTCAACCATATACCCGTTTTTTGGGTGGAAGGGGTGAATGGGAATACAGAGTATTCCCATCATTGTAAATAATATATGTAAAGTGAGTTTATGTTCCCCCGGGGCTTTCCTCCAGTGGAGTGGAGAAGTCAGGGGAAATCCAGGCCTTGTTCATTTTTATAAGTGTCAACCTATCAGCATTGTCGGTGGAAAGGCGGATACGCTTATCTGTTATGATGCCACCAGCAGCACTAAATACCCGCTCAGACAGAACGCTGGCGGCAGGGCAGGCCAGCACCTCCAAGGCGTAGAGTGCCAGTTCATACCACGTGTCCAGCTTGGACACCCAGTAGTTGTAAGGCACAGAGGGATCATTGAGGACGCTGACACGGTCTGCTACGTACTCCTTCACCATCTTCCAAAACTTTTCCCTCCTTGTGACACTAGGCTGCGCATCAGGGTGAGGGTGCTGGCGGGGTGTCATGAAGGTGTCCCACGCCTTGGAGAGTGTTGCCCTGCCTTTGTCGGAACTGCTGTGTGCTCCCCTTTTCTCCCCTTCTCGGTTGGCCAAGGTAGCACGTACTCTGCCGCCAGCGTTGTCAGATGGAAAATTTTGGAGCAATTTTTCAACAAGAACCTTCTGGTATTGCACCATTTTGCTTGTCCTCTCCACCGGAGGAATGAGAGATGAGAAATTCTCTTTGTAGCGGGGGTCCAGAAGGGTGAACACCCAGTAAGCCGTGTTGTCTAAAATGCGTACAACGCGTGGGTCACGGGAAAGGCAGCCTAACAGCCATGTGTGCCAGAGTACCAACAGTCAAGATTTCGCTGTCCTCACCAGGAGGATGACTCTCAATCTCCTCATCCTCTTCCTCCTCTTCTGCCCACCCACGCTGAAGAGATGGAACTAAAGTTCCATGGCTACCCTCTGTAGCGGAGGCAACCGTGTCTTCCTCCTCCTCCTCCGCCTCCTCCAATTGTCGCTGAGAAGACGAAGTGAGGGTGCTCTGGCTATCACCTTGTGTAAGCTCTTCCTCCCCCATTTCCACCTCTTCCACATGCAAAGCGTCGGTTTTAATTGTGAGCAGCGAGCGTTTCAGTAGACACAGAAGTGGGATGGTTACACTGATAATAGCGTTATCGCCGCTCACCATCTGTGTCGATTCCTCAAAATTGCGTAAAACCTCGCAGAGGTCTGACATCCATTCCCACTCCTCACTTCTGATTACAGGAAGTTGAACGGAGAGGCGACGACCGTGTAACAGCTGGTACTCCACTACTGCCCTCAGCTGCTCACAAAGCCGGGCCAACATGTGGAAGGTGGAGTTCCAGCGCGTGCTCACGTCACACAGCAGCCGGTGAGCTGGCAATTGTAAGCGCTGCTGCAGCTTCAACAGGCCGGCCGAAGCTGTAGATGACTTACGGAAATGTGCACACACGCGGCGCACCTTGGTCAAGAGATCATGCACATTGGGGTAGGTTTTTAGAAATCGCTGAACCACTAAATTAAATACATGCGCTAGGCATGGTACGTGTGTGAGCTTGCCGAGCTCCAAAGCCGCCACCAAGTTACGCCCATTATCACACACAACCATGCCTGGTTGCAGGTTGAGTGGCGAGAGCCACTGCTCGGTCTGGTGACTAATCCCCTGCAACAGCTCTGAGGCCATGTGCTGTTTGTCCCCAAGGCAGATCAGCTTCAGCACGGCCTGTTGACGCTTCCCCACTGCAGTGCTACACTGCTTCCAGCTACTGGCTGATGGGGGAGTGGCGCTGCGTGTAGAGAATTCGGAGGTGGAAACGGAGGAGGAGGAGCCAATAACGTAGGTGCTGGCGGAAACCCTGATGGAGGTAGGGCCCGCAATCCTCGGCGTGGGTAGCACCCGTGCCATCCCAGGGTCCGAGTCGCTCCCAGCCGCCACGACATTCACCCAGTGTGCCGTCAGGGAAATGTAGCGTCCCTGGCCACAAGCACTTGTCCATGTGTCAGTCGTTAAGTGGACCTTCCCAGTAACTGCGTTGGTCAGGGCACGGGTGATGTTACGGGACACATGGTGGTGCAATGCGGGGATGGCACACCGGGAAAAGTAGTGGCGGCTGGGGACCACGTACCGAGGGACAGCTGCTGCCATCAGGCTGCGGAAGGACTCAGTGTCCACAAGCCTAAATGGCAGCATTTCGATGGCCAGTAATTTGGAAAGGTGTGAGGTTAGTGCTATGGCCTGTGGGTGGGTGGCTGGGTATTTTCGCTTGCGCTCAAATGCCTGGGGTAAGGACATTTGGACGCTGTGCTGGGACAGGGAAGTGGATGTGGTCGCTGATGGTGCTTCAGATGGTACAGGTGCAGGGCGGGAGGTATGCGGGCCTGCGCCTTCGACAGGCGATTGGCCGGCACCGAAAACAGGGGAAGAGGAGGCAGTGGTGTGGCCTGCAGACACAGATGGGCGATCCAGGCGTTCCTCCCACTTACTACGGTGCTTGGATGCCATGTGTCGGATCATGCTGGTGGTGGTGAGGTTTCTAGTGTTCATGCCTCGGCTCATTCTGGTGTGGCACAGGTTGCAAACTACAATTCTTTTGTCGTCCGCACTTTCCTTAAAAAAACGCCATACCGCGGAACACCTACCCTTTGGCAAGGTAGATTTACGCAAGGGGGTGCTCCGTGGAACATTTGCGGGCCGGTTTGGTGCGGTCCGCATTCTTTCTGTAGCCACACCACTGCCTCTTCCAGCCTGTTGCGGTGCTGCAGATGGCTCACCCTCAGGACTGCTGTCACCGCTCGGCTCTACACCTTCCCAGGTGGGGTCAGTCACCTCATCGTCCACCAAGTCCTCCTCCACTTCCTCACTCTGATCATCCTCCTCATGTCTTGATCCCACCACATACTCAGTCATTGACAACTGTATAACATTCTCCTCAACAAGGTCTTGAGACGGTAATAGTGGTTGATTTAATGGCAACTGTGTCTCATCATCATCATCATCATCCACTACTTCCTTTGACCTTAAATGCCGTTCACATCTGTCATCTTCTTGTGATTGGGTACCCTCTAGAGGTTGTGAATCAGGGCACAAGATGTCATGTTCCTCTGCAAGCGTGCTTGGAGAGAGGGTCAAATGAAGGATTGGTGATGAGACGAGCTCCTCACTATATCCCAGTGTGGGATCACTTCTTTGACCAGACCGTCTATGGTGGGAGGAAGGATGATCAGAGTGAGGATTATGTTGACCAGACTCTTGGCTACTGAGAGAGGACTTGGTGGAAGACAGGGTGGTGCTTAACCGACTGGAAGCAGTATCAGCTGACATCCAACCGACCACCTGTTCGCAGTGGTCGGACCTCGAGAGTGATGTCCTGCGACGCCCTGTGAAATGAGACATGAAGCTAGGTATGGTGGATGTCTTTCTTTCTTGTGCTCTGGCACCAGGCACAGTTTCTCCGCGTCCTGACCCGCGCCCTGAACTATCAGGATCACGTCCACTTCCCCGTCCCTTTTTACCCGCCTTCTTCATCTTACACGGAATATGTGACTTTAATATTTGAGTTTGAAAACTTAACAGTATTTCTTCCTATTCTGCAACTGTGCAGAGTACACAGAATAGGCTGCTAAACTGCGGTGACACACACTGAATGGAATAAGTGACTTTAATATTTGAGTTTGAAAACTTAACAGTATTTCTTCCTATTCTGCAACTGTGCAGAGTACACAGAATAGGCTGCTAAACTGCGGTGACACACACTGAATGGAATATGTGACTTTAATATTTGAGTTTGAAAACTTAACAGTATTTCTTCCTATTCTGCAACTGTGCAGAGTACACAGAATAGGCTGCTAAACTGCGGTGACACACACTGAATGGAATATGTGACTTTAATATTTGAGTTTGAAAACTTAACAGTATTTCTTCCTATTCTGCAACTGTGCAGAGTACACAGAATAGGCTGCTAAACTGCGGTGACACACACTGAATGGAATATGTGACTTTAATATTTGAGTTTGAAAACTTAACAGTATTTCTTCCTATTCTGCAACTGTGCAGAGTACACAGAATAGGCTGCTAAACTGCGATGACACACACTGAATGGAATATGTGACTTTAATATTTGAGTTTGAAAACTTAACAGTATTTCTTCCTATTCTGCAACTGTGCAGAGTACACAGAATAGGCTGCTAAACTGCGGTGACACACACTGAATGGAATATGTGACTTTAATATTTGAGTTTGAAAACTTAACAGTATTTCTTCCTATTCTGCAACTGTGCAGAGTACACAGAATAGGCTGCTAAACTGCGGTGACACACACTGAATGGAATATGTGACTTTAATATTTGAGTTTGAAAACTTAACAGTATTTCTTCCTATTCTGCAACTGTGCAGAGTACACAGAATAGGCTGCTAAACTGCGGTGACGCACACTGAATGGAATATGTGACTTTAATATTTGAGTTTGAAAACTTAACAGTATTTCTTCCTATTCTGCAACTGTGCACAGTACACAGAATGTGCTGCTAAACTGCGGTGACGCACACTGAATGGAATATGTGACTTTAATATTTGAGTTTGAAAACTTAACAGTATTTCTTCCTATTCTGCAACTGTGCACAGTACACAGAATGTGCTGCTAAACTGCGGTGACGCACACTGAATGGAATATGTGACTGTGATATTTTACTTTGAAGACTTAACAGTATTTCTTCCTATTCTGCAACTCTGCACAGTACACAGAATGTGCTGCTAAACTGCGGCGACGCACACTGAATGGAATATGTGACTTTGAAATTTTAGTTTGAAGACTTAACAGTATTTCTTCCTATTCTGCAACTCTGCACAGTACACAGAATGTGCTGCTAAACTGCGGCGAAGCAAACTGAATGGAATATGTGACTTTGATATTTTAGTTTGAAGACTTAACAGTATTTCTTCCTATTCTGCAACTCTGCACAGTACACAAAATGTGCTGCTAAACTGCGGCGAAGCACACTGAATGGAATATGTGACTTTGATATTTTACAGTTTGAAGACTTAACAGTATTTCTTCCTATTCTGCAACTCTGCACAGTCCACAGAATGTGCTGCTAAACTGCGGCGAAGCACACTGAATGGAATATGTGACTTTGATATTTTAGTTTGAAGACTTAACAGTATTTCTTCCTATTCTGCAACTCTGCACAGTACACAGAATGTGCTGCTAAACTGCGGCGAAGCACACTGAATGGAATATGTGACTTTGATATTTTAGTTTGAAGACTTAACAGTATTTCTTCCTATTCTGCAACTCTGCACAGTACACAGAATGTGCTGCTAAACTGCGGCGACGCACACTGAATGGAATATGTGACTTTGATATTTTAGTTTGAAGACTTAACAGAATGTGCTCTAATCTGCAACTTTGCACACTAAACAGAATGTGCTCTAATCTGCAACTTTGCACACTAAACAGAATGTGCTCTAATCTGCAACTTTGCACACTAAACAGAATGTGCTCTAATCTGCAACTTTGCACACTAAACAGAATATATGTTTTTTTTTTGTTTTTTTTTCCCCCACACAAAATAACCTGCTGCCCCCACACACAGTAGTCCTAAAAAGGACTTTTGGTTCTTTTTTTTTCACAATCGCTTTTTTTCTCCCTACACTGACTTTCCCTTCCTATCCTCATCTCTCCCTGGCTAAGACTGAGCCGAACTCGCTGGTCAGGTGCTATACAACACCCGACCACGGGTTCTGGCCAGCCAATCAGTGTAATGCCAGCAGCCAACATGGCTGCTGGCATTACACTGATGTCAGAGCCTCCCTGCACGTTTATTGGCTGCGCAGCAGCCGCAAAACGTGCGGGGAGGAGACCCGAACATGGCGGGCGAGCACATGCGGTACTCGTACGAGTACCGCCATGTGCCGAGCAGAGCGATGCTCGAGCCGATCCGAGCATCGGCCGAGCATGCTCGCTCAACACTAGAAGTCATCCAACTGTTAGAACTAAAATTTGCATCATCTCCAAGAAACCAACAGCTGGCTAGGGATAATGGGAGTTATAGTCCTGACCCGCTGGATGGCCTCAGGTTGCCACCGTTTGTCTAGAAAGTATAGAGAAGTCATGCAATTCCATTGTTATAGTTACAGAAGATGAATTTAAGGAATTTTGGAGCAAACCATTTAGACCATAGTGCCAAATAAAAATTGCCATTGATTTAACCCCTTAACGACCCTTGACGGTCATAGTACGTCAAGGGTCGATTTGACTTAACGACCAATAACGTACTATGACCGTCATCGAGTTCCGGGCTCCCCCCGCGGCTGCACGGCGTTCGGGGAGTCCGGAACACAACGGAGCAATAAAAAAAAATTGCTCCGTGGTCGTTGAGTCGCGTCCGCGACCGGATTCCCCGGTCGTTAAGGGGTTAAATGATGTCTTTAACCCCTTGAATGCTACCTCTGTAAATTTCAAGGGGTTAAAATTCCCATTTAAATCAATAGTTTTTTTTTTTTGTCTCACATAGTGCAGTTGGTTTTTCTCGGTATCACTCCAGTGTTATTTTATGCATCAATGTAATAAAAAAATTAATAGTATACTTAATTACATTTCATAGGTTCTAATCATAATGTGTGCCAGTAAAACTATATTAGGCATGCTAGTGTTTAGTGCTTTATTCTGATTTTGAAAAGGAACAAGTCTGGTTATGCTTTAACTTTAGTAGGGTATTGCAAATTAACATTTTCTTAGAGAAAAAAAATATATAATTATCTCAGTTTTTAACAACCAACCTCCACCATTTGGTGTGCGGCATTGCCCAAACTTCTTCATGTAAGATTTTTTATTGTTTTCAATAAAAATTGCAATAAAATCTCCAATTGCATGGAGAATTTGCACAAAATAAGATTAGGTTCAATATGGAGAAAATGAGAGAGTGAGGGCTCGATTGAATAACCACTGTTAAAAAAAAAAATTGTAGTATGCAAGCACAGTTTGCCATGCAATTACCCATGCTGTGGACTACTAACATGTGCTAAAAAATGTCAAAAGCTGGTAAAGTTTATCCATTCAGATCAATGGAATAGCTCTACCCATTTGCGATTAATTTGTGTGCAGTGAGTGCCAATGCACAGTAAACAGATACATTAACTCAATGTAATCCTGTGCCTAATTTCTTGGCATACAACACACAACAAAGCTTAAAAACCCTTGTCAAACAACAAGCAGGGAACAAATAGCTCACACAACATTGCACAATTACAGCAAAATTAACACCTGTAATGCCAAGGAAGCACCCATCAAATATTCATGCTGTACACATAAGTACAGGACAACCAACATGAACCCATCAATAGCCAGAGGATCAACGGGATTGCAACTCAACCTCATATATGTCCACACAACACAATATTCACACCTATCCATCATTAAGCAACCGAAGCCTGGCTGTGTAATGAGAAATCAAGGTGAACCAGTGAACGTCCCACACCCACCTGACAAATGGCTATTACACCAAACACATTCAAATAAAAATAGCCACACCGGCATACACTCACCTGAACATCACCCTTGTTTCCATTGATCCCTCCATACCTGATGACAGCACCTGGCCAACACCCCACCACTGTCTTAAAGATATATGCCACCATCCTCAAACCTGGAGTGTTTACAGTGAGACCACTCAGATAGCAATTACAATCATTATGTTTCCATTGCAATACCCAAGAATTCATCAGAAAAAGGGTCTGTGAGAGCTAGGGGGCCTCATTATCCTTCAAGCGCAACTGCACAACTTATTGCTGTTGCAACTTCAGATGCTCCATCTTGCGATTAGCTCAAATGCCATCTCTACCTGACAGCAACACCTTAGCTACCACAACTAGATATCCCACAGCAACAGCTGCCACAGGGGCCTGTGGAGCACAAGGAGGACAGACAACTGGCAAGACCCTGGCTATACCAGATAAGGGTCACCCTGTTTGGAATGTCTGATTCTGAGGGGAGTGACCGTTGCAAGTTGACATCACACAGCATCATCGACTTATATGAGGTGATCAAAGATGACATCGACCCCCATAGCCAGCAACAACTGTGCCCTATCTAGCATTGAGGAGCTGCTGTGTGCCATACATTTCATGGCACCTGGATCGTACCAGTTCCCTGAGGGTTATGTATCTGTAATGTCAAAGCCTATCTGTTCCAAGGGGTTGGCTCAAGTGTTAACAGCCCTCAAGAGGAAGGCCAGGAGGTACATCCACTTCCCCTCCAACCCAGATGGAGTGGGACATGTCAAGCAGGTGTTCTACACAGGATGAGGCATACCCAGGGTCATGGAGGTCATAGACTGCACACGTGCGTATAAGTGCTTCTCTGCAAGAGGGACATCTCTACATCAGTCACAAGCATTTTCACTCCATCAATGCCCAGATGGTATGGAGGATCACCCTTGTCATGACTCCTACATCCTCAGGCACTCCTCCGTCTACCTGGTCTTTGAGAATGGAACCTATACAGGAGGATGTCTTTATGGTGAGCGGACAATTTCCATATCACACCACATCCACAGGGGAGCTCAAACAATTAATGAAAACCTAGCTTAACATGGTCATGACTCATAAGAAGTATGTCTGCATTAAACAACATCATCCACATAACCATGTGGTCCATGTGTCACAATGTCACTTCACTTCCACAGGTGATGAAGGATATGGTTGCAAACCGTGGCTCGTCACACCTGTCCCAAATCCATAAACATCTGCATAGGACCGCCTCATTGAGGCTCACATTAGGATCAGGAATGCTATAGAAGTCAAGAATCAAAAAAAGGAACCCATGCACTCAGCCAAAGGAATACAGAACCTGAGTTAATAGATATGTGGTAGTCTAAGAGGTGCTAGAAGGTTTCCTTTTTTCCACTGAGTGTACTAGTACTGCAGGGTTTCATTTTTTTTTTATGCTTTGCTATGCATTGAAGACATCTCTGCCACTGACCTTGTTACATACCTGAAGGAATCACAGACATGATTCTTATCAAAAAGTGCATTTTTATTTTCGGAAAACATCACACTGGTTTGTGAGGGGGGGCAGATGTGGATGCCCTCACTGACTGTCTGGGGTTGTTGTGGGTGCCACACTTGAGGGGGAGGTTGTTGCATTTGGCCCCTCATTTGACTGTTGATCTCTCTCTGCCAGCAGCCTCTAGGCGCAATTTTGCTTGTGCATTTCAGTGAGCATCTGGCCAAGCAAGTCACTGAGTCCAGTCCCAATATAGCATATATCTGTGCAGATGATGGTTTGCTGGAAATTCATACCACTGATACTTGCTGCAGTTCTCTCAATGGTGCATAGAAACAGTGTCTGGTCTTCCCCTCAATAGCCTCCTCTGGATGGTGATGTATTCCTCATCCATCCTGCTGGTTCTGGTTGCTGTGGTACATGATGAGGACATGGATGGTGCACATGGAGGTGCTGCTAATGCCCCTCCTCCTTGGTCTAGTGCAATGCTTTTGATGGTGAGAGTTCTGCCCCCAAAACATCTATGGTCTCTCACTGATTGCAGATTTGAGTTCCCCTTGTTCAGTCTGCAATGGTGGTATGTATTAGGTGAGTGGTTGAAGACTTTGTGGCTCACCTGTGAGGCCAAGATGGTTGTAATCAGGTGCCCATGGGTCATACTGTAGCCACTGGGATGTGTTCCCTTCCCACCTGGGTTGTGGGATGGGGCATCGAGTACTGCCCAGTTGGTGGCATCCATCTCTGTTGTGGAAGACACTGGTGTGACTCCTGTGGCATCTACTCTGGAAGCCCATACTGTAACTGTGGTGGTGGCATTGAGCTGGTACCCTCTGCTGTGTCCTTGATCATGAGTAAGTGCAGCTAGAATGAAAAGCATTGATCAGTTCTCCTATGGCTTCCTAAACCATCAATATTGCACCTGATCTATTTTTCAATAAAGTATATGATGTTTTTATTGCTGGACTAACTCACTGGATTTGAATACAGTGGTTCTCTTTGGCTATTATTGCTGTGTCCCTTGGGGTCATTGTTTGCTTCTTCTCACGTTCCTCCTGCTTAAAGCAGACATGGATGCTGTGAGGGGAAATTACATTGTCTGATTAGTAACTTGAGCAATGACAAGAAGGATGCAGGATGATGATATTGACATATGACCCCTTGATTGACAGAATAGTATCCATCCTGGCATTCACTGATTGAACAGCTTGACAAGGTCTTGTACATTGTTGGAAACAATCTACAGTGGTTGAGCTTTCATTATTATATGTGTCTGGAACAGTGGGGATGTCAAGGAGGTATGCATGCATGTTGTGGATGTATTATGTGACATCAGTTTGAATCCAGGGGTGGCCAACTGTGGAAACATGGATATTGTGAGCTCCATTCCCATTATATACAATTATGTATCATGTGCTTGTTTTCTTTTCTTTTGTTCTCAATGTATGATTATTACTCACCTACCATATTTCCTGGTCTGAATAACACCTCTAAATGCCACAAGCAAGAAGGGTAGTGCCACATGTGCTTGTTAAGACGTGTGTTGTGGTTCCCTAATGCTATGGTTTAGCACTGTTGCTCACCCAAGTTTGCGTGTTTGTTCCAGCATTACATATTGAATGTGTGTGTGTGTTCTAGTTATCCTGGTGGGTGAAAAATGTGTCCTTCAGCTTCTTTTGTTGATGTGTACCCCTGTCAATGTGTGTTTTTGGACTTCCATGGCCTGTGTGTGATACTGTCATTGTTTCAACTTTGTTGCCCTGTATGTCTCAACAGTGCAAATGTGTGATTTCAGCAATGGGGCTACTGCGCACGTTGCATCTTTATCCACATTTAGAGAAGCTGTGTGATCACTTCCCAACTCTGTAGAAAAGGTGATTACTGATCTACTGGGCTACATTAACGTCTTGCTAAGTCCATAGACCATGCTGTTGGTCAAACCTACATTAGTAAATGCAGCTCATCCTTTATTCCTGCACAGCAGTCCCATTGACTATTGATTTAAACTGGCATAAATCAAACTTAAAATGTTCTAATGTCATAACAAATCTCAAACGATACTTGACTGACAGGCAAGACACTGGCACCTATTTGCTTGCTGATCTTGCTGTTATTGTCTCTGTGCTGGAGAAATCTGGGAAAAGAAGTTGTTGATTTTGTTTTTCAGTTATATTTTTTTTTTTTGGACAGACTGTGATTAGACAGGGTGGACAACATAAAATATAAATAAAAATAAATAAAATAAACACAAAAATAAAAAAGAATAGAGAAATAAATAAAGAACTAAATATATTAGGTGACAGACAGCTGACTGGGCTAAGGCAAGACATCATACTCCATCAGTTGTGTTGTGTACTCTACAGCAAAAACACACAGAGTAGTTGAGTAATGTCAAGAAATTGCACAAGGAGCAGTGGAAATGGCAACTAATGTGTGATATGTGTGAGCTGCTGAAACCTTTTAAGGAGGCAACCATGCTGATGAGTGGCATAAGGGCAGGAATTAGTGAAATTCTACCACTGATATTTTTATTGCAGAAAAAAATGAGGAGCTTGGCTGAGGAATCTTACCATAATGACAACACAGACATGCACCAGCTGGTAAATGACATGTTAGAGTGCTTTGAACAAGATCCTCGCATAGTGTCCATTAAAATCAATGAGGAATACATTCTTGTCACTTTGCTGGACCCCCACTTCAAACAGTCGGACCTTATTTTTGTCCAGGACAGTATAATCATCTAATCCAGAATACGAGATATAATATCCGATAAGAAATAAATAGTCATGGGACTATTTCACCCAATATTTTCTTTTTGTGACATCTGTCTGTTACAGTCGATGCATTTTATGGACATAACCCCATAAGTATAAGGAAATGTGATTTAAAATCCAATATTTGAATATGTTATATTGTATTTCATGAACTGGTGTGTTCTATTAGATATTTTTCTATTAACGATATAGACCTTGAAGTCTGGTATATAAGGGGATTGTACCAGAATTGGTATATATTGTCATGGTGACAACATTTTTTATTATACGGTATCATATATTAAGAATATTTGGTTAAGTGTTATTATACATAGTTTGGATATTAACTAAGAATCGAGAAATAACATTTGTGAAATTTTGGAGTGTGTGGTTTCATAAGCGCCAAGGTACATTTCTATGTAACATAGTAACATAGTAGTAACATAGTAAATTAGGTTGAAAAAAGACACAAGTCCATCAAGTTCAACCTTCGCCTCATACCTCAGTAACTGAGAATTTTATAGCTTTCCTGTTACCAATTAAATTAGTCTTTATCAGACCTTCCTGATCAGCCTACTGATAAACAGTATAACTATGTATGTTCCCTTTTGAAAGAAATGTATCTAATCTTCTCTTAAATGTATCCATTGTATCTGCCATAACTACCTCCCTGGGCAATGAATTCCACAATTTGACAGACCTTACCGTAAAAATACCCTTCCTCTGCTGAAGTTTAAACCTCCTTTCCTCTAATCTCAAGGGGTGTCCCCTGGTCACCTGATCAGGCCTTGGAATAAATAGCTCACCGCAGAGATCCTTGTATTGACCTCTCATATACTTGTACAATGTGATAAGGTCTCCTCTTAGTCGTCTTTTCTCTAGAGTAAATAAACCAAGTTTGTTTAGTCGTTCCTCATATGTCAAGTCCTCCATTCCCTTAATTAATTTTGTTGCTCTCCGCTGTACCCTCTCTAGTTCTAGTATATCCTTTTTCAGAACCGGTGCCCAAAATTGCACTGCATACTCAAGATGAGGTCTTACCAATGATTTGTATAATGGCAAAATAATGTTATCCACTCTTGCTTCAATACCTCTTTTTATTCAAGACATACATAATACTATGTATTACTTCTATTCTTTGACTGTTTAGCAAAGGCCATTTTTTACCCTAGTGTAATGGTTTTATTGACACTCAGACACAGTAGGTTTAGATAAAACACAGTTTTATCGAAAAAACACAGAAAAAGAATAACCCTCGCAGGTCCAGTAATATATATACACAATATAGTACTGACACAGGTCAATACTCACACGGGTCCAGTATATATATATATATATATATATATATAACAGTAATAATATAATACTGACAGAGGTCAGGTATAGTTCATGTGATTCCCAATCAAGACAGCAGTGAAATGGTTGCTATTAAGCCAGGAAGACAGACAGGTCCTAATAGCGCGTGACCCACAGAACACTCACTACGCAGTGAGTGACACAATAGCAACTAAGGCCACACGAGTAAACGGAACGCTCAGACCTGGAGTCGACTGCCAGATAGTGAGTACAGCCTGAGGCGCCCAGGACTAGACCAACCTCAGCTTGTAGCAGTAATAGGTCAAGCATACCGTGGTGCAACCAGATGGATCTACCACACCGGGATGTCGGATCACGAGACACAATAGGTGACCGGGTCACAGTAACAAGGCTGCCTGAGCAGCAACGAGGCAACAGAGGATCTGTCCGTAGACAGAGAGGACACCGGATGACAGCCCCAAACCGGATACCGGATGGAGCAGTGGGCCGGACCTGAGCGATACACAGAGCGGTAATGTCCGCCAAAACCGGTTCGGTACACAGGGCAGGAGCATCAACTGGGCCGGGTCGGTACACAGAGCAGGAACGTCAGCAAATCCAGGTCGGTACACAGAGCAGGAACGTCAGCCGGGCCGGGTTGGTACACAGAGCAGGAACGTCAGCCAATCCGGGTCAGTACACAGAGCAGGAACGCCAGCCTGGCCGGGTTGATACACAGGGAAGGAACGTTAGCCAATCCGGGTCGGTACACAGAGCAGGAACGTCAGCCAGGCCAGTTCGGTACACAGAGCAGGAACGTATACAGGCTGAGTAGTCAGGCAGTCCGGGTCATACACAGGAATCACACAAATACTAGAGCAAGCGCTTGGCAACAGGAACATCATGAAAGGGCACCGGAGAAGTGACAGGGCTCAGTATTTAAGCACTAGTACTGGGCGGAGCAAAGCCACACCAACCAATAAAAAGGCATCAGGAAGTAGCACTGTCAGAATGTCGCCAGCAATAGCACGAGCACCGTGATACCTAGGCTGCTGTGCAACCATTTTATTGTCGCATTTGTCTATACATCTTGTGATACCACCATCTATACTATTTTTGCAAATTATAAGGATCTAGCTACCCTCTGGTCATTTCTCTCTCTCTCTCCCTCCCTCTCTCTCTCTCTCCCTCCCTCTCTCTCTTTTCTCCCTCTGTGTTACTATTATACTAATAGTTTACCTTCCTATTCCTCCTGTAAAAAAATTAAACATATATTAAAAAAGCATGACTATATGCAGCTACTGCATAGTAATCCAGAAGTATAGAAGAAAGAGTGTACTGCACACAAGGTTCCCAAGCAATCAATGTTGTTGGTTAATTTTATCAACCACCTTCATCAGAATTGCCTTAATGAAGGCAAAATGTACAGCAGAATCATCTGTAAAATAAATAGACTATATTATTTGGACACCTTACATACAGTACATTCTATTATTTTACATTTTTATAGATAAAAGATGTAGCCCATGTAACATCTATAATCTATGTCTCACCAAATCTGTATATCACTCTTATGAGTTCTTTGTTACAAAAGTACATTGAATCCCATTTACCAAAAAGCTTGAGATTTCCAACAATGTGCTAGTTACACTGTGTGATACAAATGTCTATAAATATGAGAAAAGCAGAAAGCATTAACAGGGATGTTTAAAGCCACTGCTGGTCCCAGGGCAACACAAGTAGAGTATGCCATTTATCCTTGGGATTCTAGAGAGATCTCGCTGCACTGAAGACATCTATAGAATCTAGAAGCATAGACAGTTTCCCTCTCACTTTAAAAGTGAATACTCAAGCTGGTTTGAGTATCACACAATGATGAGCTTACATTTAGCTTTATGGAATTTTATGCACTCACATCTAAGTACAAACAATTCTGAAAACTAGCTCAGTACAATATTGAGTGTTTACACCTGGTTTACTGAATGCTTAATTTTCACATCTAGATAAGACTGTGAAGTATATCACAGATCATTAGGGAGAGAAACCCCAAAAGAAATTCCAATCTGTGTTGCAAGACAATCAGAATTATCTTTGAATGTGCAGGGTCCCATCCAGCACTGGGCCATGGGCAACTGCCCATTTTGCCCCAATGTTTGAAAAAGCCCTACCCATGCACTTTCCCACTGGAAGATAACAGGAAGTGTTTTATATAATAATTAATGTCCCATCATGAGAACCACTACCATGGAGATTTCCTATTACACTGCACCACACATGACTGGAGGAACAGTGATGGGGGCTGCATATGTATATTGCACAGCTAGTTATAATCTTAACATTAAATAAATCTTCTAGATTTTCATGGTATTAACCTTGGCACCTAAGAGATCTGTTTGAAATGTAAGAAGAAAGACTAACAAACATCATACATATGCTGCTGGTGCAATATAACACACATTCAGATAGCTGCTTTGTGTGGTCACTATTTTAATACATACTCTATACATATTTTATAATGATCTATTATGTCCCACAACATAGATTATCATTTTCTGTCTGTTTCACATGACAAAAAAAGTGCTAGAGCTTTCTGTCTGAAACATCTGTGTTAAATGTAATCACATTGATGTATCACAGTCAAAATAATCCTCAAGAAACATTTTTATAGGAGTCTAGTGCTTAGCTACGTAAGCTAAGATCTACATTATCAGGATGCTGGTTTTTATTATAATCTTTGTCCAGAAACAACAATTAAGATACTTTATACTTCTAAATTCAAATATGTAATGTATGTTTTCTTTGTTTCTCTCATGATTAAAGAGGAATTAGCAAATTACAAGTATGTGTATGTCATGTTCATTGCAAACTAAACATTAATGTTGTAATAGCAATGCAAGCATAAATTATTTCTAATAATGTAAATAATCTTTAAAAGGAATCATAATAATTCATTTTGCACAGTTTAGGTCCAATCTTGAGCAATTCTGTGATAAAACCAACTAGGCAGAAATCAAAATCCACAAATTTCAGTTATATTTCTCCTACAGTGCAGTTAGTTGGAATCAGAAAGTCTCCAGTTTACCTTTCTACATAAAGTCCTTTATATAATAAAATATGATGGCATCATGCACAGTGGTATATATCCCATCCTAGAATCATGCTGGAATGTAGAGGGCTCAGCCATGTTACTTGTCATATTAAATCCTTCTAGAACCTTAAGAATGGCCCTTACCCATGGGATTTGGTGTGGGTGTGTCAGGAAACCCCTTTCCTATACTAATCTATAAATAAATATGTATAGTTTTAAAAAATTATAACAGTAATATGGTACTGATATGAGGTTCAGTGTTATAACATATAAATGTTAGCTGTCAGCATGGATATACAATCCTAAACATCTGTTTGTAGGTTTAGGAATAGGATTAACGTTCAGCCATATTACTTGTCATGTTCCTCCCTATCTGCTAGAGCCCTAGAAGCAGTGGTGTAACTATAGGGGTTGCAGGGGTCACACTTGCGACCGGGCCCCTGTACTACAGGGGCCCGGCCTCCCCCTGCAACCCCTCCGCCTGGCGCCTGCAATCTCCCGCCAGCGCACTAGAAATGCAGAGCTTTACATTACTAAGAGGACTGGGTGGGAGCGCCAGGTAGGAGATGGGGGCATTGTAGAGGGGGCCCGTGGCACTTCTTGTACCAGGGCCCGGAGGCTTCTAGTTATGCCTCTGCCTAGAAGAGTGTGTGGCCTAGGTGTAGCATTTATATGCCCAGATTTTATGCGTATAGAAGAATCGTATCTCGTCATTATCCTATGTCTCTGAAAGTGAGAGAATAGACAGTTAGAATCAGGGACTCTATGGTGAAAAGAAGCAACTTGAGGCTAAAACACCTTTCTAATGTTAATAAAACAATGAACTGTGAGTGAATGCACTGGAAGTGGGTACCACAGCAAGACCCACTCACACACATGGGACATCTATAAGTGTTAATCTCTTCATACCAGAACCTGAAGACTAAGTCATAACCGGAGAGATAGGGTTAATATGAAAATAGAAAGTATCTCAAAAACATGTAGATATAGTCTGTTCTAGTGGGCAATCTATAGTATGTCAATAGCCATTAACCCTCTGAGTGCTAGAGTGGTGCACAACTCATTACTTTGCAATGTGTTGCCTACCACTCTGGCATTCAAATTGTCAATGGTGATGTTGATGCAGAGCCACAGAAACAAGATACAGCGGTTACAGTCTGTTGGACTACAACTACAGATACTCTGGACTTTACCACTCTGTTGTGAGGTGTACTTTAAAAGCTAGAATAAAGAAAGAGGACTGAGAGAACTATAGGTTTTAATGTTTGTAGCAGTCTGTATTGCTGCAATTGCTTGCTGCACTGTGCAGCGTGTAGCAAACCCCTCTCAAAATTGGCCGTCTCCCTCAGTGTTGCAGCTTGCTTCTCCAGTTCTCAAATCTGAGCTTTCAGAGGCTACCTACTCACATCCACCACCGAGGTATGCACCCTGGAACTGTTGTTCCAGGTTTGCAAACATATGACAGCTTATGCACTGAATTAAATGGACAGTCATGCTACATTCATATTAAGCCATTTACCACAAGTTAAAAGGGAAAAGAAACAAATATAAATGAACAGTTCAAGTAATAAATGTCTGTTCCCCTGTGTAATCCCCTGTATTTGAATCCCCCACTGTTTAAATCCCCAGCAATTGCCACACTGCTGCACTTACACATACTGCTCAAAATTCACACATTCAATCCCCTGATATTTAAATTCTCAGCACTTACCACACTGCTGCACTTACACACTGCTTAAAAATCACAATTAAATCCCTTGCTATTTAAACTCCCAGCATTTACCATACTCCTGCACTTACACACTGCTTAAAATTCACACATTAAATCCCTTGATATTTAAATTCCCAGCATTTACCACACTGCTGCACTTACACACTGCTCAAAATTCACACATTCAATGCTTTAATGCTATTTAAAGGGCTAGTAATGTTTCATAATAAAAGCAGCTCTAATTAATCATCATAGTATTTGGACTTTGGAGAGTGTTATTTCAATTCTGTCAGAGTTGTCGTTCAAGAGTAATTCAGTGACAAAGTATACCCCTCCCGCCCCTTTTACTGATGTAACACTTTTCAGCCAGAGCAGAAGGGAGGTGCCCAGGTAGATTGCAGAGAGGGACAATCTTCAATTAAGATAAGGGAAAAACCTGAAAAGCTTGTCAAGGGGGGCAGGCTTTCATTGTTTTCACTGTAAGAAGATTGTCCCATGCTGTTATCTGTCTGGTCTTACAACCAGATCCACATCTGAGAAGAGATGGCTTACACTAGGTAAAAGGGGCGGGAGGGGGAAACTTTGCTTGTGACTATCTCTAAAACCATAAAGGTTTGAGAGATAAGACTTATATCATTCTTCATATTTTTTTAATGCCTACAAAATAAAATAAAGTTAAAATGAAGTATTACTATCCCTTTAAATTCCCAGCACTTACCACACTGCTGCACTTACACACTGCTCAAAATTCACACATTCAGTCCCCTGCTATTTACATTACCAGCACTTACCACACTGCTGCACTTACACACTGCTCAAAATTCACACATTAATACATTCACACATTAAGGGGTAGATTTAAAGGCAGGTGTTAGCCAAAAAAAAACAGTTGTGTGTTTTAACATGCAGTAAGCCATTTAAAGGCCCGTCTTAAGAACAGCTAATGTCAGTTCGCTAATCCTTACGGACGATAATATTATGTGCAATGAGACTCATGGAACAAGATTCCCCATAGCCATTCAAAGGAGTGCGGTACTGCTAATGGCTGAAAAAAAAATACATTTAATGGGCAAAAGTTAAGACCCAGTTTTGTTAGCAGTAAAACACATAATGGCAAAAAGAAACCACCATTGCACAAAAGAAAACGGACTAACAGCATAATGCACAAGCATGCAAATGGGAAAATTAACCCATGCAATGCCAAAATAACACAAAAAAACATGCCCATACACCACAAATCACTCTCACACACAACACAACAGCCTACAAACACCACAGGAACAAGGCTGTCAAAAGCACAACACAACACATTACAACATTGCACGGAACAATGGGGGTCATCACACAGCACATACACCTCTCAATAGAAATCAAGCTTACCTGGGCAATATCTCAACATGAAAGAGACATAACCTTTTTTTTTTTGGGGGGGGACATTTGACTGGGTGCCAGAAGTGGATGCCCTGGCTGACTGCCTGGTCACCCTTTGAACCCTTGGTGTAGCTTCAGGGGTTACACTGGAGGGAGAGGTGGATGCAGTGGAACCCTCTGTCAACCGCTGCTCCCTCTCTACATGTAGGTTCTCCCTGCAGTTGTGGGCTCTTAACTCCACAGCAGCTGCCCCATCATGTCTATCATCCCTGTATGGTACTGCCTGTGTGCTGTACCTCCTGGGCACGAATGCTGGATTGAATCCTTTCTGCGTACCTCAGGGAATCCCTTCTGAGCCTTGTGATGTTCAGTTGGAATATCTGCATTCTAAGCCTATGGGGTACGTTTTATTACAAGTAAGTCCCTTTTTTATTTTAATAGAGTGATAGGTAGCTGATGAGACTTCTTTTTATTTGTCTTCCCAGTTCTAAGGAGGATCCTGCGCTCCAACGAATGTCTGACTCTCCATCAAGACCATGGACATGATTCACCTGCAACAGGGAAGCCATGGAAGGCAAGAAACCAGCGAAACTCCTTCCACCTCTGTGGACATGTCTTCCATTATCAAACAAGCATTTGTCCAAGACGTAAGAGACAGAGACAGGAACAGAGAGATATTATTTCATCATCAGATGAATTGGTTCAAGAACAGCATAAGACATTGGAGCCAGTGTTATCTTCAGAAGAGGAAGACAATTCAGAAGAGCATCTGGGATTTGATGTGGCTCTGGTGGAACCCTTAATCAAAGCTGTCAGACAATCCTTAAACCTCATGGAAGCTGCTGCTAAGAGTTCCAAGGATCGAATGTTCTCTTCATACAAAAAGAAGTCTGCTACTGGCAGAAGATGGGTAAATGATTCGAAACCACAGCTAGAATACAAAAGATTAACCCCTTTTCTGAACAAGGCTGTCAACTTTGGGACCACTCACCTATGGGGGATGTGGTTCATCTTACTCATTAAATGACGCAACCTCCTTCCAGGATCAAATAGACAGATTTCTGCATAATGATCTAAAACGCGTCTTCACGACTATCAGTTCTGCATGTAAACCAGTGGTAGCTTTAACATCAATTTCCAGGGCTATATAGATCTGGCTGGATAATGTAGAACAAGCCATCCTTCAGGGAGACAACCAGCACTCTATTGCAGGTGCTCTTTCTGAGATCAGGTTAGCTTTTGAGTTCCTTATCGACCTGGTAAAAATACAGTCATGGGTAATATATTTGGCAGTCGCTGTCAGATGGGTACATTGGCTGCACACCAGGAATGCGGATTACCCCTCCAAATAAAACCTCTGTTCTTTGCCATTTACACTGGGAATGTTATTTGGAGATGCACTGGATAATATTATCAAAAAAGCATCAGGAGGCAAGAGCATTTTTCATCAGCAAGATAAGAAAAACAGGCGGAATGAGTTTGGACAGACCCGCAAAACCCAAATAACCTCCTTTTGTGAATCACAATTTTACAGACCAGGTAAAGAGGCTTTGAGGTTACAGTCCTGGAAAAGAGTGAATCTTTTTCATACCTCTAATGCCCATTCCCAAGAGGGATTTAAGTCTGTGAATATGTTCTCATGGTGTCCCAGTCCAAACAGGGCAAGTGGGTGGTTATCTGCAATGCATCCTCCTGGTTTGGACCACTTTAATATCAGACAATTGAGTGCTACAGACTATTGCTTTAGGATATGCACTAAAATTTCTCTCAATATCAGTTGGAGACCTTTTCAAAAACTCACCATTACCTAAAGATCAACAGAAAACCTGGCTCTTCATGAATATAGTCTTCAGCTCTGGCAACAAGAAGCTATCTCCAAAGTACCAAAGTTGGAGCAAGGCAGGGGCATCTATTGCTTCCTGTTTTTTGTCCAGAAACCTTCGGAAGACCTTTGTCCTATTCAAGATCTCAAATACCTGAACAAACACTTAAATGTCAGGCATTTCAAGATGGAATCTTTAAACACCATCATCAAGCAGGTTCTTCCTGAAGATTGGATGATTACCCTATACTCATTTCTGTTCTTCCAGGTCAACACCGGTTTCTCCGATTTGCCATAGGAGGACAACACTTCCAATTCACAGTTCTGCCATTTCAGATAGCAACAGCCCAAAGGACATTTATGAAAATTCTACTACCCCTGATTGCAGAATTATTATGCAAAGGTATGCAAATTTTCCATTATCTAGATGAGATACTGATCCCGTCCCAGTCGTACCAGCTAATTATCCAACTCAGACCTCGCAATCAACTTTTTATCAATCAGAGAAAGAGCCATATACTCCCCTCCAGTGACATGATTTTCCTGGGCTTATAATTCGAGACTCTGTTGTCAACTGTCTCCTTACCAGCAGAGAAAATACATCAAGTATCCCAACAGATAGCAAGATTTAATCAAAAGAATCAACACACAGCCAGAGAATGCATGAAGACTTTAGGTCTCATGACCTCAATTCCAGCAGTGAAGTGGGCCAGACGACATATGAGACCTCTACGACAAGCCCAACTGGAGCAATGAGACAGCCACTTCGACTCCCTAGACCGGACTATTATCATTCCTCAAAGTACCCAAGTGTAACGGTTTTATTTGACACTCAGACACTGTAGGTTAGATAAAACACAGTTTTATTGAATAAAGAGAGAATAATAATAACCCTCACAGGTCCAGTAATATATGTACACAATATAGTACTGACACAGGACAGGTTACAGTAATCAATACCCACACAGGTCCAGTATATGTATAAATCAGCAACAATAATATACTGACACAGATCAGGTAAAGTTCGTGTGATACTCAAACGAGACAGCAGTGAAATGGTTACTATTAGGCCAGGAAGGCTGACAGGCCCTAATAGCGCGAGGCCCTCAAGACTCTCACTCTGCAGAGAGTGACGGAATAGCGACTAATGTCACAGGAGTAAACGGAGGCCCAGGACAAGCTGTGGACTGCCGTAGCAGTAACGGAGGACTGCAACTGTATACCCGGAAGAACACCCAACGGAGACTGCAATGACTGAAATCCGGTGGAAAATGGCACCTTCCCCGAAGGGGTTAATGAACGCTCAGACCTAATGTCGACTGCCAGATAGTGAGAGCAGCCTGAGTTGCCCAGATTAAGACCAACCTCAGCTTGCAGCAGTTAAAAAGATCAAGCGTACCGTGGTGCAACCAGATGGATCTATCACACCGGAGTGTCGCCTGTGCGACACAGTAAGTGATAGGTTTACCGTGACTAGACTGCCTGAGCGACAACGAGGCAACAGAGGCTCTGTCCGAGGACAGAAGGGACACCGGATGACAGCCCCAAACCGGATACCGGATGGGAACGCAGGCAGGCCCTGATACACGGACAATGTTCGCCCAAACCGGTTTGATACGCAGAACAGGAACTTCAGCCAGGCCAGGTCAGTACACAAAGCAGGAACGTCAGCAAATCCGAGTTGGTACACAGAGCAGGAATGTCAGCCAATCCGGGTCGGTACACAGAGCAGGAACGTAGATAGCAGCATAGTCAGGCAGTTCGGATTGGTACACAGAGCAGGAACGGATACAGCAGAGTAGTCAGGCAGTCCGGGTCATACACAGAGATCACACAAATAACTGGAACAAGCGCTGGCAATGGAAACACCACAAAAGGGCACCGGAGAAGTGACAAGGCCCAGTATTTAAGGACAAATACTGGGCTGGGCAAAGCCACATCAACCAATAAAAGGCAGCAGGAAGTAAAACTGACAGAATGTCGCCAGCAATAGCGCAGGCACCGTGATACCAGGAAAGTCTCTCATGGTGGCAGGATCACCTCAGTCTATGCCAGGGTCAAAATTTGGGAGCAAGTGAGAGCTGCTTGATTTTGAATTTGTTAAGAAAAATAGAGATTAAATACCTTTGCATAGCTCTACAATTGGAGATTATGCTAACGTAGTGTACAGATAATCTTAATTTTAATAATGACAGGAGGCGAATATTTTGCTATACTTCCTTTACTTTAAACTCCAATAGCAGCACAGGATACAACAACCAATCAAAACCAAGAAAACTCCCCCCATATAAACCCTGGAGCAGATAGGCCACTCCTCTTTCTTTGAGTAACCATGAGCAAACAGAAAGGGAACTAATAAACTCGCTCCAGTCGTCCTTCAGCCCAGCATTCGACAAAACCTGTAGACATCTTCATCCAGAGGCCATCTGCCCAGGAAAAGTCACACTGAAAAAAAGAGAAAACAAATGAAAGACTAATGGCCTTAAAAACGTACTCCATACAAATATGAGACACAAAACAGTGCATAACAATGTCGGCAATGAAAACCCTGTCATTAGCACATAATCCCTCATCTGAACTCCCGCTCCCCCCCAAATACTTACCTTATAGGTAGGGCAAACCAAGGGAGGGTAGGGTGGGAAAATATTCGCCTCCTGTCATTATTAAAATTAAGATTATCTGTACACTACGTTAGCATAATCTCCAATTTTACTACATGACAGGAGGCCTCATATTTTGCAATTTTAACGCTGTGAATGAAAAAGCGCCTGAGACGCATGCTCCGCCGGACGAAAATAGAAAGTACGAAACGTACGAATGTCTGAAATGGAAGCCCCAGCCGAAGCTGCCTGGGAGGCCGCCGCACCCCTAACTGAGTGGGCTCCAAAATTAGTATCCACACCCGCTAGAGATAACACCCACCGGATCCATCTAGCGAGGGAGATAACTGAAACCGGCCTATGCGGACGAACGTAAGAGATCAAAAGTTGACCCGTCTGCGAAAAACGCAAAGCGGAAGTAACCTGCACGTACTGGAGCAGAGCCTCTACCACACACAACTTAGGAACTTCCCTAAAGAAGGGATAAAAGACGGATGAAGAATCCGTCTTTGTGCGTCTGGAAATTGAAAAGGACACCCCGTCCGGAAGGAAAGAGAACCCATTCACATCAAACGCACGAACATCAGCCACACGCCGAAAAGAAACTAAACACAATAACAACGTCAGTTTAGCCGAGAGCTGACGGAGTGACAAAAACTCATTCCGCGGCCAAGTTCTGAATAACCCCAACACCTTATCGACATCCCAAAACGTAGAATATTTGGGTACCGGAGGTCTCGACATTTTGATGCCCCTCAACAAACGACAGACCAAAGGGTCTTTACCGACCGGAAGACCTGCAACTGGAACATGCGCCGCTGAAATGGCGGAACGCATAACGTTAATAGAGCGATAAGACAAACCAGTGACAAAACGAGAAGACAAGAAATTCAAGATTGCAGGCACAGGTGCTGTAAAGGGATCGCAACCCCTCTCCACACACCAGCCAACCCAGGAGGACCACGCGGAAAGATAACATCTCCGTGTGCCAGGAGCCCATGAGTCCCACAAAAGGTCTCTAGTTTCCTGCGATAACCCGTCGACTGACCAGGAACCCCTGAAATCGCCCAGGCCACCAGAGGCAGCCGATCTTGCAGCACCAGAGGATGTGGTTCGCCCCGATGATCCGTGAGCAACAGCGGAAAAAACGGAAGTAGAAGAGGATTCTGATAAGATAGCTCCAGAACCTCTGGAAACCAAGCCTGACTGGGCCACAACGGTGCCACCAACAGTAACTCCACCTTCTGAACACGTACCTGATGAAGTACCCTCGCCAGCATTGCAAACGGAGGAAAAGCATACACTCCTGTCACGGGCCACACCTGAAGAAACGCGTCCACCGCTTTGCACTCCGGATCCGGAAGCCAACTGAAAAAAGCTGGAAGTTGCCTGTTGGTCCTGGAAGCAAAAAGATCCAGCGTGAGAGGACCCCTGTTGAGACAGAGCTGCCGGAACACCGTCACGTCTAGTTTCCAGTCGCTGCTGTCTCGCCAGTGTCGAGAGAACCAATCTGCCGTGAAATTCAACGCCCCCGGCAGATATTCGGCCCTTAGAGCAATGTTGCGCTGGAAGCAAAACCGGTAAAGATCCTTCGCCGCCTCCGTTAAGGCTCACGACCGAGCCCCCCCTAGCTTGTTGACATACTGCACCGCCGAAACGTTGTCCATGCTTAACATGATGCAGCAATCTGACTTGTCCTTGGCGAAGCTGCGAATGGCAAAGGACCCCGCAATCAGTTCCAGGCAGTTGATGTGCAAACCTTCTTCTGCCTCCGACCATGGTCCGCCTGTTGAGAAAGCCTCGCAATGGGCTCCCCAACCCCACAGACTGGCGTCGGACTCTACCACAAAGTCCGGAACCGGGCCGAACACTGCCCTGCCGTTCCAGGCCTGCATATGCAGAAGCCACCACCGGAGTTCCGCTCGAGCGTCTTGAGAGAGCACAATTGGATGATCGTAAGAGCGACCCTGCCGCAAATGTAGAGCCTTCAAGCGTTGAAGAGCCCTGTAGTGAAGGGGACCAGGAAAGATCGCTTGAATGGATGAAGAAAGAAGACCCACCAGCCGGGCGAGCCCTCTCAACGGAATCTGTTCTTGCCTCAAGATCTTCCGAATTTCCTTGCGAATAGCCGTCACTTTGGACATAGGGAGACGAAGAAGACACTGAAGTGAATCGATTTCGAACCCCAAAAATTTAACCATTTGAGACGGTTCCAGGGCCGACTTGTCCCTGTTGACGACGAACCCCAAAGATTCCAGAAAGCTCACCACAAAGCGAGTCTGAAACCGAAGCCTGGAGATATCGTTGCAAAAAAGCAACAAATCGTCTAGATAAATGAGGCAACGAATACCGAGCGACCGCAGCCTGGACACCACTGGTTTCATCAGCTTCGTGAAACACCACGGAGCCGAACTGAGACCGAATGGCAGACAAGTGAACTGGCAAGGGAGACCCTGCCAGCGGAACCGGAGAAACTGACGACAACTCAGATCGATGGGGACAGATAGATAAGCATCCTTGAGATCCAGACGAGTGAACCAATCCCCCTGAACCAACAGATCTCTCAACAGATGAATTCCCTCCATCTTGAAATGTCGATATATCACGAACGAATTGAGATCTCTGAGATTGATGACGGGACGAAAATCCCCTGTCTTCTTCCGGACGAGGAAAATGTTGCTGAAGAAGCCGGACTCGTCTGGAGCTAGTTGCACCGCGCCCTTTGAAAAGAGAGATTGAATCTCGGCATCTATAAGCGCCTGATCTGCCGCTGGTAACACCGGGACTGGAGGCCGAACCACCTGCACAGGGGGGGAATAAAATTCTATGACATACCCTACAACAGTCTGTAGGACCCAAGCATCTGACGTAATTGTCTCCCATACCTGCACATGAGAAGCAATCATGCCTGCAGTGAAAACATTTGGAACAGAGACAGGAAAGAGAGGGAAACTCACCGGAAGAGACACGGCCACGTCCTCTGCCTCTCTGACCCCTCGCCCGGTCCATGCCTCTGGTGTATGATGTAGTACGGAAGGAGTTGGACGGGAAAAAGTTGGTGGAAGGTGGAGTGAACCTGGAACCTGTTGACCAAAATCTGCTGGCGGCACGGCCCCGCTGCCGGCCAGCTCTCCCAAAAACACCCCTGGAGGAGGGTGGACGAAAGACTTGTCTCATAGAGGATTGGGCCTTGTTCAAGGTGGTGTACAAATTAACATGGCGTTTCAGCTCCACAATGAAGGGATCCCCAAACAACAGGCCATTGGCGGAAGGACCAAGCTCCTTAGCTCCCAAGTCGGCCAGCTTAGCGTCGATGCGCAGCAGAGCAGCCTTCCTCCTTTCCGTAGAAATAGCGGTATTGGCGTTACCCAATAGACAGACAGCGCGTTGGGCCCATTCTCTGATGGCATCCGCATCCAAAGGCTCCCCATCCGATAAGGCCAAATCAGAAAAGCATAGGATTTTTGCCAGAGGTCCCAGTACATCCAGGAGCTTATCTTGGGCGGATTTCAGCCCTTTCTCAATCCCTTTGCGAGGATCTCGGCCAGATCTGGACATGAATGTAAGAACAGTCTGGTCGAAATCCGGGGTCAGCGCCACCTTGTCTGGAAGAACAGGTCTTGGACATTCCGCCCTCAAGCGACTCCGCACATCACGATCAAGGGGATGCCGCAGCCAGAAGTGGACATAACGGGATAGGTGATCCGGAAGGTTCCATTCCGAGGAACGCGGATGACGGATGAATCGAGGATCAAACAACCTGACCCCTTTGGCATCGAAAAAACCTTCCTCATCAGTACCAGAAGAACCGGAAGCACCTCTGGACGGGAACGAATCAGGGACCACCGACTCTTTCACATAAGGGGAACCAGAATCCTGATGGGAAATCCAACAATCATCATCGTCAGAGGCCGAACCTTTGGCTTGCCATTCATCGACCACCGCCAAAGGAGAAGGAGAAGGAGAAAGGTCTACGTCTGGAAGGTGGGAAGACGGGAAATCAGCAGAGTCGTCAGCCAGCCTCACTTTCTTTGCAGGTGACTTCCCCTTGGAACCTCCCGCCGAAGCATCTGGACGGCCCCGCTTGGTCAAACGGCCATCGTCAGAGGCAGGGGAAGGCAGACGATCGTCGGCAGCACGGGGAAGGTCCCCAGAGGACCCAGATGGAGAACGGGACAGCACACGGGCCAACGCCTTCTCCACCGAAGCAGCCACCGCGGCATCAATCAAAGCGTGGAAGTCCGTAGACTCAGCCATCTATGAAAGAACAAAGTGCCCAGTAAGCACCAAGATAACACCCAGAGGATGACCCCCTGGTACCTCAACTGGGGCTCACCCAGACTTAGCAACAAGCCTCTAAGACTCAAAGTTGTTATTTATTTATGTAAGTATTAGTTATTTATTTATTTATTTATTTTTTTTTATTTTTTTTTTTTTTTCAGAAGTGTGTAGTAACTATAGAGGGAGAAACCCTCGCCAACTAGGAAAATGGGTGCTCACCCCTGTATGCAACGTGAGAAAAGCCAAACCTAAGCAAGGTACATGGCCAGAAACCAACTGCATAAAAGCAGCAAATAGGAGGCTTATGATAAAGCTCAAAAGAGGGGCTCACCCAAATCAACCCGTAGGGGCTCACCCTAAGCAACCTCCAAAGGGAGAAAGCGTTTTGCAAAGAATTAGGGTTTTTTTTTTTTTTTTTTTTTTTTTGTAATGTTTTGTTTAGTTATATTAGTGTGTAAAGACTAAGAGGTGTACACCAGGAGAAAATAACAGGGGCTCACCCAAAGTACAGCATGAATACATAAGCTTTAACTACTAGATTTATTAAACACGAAGGCAAAAAACAGCAAACTCCAGAGCCCCTGCTGAGCTATAAAATCTCAGCAGGAGATCTGTGAACAGTAGGGAGGCAGGGGCTCACCCCGCGTCTGGACTTAAGGAAGAAACAGTACCCCCTTGCAGAGCTCCGTGACCGGAGCCACCCGGACACGGAGGAGCAATAGAAAAAATGGCCGCCGAGAATCTCGTGTAAAACGAGATTCAAGATGGCCGCCGAACCGAACAAACGGTCCGCGGACCGCAACTGCCACAAGCCGACAGGCGGGGAGGCGAGATGCAGCGAACAACCCTGCAGCAGTCCTAGTCAAACCTACGCCACCCCCAGCCCCGCTCCAGATACCTTGGAGAACTAACGGACGGCAAGCACACACACAGTATGAAACCTTTATTGTGTAGCAAACTTACTGGTAGGGGAAAATAAGCGGAATCGTGGGATACTAAGGGCAAAGAGGGATGAATAAAACCCCCGATAACAGAAACTGCCTAAACCCAGGGAACCCTGCCAGGGCCAAACTAATGAGGAGGAGAACCCCCCCCACACACAGGCAAACAGTATCCCAGGTATAGAACACATACATGGAATTTTTTAGAACTATAAATGTATTAGAAAACGATCCAAAAAACAGACAGAATACACTGACCTGTGCAGCCTTTGGAGCAGCAAAGAAAGAGGAGTGGCCTATCTGCTCCAGGGTTTATATGGGGGGAGTTTTCTTGGTTTTGATTGGTTGTTGTATCCTGTGCTGCTATTGGAGTTTAAAGTAAAGGAAGTATAGCAAAATATGAGGCCTCCTGTCATGTAGTAAAATTAATCATACTGCTGTGTGTTAGGTCTAACTAGGTTAGGCCAAAGGGTCGCTATCAATACTGTAATACAACAGGATTATTTAATACTGTATTACAAACTTTTTTTCTATACACTACAGCTAAGTTGGGAGGCTATGACATACTACTGGGTTTGTGTGGAAAAGCCCATTGGGATGTCAGATAAGATTTTTTAATCGTCACTTTTTTAATTTTTTCTTTTCCCAATCTTTCTATGTTTGCTAATAAAGATTGATTTTCTTTTACTTGTGGTTTGTGTTACCATTGCAAAAAATTGTAGTGCCTAAGAGATACTTCTTTTTCTTTCTTTTTTGGGGTTAGCAGTTTTTCATAGATTTTTTGTTTTGTTAGCCCTGATGGGGTCCACCCAATATAGGATTTTATATTTTCATTTGAAACTGATGGGTGTAGTAGAGCGGGTTGCTGCACTGTTGTGTAGGGAAAGGCCCACTTTGATCATGTGCTAACAGCTGCTAGCTATGGTGGTTTTCTGGGTCCTTGTTAGTATAATAAATTAAGAATATTTTTACAGTAAAAGTATAAATGTGTATAATCAACTGTCTTTTAAATGGCCCTCAGACTTAGGTCTCAGGTGTTTGTGGAGGTACCTAATTAGCTGTGGAAGAAGCCAGTGGGGCACTGAGAGGTAACAGCAAATGGGTTCAAGAGTTAACAGATGGTGTTTTGGGGGACTAAGCATAGAGATAGACAGGTCTTGCCTTGCTTAAAACAATAATGGAAGCTGGCAAGGGATTGGAAGTTTATAAGGTATTAAAGCTGATTTATTATTAAATCAAATAAAGCTGTCTATACCCATCAGTTTGCCGCGTGTGCTATTATACAGGTAGTGTATTCTGAAACCATGTACACTGTTGCTAATTTTTTATTTAGTTTACCATTTCACTGGATGCAAATCAGCCACATTTAGCAATAGGTTATTTATGAACTCTATACAATGAATCCTACTGTAATATTTTGCAAGAAATTATTGTAGCTTAGCAGACATCAAGAACGCTTGGGGGGAGTAATTGCATGCTCTCTTTTATTAGACCAACATAACAGCTCATATATTTTAATCTGATCATAAGATATTATTTCATAAAAGCTGATACTTATATAAACAGAAATACTAAATTAGGCTTATCTACTAAGAAGAACTGAAGCAATTCTGGAGCAAACCATCTATACATTAAGGGACAACTAAAAATTCCCAATGGTTTATTTGGGCCTTTCCCAAAGTGACGTTTTGAATTAAATGGGGTTCAAAGCCCCTTTTGAATCAATGGAAAATTCTATTTGTCCCCTTGGTGCTTATTACATCAGCATCAACTATTCTGGCACAGGAAGGCTTATGTACTAAGAAGAATTCATGAACTTCTTGTGCAAACCAACTGCAAGATAGGATAGATATATAAATCCCCAATGACTTAATGGTTTGGAGTTCTCCCTAGTAGCAAAGGTATTAAAGGCCCTATTGAAAAGTGTTCCAGTTCCTCTAAGTACATCGGCTTTGGTGGTCAGTGTAATGAAAAATACCCTACCAAGAACCTTTGCTTTTCCAAAATACTGTAGTGTATTGTACATAGTTCTGTATGTGGAAAATGAAAACCATGCATTAGCTGAGAAGACACTGTATTCATTTTCAATAGGCTATATGTCAGGCTACAGTACTTTAGAATGATCATTTCAAGGCTCGGTTTAAACAAGAATACAAAGCACACACAACTCAGCATGCTGGGTCATTAACAGGTATTTTATGGGAAACACATGTTTTTCTGTCGGAAATAAGTAAAAACAATGCAAATGCAAATCAAAATCATATTTTTGTGGCCAGACATTGAAAATGAATTCCCCCACAGACATAGAAACTTAACTTATAAGATGTTAGTATATCATGATTTTCATTGAGAATTGTAGATTATACAACATAGCAATAAGGTGTAAAAAACATCAGATTATCTTTTGTGTAAAGCACTAATAAAACTCAATTATAATGTACCTTCATTTTGAGATATGTGTGCAATTTACCAAATAATCCTTTAACTATCAAAGGGGTGTGCAGCACAATGTGGTCCTCAATTGATTTGTATAAAAAAATGAAACCATTGGCTGGGGTAATGGACATTATAGCCTTTAGGTGGAGAGTCTCGGATCACCCAACCAAATGTAAAGGCCAGGGCAGTCATGATTTCATAGCAAACAGAATATGCACTTCAGTATTTAAATGCAGTTAAAACAACTTATATTTTACTACTACTAAAATTATACAAATTCAAAAAGTCTAAAATAAGTAATCATACACCTCTGTCCCTGATGTCTATTAGCAACTGTTTTGCACTGTCCATGTCTCTTCTCAGCTTCTTTTAATTGCATTGTATGGTGTAACACACGAGTCTTCAGCACATCAAATGTGCCCCCTATCTGACCCCAAGGGGCAGCCCATATGAGATTTTTAACAGAAACATTATTTGCCTAACTAGCGAGCACACATGAAGTTGCTGAAAAATATCATATGTGTGAATAGCTAACAGGCTAAAATGTACCACTGTTATCAATAACAAAATAAAATTAATGCTACCTAGTGATGAGCGAGCGTGCTCGGCCGATGCTCGGATCGGCTCGAGCATCGCTCTGCTCGGCACATGGCGGTACTCGTCGAGTACCGCCATGTGCTCTCCCGCCATGTTCGGGTGGCGGGGATCTGTGCCGGAAGAGGCACAGATCACAAGACGCTCCGCTGGACCACCAGGGACTTGAGGTACGGGGGCATTGCGGAGATGAAGGGGGCATTGCGGAGATGAAGGGGGACATTGTGGAAGAGGGGCATAGACTCTATGCCCCTCTTCCACAATGTCCCCCTTCATCTCCGCTATGCCCGTCTTCCACAATGTGCCCCTTCATCTCCGCTATGCCCCTCTTCCACAATGTGCCCCTTCATCTCCGCTATGCCCCTCTTCCACAATGTCCCCCTTCATCTCCTCTATGGCATAGAGGAGATGAAGGGGGACATTGTGGAAGAGGGGCATAGCGGAGATGAAGGGGCACATTGTGGAAGAGGGGCATAGCGGAGATGAAGGGGCACATTGTGGAAGAGGGGCATAGCGGAGATGAAGGGGCACATTGTGGAAGACGGGCATAGCGGAGCTGAAGGGGGACATTGCGGAGCTGAAGGGGGCATTCGGAGATGAAGGGGGCATAGCGGAGATGAAGGGGGCATTGACCAGGCACCCTCCCCTCATCAGAGCAGGGGGTGCCTGGTGTCGCCCCATTCCAATGGGGCTCGGGTGCTCGGCCGAGCACTCGAGCCTCAGGGGGTGCTCGGTCAGAGCACCCGAGCACCCGAGCATCCGGGTGCTCGCTCAACACTAATGCTACCCTCTCACACATGGATACCTAATAATGTGACCCAAGACTGAATAAATATGGACACTCCTGGTATAATACATGCAGAAAACTCATCAGCGGTTTTCTTCAGAAAGCAAAACAACAAAGTTTGCATAGCCGTCTGTTACGGTTTTCAGACACTCAGACAGTGGTAGATAAAATAAATGGAGTTTTATTAAGTAAATGAAGAACAAGGTCGCCACTGGGGCGGTACTGGTATAACAGAATAAGACAGAGTTACCTGGTGCAACAGGTAATACTAAACACGTAAGGAAGCACAAAACAGGACTCAAGAGGTTAATAGTACTGGTTATCAGTCTCAAATGTGGTGTTAGGCATGCCCTTGGTGCTGCATATAGCTCTGTGTGCTGTAAGGTAGCACCCAAGTCCATTCACTGTGTAGAGCTGTAGCATAAAGTTCTGGCTGAATGGGAACTGCAAGTGATAAGGAGATAGCCCCCACGGGCGTAACCGGAGACGACAGTATAGTGATTGTGTGAGCCAATAGCCCCCACGGGCGTAACCGGAGACTTCTAATATCACAGTCGCTTAAGCCAATAGCCCCCACGGGCGTAACCGGAGACTACAGCATCGTGATTGCGTGAGTCAATAGCCCCCACGGGCGTAACCGGTGACTACAGTATCGTGATTGCTCGAGTCAATAGCCCCCACGGGCGTAACCGGAGACTACAGTATAGTGATTACTTGTGCTGATGGCCCTAGCGCGGGCGTAACCGGAGACTACTGGGTACTGCTTGCCAAAAGCCACGGGCGTAACGGAACCGCTGCTCAGTCTCGGAGAGCCGCCGACTACTAAGGCCCGCAATCAGCCGGCTCACAGAGACAGCGGACAGGCTTAGGCGATAGGTGGGAAAGCAGCAGTAATCGGATGAACAACACCAGTGTCTCGAGTGCAGGAATCGACTCAGCACAGTAAGGTCTGGACTCAGCACACAAAAGGCAGATAATGGAAGACTCAGCAATGGCTCAGCAACTGACAAGCGGAGGCTCAGTCACACTATGCAGTATCAGAATGTCGCCGAGTCGACAACGGAGTGGTCCGTCAGCAATGCAGGAGCAGGACAAGAGTGCTCGGTAGTCAGCCAGGCCGGATCAGGATACACAGGAGATTCGCAGACAAGCCGGTTCGGTAATGGAGAAGGGTCGTCAGCCAGGCCGGGTCAGATGCCTTAGGAGATTCGCAGACAAGCCGGATCAGGAACAAGCAGGAAGTCAGCCAGGCTGGGTCAATCACGGAACAGGAACACAGGAACGTTGTCGGGCAAGCCTAGTCGGTACACGGTGGATCAGGATACAGAATACAGCAACGCTGGCAGGAAACACCACGAAAGGGCACCTGACAGGTGCCAGTGACCGGATTATAATGGATAACCAGGGGCGGGCCAACACAGCTCAACCAATCCGGGAGCAGCACAGTTGAGAGTGACAGAAAGGATCACGGGGACCGTGATACCGTCAATGGGAATCTCAAATAAATCCCAGTGACATGCAAACTATCACTGTGATTTTTACGTCATTTCCTGTAAATCTAAGAGGAAACTGAGAAAAGTGGGTCTTAAGAAAAAGAAATCAATGAAAATCTAATTTTTTTTTTCTAATGCAATTATATTGTTGATTTACTGTGAAGCTCTATTAACAATTATAAATCCTTGTCACGGTTCGTACAAATGAGATCTGGACAGGTACTGTTAGGTTACACATTTTTATTGAAACAGACAATGAATTTAGTATAAAGTAATTAATTATAAAGTAATATAAAATATATGCAGTTTGAGCGACACACAACAGAGCAATTGTCGCTGCGAGGATAGGAGACTGCTTTAGTGTGGTACTGTAAGTAGACCCCGGATAGGGAATGGGAGGCCACCACAGGTCCGCACCTTCACTAGACCAACGAAACACAGAGCAAAGATAACTGAGCCTCAGGTCCACACCTGAAGGAACACCAGAAGCTCAGGAGGAAACCAGGAATGAGTCTGCCAGAGCCACAGGTCCGCACCAGAATGGATATCAGACTAACGGGAGGTCACACAGAGAATAGTCAGATAGAGCCACAGGTTGGAACCAGAATGGATAGTCAGACAAGCCAAGGGTCAATACGCAACAGGTAGTCAGCAGAGCCGCAGGTCCGCACCAGAATGGTTATCAGACTATGCCGGGGTCATACACGGATTGGATAGTCAGACAGAGCCACAGGTCAGCACCAGAACGGGTAGTCAGACAAACCAGGTAATACACAGGATAAACACTAAGAACTGCACTGGATGCCAACGAAAGGGCGATTAAGCCCTGTGTCCAGACAGTATTTAAATGTTTGCCATAAGGATGAGGAGGGGCCAGGAATGGGTTACTGCCCCTTTAAATGGGGCGCGTGTCTGTCTCCCTGGATGTGTGCCTTTATGATGTCACCCTGCATCGGCCTATCCCTCTACAATGAAGCGGCTGGAGCCGCAAGACAGAATGCAGCTGAGTTGCGAAGAGGAAGGATGCGGCCGTCTTGCTGCCCACGGCAAGAATGAAGTAAACCCTGTGGCGCTTGAGCCAGCTGTTGCTAACTGTGACAATCCTATCCATTTGCCCTCAGCCTTATGCAATGATTCTCAATCTTTTTTCACTCCTGGCACCCTTAACATACAGTCTGAAATTTTCAGGGCACCCCTAACAGAGTTACATAGTAGTTTAGGTTGAAAAAAGACTTGCGTCCATCAAGTTCAACCCTTTTCCTATTCCTCTTTACCATCGTTGATCCAAAAGAAGGCAAAAAAACCCCTCAATACAGAAATTTCAAATTCTGTTTTGAATGGGGGGTGGAATTCCTTCTTGATTCCAAATGACAATCATATTTCTCCTTGAATCAACAAGCACTAAATAAATATTAATCCCAATATTAACATACATAGCCATCTATTTTCTGCTCTTTAAAAAAAAAAAAGTATCCAGGCCCTTTTTAAAGGCATCTAATTTATTCGATAGCACCACTTCCTCAGGAAGTGAATTCTATACCTTTATTGTCTTTACCGTAAATAATGCTTTCCTCTGTTATAGACAAAATCTCCTTTCCTCAAGTCTAAGCAGGTGACCCTTTGCCCTTTGTACTGTTCTGTTAATGAACAGGTCTTTGGAGAGTCCTTTGTATGGGCCCTGAACATATTTATATAATGTTATCATATCCCCTCTAAGATGCCGTTTCTCTAGTGTATACAAGTTTAACTTTTCTAGCCTTTCTTCATAACTAAAACTTTCCATTCCCCTTATTAGTTTTGTAGCCCTCCTCTGCACTCTCTCTAGTTCCAAAATGTCCTTTTTCAGAGAAGGTGCCCATAATTGAACAGCATATTCAAGGTGGGGGTCTTACCATAGACCTGTAAAGAGGCATAATAATATATTCCTCCCTTGAGTCAATACCCCTTTTACTACATGCCAATATCTTATTGGCCTTTGCAGCTGCCGGTTGGCACTGCTCGCTGCTGCTAATCTATTGTCTGCCATTACTCCAAATGCTGTTCATTAGTAGATTTCACCATTTAAACTATATGTTGAATTTTTATTTTTATACCCAAAATGCATAACTTTACACTTGTCTATATTGAATCTCATTTGCCATTTGCCTGCCCAGTTACCTAATTTGTCCAAACATCTTATAGCTCATTTGTCAAGGACAGAACACATGACTCAAACACACAAAACAGTAAGTTCTAGCTCCTATCTTACTACAGGTTGTTTTGGTATGTTCATTACCTGTATAGTAAGCAGCATATATCAATCCCTAGTACAAATCATTTGGTGGTAAGGACAGAATATGCCTACTACATAACCTGCCACCAAACAAATATTATGTGGCACTTTACTGCAATGATATGTAAAAGCCATTACCTGACATTGTAATGGTACAGTAGTCAATGAATACAGCAAGAACACATCCTTGTCTATTAATTTTATACTGAGGCTGATGTGCTTATAAGAATTTGAGTAATCTGGGGTAAACAAAAAAAAAATATAGTGAACAAACATAAATTCTTAGTGATTTAAATGGGGATTTAACCCCTTAAATGCTAAGCAGGTCTCAAATGCAATGATTTTGAAGACCTATCTTGATTCAAGGCATTAAAAGCAACATTTAAATCAATGGGAAGTAGAAGGATTTCTATTTGATCCCTATAGTGTAGTTGGCTTGCTTCAGAATTGTTCCAATTCTTCTTAGTACTTTACTTTCAGTACATACAACTGTGACATGAAAAATAAAAATATGAATTCTTTAGAGTTGGAAACTGTTGGTCTTCAGCTGTTGGTGACTACAACTTCCATGGTCCCCAACCAGTGAATGGAAGGAATTATAGACTTCAGCAGCTAGAGATCCAAAGTTTGCCTACTGTTTCTTTAGATAATACAGCGTTCCCCATTGCATTGCAAAGTTATGCACTGAGCACCTCGCTAGTATCCAATGGGTTAATAGTTTTATGATTTTCCAATTTCCTTCAGGACTATATAATACAAATAGGAAGTCTCGCCCTTTATTTTAAATAACATTGCACAGACAGTCCAAAACTGCACTGCAGCTGAGGGAAAACGTGTGTGACAAGTACAACAGCACACTACTTTTTTTTCTGTAAAATCCTTAACTTCCGTGGTTATAGCTATATTTTTATGGTTTTAAGGGCCGCGGTTACTTCGTTTAGAGGCCAGCTGCTGGAGTAAAATGTGAAAATAAATACAGTGACATGTAACATGCTTGATGTGAACAGTTGAAAAACGTAAAAAAAAAAGAATCATATTCAAAGCAAAGAACAATTGGTAGCTTAATTATGAGTTTTCTTAATGTCTTTTCATAATCAGTTAATAAATACCTGAACAATAAAATTGAACTTAAGCTTTTAATAGGCCATGTTGGCTCAGATCTAAACAAGAGAATTAACAGCTTCAGGCATTGTGCAATAACAGCTCCCTGCTTGGTGCCAGCAGAAACAAAGCTATTCTAGTACCTCATTATAATAAACGCTTGCAATATTCCACCAATATCTGGAGTGCAAGACACAGATCTTATTTATCACAGTATGTGACACATCTGGCACTCGGATCAGGAAACAACTGTTTTACTTCATTTCTGTCATCACCTTCCAACAGATTTCTTTTACATTCCAATTTGGAAGAAGGAACTTGGACTTCTCTCCATAAGTTCTGCATTACCAGTTTAGCTGTGAAGAGTTCTATTCAACATCTTTTTTTAACCTCCTGGCGATTAATTACAACAAGCTGCCTATTTTGACTTTAATTGTACCAAGCATCTGAAATCACTGATATTTTGTATCTGTTACCAATGTCTTTGTTACATATGGAGCCTTATGTAGAAAGCTAAAAAGATGCAGTTTCATGAGCGAACCAACTGCATGCACCACAGGGAGAAAATTAATTTAAAAAAAAACTAAAAATCCTCATTGCATTAAATGGTGCTAGAATGATTGCTAGAGAGGTCTATAACACATTGTGAAATTGGCATTTGCACCTGCTTTAAATTAATGTACTATAGCAGTGATGGAAAACATGAGGATCTCAAGCTCCTGCCAGACTACAACGTCCATGATTCCCAAGCAATCCATTGGCTGGTGGAGGAATGATGGAACTTGTAGTCTGGTAGCAGAAGGCAGATCTCACACTGTCCATCCCTGCACTATAGCATATGATCACCTTACCACCACATATGAGCACACACTCTCCACCATTGTTATGACTTTAAAGGGATAGTAATACTTAAAATATAAAAAAAATTATGTTGTAGGGTTTATCCCCCTGAGTAAAACAAGAGTACTCCCACTGCTGAAAGGTGTTTCATTCAAAAGTTATTAATTTTCAAAGTTGAATTTTTTAGGTGAAATATCACAGTTACCTGAAATTGTACAGTGGCGCTGTTGCTACATGATCCTATGGACAGCTCTGGTCCCGGGACCATAAATCTCCATAGGATGGAGTAGCAACAACGCCACTGTACAGTTTCAGGCCACTGTGATATTGCACCTAAAAAATTCAACTTTGAAAATTAATAACTTTTGAATGAAACACCTTTCAGAAGTGGGAGTACTCTTGTTTTACTCAGGGGGATAAACTCTACAACATATTTTTTTTATATTTTAACCCTTTGAGTGCCAAGTGGGTACATTGTACGAGTTTGGACAGCTGTACCCGCTGTGCCAAGCTCGTACAATGTACCCACTAAAATGCGGTCACTGCATGAGCCGGTATAACCGGCATGCAGTGGCCGCATTTTAAAAAAAAAAAATGTGGGCAATCGTGGGGGGACATGAGGATCACTCCTCATGTCCCCCTGTTATTGATCTCCCAGCCGATCGCGCTGGGAGATCAATAAAAGAAGAGGAGAAGCGCAGCTGAGGCGCAGCTTCTCCTCTTCTTTGTCTCCTACCCGAACTTCCGGGTAGGAGTGGGCGGGACCGGGGGAAGCCTCCCAGCGTCATCAGTGACATGTCACTGATGACGTTGGGGAAGTTTCCCCGGTCCCATTCACTCCTACCGGTGGTAGGAGTGAAAGGCAGGAGAGCTTCTGCTCTCCTGCAGTCGCCAAATTGGTCTCCCAGCCTATCGGCTGGGAGATCAATTACTTAGGGGACACCAGGAGGGGTCCTGATGTCCCCCACGAGGTCTGAATAGCTAAAAAAAAAAATTAATTAAAAAAAAAAAACAATAGTAACCCTGTGAGTGCCGCAGTGGTCCCCAGCACATTGCTTTGCAATGTGCTGGAGACCCTTGTAGCACTCACAGGGTCTTTTCTTTGGGTTTTTTTTTTTATTTTTTTAAAGACCTCATTGGGGGGATCAGGGGGGATCCTGATGCCCCTCAATGAGGTCTATTATTAAAAAAAAAATAAATACATTTTTTTAACCCTGTGTGTGCCACAGGGGGGGGTCAAATGCACCCCCCCCTCCTGTGGCACACACAGGGCTTCTATCATTACTTTGTTACTAGAGATTGTTGGGGGGCCATCAGGATTTGTCCTGATGGCCCCCCAACAAGCTCTGATTACAAAGTATTAATAAAAAAAAAAATTAACCCTCTGAGTGCCAGAAGGGTCCAATGCATTGCTTTGCAATGCGCTGGAAACCCCTTTGGCACTCACAGGGACATTTATTTTGATTCCTTTTTTTTTTTTTTTTTTTAAGACCTCGTTGGGGGGAATCAGAGGGGTCCTGATACCCACCAATGAGGTCCATAATAAAAAAAAAAGTAAAGAAAAAAAAATTAACCCTGTGTGTGCCACAAGGGGGGCCAATGCAGCCCCCCTTCTGCGGCGCACACACAGGGCATTTATCATTACTTCGTTATCAGAGATTGTTGGGGGGCCTTCATGATTGGTCCTGATGGCCCCCCAACAAGCTCTGATTACCAAGTAATGATTAAAAAAAAAATTAACCCTCTGAGTGCCAGAAGGGTCCAATGCATTGCTTTGCAATGCGCTGGAGAGCCCTTTGGCACTCACAGGGACATTTATTTTGATTCCTTTTTTTTTTTTTTTTTAAGACCTCATTGGGGGGAATCAAAGGGGTCCTGATACCCACCAATAAGGTCCATAATAAAAAAAGTAAAGAAAAAAAATTAACCCTGTGTGTGCCTCAAGGGGGGCCAATGCAGCCCCCCTTCTGCGGCGCACACACAGGGCATTTCTCATTACTTCGTTATCAGAGATTGTTGGGGGGCCATCATGATTGGTCCTGATGGCCCCCCAACAAGCTCTGATTACCAAGTAATGATTAAAAAAAAATTAACCCTCTGAGTGCCACAAGGATCCAATGTATTGCTTTGCAATGCGCTGGAGACCCCTGTGGCACTCTCCGGGTCCCCTGTTTGTGGACATATATATATATTTTTTTACTAAGACCTCATTGGGGAGGGATCAGGGGGTCCTTATGCCCCTCAATGAGGTATATAATAAAAAAAATAAAAAATAAAACACAAATTAACCCTGTGTGTGCCACTAGGAGGGGAGTTCAATGCCGACCCCCTTCCTGTGGCACACACAGGACTTTTTATCAACACTGGTAGTCACAGATCTCCCATACACACTATCAAACACTGCCCCACCATCCTTGCTCCTCTGCTCATACCCACACACACTGCCTAATCCCTCACCCTCCCACATACTTTGTTACACTTGTAGTCACAGGTCCGCACGTACACCGGCTGACGCCCTAGCTTCTTTCATCTGTTAGCCATAAAATCACACATACACTGTTTGCTTTACCATTTCTGTTTCACTGGTAGCTACGCTCCTGTAGCGTAAATTGGTATGTCAACCCACAGCAGTGGGGTACCATTTTTCTTAGGCTGGCAAGAAGTCCTCCTAGGAAATCCCACGCCATTGAACCATTTTAGTATCTTTGAAGTGACTGATGTGTAAAACAAAATTTTATTTTTTCCTGTAGCACCACATTCTGGAAATAGTTGTGCCAACTAACTTAGGGGTAAAAAGGCAAGTGACCCCTCATTAGATGCGGCAGGTTGTCTTCTTTCCAAAATGGTATGGTTTATCTACCTTTTCTTCAATTCTGAAGGTGTTATAGTCATTTTCGTACAGGCAAGTCAGGTTTGAGAAAATGTTAGAAACATCAGAGGTTGTAGTAGGTGTAGTTTTCTACTTCTAGCACCCCCTAAGGTAGTTCAACTCATACCAATGGGGTGTCATTTGACTCCTAAGAGCACTAGCAAACAAATGCAGTTGAAAATTCCATGGTTTTCACAGCGCTCCATACATTTGAAGGGGCAGAAATGTAAAAAAATGCAATTTTTTTCCTATATCGCCTCCTTCTGGAAACATTTATGCACACCAGTATTGGGGTAAGAAGGCAAGTGACCCCTCATTAGATGCGGCAGGTTGTTTTCTTTCCAAAATGGTATGGTTTATCTACCTTTTCTTCAATTCTGAATGTGTTATAGACATTTTTGTACAGGCAAGTCACATTTGAGAAAATGTTAGAAACATCAGAGGTTGTAGTAGGTGTAGTTTTCTACTTCTAGCACCCCCTAAGGTAGGTCAACTCATATCAATGGGGTGTCGTTTGACTCCTAAGAGCACTAGCTAATGAATGCAGTTGAAAATTCCATGGTTTTTACAAAGTTCCATACATTTGAAGGGGCAGAAATGTAAGAAAATGCCTTTTTTTTTCACTAGCGCCACCTCCTGGAAGCATTTGTGCATACCAGCCTTTGGGTAAGAAGGCACGTGACCCCTCATTAGATGCGGAAGGATGTTTTCTTTCCAAAATGGCATTGTTTCTCTACCTTTTCTGCATATCTATTATGGTTATAACCATTTTAGTGCAAGCAGATAATTTCAAAAACAAAAGTGTCAGGTTTACGTACGTGTTCCTAGCACCCACATATTCTATGTTAACCCACACAAATAGGCTACCATTTTTCTCATGTTGGTAGCAGGTACTGAATACAGCAGGAAATGTTATGGTTTTCAAAGATTTTAGTATCTTTGAAGTGGTGGAAATGTAAAAAAACATGTATTTATTCCCATAGCGCCACCTTTTGGAAATATTTGTGCACTTCAGCCCAGGGGGTAGAAAGGCAAGTGACCCCTCATTTGATGCGGGAGAATGTCTACTTTCCAAAATGGTATACCTTTTATACCTTTCCTTCATGTCTCTAACAGTTATGGACATTTTAGTACAAGCCGCCATTTTCGAAGAAGCAAACAGGTAGGTGTAGTGATGTGCTTCTGGCACCCCTAAGGTAGGTCGACTCATTCCAGTGGGGTGTCATTTTTCTCCTAAGAGCACTAGCTAATGAATACAGTTGGAAATGCCATGGTTTGCACAAATTTCAGTACATTTGAAGGGGCAGAAATGTAAGAAAATGCCTTTTTTTTTCATTAGCGCCACCTTCTGGAGGCATTTGTGCTCTCCAGGCTTGGGGTAACAAAGCAAGTCACCCATCAATAGATGCGGCAGGGTGTCTTCTTTTCAAAATGGTATGGTTTGTGTACCCTTTCTTCACTTCTGTAGTTGTTATAACCATTTGGGTACAGACAAGTAATGTTTGAGAAAATGTTAGAAAAATTTGAGGTTGTAGTAGGTGTCATTTTGCACTTCTAACGCCCCCTGAGGTAGTTAAACTCATACCAATGGGGTGTCATTTTTCTCCTAAGAGCACTAGCTAATGAATACAGTTGGAAATACCATGGTTTGCACATATTTCAGTACATTTGAAGGGGCAGAAATGTAAGAAAATGCCTTTTTTTTTCATTAGTGCCACCTTCTGGAGGCATTTGTGCACTCCAGGCTTGGGGTAACAAGGCAAGTCACCCATCATTAGATGCGGCAGGGTGTCTTCTTTTCAAAATGGTATGGTTTGTGTACCCTTTCTTCACTTCTGTAGTTGTTATAACCATTTGTGTACAGACAAGTAATGTTTGAGAAAATGTTAGAAAAATTTGAGGTTGTAGTAGGTGTCATTTTGCACTTCTAACGCCCCCTGAGGTAGTTAAACTCATACCAATGGGGTGTCATTTTTCTCCTAAGAGCACTAGCTAATGAATACAGTTGGAAATACCATGGTTTGCACATATTTCAGTACATTTGAAGGGGCAGAAATGTAAGAAAATGCCTTTTTTTTTCATTAGTGCCACCTTCTGGAGGCATTTGTGCACTCCAGGCTTGGGGTAACAAGGCAAGTCACCCATCATTAGATGCGGCAGGGTGTCTTCTTTTCAAAATGGTATGGTTTGTGTACCCTTTCTTCACTTCTGTAGTTGTTATAACCATTTGTGTACTGACAAGTAATGTTTGAGAAAATGTTAGAAAAATTTGAGGTTGTAGTAGGTGTCATTTTGCACTTCTAACGCCCCCTGAGGTAGTTAAACTCATACCAATGGGGTGTCATTTTTCTCCTAAGAGCACTAGCTAATGAATACAGTTGGAAATACCATGGTTTGCACATATTTCAGTACATTTGAAGGGGCAGAAATGTAAGAAAATGCCTTTTTTTTTCATTAGTGCCACCTTCTGGAGGCATTTGTGCACTCCAGGCTTGGGGTAACAAGGCAAGTCACCCATCATTAGATGCGGCAGGGTGTCTTCTTTTCAAAATGGTATGGTTTGTGTACCCTTTCTTCATTTCTGTAGTTGTTATAACCATTTGTGTACAGACAAGTAATGTTTGAGAAAATGTTAGAAAAATTTGAGGTTGTAGTAGGTGTCATTTTGCACTTCTAACGCCCCCTGAGGTAGTTAAACTCATACCAATGGGGTGTCATTTTTCTCCTAAGAGCACTAGCTAATGAATACAGTTGGAAATACCATGGTTTGCACATATTTCAGTACATTTGAAGGGACAGAAATGTAAGAAAATGCCTTTTTTTTTCATTAGTGCCACCTTCTGGAGGCATTTGTGCACTCCAGGCTTGGGGTAACAAGGCAAGTCACCCATCATTAGATGCGGCAGGGTGTCTTCTTTTCAAAATGGTATGGTTTGTGTGCCCTTTCTTCACTTCTGTAGTTGTTATAACCATTTGTGTACTGACAAGTAATGTTTGAGAAAATGTTAGAAAAATTTGAGGTTGTAGTAGGTGTCATTTTGCACTTCTAACGCCCCCTGAGGTAGTTAAACTCATACCAATGGGGTGTCATTTTTCTCCTAAGAGCACTAGCTAATGAATACAGTTGGAAATGCCATGGTTTTCACAAATTTCAGTACATTTGAAGGGGCAGAAATGTAAGAAAATGCCTTTTTTTTCATTAGCGCCATCTTCTGGAGGCATTTGTGCACACCAGGCTTGGGGTAAGAAGGCAAGTTACCCCTCATTAGATGCGGCAGGTTGTCTACTTTTCCGAAATATATAGTTTTATATAGTTATTCCACTGTTTTAGGGTAGTTTTACCACAAAAACCCTAGAATGCGCATATTAGTTTATAAAGTTGAAAATGTCATTTTGCGCTGCTGGTGATTAGGGCTCTACGCTAGCCATGGACGTAGGTAAAACTATACAAATTTGGTATTTTTTTACTCAGGGGACTCGAGGCTTTTTCAAATAATTGAAACTTTTTCAATCAAGGTAAATATTTTTGATACATAGTATGTGATTTTAGCAAAATGAGTAAATTTTCACTTTTTTTTGTCATTATGACATCATAGCTTTTTGCACGATGTAAAATTCTCTTCATGTAAGGTATCACAAGAAAGCTCAATTCGTTCTGAAAAAAACAATATATAGTTTTCCATATGTAACTAAAAATCCCCAGAGGAAATCAAGCCTAAACGGAAGGATAGCAAAAATGTTGAAAAAGTGTCTGGCCTGCAGGGTTCAGAAAATGGCCCGAGCCTCTGGCACTGAAGGGGTTAAGTATTACTATCCCTTTAATGCCCGCAATCAGGGAAAGTCCTTCCAGAATATGTAAGATAATGGAGTAATGTTTTGCTATCTCATATGCACCTTGTTTAATACAAGGCTTTAAAAACAGAAAAATACCCATACATTCTCACACAAACTTCCCCTTGGTGAAAGAGGATCATTTTAAAAGTCTGTGACAGTTCCTGCTTTACTGTGGAATCATATTAATACATCCCCTCTAAGAAGGTGCAGTTCTGCAGCAAATAACTGCACAATATGTTGGGAATACACATCCACAAAACTTTAAATGGGCCATTTAACCCTTTGAATGCCAGAGGGGTACACTACGCATTGCTTTGCAATGTGTTGTGTACCCTTCTGGCACTCAAAAGGGTTAACTCCATTGAATGCTAGAAATGTCTCCACTACATTGAGAAGCAGTGCATTACAGACTTCTCTAGCATTCAAGGAGTAAATTCTCACTATTTAAATAGGTGTGAATTTCTATTCACCTATAGTGCAGTTGGTTTCTTCCAGAATTGTACATCTTTATGTTTCTGCATAAGGCCAATGGTTCACAATGCTAATCAATTCAATGCATACTGTCATTGCTTTGACTCAGTTCTGATTTCAGATATTATATTATGGCACCTATCGACTCCTGTCATCGATAATAACATGTTTGAATTTGGTCCAAGTCAGTTTCCCAAACATAATTTGAAGCAAAAGAGAAAGTCATGGTATTTTGTTGTAACAATGCTAAATTCTTTACACTCACATAGATTCTTGTTCACCATAAACTGCATAAAACAATACATTCCTGTACAACCCTATAAGCTTGAATTACAGTCTGCAACCAACCAAACGGTTCAAACTAAAATGCCACATTTAGAGATCTCATGAGAGATTTTGATGGTTTTCAGTTTACTAATCTCATGAGGCCAATTATCTGGACATCCCTTCATATACATAAAACACAAGCTTAAACTAAAAAAATGACTTTTCCATAATGTGTGTTCTTTCAATTGTATACAACTCTTACAGATGTAGGAAACATTATTGTACCAATTAACACACTGCAAAAGGCTATTTGTTTGCCAAGGTTCTGCAAACAGTGCTAAGAATTAATGGGCCGCATTGGAAGGTATCAAGTATGTCAACTAGTGTGCCAATTCTAGAATACGTCTGCACGGCATATGGTACGGATTCATTACACAAGTATATATTTGTAACTAATAAAAGCAAGATTCTAAAAAGATCCTAACCCTTACTTGCATATAGAAAAGTACAATAAATTGTATTCATTTTGTATGTGCAAATCTATGTTAATGTGCTTGAAAGGGGATTGATATTATAGCTATGTGGAAGGTACTGTATTATGCACATAAGTGGATATCAAAGTAGCCATTCTGGTTAGGTGACAGACCAAGTGACCCAAAAAATGGCCAGATTAATTTTCATTCAAATGATTCAAACATCCTGAATTCTTTTCAAAGATTGATCCATGTTATATGAAAAGAATTTAGGTCTATCTGAATACATTTGCAAAAACTGCAGAGGGACAAAGAGAAGTAGGGAGCACAGAAAAGGAGTGCAGGACAGGAGAGGTGGGAGTGAGAGGGGGTCAGCAAATAGAAATCAATAGAGGGTAATGGAAGTGCCAAAGAGAAGAGAAGGGATGATAGCAGGCCAAGAATATGGAAGGGAGGGAGGGAAGCAGACAAAGGACATGGTAGTAGATGGGGAGATGGACAGAAACATGGGGGTGAGGGCTATAGAATGGATGAGAAGGCCAAAGATATGGATGGAGGGGGAGTCAGCCCAAGGAGATGGAAAGGAGGGAAGTAGGCCTGAGAAAATGGAAGTCAGGGGGAAGAAGTTAGAAGGGAGGTGAAATGGTGAAGTAGAGGGAATGGAAGAGAGCATGGCATGATGAAGGAGACATTGTTAATTGGGTATGTAAAGCAAAACGAGAGAGAGCAGTTATCTTCCTTGCAATACCAAATGTCCTGAATAAAAACAATGTCTAAAGGTAAATGAACCTCTTTTTTGTGTATGAAATCTGAAAGCAAACCTTCTTAGATGAAAAAACAATTTGCAGAAGTGTCTGTGTGTGTGTATATATACAGTTACTGTGACTGTAGCTGCCCACATGCAGTCCACTGATGTGTATACAGACATTGAAATTATCAGAGCACTCATGAGTCTTGAATAAAAGATGTCTTGTTCAGGAACTTTATCTCTTTCTAACAAATACATATATAGTTATACTAGCAGTGTGGGACGGCCTTTCCCGTGTGTTTTTTATATCCTTGTATTTAGTTATTTAAAGAGGTCCTTCATATTTGAAAAGTACTGAATGCATTTATATTCAATTAAGTGTGGTATGACTTGCAATGCAACATGGACTACAATATTTAAACCAAAACTGTTATTCCATTGAAAAAGTAGAACTATGTAAAAAAAAGCCATTTAATAGAACAACGGCAGCACTAACACTGTGAAATAATATTTTTTGTTCCCTTAAATGTTAAAAAGACAGTTATATAAGACGCACCATGTTTACGTTACTACTATACATAGTTGTGGTACATTTAAGAGCCAACACACCTTGAAGGATCTGTTGTTTTGGTTATTTAAAATGTTACAATATTATTGTATGATTTCACAGCGATGCAGGATATAAAGAGGTGTGTAAACTACATACTGTCATGGTAACAACAATAACGTTCAGGAGTCAGTACGGTATACTTAAATGCAAAATTTATTAATAATAGAAAAGTAGATCACGCTATATACACAAGTAGCAAGCAGAGGGTTACAAGCCAGCAAGCACTGCTATCAGGAATAGTAGGCTGCCAAGCTTGACCACTCTGCTGTAGACTAGCCCTCAGCCACTAGTACTCTCTGCAGGAACCAGGAGCAGGAACAGGAGCAGGAACAGGAACACTGTATCTTGATCTGACGAGCGAGAATACTGACTCACGCCTGCAGTCAGTTTAGAGCGTTATCTGACTCACTCCTGCAGTCAGTATAAGGAAATGGATAACTGACCCACACCTGCAGTCAGTATCGGAGCTAGTCTACCAGAGCCCCAGGTCTGCACTAGACTGGGTGTCTGCTAGGTACAAGGAACAAACGTAAGAATAGTCAGACAGAGCCACAAGTCAGCATCAGAGGGGGTAGTCAGACAAGCCAGGTCATAAACAGTTCAGGTAGTCAGCCAGAGCCACAAGTCTGCACCAGGTTGGGTGTCCACTTTAGGGATAGGGATAGACAAAAGAATAGTCAGACAGAGCCATAGGTCAGCACCAGGTTGGAAGACTAGCCAGGTCATACATAGAGCACAAGGTAATAGAACTGCTATGAACAACAACGCAAGGGCAACTGAGTCAGGACTCAGACTTCCCTTTAAACCCCTCCTCAGGAAGTAGGTAGGAGGAGCAGCTCAGAGGAAGGAAGTAGGTAGGAGGGGACTACAGGAAGCATGGCACATAAAACAGAGGCCTGCTGCATGCTTGAAGCCTTGCGCCTGCAGATGACGCTGAAAACAAAGTAAGCTGTAATACATAGATGGTACATAAGTTTGAAAAAAACATAAATGCATCAAGCTCAAACCTTGTTATAATATACAAACTCCATAGTATACAAATTACAAACTCATTCCCAACTCCAAGATGTGTGTTTGTAGATTAATCCCGTTAATGACCGCACAGTCAAGGTGGTGTGCCCTGGAGGGCCAAGGAGCATTTGTAAGCAGCCATAACCTGTCCTTACGTCCGGTCAGCAGTGATGGTCCTGGCACATCATAGGGCGTTAAGGGGTTAATGAAGTTCTGACAAACAGACTAATACACAGTATAACCCTATACATCCCCTTTTGTAAAAATATATAGTATCTGCTCTTAAATGTAGCCAGTGTATTTACCATCATCACATCCCTAGATCATGTGTGGTGCTATGTGGACACTATTTATAATAATAGCAGAAACAGAACAGTTACCAATAGTTCAACAATCAGTGATCTCATTCTATCACATTGCTCAACATCAACAGATGAGCGTAAGCTGGCCTGCATCCCAGACATTCACATAATCAGAAATAAAATGCATCACATATAAAAACAGATTAAAATACCTTAGAAAAGAAAATACTCATATATATATATAAAATAAATGTACTTACTGTAAGAAAGTCAAAAATTGTGTTAGAGCTGAAGTACTAGGAACAAACATACATGTTCTGTGATTTCACCTGCAGTAGTCATATTAGTCCAATTTTAGTAATACAAAGATATGAGTACTTTGGTATTTGGCAATATCTTTTTTATTTAGACTAGCAGTTAATATTTTAAAATAAGCTTTCAAGCGATCAACTTTCTTCCTCAATTAACGCTATACTCAAGCAGTATTTGAAGTAAAGACCGCCTTTTAACTATGTTATGTTTTGTCAATCTCTTGCGCCTGAAGACTCTTTGAACATTACTGGACAGCTTCTGAGTGGGTATCGTCATGAAAAGAAGCCATTTATGCTTTGTTCATTCTCGAAGAGTGCTTATCACACACCTTATTTTTTGTTGTTTTCTCCTTGAAATTCAGAAATTGATATTTTCAAGTAATTGGGTTTTAGATATAATCTGAATGCTTAAAGCGGAACTACCACCTGAACACAAATTTAGCTTAAATAACTCCTCATCTGGCCACTAGCTGCTTAGTAGCGCTAGTCGCCAGAATTATTACCTTGACATCACGGAACGTGGACATCTTGCAATAATGATGTCCACATGTCTGCGCTGTCAGTCCCTTTTGGAGCCAGACGGCTCCTAGCAACGCCTCTAGACCTGGCTGGGACTGACAGCGCAGGCGCGCACACGTCATTATGGCAAGATGTCTGTGTTCCATGATGCTGTCAGCCCAGGAAGAAAGGCTAAATCTATTTCTCAAGGTAATAATTCTGGCAACTAGCGCTACTAAGCAGCTACTCGCCAGATCTGGAGTTATTTAAGCTAAAGTTGTGTTCAGGTGGTAGTTCCACTTCAAAAAGTTTAGAGACTTTAAAAGCTACCTTTACATTGGAAGAATATGAAATAATATTTTATGGTAGCTAGGGTTCAAAAAACAATACACAAGCATTGATCTTGTTACTAATTTAACAACATTTTACCTATCTTTCTCCCATGTGGACTGAGGTTTATTGTTTGTGCAGAAGAAATCAAATAACTAGGTGAGATGTTCACTTGGTGTGTGCAATATTTGCTGCTCGGCTCATTTCCTAGTAAGTGGTAATTCATAGAAAAATTCTGCTTTTTAAATGACTTTTCCAGTTTTGCAAAGGTATAAAGAGAAATATCTGCCTGACCCACACAACTTTACAAGTTTAGAAAATAAACAGGTATAGGGTGTAAAAATGAATGTACCTGCTTTACACAGTGGGCCCTATGATCAAAAGAAAAGAGGAGCAATTCTGGGGCAAAGTGCACCATAGTGTGAGTAAAAAAGTCTCCTCAAATGCTAGAGAGTATCAAATGAATTGTATTAGAGACAAGGGATGGGAAAAGGCTTTTGCCTCAAAAGCGAAACAGGGGAAAAATGGCAACCTTTTCAGAAAAGTACCACCTATCTCATTGCATTTAAATCAATGGGAAGAATTAATTCCTACCAACTACATGGCAAGCTTCCCTTATTTTGCTTCAGGTGTATAAAATAAGGGGCGTCAGGAATTTGTCTCTGTATTAGGGGAATCTGAGAGCACTCTGGGGGAAAGGAAGGAAGAAAGCAGGTTGACCCCAAATTCTCCAAAATTCTTTGTGACTGACTGGGAAGACACATGCAGCTGTGATCCAAGTTCCTTTCTGATCTGGCTGCTATTATCTCTGTTTTGGGGGAGTCTGGGTGTGTGAGAAGGGAACAAAGGACATTTTCCCCAGATATCCCACCATTTTGTGTGACCGAGTAGACATAGGCAGCTGTTTTCCAAGTTCCTTCCTGATCTGGCTGTGGAGTCAAGCAGGGGATCATTAAAGAAATCTGGAAGGCACAGGTGCAATAGGTATTGATAGTGCCATGCTCTCTGAAACGAATTAGATGTAGCAACCAAAAACCGAGGGCAAAAAAGTCTCCCACCTAAAAAAGTATTTTAAGTAGAGGCACTATGCCCACACTACAAAGATAATATATCAATAATCTTTCTTAGTGAAAAAGACAAACAGATGACAAGTTAAAAACAATTAAAAACAGTAGGGAGACCTGAATATCAGCCTACAATATAAATCCCATGAGGAAGATACTATACAAGTACACCCAAATACAAGGGAAAAGTGCAATGCATAAACCTCATATACAATGTAATAAACCCCTGAGAGACAGCATTGTAAGGCACTACATAAGCTCCAAATCAAAACATGTGAATACAAAGAGAGAAATGCAGTAATGTGCTAAATGTGATACATAAAGTGCAACAATACTGTTTGAAAAACCTAATAACATCGGCTACCCCATGGTATACAAGATATACGTATGTAATAAAATGGATACTTATCAGAAAATACTGTGCAGACAAGGGGTAATAGGTTGATTCTCAGGACCTCTCAAAAAGCTGACCTCCCACCGTGTATCGCCAACTGCTTGGCTTCATCCCCTAACAATATATTTTGGGTGGTCAGCTTTCTGAGAAGTCCTGAGTGTCAGCCTATTACCACTTGCCTGTACAGTATTTTCTGATAAGTATCTATTTTATTACATAGGTATACCTTGTAGAGAAAGTTGTGAAAATAAAAGTAAAAATAAATTGTATGTGACTTCTAAAAGCCTAGAGGAATATAAAAGAAGTGGCAGGCGATGCTAAGGATGAACTAATGATGACTGATAATGATGATGTAGATCTAGAATATATCCCTCCAGCATCCTCCATCTCTCAGATGAGAGAGATGATGACATGGCCATAAAGTTAGCTGAAAGGCAAAAGCTCAATCTTTCACCACTGAATAAGAGCACTGTGCCTGTCTATAAACTGTCCAAGCCCCACTCAGTCACACACACACTAGTGTTGAGCAAATAGCAGCAACAACAACACAGATTACTAACATCCACAACGATAGCTATGATGAGTGCCTCTACTGCTGCTGAAACTGTTGCACCTTTGACACCCAGTAGTAGTAGAATTTATTCAACATCTAACCCCAGTAAGAATAGAAGACCCTCAGGAATCCCACAGTCTATGAAGTCCACAGTATGGAGATACTTCACTCAATATCCAACAGCTAAGCATGTTGCTATCTGTTGTCTGTGCAAAAAGCACATGTTCAGGGGGAAATCAGACTCCCAAATGTGCACCTCCTCAATAGCACCCCACTGCAAGCACAAGCACTAGTCTGACCGGGAGACACATCATCAACAGGTCAGTGGTGCCACACCTAGCAGCAGCAGAAGTACTCCTAAATGTTCCCAGGGCTCTGGGGTGCGCAGTAGAAGTGCTGTTGATGTGTCAGAGTGTGCCAAGATTTTCTGATTCTGCTGCAGAGGAGTTTTTGTTTTTGGAGATAACAATAGTCATAGAGTTCCCAAACATCCAGCTACCACTCCCACCACCTCCACAAGTGAAGGCGTTAAAGCATTAACGTTACACAGTTCTTCCCACTATGTACTGCACACTTACTAAGTTCTTAGAAAATCAAAACTTGTGGTTAACATGCTGCCCTTTTCTTTTTTTGAAAACAGAGGTTTTAAAGAACTGATGGCATGTGTTGTACCCTGCTGGAATATCCCAAACCACAGTTTTTCCAGCAAGAAGTTAGTGTTATGTGCAAAGGACAAAGGCGCTTAACCTGATAACAATTTCAAGGTGTATGTTGATGTAGGACTCAAAACTTTTGCTTTCAGCTATTTATTCCTTTACTTCAGCCCTCAGAAGAAGTAATATTGAGGTGGGAAATCTTGCAGTCATAGAAAACATGGCAAAGTTCTCACTGGAAATGATAAAAATGTTTTGTATTTTCTATGGGAATTTTTATGAAGAAAGCAGGAAATCTTTTTTTGCAAAATTTCCTGCTGGAAATTTCTTTGACTTTTCGCCCATCCCTATTAGAGACTTTGGCAGCATTCAAGGGCTTAATAGTCAACTTTAATTGAATGGGACTTAGGGGTATATCTATCTCTATCCAATTGTTCAGTTGTTCCTGTTTTACTTTTATGTATAGATACAGAAGAAGCTTTTTTGCTTAAGGTATGCATATACTTGCTTAACCATTTGACTTCAAGTGAGGGATCAAACAAGTTTCTTCGTACTGTGTTGAACACCCCTCTGACACTTCAAGGATTAGTGGAAGAAGTAGAACTTTCAGCCACACTGTTTAATATATAAATGGTAGACACTACGGTACATGTATGAATTTATAATTGCAGCTACCTGGTTGTTAGTCTGTAACACCACTGTCTGAAATCAGTTTATGATTATGATTCAGTGGATACCCTCCACCAGCACTGGACTTTAATGCCAGTAAGCTGCACACACTAGCCCCATAGCATGCACATGGAAATGGAGTAGACTATTGCCATTCACCTACCCTTTTCTTAGTACATTGGCCGAAGCAAGGTGTAGAGGAAAGGACTGCTCTGAAACATCCACATACTGTCCTCTTGTCCTCCTTTTGGTACAAGCAGTGCTGAGGGGAGGATTTTGAGAATATGTGGATGTCCTGGCTACTGAGTCCTGGTACAATGAATCTCATGACTGGGACATAATTACACCTGGCAAAATATTTACATTTAAGAGATTTGTTCGTTATGTAAGGAGTTGTTCTTTATGTAAAGGATAACATAAAGTCTAGAAATTAGAGAGCGTAGGGTAACTTTTGAAACTGGTGATAAAGTTGTTCGGATAGGAGTAAATTATAGACCGCCAGGAAAAGACAATGATAGGCAAAATAACAAAGATGACAATGAGAGGTGATATGATAATTGTAGAGATTTTAATATGCCAGATGAGGACCCACAATTTCCCTCTGCAGTATAATCATAGAGTAGGGACAACTTGGATCCCTTGTTAGGAGCATCCTTTACACAGTTGGTGAAGAAGCCAACTCACAAGGAAATAATACTACATTTGATTCTCACAAATAGTAATATAATGTCAGGTATGTCTTTTGGGAGGGAGCCTGGGGACCCATGATCACCAGTCAGTGTGGTTTAATATATAATGTCTTTGAGTAACCATATTAAAACAAATGTCTCGGATTTTAGAAGGGCAGATGTTTCCCTTATGGGTGAAAACATAAGAAATTCATAAGCAGAGGGGAGATTGCCTTATGATGTGCAGGGAAAATGTGAACAACTGAAAAATTCAGTTTTATCAGCCACTGCATTGTGCATCAGGTATGTAAACAAATGTATGTAGAGAGGTGGTAGGTTTTGTAAAAGGTAAATACTACAAACTGGAAATATAGGCAGACTCGGGGCTCAATTCTATTAGCAGTGTTAAAACAGGCATAACAGTAAAAACAAGCACGGTGCAAAATGCAAACGTGTTTTGTCGGTATTCTGTTGCAGAATGACAAACTATCAAGACCAGCATAGGCCACACAGGTCATTGTACTAACAAAAATGGCACTGTCTGCATTAAACAGACCACGAGTTAAACTTCCACATAAAAAAGCGCATAAAGTCAACATGAAAGGAAACTGGTGAACATTTGACGACAGTAAGGTCAAGTTAAGCATTAGAAAGGCCAAATCCAAGCGTCAGACAATCCCAAGCCAAAAAGTATCAATATTAGTTCCAAAATGTATAAAAAGCCCCAAAAACACCAAACACTGCCTGTGTTTCATGGTTCTTTGAGCTAGGGCACAGTCACTGGAGACGAAGTGGGTAAAATAATACATTAAAATAATACATATTACACCTTTGAACAAATTGCACACATTATATCCACAAACAATCACAAAAACACATTTTTTTAACACCACACACAAGGGAGTGCAAGGGAATACTAGAGGGTGATTGTGATTGAGTGCTTGAGTGAGGCCTGTGTGAATGACTGTGTGAGTGGGTGTGAGGGAGGTGGAGAGGAGAAATGGCAAGGAGAGGAGTGGAGGATGGAGGGAGGGAGAGGGAAGATTGAGAGGAGGAAAGCGTGCAGGGCATCCCCGCGCAGGGAAGGAGAGGGAGAACAGGTGATTGCTTCCAGAGCGGGTTGTGATCAGGTAACATGCCCTACTAGGGTGTATTAATGTGTGGCTGGGGGAAAACACACTCACACTATGTTGTGCCTCAGAGCCCAAGCAAAAAGATTCAACTTTGGAAATGTTTGTTAGCACATAGGCTCCACGAAATAACATAGGAAATGGAAAAGTGATATCACTGGAGAAGTTATCACCTCTTTATCATGCCTTAGTGAATCCCACCGCAGTATGGGGAATTGGTCTGTAACACTCCCTATACCTTTATGTTTCAGACATATCTGCCATTTAACAGGTTGGGAGCAGAGTTCAGAGGAATGTGGCATAGTGGATATGTGTAAGTTCTCACATGTGTTGAAGTTTCATTAACCCTCTGAATGCCAGAGGGGAAGCCATGTGTTGTAAAGCAATGTGTAATGTTCCCCCTTGGCATTCAAAGAGTTAAGCACAAGGCATAGACCTGTTAGCATGACACAACATGACATGTTCATGAACACAGTGTAGGTTTTAATGGTACTTGGAATAGAAAACATCAAGTTACAGGAATAAGGGGAATGAATCGCACACACACCTAACTCTTCTGCAAATTGGTGACATGTAGAACTCTGTAGAGGAAGAGAAGTCAACAGATATGAGACAGTGAACAAATCACAGGTGGCTATGTGAGGTGTGTCGCATATGGGACAATTGACACTGTAGGATATCACACATTAGCTGTTAACTCGGGTATAGTGGCAGGGGCCCAGCAGTAGATCAACATCCTGGGATATGGAAACAAACCATGTTGGAATTTTGGAAAATGTGAACCCATGTTGGTGATCTGGTGTTCTTGGCTTGAGGTGGGTGTATGCATGATACCCAAAGGCAAAGTATTCCCTGATGACCCTGGCCCGTGTCTCCCCACCTTTGAGGTTAACATCCTCCAAAGGCTGTGGTACCCTGGATCAAGGGGATCAGGGTGGATGTCAGCTACTAACATGTGTGGTTTGAGCAGATGCATGCAATGACATTGTTGCATTCCCCTACTACTGCAATAGACAGGTGTGCATACTTTGATTAGGTGGGTACGTGTTTTTGGGCCTGTGCTTTAACCCTTGTTGATCTGGTGGTGATGTTTTGCACACCCCTTTGGTATTCAAGGTGTTCCTGTGTTGCAGGTAGCCGTGCAGGTTTAGGAACACTTGATTTACTTTTTCAGGCCCTTTATTTGTGCTTTCAGGGGATAACTTGCCAGTTCTCCATTTGTTTTGGCCTTGGAGAGCATGCGTGTATGGATTCTGCTCCGATTATGTTGAAACAATGATCATTTTAAACCGTTGTTGTGGCTTATACGCGTCAACTTTAAGGAGCAGGATTACAGACAGAAAATGTATCCACTGAACACACAGTACAACTGACTGTATCTAATAGAATACTACTTGTGCGTCGTTTCCAGTTGATTTTTATGGGCTTTTTTTTCACTGGCGGTACATAGAATTATTGCAAATTTTGTTCTAGCAACGTGGGTGAAAGAATACTGAAATTTACTTTGAAAACCTACAACGCCAGTTCACAAATTTACCGGTGGTAACAGTATCGAGCCCTCAGTCATTGGAAGATAGAAATGTTTACAAGGTTAAACAAAGGGAAGCTAAGAGCATTAGAAGGTGTGATAAATCCCAAGCAGAAGAAAAAATAGCAAAGTCTATAAAAAAGACTGACAAAACATTCTTTAGTGAAAGGAGAAAAGTAAAGGAGGTATAAAAAGATTAAAATCGGAAAATGTTACATATGTTGAGGCAGATAGGAAATAGCATTTCTACTCAGTATTTACAGAAGGTTGTAAAGAAGGGGACCTCTATTAAGAAGGGGAATTGTTAGTATTAAACCCATGGAAACTAGTCTGTTTACAAAAGAGGAGGGCCGAGATTCACTAAAGTTCGATAAGGGCTCAGGATGGTGATGTTGGGGTTATTCACTGAGTTGAGATAAAGAAGTGACAATGTGCAGATTACCTCTCCATTGTTATCAATTCTCCAATTTCTGTGTTATTCTATGGACCCTATGCACTAAGATCTAAAATACCAGATACTGCTGTTGCAATTGAAGGACACTCATGTTTTACACTTTAAATGACTCTTATAACTCTGATTCATATGAATACATTGCAGGAAAAAATATCTTTCTCTGTATAAATCATTATGCTGCTTTACCCTCCAAAGAAATTACCCAACCTCATACCCCAGGAATTTTATAGCTTTCCAGCTACCAAATAAGTTAGTCTTTATCAGACCTTCCTGATCTGCCTACTAATTAACAGTATAACTCTGTATGTTCCCTTTGGAAAGAAATGTATCTAATCTTCTCTTGAATGTATCCATTGTATCTGCCATATCCACCTCCTTGGGCAAAGAATGCCACAATTTAACAGACCTCACTGTAAAAAAACTCACCATAGAGATCCTTGTATTGACCTCTCATATATTTGTACAATGTGATAAGGTTTTCTCTAGAGTAAATAAACAAAGTTTGTCTAGTCGTTCCTCATAAGTCAAGTCCTCCATTCCCTTACTTAATTTTGTTGCTCTTTGCTGTACCCTCTCTAGTTCTAGTATATCTTTTTTCAGAACTGGTGTCCAAAACTGCACTGCATACTCAAGGTGAGGTCTTACCAATGATTTGTACAATGGCAAAATAATGTTATCCACTCTTGCTTCAATACCTCTTTTTATGCAAGACAGGGTTTTCTATGCCTTTGCTACTGTTGTTTGACACTGGTCACTGTTTCCAAGTTTGTAGTTGACAAGGATACCCAGGTCTTTCTCTAGCAATGAGTCCCCTAAAATGATTCTGTTAAGTTTATAAGTAGCCTTGGGATTATTTCCTCCCAAATGCATGACTTTACACTTCCCCACATTAAACTTCATATTCCATTTGTTTGCCCAATCTGCCATTTTATATAAATCCCTCTGTAGAGAGCAATTATCCTGTTCTGAATTAATTACCCTGCATAATTTAGTGTCATCTGCAAATATTGATAATTTGCTTTCTATATCTATTTCTAGGTCATTTATAAACATGTTAAAAAGCAGTGGACCTAATACTGAACCCTGAGGTACTCCACTCTCCACTTTAACTGTATTGGAGAATTGTCCATTTACAACCACACACTGTTCCCTATCCTTCAACAAGTTTTGTATCCAATTGCAAAGGTCATCTCCTAGGCCCAATTTCCTTATTTTATACCCCAGCCTTCTGTGTGGCACTGTATCAAATGCCTTTGCAAAGTCTGGATATACTGCATCAACTGCCTTGCCATTATTAACAGTGGGTGTATAAAAATATTATGTCTGTATTTGTACAAATATGCAACTTTTGCTGTAAACACTCCAGGACATACTTGAAAATGAGAGAAATATCAATGTATTCTTCCTGGTAAAACATTTTCTAAATAAAATCTCTACCATTTGAGACATCTAAGTGCATTAGCTACATAGAGTAACAAAGGAACTGGAGAAGTTATATCAATGGACAAGTCATCTCCACTCTATCACCTTGGTGAATCTCTCCCATTGAGTTGAATCTGTGTTGAAGGCACATCCTATGCACTAGCATTCACCATCATATCCCCTTCAATCTGCCACCAATCCACCTTTATCACCATCAATCTGCCATGCCTTTGATGATTCTGCACTCAAAATATTGACAATGTCTCATTATCAGGTTAATGAGCCACTATCATATTCATGTGGGTGTGTTTATATGTTAATGTGGCACATCGCCACATGCTATAGTAGCTCACAGTCCCAACATTGCTAACCTCAGGCTGATGATGATGGTTATCCCTGTAGTTTCCTATGTAGTAATATACCTCAATCAATCATAAGCATGCACAGTTGTCATACAGCTGGTGATGTGTAGTAGAAAACCTTGAAGTCTGACAACATTCTCTATGCTTTACCACTTTTTCAGTGGGGGTGTAGAGGATCCTCTCAGACTTCAGCACCTGAGATGTAAAATAAACCCTATGGTATCCAGTACATGATCATCCATCCCCTAGTTCTCCTCTCCATGAACATCTGCTCCAAAATAAATTTGCATCACTGTTCTGCAATGTTAGATATGCCACTACTGACTGGCCTGCTCCCACATTTTCCCTTACTTTCCCCCTAATCCTGCCCTTACTTCCTAGCTATTTTGTCTCTCAGACTTCTTTCCATCTGTTCTCTTCCTCCTGCTTGTCTTCAGTCCATAACGACAACTAAAAATAATAATATACATGTCATCCTTTATTCAAGGGGTTGGAATGCCTATTAAATCAATAACAGCTTAACTTTCACCACTCTGCAAACCTTCCTCCACCCATTTGCTTCTGTCTCCACCTTCCTTTTCCCTCTCTCACTTTGTCATCTTCCCAAGAACTTTCTTTCACACTACACGGAGTGAATGTAAATGTTACATTATTACATTGGAGATAGTTCACAGAAGAGCCACCAAAATATTGCAGAGGCGTTACAAGACTGTGTACCAGAATAGATTCAAATAACTTAATATGCTGACAGAAAAGCGTGAGAGAGTCATATGGTAGAAACATTTAAATATATTAAGGTATTTAATATAGTTCAGGAGAGAAGAGAAAAGAAGAGAAAATAGGTCATGATCTAAAGTTAGAGGGTGGTAATTTGTGTAAGTACTACTTTACAGAAAGAGTGAGAGACTCATGGAACAGCCTCACAGCAGAGATGGTAGGGACAAATACTGTTAGGGAATCCAAAAATGCCTGGGATAGACATGTCTATTTTAAGAAGTATGTAAGTCTGTGTGTTATATAAAATAGGGAAATGTGTTTTTATGTTGCTTAGTACATTGATGTTAGGCAGGCACAGGAACTCAAAATAGATTCCCTGCTTGATTTAGCATGTATATTCACCCTACTGATCTACATATTAAAAGCATATATGTTAGCCATTTTCCATTTGATAAATGTCAATCTTTCCTTGAACACACTTCTCTGTGGTGAAAGATTCCATCATAATGTTCTCATCTAGCACTATAGACCTCTGGACCTGTATGTCTAGACAAAGTTTTAAAATATGTATTTACATAAACATAATCCAAATTGTGCAGTATCAAAACAATACTGTACTACTGAGCTGCTCCCTTACTTTCAATACGCCAGTATACCTATGAAATAGAATAATATGTACTATAGCTCATTAAAGCACTAATCCTTACAACATTTTTTAACATTAGCGATTAAATCTCAGTGTTTTTATTTATAATGCTCCCGACAATTTCCTTACTGAATTGTCTTAACACTTTGTAATAGGATATAAGACAAACATGGGATATTGGTATCCCACTGCAGAAAATGGAGGAAATGCTTTCCCATATTTAACATATCTAAGACTCCAGTTGTAGTAAACCTGTAGTAACATGTGTAGAGAGCAAAGTTTTGGTAACTCCCAATATGTTTGGTAATTCCAAAGACAGGTCCAGTTTTACACAAGAAATCCCAAGTAATAAGGAGTGGGCCCACTTCGAATAAGCAACATGGACACAGTATATGTTTTTGTGCTAAATTGCTTGGAATTGTGTATTACGATATTGTGATGAGTTGTTTATGGGGAGAAATGAAGTCAAGGAGTTGATGTCATGGCCTTAAAGATTGAAAGTATAAGTATATAATTGCTAGTAAGTACAAGACCTTTGAAAGCAATTTTGAAAGTGCAAGTTTTATTTGAATTTGTATTCAATAAATTGGATTTTGTTCTTACAGGTGATTGTTCAGTTTTTGAGGCAATGTCTATCATCTTGAATTCTCTCTACTATGCTGTGATTCACTAATCCTGGATAGGGCACTTTGTGCATACAAAACGAAGTATGCTGAGTAGTTCCATATCTAAGATAAGTCACAGAATTGTCATTGCCAGGTAAGACTAGCTGTGCAAACATCAGCTTCAGATAAGACAATTCCGTGGGAGCTGCAGTGCATAAAGGCTGATAAATTAAGATACAGGCATTCACTAGTTCATGAATTTTCCGTCTTGCACATTCATTAGGAAAGGGTGAAAAAAGGCACAATAATGTGCTACATATTTAAAGAGCAATGGAAATTAAAAATAAGACATCATATGTTAAAGCTCAGTATTTTAGCAGTTAATTGTTACTACTTTCACATTTGGGAGCGATAGCAGTATAACTGTGCAGGTGAACCTCACAATTCATGTACCACCTTTTGCAAAAGCTGAAGCTGCCAGTGGCTTCCTCATTCCTTTTAGCTGAGAAGATTGACATCAGATTGAAAAGAAATCATCAGCTGTCTCTTCAGAACTCACAGGATTAGCTCCGGGGAAGAGAAGCCCGGGAGGAGCTGCCTACTGAGGTAAGTTTATCATTCTGTTTCTCACAGGATTACGGCAAGTAGTAATTAACTAGTAAAACACTGAACTTTCACACAAGTAATTCTAAAGTTTACATTTAGGTGCACTTTAACTGTAAAATAATAATCAATTGTGTTATAACAGTGACATTATCTTAATACTGACGATAATGTTATTATTATCGCTAAACGCAACCCTATCCACAATGGCAGCTGATTGTGTGTGTGTGAGTGTGTGTATTAGTGTGATGAACATGGCCACGACTGCTGATTGTGTGTGTGTGTGTGAGTTTGTGTATTAGTGTGATGAACATGGCCACGACTGCTGATTGTGTGTGTGAGTGTGTGTATTAGTGTGATGAACATGACCACGACTGCTGATTGTGTGTGTGTGTGAGTGTGTGTATTAGTGTGATGAACATGGCCACGACTGCTGATTGTGTGTGTGTGTGAGTGTGTGTATTAGTGTGATGAACATGGCCACGACTGCTGATTGTGTGTGTGTGAGTGTGTATATTAGTGTGATGAACATGGCCATGACTGCTGATTGTGTGTGTGTGTGAGTGTGTGTATTAGTGTGATGAACATGACCACAACTGCTGATTGTGTGTGTGTGTGTGTGTGTGTGTGTGTGTATTAGTGTGATGAACATGGCCACGACTGCTGATTGTGTGTGTGTGAGTGTGTGTATTAGTGTGATGAACATGACCACAACTGCTGATTGTGTGTGTGTGTGTGTGTGTGTGTGTGTGTGTGTGTATTAGTGTGATGAACATGGCCACGACTGCTGATTGTGTGTGTGTGAGTGTGTGTATTAGTGTGATGAACATGGCCACGACTGCTGATTGTGTGTGTGTGAGTGTGTGTATTAGTGTGATGAACATGGCCACGACTGCTGATTGTGTGTGTGTGTGTGTGTGTGTGTGTATTAGTATGATGAACATGGACACAATGAATGCTGATTGTGTGTGTGTGAATGTGTGTATTAGTGTGATGCACATGGCCACAATGACTGCTGATTGTGTGTGTTTATGTAGGAGTGTGATGAATATAAGAAATGCTTCCTTTTTCTTTACTACTGCTGCTACATGTCACTCACTCTATCACTGCACTGCCTGTTTGTCATTAGATTGCAGGTCTTAGCTGTACACTCCTGGCTCTCTACATTCTGGCTTGAAAGAGGCAGTTTTTGGCATGCAGTATGTTTTAACTACATAGAACATCACATTTTGGAATGATTGACTGCTTCTCTACTTCCTCACCAGAGTCCATTTCTCCTCATGACAAGATCCCAGGGATCCTTAACAGCTACAGCAAAGTAAATGTGTTGCACTTAGCAAGATTACACATATTTTATGCTCAATGATACAAGCTACAGTAGACTTTACCATATTTAACAGTTATAACACATAGGAGCATGCTTCTCAATCTAAATGCACTCAAGGTTTTCAGTTCTAATTTCTGCTGTTTTATACACATATAATAATGTAACATTTGTATGCCATATTTATAAACAGACTGAAATGGCTTATTGGAACCCAACTCTATGGCCCTCTCTATGGCAACATCTTTAAATGTAAGCATGATATAGGACAACCGTATTCTGGGTAACTGACCCTTTGAACTGTCAGTTAAGGCAATGAGGAGTGGAAGGTTTATTTGGCTTCAAAATGGTTTTGGGATTAACCATCTGAGTGCAACACTGGCACTGATATGGAAACCCAAATGGTTTTGGGATTAACCATCTGAGTGCAACACTGGCACTGATATTAATTTGGACTGTTTAGGATTATTTTAATTGAACATAAGTATCTTGCAAACTTCGTGTATCTGGGGGAAAGAACATTTCAGACACATAATTCTGTGTGTAATTTTCAATGTCTCTCCCCCTACCCCTCCATACATAATTCTTAGTGCATACGGCAAAGTGTGTCTTATTCTCCAAGGCAGAGTGTTCTCATCACATTGCTAAAACACATCTGTCACTATACAACAGAACCTTAGTACATCTCCCAACCAATTCTTAGTATATCAGCTTCACTAAGAGTAATGTACAAATAGAATAATAAGAGTAAAGTATGGCTTTTGTGTGTGGAATGTTCCTGTGCCTACTTAACTGCTAGGTACATAGTCTTTTCTATGATAAAATGAATGATTTGCCCTCCCTGTTCCAAAGATTTAGCAGTGTATTGGAAATTGATCTAGTATCCAATGGATTAAAATGATAAAAAAGCGGAAAACTCTGTTTCATTTTTTAATCACACTTTTTAATTCACTTCATAACTCAATATGATCCATGCCATAATCCAGCAAACTAAATATAGAAAGACAGAGACTGATATATTAAGAAAGTGGTGTAATTCTCTGGCAATTCAATTGCAACAAATGCAAATTACAGTTTATGTGAAAGTGGTTTTTAACCAATTCATTGCTAGAGTGGTTTTCAAAGCGATGCATTGGAGATCTCTCTAGTATAGGAGGGGTTAAAATCCCCCTTTAAATTAATGAGAAACTGGATATTATTTTTTTATTTGGTGAACTGTAGGTTTACCCCAATATTTCTTAGTATGTCTGCCTCAAAGTGTTGAAAATCTTAACCATTTGAGTACAAGAGAGATGTGCAACACAACACAAAGCAATACTCTGCATAGGCCTCTGTCACTCAAAGAACCTTGTCCTATGAAACTTTAAGCTGCCTATAAAAAAGTGGTGTCTGAAAGATGTAATTCTATTACTATCCATGTGGTGTCACTGTCTGATACTGGAAATTTCACACATAACGTTAAGAGAGCTATAAAATTCTAGGGAAATAGCTGTAGGAACAGAGCAGCAGTGTTGGAGAAAAGGGTGTGAATTATAGTCGAGTCACAGTAAACAGTTCAGTTATTTTATATTCATTACGCTTGCTGCCCTTTTTGTCCCAAAGGAACATTTCTAGCAAGTTTGTGATCTTAACAAAACCATGGCCTACCTGGCATGTTTCTAAAGCTTTAAAATGTTGCTTATAAGCACACTGAGCAGTCTTAATTTTACAACGCCTCAACCTGTGAGCACAAAATCAAACTCGCATTCAGCACATAAAAGAATATATATATATTTCCCCCCCCTAAATAAAATAAATATATTAGAAGGATATGTGGTAGAAGCACTCACTATAAAATGAATCCTACTGCTCAGATGCATATTCTTGATAAATACATACCCAAAGAAGCAAGCAGGCAGCACCAGCAAGACTTTTAGGCCTCGATCCAAATGTCGGTGTCAAAACCAACGTTATGCAAAAAAAGGCCATCACGACTTAACCAAGACTGGGTAATGAGAGATTCAAATCTCTGTTACCCAGAAAGGCGACGGCCTACAAAACGAATGGAAACTACAAAACTGGAGTCACCCAGAATCTGACCTAATTGCCATCGCAAAACACACAATAAATAACGTGAGAAACGTCCCAATAAAAAAAACAACTGAACGTCCGACGTTACCTAGTGCCCTAGCCAATCACAGCACCCCAAAGTATTAAGTTCAGTCAAATAAACTATATATAGACCCAAAATATCCAACGCACCTTTGTCTGTGTATGGCGTTCATTGGAGCTAGAGCACAGGACCCAGGAGCAGAGGCTAGTGTAAAGAGACAGGTAGTTGTGGTGCATCACACACAGGTAGAAGGAGTTGGAGGGATTGCAGCACACTTTGCGACACATAATACACCTTTCTTCATACCAAATACATGCATTCAAACACAAATACACACACACACACACATAGGCCATATTTTGTTTTGTTAGTAAAACACACACACACCTTTATCTTTTTTTTTTGTCAGTGTGAGTCTGTGAGTGCAAGTGAGTGACAGAGAGTGAGTAAGTGAGTGTGTGAGGGCCTGAGTGAGTACGGTAAATTAAAACAATCTTTTATTAGAATAATCACAGTAATGCACGTAAACAGATAACACACAGAGGGTGATCAAAGAGGCAAGCACTCCATCAGAAATAGCAGTCCGCCAATAGATCCACCACACTGTCTGAGACTAGGCCTCAGCCCACTGGAGCCTCGAGGTAATTTGTAACTCAGCCTGCAGTCAGTCTAGGAGTCTGATAGAGCCCCAGGTCTGCACTAAGATGGGTGTCTGTGGAGCGGGGACCCACACATGGAGGAAACAGACAGAGCCCCCTAGTCAGCACCAGAAAGGATAGTCAGACAAGCCAGGTCATACACGGAGCGGGTAGTCAGCCTGAGCCACAGGTTTGCACCAGATAGGATATACACTGAATCATTGGTATGCTGGATGTGCAGTGGACAAAGCCCCAGGTCAACACCAGAGTGGGTAGTCAGACAAGCCAGGTCATACACGGAGCAGGTAGTCAGCGAGAGCCACAGGTTTGCACCAGAAAGGATGTCTAAGCCAAATCTGAACGCACAACGAGAATGTTCAGACAGAGCCACAGGTCAACACTAGAATGGATGGACAGACAGGCCGGGTCATACACAGTTCAGGTAGTCAGCCAGAGCCACAATGGGAGCAGGCAAAAGAGTAGTCAGACAGAGCCACAAGTCAGCACCAGAATGGAGATCCCTGGGGCGGAGGGGCAGCCATGCCAGAGAAGGCACATCTAGTGCAGGGTCAGTGGAGAAAGTGGGACATGGGGTAGTCCAGGGGGTGCATCATACACAGCCAGGGCCATCGCAGGCAGGGCCTGAGAGCCTAAGCCAAGGCTCTTAATTATCTCATGGTTGTGCTGAGGAGGAGAGGATGCGAGACCCTAAGGAGTCCACCAAGGAGAATAGGGTCCTGGTGGAGGCCATCATGTTTTGAGGGGTTTGCTGTATTGAGGGGGTTTTTTGCCTTCTTTTAGGTCAACGATGGTAAACAGGAATAGGAAATGGGTTGAACTAGATGGACGTAAGTCTTTTTTCAACCTAAATTACTATGTTACTATGTCAAGGAAGCAGATGCTGTTCCCCAGGGGGAAGGTCCCCCAAATGGGGGCGAGGAAGAAGGCTGCTTGGAGGGAAGTGTTGGTGGCAGTAAATGCTGTGTCCAGCTGCAGCCGCTCTCTTGAGTCCGTCAAGAAGAGATGGGCGGACTGCAAGAGAGTGGTGAAGAAGAAAATGGGGGAGGAGGCACTACATGCGAGAGGCACTGAAGGTGGCCCACCCCTGCACATCCACTATGAGGACTGGGAGGAGATGCTGAAGAGGACCATTTCTGAGACCACAGTACAGGGTATCCCAGGATGGTCTTACACCAGAGACGAAAGCAACCTCCAGGCCATCGGTAAGTGCATCAAAGGGTACATACACAACACACATATATTGACACCTACCATGGCCCAACACAGTGACACCTGAAAACACGGCCAGCATTCCACACCACAAGTCCAGCAAGACAGCTTGGAGGGGGTTCAAACAAGGACTGAATATATGACAAACCCAGCATAAGTAGGAATGGTCAAAGCCCTATTTAACACCCTTCATGCTGTCTACAACAACATCATGCACAGCACAAATGCAAAGCACACCGTCATGTCAGTCAAAAATATAACAGTTATGTGTATCACAATGTCATACATAGATTGACAAAGAGGTCAGCACACAACCCCTTGAGTGCCACAGGAATAAGCAATGCACTGTTTCACAATACATTGGCTAATCCCCTGCAATCAAAGGGTTATGGGAGATAGCAAGGAGGGGATATGACATGTTGCTTGGAGTATTGTTAATGCATGTCAGGGCTCTGCGTTGTACATGTAGATAGTTAGTCTAAGTGGAATGGTCAAGGATCAGCTCTCTGAATCATATGTAGCCTGCAGAGTGTGGATGGCCAGAATGGTGTAGCAACAGTGTCACTGTACAATTTCAGGCCACTGTGATATTTGATCAATGAAATTCAACTTTGAGCTGAAATCACTTTGGAATGAAACACCTTTCAGCAGTGGGAGTTTCCTTGTTTTACTCAGGTGGATGAACCCTACTACATAGATTTCTAAAACATATTCAGTATTACTATCCCTTTCGAACCCTGACAAGGAAGAGGTGATCAATGACACAAGATAGTCAAATGTGATCAAATGTGTCATTGACATGGACACTAACAGGTGATCCTCATGGGCGTGGATTCAACGTGTCACCAGAACAAACATCTGGACCATGAGGGGTCATGCCATGGATGCCTGCAGAGAGTGACAACAGGATTGGAAGGTACACTATGAACACAACAGTCATTGCTGACCCATCATCATATCTTTGAGTGCCAAGAGGTGTACACAACACATTGCTCAGCAATGCTTTGGAGACCGTACTGGCACTCCACGGGTACAGGTTGGTTATGTGACAAGGAGTGAGCAATCCATTGCTTGTCAAGGTGTTGTCTAGCCATCAAGACCTTATGGGGTTTGTATCACGTGTATGGCAGAGGAGCTATTTCATGGATCTCGATCTACATACTGATGAGGTGTGTTCTCAGGGTCCACATCACACACATACATATGTCTGCTTGCCATCCCCTTGATGGACACCTCACATGGTCCTGATGCATAGACAACACATTGACAGGCAAAGGAGTGGCATATTCACTGTGCTACACACACACACACACACACACAAACAAGTCAGCATGGCAGGCCTTCAGCCGGAGCATGAACAGTTGCAGCAGGTGACAGCTGTTGGAGTTGCTTGGAGGAGGATGGTGAGCCCTAGCCCTCTCACACCTTCACCTCCACTGTCGTCTTAGGTACAAGCATGTGTACATACTTTGGTTGGTCCATCTCTCTGTCAGTGTCTTTCTCACACTACATCTGAGGAGGGTGGGCTGTCACTTCTAAACAGCAGTTGGTTGGTGTTCTTGTGGTCATAATGGACTAATGGTAAGGTGTGTGTTATCCAGGTAATTTTTTTCTGGTGTGTCTGTGGTTAGTTTTGTGGTTATGTGTAATTGGAATGCACCTATCAGGTGTGTGTTTTGTCTCCATGGACTGTCGAGGTTACATAGGTGAGCTTGGTTCATTCTTGGAGTGACAGGTGTGCATGTTGTGTTTTGGGTTAACCCCTGTTGTTTGACGGTGTGTTCGAAATGACTTATGTTGTGCTGCTTTGCGTCCCCCCTGTCCCCGTGCAGTTGCTGGATTCTTGTTTGTATGGTGTAGGCCAGTGGTTCACAACCAGGGTGTCAAGTCATGTTGGTGTGCCATGTGCACCAGCTCAGGGTGTGTCACTTTTCCCATGTTGCTATATTCCACATTAATGATTAGTAATATTAATTTTACACATTTTTTGGAGAGATGTGTGTATGGAACTTATGATGCACTATATTCTCCACATTGTCATTGACACAGTGGAACCTTATATTAGACATATATTATTTTCTATTTGGGAATGTCCTTGTGCCTTCAAGAGGTGCCCTGGAACATCATGATTGCACGTTAGTGGTGTCTTAGGTGGAGGGGTTGTGAACCACTGGTCTCAGTCTTGTTGTTGTATTTGCTAGGCATTCCAGGGGTTAATATCTGACCTTGGTATGCTTGGGTTATGTCCATGAATGACCTGCTTCTCTGTTTTGTTTTCTTCAATGGTGGTTTTCTAAAAAAATGGGTGTTAGATTTCTGGAGGAAAATGTTGCAATTTAACTTGCGTTATCCTTAACTCCAACATTTGAATGGCTCTGGGCTTAGCTTTTACATTGTCCTCAATGGGCGATATTTTGATATTTTGGCGACAGGCGTCATGTGTTTTAAAACTGTCTTTATTTCTTACTTGTGGGAACATTTGCATACTTGATTTCAAAAACTACCGTTGCCAATTTTTGTTTCTGTCATCGCCAACATTTGAATCGAGCCCTTAGATCGGTGAAAAGTCTTTATTGAAGGTGAACGTTCCTGTCCTAACCAGGACTGTTATCTAGATAAAGGTTCTAGTTAGGACTGAACTGTCCCTGATTTAAAAGAACCACTGTTTCTGCCTGCTCTCTTCTTTAAGTGTGTGTGTGTTTGTGTATATATCCTATATAATAATTCGCTAAAACGTGTGTAACGCCGCAGTCATGTGCAGTAGAGACTGCTGCGCGTGCTGCAGTCATGTGCAGTAGAGACTGCCAGTGCCGCTTTTGATACAGAGCTGGACACAGCCATGGCGCGGGCAATCTCTACTGCGCATGACTGCCCCGCGACTGACTGGCAGTGGCACTGTGGCCCGTGTAACAGGCTCTTCAACTAATATATATATATATATATATATATTAGCAGTGAAAGGGAGGGCAGGAGATAACAGCAGGGAAAGGGAGGGAGGGACAGAAAGATCTGGGAGTATAGGTTGAGGGCCAGGTTTAGCGCTCTGAACTGTGGCTTGAACTGTGTGGCATGGAATATATTTAACGTTATCCCGTTATTTAATGTTAAAATATTTTTGGTCCCTTTCATTGCTAGGGGACTGTGCGTCTTGTTGTAAGTGATGGGTTGTGCACCCCTCTGGTGTTTTGAGGGTTAACCCATACATTCTTTAGACTTAGCCATCTCTAGCTAAATTCACTGGAATGTGAAAAAGGTAATTAATCTTGTTTGTATTTTCAAAGATACTTTACTAGAGCCTAGAGTATACTTTATGGTCCACACTGACAAGGATAGTCTGCTAGTAGAATTTGACCCATTGGGAGCCACAGAGGTATCCAATGAAATGTGAGATGCCTATCTGTCACTCAAGTGGTTAGCTATTAAGATAATGTGCGCCAGTTCTGAAGTCATGTATTGTACATTCAACCTTTATTCTTATTATGACTAAAGAATAGATCTAGTTGTCTTGAAAGCTTGAGAGCCACTCAGTTAGCCAACATATCATGCTTATTCTACTAGTCTCAAAGAATATGTAAATGACTAAAGTGTGAGATTTTATTTGATACATAGTGCAGTTGATTTGCTCCTCATTTTGAAACATTTTACTTGATTCTTTTGTGTCTGTGATCCAACAATATCTGGAAATGATCCTAAGAACACTAGGGGGAGTATGTGTGAGCACACCTGCTGCCTTGAAGATGCTGGACCTCAAAAGCTGCAAGTTCACACATTCATAGTGCATGAAAGCTTTTCATACACTGCAACTTGCTGTGTTAATATGCCAAAAGTTCAGCTCAGAGGTGGGGGGTTTCTGGTGCACCTCCATCTAGATTTGTTTAACATTTGATACAGTGCTCGTGTCTGCAAAACTTGCCTCTAAGCACTGTAAACATTTAATGGCAGCAGACTATTAATCAAATCAGAACCATTTTCTGCAATCTGCCACTTAATAAATGCTACCTCTGTCTGTGTGTGTCTCATTTTGTATTCTCTTGAACAAAACAGTTAGAGCACAGTAGAGAGAGAGAGGCACAGAAGTCTTAAAATCCGCTGCAGAAATAGCTGAGTCACAGATGCTTTTTCAGACTGAAGCTAGAGGGCACTGACATCACTAAGAGGAAGAAAAGTTTAAAAAAGCCGATTCAAGGTAAGCACACCTAATGAAAGAAAAATACAACAGGTTAAATAAACTATTATTTAAACAAAAATAAATATAAATACATGTGCGTATATAAATATACCTGTATATATATATACATATATATATATATGTGGAAGGTGCTCCACCTGTATTTGTGGGAGGTGCTGCAGGCCTTAAATACAGGTAGCAGCCCCTTCCACTGTAGCTCAATTCGTGTTGAGCTCACCTCACGCCGCACGACTGACGTACATTTCACTCCACCCGCTTTCGTCACCTCCGGTACCTTCGCCCACTCAGACCTAACCTTCACAGCGTCTCCCGTAAGTTTCCCCTTGTTTCCCATCAACACAGTCTCACCTGTCCAGCCCTAGTTCATCCACCGCCCTCACCCCGCCATCCTTTGTCATATACTATCTTCTTTTTCACTTCGCTCTTTCACCCCCTTTTTTCCTGCTACCGCCTCCTCCACCGGTTCGGTTCAGTCTATTTTCACTATTCAGGTTCTCTCTCCTTCCGTCCGATCGGTCCCCTCCTCGCGCTTTCACCAGCTGAGCCTTGCTTTCGTTCCATCGTCTCTCAGTTCATCCGCTCATTTCCGCCCGGTTCATGCTAGGTCTTTCCTTCACTCTATCTCATTACCCTCACCTTTCCCCGCCTCCAGCAGCCGTCAACCCATTCCTTCAGTCAGCTTCTCATTTCCCTCACATCCTCACCGCTCCCGTCACCTCCGGTTCATCTCTCACTGCAGGTTCCCCTCGGTTATCTGTCGTTGCCTTCCCCACTTCGCTTAACTCATCCCTCCCGCTTGTCACCATGTCACATTATCCCTACCAACTACAATGTTCCAGGCGACCAGTAGATTGAACACTTGCATATATGCCATGGAGACAGCATGTAGAACATTTTAAACTTGTATATATGCCTGTCCACTAAAGAAGTAAAAAACGACTCATTGTTTTATTAATAAAGTTTAAAAACTCCACAAGTCCACTATTGCTCTCTTCAATAATTGTATCTACTACTGTTTGAATATCTCTTCCCAAGCACAGGTACTGGATATCAATCACCTGTCAATCATTCCTTATTTTATGTTAATCAGATTCATCGCGTTCCTAGAATTACAGGTATCTCCAGCAATCAGGTTGTTCAAGACACAAGAGAATTTCATATCAGGTAACCTTCTTTTGACCACATATTCACCATCTCGTTGTACTTTTATGCTCATTTCCTTCTTTTCCCAGGTTCTTCCTGTCGCTCATTGTTTCTCTTTCAATTCCATCTAGTATCCACCAGAATTATCAATACGTCAGGTAGGTATAATAAAATAATTCATATTAAAAAAAAAAAAAAAAAAAAACCTTTGCTCATTGTCATTATTTTCTTAGATTCTTACCTAAGTGATCATCAGGTAGGTATCATCTCTCTCACATTGCTTATCATTCTCTACCACTACAGCACTCACAGGTTCACCTTCCACACCTAACATACATTCACGCACCTTCTCTCCACCATACCTTACCTCTTTATTGAGGCCGAAGGTAAGTGTTCATCTTCTCATCTACCGATTCATCACCCTCACTACCAGGGACAGGCTCCTGGTATTACACCTTCTCACAACTTCACCGCATCCCCTCCTTGGGGGGGACGGAGGGTCCCTGTCCTTACCTCCGGTGAGGCCGAAGGTTCAGTCCCTCCGTCACCTCAGGGGGGTCACATCTCCTTACCTCTTCGGAGGCCGAAGGATTCTCATCTCGCACCTGAAGCCAGGCCACCTTACCTCACCATCAGGGGTGGCGGTACCTCCTTACCTCATCACAGAGGCCGAAGGTTGTTCCCCTCCTCCTAAAGAGGCCGAAGGTCACCGCTGCATCTAAGGTTCATACCGCCTTACCTCCTCACAGAGGCCGAAGGCTCCACCACTACCTTATCACTTATCATCTCACCCTCCCGGTAAGTACAATATCACACCCCGTTCCTTCTATTACTTCACCTCCTTCCTTCCTCTAGTCACCTGGGCTCCTCCTTACTAGTTTAACCTTGTTCATTTAGATTCATCTAGCATGGCAGACAAAAACAGCAGCAAGATCAAGCAAGTCCCCAAGACCAAGTTCAGGACGTCTCTGCCTCTCCACGGCCACGCGGCCCTAACCTCAGGGACTGGACCATCCCCACTCTCATAGAAGAACTGGCCAGAAGGAATATTCCCCACTCTTCATCAGCTAGGAAAGCCGAATTGTTCAGGCTCCTGTTCCCCAACACCTCCACGCCCTACACTCCTCGCCCCTGACGCCCCTCTACATCATCTCCAGCTTCCACTCATTCATCCAGCCTGCATCCTCAATTAGGTCACATCACGCACCTCCTTACAGATCTTAGTTCATCCATGACGGATATGCAGGGAAGGTTGGCAGCGGTAGAATCTGTCATCAACACCAGACTGACCCCTCCAGTAATGGAAGGTATCACTGCCACCACTAATTCCGTAGGCCCTTCACCCAGGGTCACCCCGGCGCATGTGATTCCGCAACCTCTGCGCCGGGATTTAATAGAAGGGAAGGATGTCAATTTAGTTTCGCTCCTGATCGCCTCTCAGGATTTGGCGGAGAACAAGACGGTTAACTGCGGCGACGTCTCGGTCAGTCTCAAGACTAAGGACTCTCGTTTGTCCAGACGTCTCTCCGTGTCCGAGTTCGTCCTCGCTTTTAGTATTTATCAAGACATTCTGTGTTCCGCTTTTCCTCTCAGGCGTCAGGAGCTTGACCATTATCTGTATACTATCGTTGACTTAGAATCCAAATATGGAGGATATTCGTTCTTCGAATACCATAAATCCTTTGCTGCCAAAGCCGCCGCGGCCCGGGCCCAATTCAGCTACACGGTTGATTGGAGTATACTAGATCATGAATTATTTTGTAGACATTTCGCTGGGCTTAAAAGTATCACCTGTGCCACTTGCCAATCGGCCAATCATACTAGCAACCTTTGCCCCAACACTTCAGACACACCCCCCTCCCAACCTCAACCCCTCAACCCTCCTTCTGCCTCTGCCACTCAACCCACTCCCACCACCCCCCCAGCCAGGGACAAGATGGGGCGCCCCATCTACTACCACGGTAATTCCCCCATCTGCAATAACTATAATTTCAAAGGTTGTTTCTTCAGCGGCTGTCGCATGTTACACATTTGTATCACTTGCAGGCTTTCCCACCCTCGCAATATTTGTCCTCGTTTAAGTAAAAATAAATGACTAGGACCCGTGAACATTGTAGCTCTCCAGTCTCTTATTTCGAATCACCCAGATCAGCACATCGCAACATACATTCTCAATGGTCTCACAGAGGGCTTTCATACCGGTATAATCACTTGTCCCGCAGAATCGGTAGTATGTCCTAATTTACAATCCGCCATTAACGACCCCGACGCCATATCTTCTCTCATTGCAGCAGAATTAGAGAGAGGCTTTCTTCTGGGCCCATTCCCTTCTCCCCCGTTCCCCACGTGGCGTATTAATCCTCTAGGCATCGCCACCAAAAAATTCTCCAACAAAAAGAGACTCATCATTGATTTCTCAGCACCACACTCTTCAAACCAGGCCAGTTACAATTCTCTAATTCCCTCTTCTGAATTCTCACTTAACTACAATAACATTGATGACACCATCAGTCTCATATCGTCTCTCGGCAGGGACTGCTGGATGTCCAAAATCGACATATCTGACGCTTTCAAATTGCTCCTGGTTCACCCCTCACTGCGGCATTTGCAGGGTTTTTGCTGGAAGAACTAATACTTTTTCTCCACTCGCCTGTCCTTCGGGGCCAAGAGTAGCCCTAAAATATTTGATACTTTCTCTCAGGTCCTGGTGTGGCTCCTAAAAAACCACTGCAAATGCCCAGGCGTCATCCACTACTTGGATGACTTCTTGCTCATAGAACCCCACAAAGACCTTCCCTCCAGTCTCCACAAGCTTTTACTTCTCTTTCAGGAATTAGGCATTCCAGTGGCTTTCAAAAAGACATTCGGCCCCTCCACCTCAATTGAATTCCTATGTATCACCCTCAATTCACATACTTTCACGTCCAGTCTATCCCTGGAGAAAACCTCACACATCCTAGCCATCATCAGAGAAACATTAGCCTCTCCATCTCTATCTCAGACTCAATTACAGTCAGTCCTAGGCCACTTTTCTTTCGCTTCCCACATCATTCTGCAGGGCCGGCCTTTCACCTCACATCTTATTACTCTCTTATCATGCACCTCAGACACGGACAATCCCATCTCCCTCGATCCTCCGGCCCGCCGCGACTTAGTCATGTGGGAAAAGTTTCTCACCTCATGGAACGGCCGTTCCATGTTCCCTCCCTCACCTTCCAGCTCCTCGCCAACAGTATATACAGAAGCCGCGGCAGACCGGGGATTCGCGGGCATTTGGGGCGATGCTTGGTTCTCGGAGTCCTGGCCTCCTGAGATCTGCACCGCATCGCGGCTTCTGGCTAGTTCCCCGCTACTGGAAATTTACCCAGTGGTGGCAGAGGCAGGGATGTGGGGCAGCAACTGGTCAGGACAAGCAGCTATATTTAATACCGACAACATGGCCACCTCTCAGATCCTCGTCAAAGGTAGATCAAACTCCCCCCATATCATGAATTTCCTAAGGAAACTCACTTGGTTACCTTTATCATATAAATTCATAATCCACAGCAAATTTATTCCAGGATATCTCAATCGAGAGGCTGACGCTCTTTCTCATTTAAACTCACAGGTGTTCTTCCAGCTTCATCCCACAGCCAACCCATTACCCTCCAAAGTCCCAGTTTTTCAAGACCTCATCATGATTTAAATCACCTGCTTTCTAGAGCCTCATACTTCATTCAACATGGTCTCGTCGATAGTACACGTCAGAATTACCTTCACGCCCGGCTTAAATTTACCAAGTTTTCTAGCGAATTCGACATTCCAGCTCCACCTACCATTGACCACATCTTAGCCTTCGCCACTCACTGTCATGACAATCTCAGATTGAGCCCATCATCCATCAAATTGCATATCGCAGGCAATCAACACCACCTATCCATGATATACCCCTTTTTTCTCTCCTTGTCCTCTAATTACAGGATCAAAACCTTGCTTAAGGGTATTACCAAAAATCATCCTCACCCATCCCGCACACGTCTCCCCATCACTGGCACCATATTTAAGTAAATGTACGAATTTCTCCAGTCCAATCCGTGTGACTCCCAGACTAACATCACCCTCTTGGCAGCTATCAATCTGGCCTTCTTTGGCTTCCTTAGACCAGGAGAATTCACTGTTAGGAACAATTCCTCAATCTGTTTGTCTAAAAACATGACTATTTTGTGCTGCTCCTTCCCTCCTCCAAAACCAACCAGCTTAAAAAAGGCACTAATCTACCTTTTTATTCCACGCATGATAGATGGTGCCCCGTATTAGTGCTAGAAACATTAGTCCGAGCTAACTCACACCTACTTGACAATAGCCCTCTTCTTCCACTCCCTGACAGTCCCCTCTCAACCAGTCATTTCACCAGTTATCTTCGCACCATTGTCACATGCTTGGGCCTCAATCCAGAACAGTACACTGGCCATTCATTTAGAATTGGTGCCGCTTCAGCGGCTTCAAGTAATGGTGTTACAGCTCACATCATTCAAAAGTTGGGTCGCTGGCGCTCTTCATGCTACACCCGTTATATTCCTGACCCTCAATCTGAAATTCAACATGCCCTGGTATCTTTGACTCGTAATGATGTTTTCCAATAAATAGTTCTAATTATTTTTGCCTCCTTCTTTTGGCCTCTTACAGGTTAACCATATCAACGCTCCTCCCGGGGGACCCGATAGGCCCTAGGGGGGCTGGCAACCCTATAGCACATATCGCAACCCTACACCAAGCATCCCCTCAACATATCACGCCCGTAAGCCCCTACCACAACTGGAAGGTGCTCCACCTGTATTTGTGGGTGGGGCTGCAGGCCTTAAATATAGGTAGCAGCCCCTTCCACTGGAGCTCAATTTGTGTTGAGCCCCCCCTTATACCCTCCCTTCTTTCAGGGGTTTCTATTCAGGTTGGCCCTCTTACAGGTTAACCATATCAACGCTCCTCCCGGGGGCCCCGATAGGCCCTGGGGGGGCTGGCAACCCTATAGCACATAACTATCATGGTGCCCGTGATCTTTTCTGTCACTCTCACTTGTGCTGCTCCCTGATTGGTTGAGCTGTGTTGGCCCGCCCCGGTGACCTTTTTTATTCTGGCAATTGGTACCTGTCAGGTGCCTTTTCGTGGTGTTTCAGAGCCAGTATTGCTGTTGCTGTGTTCCAGTGTTCCTGATCTCCTGTGTACCGACTTGGCCTGTACCGACTACGCTCCTGTGTTCCTGTTCCGATCCGACCCGGCCTGGCTGACTTCCTGCTTGTTGCTGATCTGGCTTGTCTGCGAATCTCCTCCGTGATCTGACCCGGCCTGGCTGATGTTCCTGCTCGTTCCTGATCCGGTTTGTCTGCGAATCTCCTCCGTGTCCTGACCCGGCCTGGCCGACTACCTGCTCCTGGACTTGTTCCGGATTTCTGCCGCTCCAGTCTACAGCACCTGTTGTCGCCTCGGTGACATTCTGATCGCTGCAGTGTGGGGATCTGAGCCTCTTGAGATTACTGTGTTAACCATTGCTGAGCCACGTCTCCTGAGCTGAGCCTTCCATTCTCCTTGTATTGTGAAGTATATCTGAGTCACATTGACACTTGCTGTGCCGTATCGCTACTAGTGAGCCTCCGATCACTTGTGTTGCTTCCTTCTACCTCACTGCCACTTTAACCCTTGCTAAGCCTTTGCCTTATACTCTGCTTCTGCCGAGCCGGCCGCGTTGAGGGCCTCGGTAGTCAGCGGCTCATAGACATCTGCAGAGCAGTAGTTCTCTGTTACGCCCGTGGGCTTTTGACGCAACAGTGCAGCAACCGGTGGTCTCCGTTACGCCCGTGGGGCTATTGGCTCAAGCGATTCCAATACTGTTGGTCTCCGGTATATGCCTGTGGGGGCTATTAACTCAAGCTATCACGATACTGTTGGTCTCTGTTACGCCCGTGGGGGCTATTGACTCAAGCTATCACGATACTGTTGGTCTCCGTTACGCCCGTGGGGGCTATTAGCTCAAGCAATTCCAATACTGTTGATTTCGTTATGCCCATGGGGGCTATTGGCTCAAGCGATCCCAATACTGTTGGTCTCCGTTATACACCCGTGGGGGCTACCAAACAACTACCCTGCAGCTTCAGTCTCAGTCGCAGCTCTTATCAACAGCTTTACACATTTAATGGACTTAAGGTGTTGTATGATCTAGCACCTACTGCAGTCTTGTTCACCAAGGGTATGCCTAACACCACATTTGAGACTGATTACCCTTGTAATTAACCATTTGTCTCCAGTCACTGTTTTGCCTGCTCTGTATCTGTACTAAGATATATATTCCCTGTTCTGTATATTGGCATATGTAGCCTATATTCTGCTATTCACAGTACTGCCTCTAGGGGGCAAGCTTGCTATTATTTTTTGCTCTAATAAAATTGTATTTTATCCTAACCCCCTGTCTGAGTGTCTGAAAAACCGTTACAATATAGCAACCCTACACCAAGCATCCCCTCAACATATCACGGCCGTAAGCCCCTACCACAAATATATAAACAAAGCCAAACTATGCATTCATGGGCTTAAATAACTGATTATTTACTAGGTAAAGATATAGCAACAATTTGTTCACATATTGGAACCTTTGTCAAGCCATCCAAACACAATACAACAAGAGAAAAAATAGATGTGATACTCACTGCTTGAAGACACCTATAAAAGTGACATCACTGAAGAGACTGACAGAACCTGTCTAGCAATGTTTTTTCTTTTTTTCCCTCCTTTTTTCCCTATCTTTTCTTTTTTGTTTGTTTTCTTTATCTTGTACAAAAATGGATGCATTGTCAGGCCATTAAGGTTGATAAAGCAGCAGATAGCTGCGAAACGCATTACATAATCAATCCAGTGGGAGCCTTTTGTTTTTAAATAAATCCTTTTTGATACAGGACAGCAGCTAATTTAATTTCATTTTATTTTTATTTAATTTTATTTTTATTACCATTTTTATTTTTATTTTATCAATTGGTTTGTTTGCTATACTTTTTCCTCCGGTGGATTATTGTTGGATCCCCTATTATCCAGTTATCTTCTGGTGAACCAAGGGAGGGAGATGGAATTGGAACCAAACAGGGATGCATAGGCGTAACTAGAAGCCTCCAGGCCCTGGTAAAAGAAGTGCCACTGGCCCCCTCCAAAATGCCCCCATCTCCTACCTAGTGCTCCTGTGCGGTCCTCTTAGTAATGCAAAGCACTGGGAGATAATGTAATCTCCCAGTGCTCTGCATTACTAGAGCGCCGGCGGGAGATTGCGGGCGCCAGGCAGAGGGGTCGCAGGAGGAGACCGGGCCACTGGAGTGCACAGGCCTGGTCGCAGGTGCGACCCCTATAGTTACGCCACTGCAGGGATGGCTAAAGTACCCTGTGTGCTATAGTGTTTAATGACAGACATATGCCTGTTCATTAACAACACAGAAATGTGAGTTGATATATGATCTATTATGAGAGATGATTTGTAGTCACACAAAAAGAAGAAAAGAAAAAAGCATCTATCAATATTTAACCCCTGAAGAAGTGAGCTGTGTCTCACGAAATGCGTAGGGACAGATCAATATTTGATTGTTTTATATTTAATAAACTATCTCCATTTAACCGCACTATATCTGGAGTGGTGCGATCTACTGACGAAGCCGGGTCGGGCTTACAGTGGCATACACGACTTTAGATCTCTGGTGAGTGACCCTCAGTCTTGGGGGGAGTAATCTCTTGTTGATACAGATTTGCTCTTAGAGTATTTCTGCATCTTTTTTAGCCTCAAGGGGAATCTCTCCGTTATCCAGTGCGTTACTAATAGTCGCACAGCAAAGCGAGGTCTTCCAGGACGGTGTTTATGCAGGGGAGCCTTGTGGATACCATTCTTACACACTCTGGTTATTACTGTTGGCTATTCTTACAAGAAGAGATCTTGTAAGTAGATTGGGTTATATTGTTTCCTATTGATACATCAGATGCTACTCTCAGGTAGCCTTGTGTTTTTTTCTTCTCTTCTTTTTGTGTAGACACTTATTGAGTGCGACTGAGGAAACTCTGAAAAGAGCTGCAGACCGGAGAGATAAAGATTGAACTGAATTATAAACCTTTTGTATATTTATTTGAATATTTACTGAGGGTGATACTTGTGAGAGGTGCGCATTGCTATTTCTGTTTTTTTGTCAGATGATTTGTAGTGTTGATTAATGCCTTATTGGCACTGCTTCTTCCTTTTTGTATTTTTGGGTACATTTTCTTTATCTTGTTCATTCTTTATTCATTTTTTATTTCATAAGGATATACTATGAGTTTGCGCTAATCAATATATAAAGTAATTCAAATATATTACAATATCAATAGTCAGGGCCGGCGCCACCTATAGGCGAGGTAGGCGCCGGCCTAGGGCACACATTCTCTGATGGCGCATCAGGGCCAACCCCACCACCCCCGCTCACTGCTTATTGCCCAACTCAGTGGCACAGTGTGGGGGGGGGAGCCCAGAAAATATTAGCCTGCTCATCTAAAAAAAAAAAAAAACGTAAGTTTCAGTGCCCTCCCTTGGCTGGCTATTTTTTTAATGTAGCACAGCGATGTCCGTTTCTCTCTCCCCCTCCGCTCCTTCAATCCTGGACAAGGATTGAAAGAACAGAGGGGGAGAGAGAAACAGGCATCGCTGTGCTACATTAAAAAAATAGCCAGCCAAGTGAAGGCACCGAAACGGAGAGAGAGAGAGGAAAAAAAAATGAATGTGCACCGGGAAGAGTAAATGGAAGGGGGGTCAAGCAGATAAAGAGTCAGACAGGGGAAGAAAGTGTCAAAGGGGGATCAACAGTCAAAGAGGGGATTAACAGTCAGACAGGGTAGAGAGAGAGTCAAAGGGGGGATCCACAGTCAAGAGGGGGAGAGAGAGAGTCAAAGGGGGGATCAACAGTCAAGAGGGGGAGAGAGAGAGTCAAAGGGGGGACCAACAGTCAAGAGGGGGAGAGAGAGAGTCAAAGGGGGAATCAACAGTCAAGAGGGGGAGAGTCACATATAGAGAACATACACTCTGTCGCACTGATACTCATATAGAGAAGCACACACACATACTTACACACTGATATCCTTACAGAGACTCACACAAACTGACACTTACACACATATAGGGAACACACTGACACTTAAACAAACACAGGGTGGGGCATAAAGGGGTAGGACACAAGGGGCGGCAAAATTAGGTTTTGCCTAGGGTGGAAAAAATCCTTGCACCGGCCCTGTCAATAGTGTAACCCCTTCCTGTTCCCTATATTCATACAATGTCTTCAAACACCGTGAACTCAGTTGAATAAAATTTGGAACTTCCAAATTTTATGCAACTGAGCTCCCGGTGTTTGAAGACGTTTGTCTGAGTGCTAGAGAGAACGGAGCCTGTGAGTAGCAGTATAACCCTCTGACCACACTGACGAGCTGAAGGCCGATTACCTCTGACAGCTCCAGTTTGAAGTGTTCTCATGCTCTTCCCGCACATATACACATTTATATCGATTATGGTAGCCCTAGGAAACACACACCCGGTGAGAGCAGGTAGCCGCAAATAAATCTATCTATATAGTGGCCACCACCGGAGGGGCACCACACAACGGATAACCATATCCACGGTATCATCGTGGCAGTGGACTGTTGCTTTGAGATGGGAGAGCAAGTTCGGAGGACTCAGCAATTCTAAGTTGGGAGAGGTAAAGATTAGACAGTACTCAGAGAACTCTCTAACACAATGTCCGGGCGTTTATGCTTCAATGTCAGTTTATTTTAGCTGTATTTGAGTGGTACCACTGAGTCTTTTTAATATTTATCTAAGACATATGTTTTAGATATATAGATATGTTCTGATATATCTGTAGTATATATGTGCATATGTTATATATTATTTTTTATTAATTAAATATTTGTATTTACACTCTGTGTCATTGTATGAATATAGGTAACAGGAAGGGGTTGCACTATTGATATTGTAATATATTTGAATTACTTTAGATATTGATTAGTGCTCTCCCATAGTATATCCTTTTGTTTTTTTGTAAATCTAGATTGTTTTACACCAGTCTGGGGATTGTAGCAGCTTATGAAGGTCACGCCTCTTGTCTTTGACTACAGCCCATTTTTAGTATTTTTTCATTAACCTTTGAGCGCCATTTTTTCTCCATAAATATACATATTTTTTATTTCATGTTTATGCTTTTTTTATTTTCTCTTCTCTTCTTTTTTCTTCCTTTTACCCCCCCCCCCCACACACACACACACCTTTCCCCTTCTCGGAACATATGCATTTGTTATTGAATGCATTATAAGCTATACTGTTTTGTGTAACTTTGTTTCTACTCTCCCACCCACTGGGTGACACTAGTGTTATCTGCCTTCTTTGATGGTATTAGGTCTCTCTATGGATTTATCCTACGGTTCTGTCAGTCATCTCAGTTTGTTCACTCAGCGAGTATCTCATGTATCTATTCTGTTGTATTGTTTTCAGTAAAACATTCACACACAGGCTGGGTATAGTTGGGTTAATCCATGCCAGACCGGGAACCTACTCATACCCTTTTCAGCTCCCAAACATCTCTGTCTGCTCAGCCCTCCTAATCCCTCCAGCTACACAGCAAAGCTCTCCTCAGTGCATGGGTGAGTGTAGCTCAGCCTGGGACTACATATAATTAAAGCCACTAAGGACATTTTTAATAACTCGGGAGCAGGAAGGAGCGTGTGACCAATGCAGTTTGCTCTAAGCCCTCCTCCACTCTCCTAGGTGTCAGAATATTTAGTTACAGGTGCTTGTTTCTAGAAGTAACATGACCTCCACTCTGGGAGGACCTTTCCTGCACACTATCAAAACAGCCTCTCCCCTAGCACTGGCACTGTAAAAGCCAGCAGGAAGCTAGCAGAGCACATGAAAATGTCTCCCTGTATGCAGTTTGCTTTACTGTCAGAGCCAACTGCTTTAAAATGTAGGGGGTTAGAGGAGGACAGGAGGACCATGGGGATACAACTTTATTTAACTGTTAAGGACCAGCGGGATGAGTAATTGCACAACCCTCTGCAATTCAAGGGGTTCATAGCTTATGGCAGGTTAACAAGGAGGTCCTCATGTCTGCCTTTCTTTGCTACATGTCTTCCCCCCTCACCTCAATGTGCCTCATCCCTAACCCACCATGTGGCTCCCTTTCCCTTTTCATTTCACCCTATGTCCACACCCTCTATATGTCTGTGTTTCACCCACTTGAATCTTCTCTCCCCTCCATATGACACTCCTCTTCATGTCTATCATGTGTTTTAATCCCTCCCACCCCCTTGGGAAAAAACCCAGGCTTTCTAGAATGAGTTCCAAATATTAAAAGTCCCTTTTAAATGAATGAGAGATTAGGAAATTTTTATGTTTTAGCCTATGTTGCACTTCCCCCGAGATTAGCTCCTCTTTTTTTGGGGGGGCATAAGGACTTGGGTGTATGCGACACTGAGGCTGATTGGTTTATTGTGAGAATGTTGCTTAGAAATTATCGATTGTCAAAAGAGCAATTTCAAAAATGTTGCCCAAGTCAAAATGGCAACATCAAAATGTCGCAGTATCAAAAATGCGACCTCAACATGTTGCCATTTAAAAAGTCACGGTGGTGTTCCATATCTGTAGCAGAAGGATCCTTGCCCCCCTCCGCTTCTTATTACAGTATGTATCTGCCACCCCTTTCTCATCTCAGCATACATGTGCCTTCTTCCTCTGGAGCAATCAGGATTCCCTTCTATCTTTCCCTGTTCACGATGCTTTGAGCAGCTCACTGGCAGGTAAAGAATTAAAGTGAAAGTAATATTTCACAAAAAAAGCAGCTCCAATTTATCTTCATAGTATTTGGGCCATGGGGAGTATTATTTCAATACTGTTACAGTTGTAGTTCAAGAACAATTGAATGATAAAGTATCCCCCTCCCACCCCTTTTCTTGATTGGACAGGTCGCAGCAAGGGACAGTCTTCTTACTGCTTTCCTTGACAGTATTTTCCTTATGCTCTGAATGCGCTGAAGATTGTCCCTTGCTGCTCTGAGGTGAGCAGTGTGACATCAGTAAAAGGAGCAGGTGGGGGATACTTTATCATTCAATTACTCTCCATATGCCACATCCCATATACTATGAAGATTAACCCCTTAAGGACCAGCGGTCCTGGGACGTTTCCGTCTCATAAGGACCACTTTGATCTTTGCCGATGTGCCGGAACACGTGACCTGTTGCATGTATAGGCACGCCGCTTTGGGGCCTGAAGGAGATCGCTCCAGTCTTGGATCGGTCAATTTAGGCCCTATTTTTACTTACAGCGCTACCGGTGGAGTGCTGTAAGTAAAAAGTATGTGACGTACTATGACCGTCATCTGACCTTAAGTATTTAGGGACCATGACGGTCATAGTACGTCACATAGTCCTTAAGGGATTAATTGGTGCTGCTTTTTTGGGAAACATTACTATCTCTTTAAATGCTGCTTTTTTAAAAAGATTGTATGACACCTTAACCCACTGGTTTCGTAGTGCACCTACAAAGAATTGAAGCTCCCTAAGACATTTGCTGGTGAGGCTGTTATTAGCTAGATGACACTCACTGTTTGATAGGGTGACATTGTTCTTTTGCCCTTTTGGTGCAGGCATATTGTGATGTTGCCCTTTAGGAGTCGCCATTTAGGAGAATCCATTCCAGTAGAACATCAGGCTGATCTGCTAAGATAAGTGTTGCAGTTTTGGGTAATACCTACAGCAGCATAGGGAACAAATACAAATTTCCATTAAGTTAAATTGGTCTTTTAATCCATTGAATGCTAGAGATGTCCCAAATATGTTGCATTGCAAGGCATTAGAGACCTCTCTAGCATTCAAGGGGGAAAAGTTCCCATTTAAATCTCTACAAATGTTCATTTATTGCCCATGCTTCACTTGGTTTGCAGCATTCTTACTACATCAGTCTCAGTGTTTATGTGTGTGTGTGTGTGTGTGTACGTGTTTGTACATGTGCGTGCGTGTGTGAGAGAAGAGAGTGTGTGTACTTCAGTGCATTAAGGTGATTGCATATATCACACTGTTAGTGTGTTTATGTGTTTGTGTGTATGCAAGACTGTGTGTGAGACTATGTCTGTGTGTGTATATGTGACTATGGGTATGTTGCAATGTGTGAGTATGTTTATGCGAGACTGTGTGTGTGTGTGTGTGTGTATGTGAGGTTGTATGTGAGTGAGTGTGTATGTGAGGCTGTGTATGTGAGACTGTGTATGTGTATGTGAGACTGTATTTGGCAATGTTTCTGTGTGTGAGTGTGTGTGTATGAAACACTGTCTGTGTGTGTGTGAGACTGTAGACTATGGAACACCCAGTGCAGTTGCTACAAAATATCTATTTATTCAATCACACATTAGTGTAACAAAAACATTGTATCACTGTAGAATCAAGCAACCCCAGACTCCCCGGTTACTGTAGGTTCAGTGTAAGTGGAGCAAACCACATAAGAGAGAACAAAACCGTCAGTTTATTATGTCTTTTAAAATTACTGTCTGTTAGTTTGTGTATGTGAGACTGTACATGTGTGTTATTGTTTTCTATATACATATACAAGTATACAAATTTATTAAATGGCAAAGTTTTAGTTCATAATTTTAAGCTACGTTCTTGTTGAACATGTTGCTAAATGGTGCAAACAGTAAAATGAATGAACAATATGACAGGAAGAGTAGCTTAAATTGTTAACTGGCTGACCATGAAGCGAAGGCTCTAAGGTCCGTGTTTGAAAAGAAAACTGGAGTTATTCTGGAGGTAACCAAATGCACTTGAGGGGACAAATAAAAAGTCCTATTTACCCTTTGTTTGCCAGAGGGTCAATGTGTTGCATACCCCCTGTGGCACTCAAAGGGTTAAATTAAATTGGTCATTTAACCCCTTGAATGCTAGAGAGGTCTCCAATGCATGTAGAATGATCATCTTTCTCAAACAAATTTTCTTTGACATGTCTCATCAGAGATACTTTTATTTACACTTTTAAATGCAATTGAAGCTCAGAAAAGAACATAAGGGTAATTCATTTTTTCCATTGTTCCCCTTTACCTCACTTTTGTGGGTGAACTTCCCCGGTCTCATATTATACAGCAGGTTTACCCCCTAAATGCTTTGCAATATGTTGAAAATGTTTCTAGCGTGAAAAAAATATTTCCCTTTTCTTTACTGACCTTTAACCCCTGGAGGACCAAGTGGAGAAGCAATGCATTGTGAAACAATTCACTGCATATCCTCTAGTTCTCAAGAGTTAAAGGTAACCCTTTGAGCGCCAGATGATACGCAATGCATTGCTTTGCAATGTGATGTGTACCACCCTGGCACTCTAAATATAAATGGATGTGTACCAACTGTGAAAAATGGGCAGGAAGTACTTGGCATTTGAATTGGACAGACAATAAACCTATATTGATGCTGCTTGGTGATAGGAAGTAGTCTTCACTAATCAGGCTTCTTAAAAACACAAACAAGTCAGAGATCTAATTTAGCTGATTGGTGTTACCTGCCTGTACAATTAACATTTGGTCCTCTTCACCTTGTACTATGTGAAAATGTGTAGTTCATTCCATGTTAATGCTGGTGTTAGGTGTCACTGCAACAAACAACCTCATAGCGTGAACTCACATCATGTATCAGGTTTGGCTAATAATCTACAGCTTGGATCTGCCTGAGCAAATCTACATGGCTGTGTGCAGGGGGTCACTAAGAAATGTCTGTGTCCTTTGATATAGGTCTGATATGCATCGTGGAACTACAACAAACAGAAACATGCTCTTCTTTGACATGCATACTCTGCCTAATGAACTAGAAGACTAGTCAATCTGAGTTAGGACATGCCTATAGTTACCGATTACGGATTGAATGGTAGAAACTTGGATAGAATATTACCAGAATGGGAGAGACAGAGCAAGGAAGTACAGAGAGTGTCCTGCTTTTCCAAGATGCAGCAAGAGTCTGTGAAAAACTTTCCCCACACTAAACGAGTTGGAAATTACTTGGTTGGGAAAATGATCAACAAAGGATCATTTGCTAAAGTGATGGAAGGACTGCATATCCCCACTGGACAAAAGGTATGTTGAGTACAGTGATATTATCAGGAAAGGATTTGGGTAACTAGGAGGATGCAAGGGAAAAGAGATATGAATGCAAATTTCACATACATTAATGAATGTAACAATATACAGAAAAGGATTATGCAGTATTTCAGAAAAGAAGAGGTGAGGTGGGAGGTCATACTGTAAAGCCTATAAGTAAACTGAGGAAAATGTAATGCCTTGGATTCTAAAACTATGCATTTGACATATTACGTTGTATGATTGCTTTGTATGATTCAGGAGGTACTGTATGTGTGAAAATGAGCCAAGAAAAAGAAAGCAAAAAAGTAGACACTTTTTTTTTAAAAAGCCTGCAAATATTGGAGTAAACATTTCTGAGAGAAAAGCATGCTATTTTTTACAAAAGAAAATTCAGTTTACACTTATAATAAATGTGTGAAAACCAGAAAGTATTTCCATTAAGCTAAATCTGAATTTGTGGTCCGATTGCAGGAGAATGCAAACAAGCAAAATACATTTTGGAAATCCTTCTAATAGGGATGTGCACATGTCCATTAACCCTCAGAGTGCCAGGGCGTATGTAACATATTGCTTTACAATGCATTGTATACTCCTCAGGCAATCCAAGGGTTAAGAAAGGACCCTTTAATAATATCTCATGGTATCAAAATGGGCACTGTAGCTCATCTTCACTCATGACAAGTAAATGAGAAGGAGCATCTACCATAGCATACCATATCATAGCCCCCCATGACTTATCTCTTATATCCTCTGACTGTACTATGGACAAAACCATATTTCTACATATACTACAATCTGTGTGTACCTCTTGCTCATGGTTACTAGTTACAGTGGGACATGCATCAATGTATACTTTCTTTGGAACATGTTTCCATAGGAGTAGAGTAGGGGAAAAATGAAACTTCCTAATGATTCTTTAACCTCTTGAATGCTAGAAAAAGCTCCAACACACTTTTTTGCAAAGTGTTTGAGACATCTGTAATATCCAAGGGGTTAGAAAGCCCAATTTAAATCAATGGGAAATTATTTGTCCCCATGGTGGAACTGGTTTGTTCTGAAATTGCTCCACTTGAACTAACTGAATATAGTCCAAAGAACTGCTTTTGTGTGCTGAGCAGTTCTGTGCCAGATTAAATCCTATTTACAAGTATTTATAACCATTTAACTGGCTGCATGTAGCAAAGGCTGGGCAGTGCGGGGATATATCATGGTGTTTCATGGCATGCCATTTATCTGCACTCAGACATGGCTTATACCTAAACTGGGAGCAATGGAAATAAACACATGATTTAATCTTTTCCTTATAATATATATTGCCTATTAACAGTTAGGTTAAGCAAATGTTTTCCATAGCTTTACCACCCTTACGTTTAAAAATCCCTGCCTTTGTTTTAGTCGAAAGCACCTTTCCTCTAGTCTTAATGGATGACCTCTTGTTCTTAGTTCAGCTTTTTGTATAAATGATTAATTGGATAGTTATTTGTATTGACCTTGAATGTATTTGTAAATGTTAATCATATCACCACTTAGACATCTCTAATGTAAATAAATGAAATTTGGAAATTTATAACTCAGATCCTTCAATCCCTTTATCAGTTATTCCTCCTACACAGCTGTTTCTGTTAATAATTGTGTTTCAACCCACGTATTAAATTGATTATCATTAGCACCTGTTTGGTATAATTGTTTAATTATGCACCTGACTATATGTCTACACAATCCCTGACTTTGTGCAAGTGTACCTAGAAGAATTGGTGCTGTTTTGAAGGCAAAGGGTGGTCACACCAAATATTGATTTGATTTAGATTTTTCTTCTGTTCACTCACTATCATTTTGTTAATTGATAAAAATAAACTATTATTAACATGTCTATTTTTTTTAAAGCATTCCTATTTTCCAGCATTTTTTCACACCTGCCTAGGACTTTTGCAGCGTACTATGTGTATGTGTGTGTGTATATATATATATATTATATAAAGATATACTCAGCCTGGGAGAAACTCCTCAGCCTCTCAAGAGACAGCACACTAATCCAAAAGACGTTCAAAATAGTTATCACTTTAGAAAACGTTTGGCATGGATGCAATAAAGTGATAGCGTTTTTGAACATCTTTTGGATTAGTGTGATGTCTCTTGAGAGGCTGAGGAGTTTATCTCAGGCTGAGTATATCTTTATATCCTTTATTAATTTTCTATGGGATGTGCCCTTAAATTATTTAAATAGGTCAACAGTTTGGTTTGACTAAGTATTTAATTACATTTTTTTAACAAAACCCTCTGGTGCTGCCCTCATCTGTTTGTTTGATATTTAACCATATAGGGAAGTTCACTTGGGCATGAAACAATTCTGTGTGAGTGCCTCCATCACCCACCATTAATATATATCATATATTGTGCCTTTTGGTGATGGTGGTTCGTCCTAAAATTAGTATCTGTTCCTAATAGAATGCATTGAATTGATTTCACAAATACAGGATAATTCCTAAAAATGAAAATACCAAAATGTCTATCACTTTATACACTTTGTGAAGAATGTAGAGATTTGTAGTAGTGTGTTAAAATGTATTTTTTAGCTTGTATTTTTCATGCTCTAAATTTACTTAAAAACAGAGATTTTTATATTAATTCTAACCTTCCAATTGGAGTTGCACTTGGTTGATGCATAACCGTCATCAACATCAACATAAGAACCATACCAACAATTCATGCTTCTTAATTAAGATGTAGTTGATAAATTGCACCACATCATCTACTGACACGTCTATTTGATACATAGGGGACATTCTGAGCTGTCCCTGTTTTAGATTTGTTACCTTAATACAGGTGTTGTCCATCTTTTGACCCCTACTTGTTGGAGACTACAGCTCCCATCATTAGCTACCTGGTGATGATAGAAGTTTTAGTCCTAAACAGTTGGAAGTCCAAAGATAAACTACCCCCTGACTTAGTACATCTATGACCTCTGTGGATGGGTAACAGCAATGGAGTGGAGAGGATAATAATCAGTTTTTACAAACAAAAGTAAAATCTCAGACCTGTATTTGAAAATAATATTTACATGAATGTGCCCATGACACATATCCATGGGTACCACAATTTGAAATCAGCTTTTGACTACCATGTAATGCATTCAAGGTCTTAGAAATAATTAGATAATCAGGTGAATTATTCTATATACTAACTAGCTTCTAGATATTTGGGCACCATGGTGATTTGCTTTATGTTTTGTGTTGCATCCAAGGCTGAACTCATACACAATCTAAGCCAGGTTTTTCATTGAAAACATTATATTTTGTTCAGCATTGTCCCGGTATTTCCTATTTTTGACCAATGCAAAGTGGTAGACTTGAAGACAGTGAGTGAGCATTACAGAATCATTTTGCATGTATTATAAGCATTCTGGAAATATGGTTAATACAGATTTGTAACAGTGCGGGGGTACTCAAAGAAACCTATAAGGTAATATATCCAAAACAACTGTTGTGTTTAAAATATCCCCCCAACTTTAATTTTGTAAAAATAAACCTGAAAATTTAACTTTTCTAATTAAAAAAAATGAGAATGCACCCTTTTATCCTGTGGCTTGTGTGGATGTTCTTGTCCAGTCAGCAGAGAGTTAATTTGTAAACATGAACAAATACATCCACATCTGGCTGAATTCACAAAGAAGAACTTTTATTTACAGAGAATTCCAGTATGGTAGGTCAGAGCCTGACTGGAGTTGAGGCCCATCTCGCATACATATCAAGAACCTCCCTCAAGTTGGGCTCAGACCCACACTTACAACCAGATCTCTTGAGCCCTGGGTCAGTTTTAACACACAGTTCAGTTCTCTCCACTCTGAGCTTGTCAGCACTTCCAATGTGAAGGATGAAAGCAATCCTTTCCCACCCAATCTGTGCTGTATTATCCCAGCTTTCTGGAGCATCTTGCATTGTTCCAGAGACCATCTCCATGCACTTAGTGTATTATTCGACCTAAGGACATGACACTCTAGCGCCATGTCTGAAAGACTTGACTGAATCCACTATAGTACATATATATATATATTATCATTCTTTATTTATATAGCACCAGCTTAATCCACAGGGCTTTACAATAGGCAATAGACATACAGAGTTATTAAATAATACAAATGAAACATGGAAAACAAAAGGTTCAGAGGGCCCTGATCATGAGAGATTCCAGTCTAGAGGCAGGTAAGTGGGACACAGAAGGAGTAAGCGCTATGGGATGTAAGTGCCTCCTGCCATATGAACTTCTGTTCAGTGGGTAGTAGAAAGAAGTGCTTTTTAATGCAGTGGTCCATGCAAACAGTGGTTCTGTTTGGGAGAAAAAGACTATGTGAATAATGAGGTCATGATGGGGTTGTAAGTGGGAGAATGATTTTAGAAGGGAATGAGAACGAGCAGGAGTTGGACATGTTGGTGGTCTGGCCTTGCTCATAATGGTTATGGAGGTAGTTGATAGGTTTTCCTGAAGAGATGAGTTTTCAGGGACGTCTGAAGAACTGAAGACTGGGGGAGAGTATGGTGGGGGGGAGGGAGGGAATTACAGAGCTCAGCAGCAGCACGGGAGAAGTCCTATAGATGGGAATGGGAGGATGTAATAAGAGCTGCAGAGAGAAGAAGGACCTGTGCAGAGCAAAGATGGCAAGTGGGGGTGAATTTGTTAATGAGAGATGAAATATAGTGGGGGAGGTGCAGTGTTAGTAAGGGCTCTGTAAGTTAGCATCAGAATTTTGAATATATGCAAATGGGAGTCAGTGTAGTTATTGGCAAAGAGGAGGTGTATTAGGGGAGTGGTGTGTGGTAGGTTAGTCTGTCAGCACAGTTCATTATGGACTGTAGTATGGTTAGTCGGGTGAGAAGAAGGCCAGTTAGAATTTAGTTACAATAATTGAGACAGGACATGATGAGTAGATGTTGTGAGCTGATTCTCTATGGGAGGATTTGAGAATTGATTTCAAAAGGGTGTTGATGCAGCTGCTGTGAACGCCATAGTGATGCATCTTAATGAGGAAGAACTGTAGTGAAGACTACAAGTAGGGATAAGATGAACTACCAACCCCTTTTGTATATTGCGTCTCTGGTCTCTTTATATTTATGGATGAATATACGATTGATGGCAATGCCATCTACCTAAGTCCTGCTAATCAATATTGATCTGGCTATGAGCTATAATATATGCATGGGTTGTTAACTGCATGTATAAGAGAGATTAGATACTTTTTTCCACTTGATCAATAGTGTAAGGACATGGAGGTGTGCTAGGGTTAACAGTGACTATATAGCATTGCCAACATATAGTACTGTAGTGGTACATTTTGTGTGTACTATTAATACAGTGAGGGAAAAAATTATTTGATCCCCTGCTGATTTTGTACGTTTGCCCACTGACAAAGAAATGATCAGTCTATAGTTTTCATGGTAGGTTTATTTGAACAGTGAGAGACAGAATAACAACAAAAAAATCCAGAAAAACGCATTTCAAAAAAGTTATAAATTGATTTGTATTTTACTGAGTGAAATATATATTTGACCTCTTTGCAGAACATGACTTAGTGGTTGGTGGCAAAACCCTTGTTGGCAATCACAGAGTTCAGACGTTTCTTGTAGTTGGCCACTAGGTTTGCACACATCTCAGGAGGGATTTTGTCCCACTCCTCTTTGCAGATCCTCTCCAAGTCATTAAGGTTTGGAGGCTGATGTCTGGCAACTCCCACCTTCAGGGCCCTCCACAGATTTTCTATGGGATTATGGTCTGGAGACTAGCTAGTCCACTCCAGGACCTTAATGTGCTTTTTCTTGAGCCACTTCTTTGTTGCCTTGGCCATGTGTTTTGGGTCATTGTCATGCTGGAATACCCATCCACGACCCATTTTCAATGCCCTGACTGAGGGAAGGAGGTTCTCACCCAAGACTTGACGGTACATGTCCCCGTCCATCTTCCCATTGATGCGGTGAAGTTTTCCTGTCCCCTTAGCAGAAAAATACCCCCAAAGCATAATGTTTCCACCTCCATGTTTGACGGTGGGCATGGTGTTCTTGGAGTCATAGGCAGCATTCCTCCTCCTCCAAACACTGCAAGTTGAGTTGATGACAACGAGCTCGATTTCGGTCTCATCTGACCACAACACTTTCACCAAGTTCTCCTCTGAATCAGTCAGATGTTCATTGACAAACTTCAGACAGGCCTGTACATGTGCTTTCTTGAGCAGGGGGACCTTGTAGGCGCTGTGGGATTTCAGTCCTTCACGGCGTAGTGTGTTACCAATTGTTTTCTTGGTGACTATGATCCCAGCTGCCTTGAAATCATTGACAAGATCCTCCCGTGTAGTTCTGGGCAGATTCCTCACCGTTCTCATGATCACTGAAACTCCACTAGATGAGATCTTGCATGAAGCCCCAGACCGAGGGAGATTGACCGTCATTTTGTGTTTCTTCCATTTGAGAATAATCTCACCAACTGTTGTCACCTTCTCACCAAGCTGCTTGGCTATGGTCTTGTAGCCAATTCCAGCCTTGTGTAGGTCTACAATCTTGTCCCTGACATCCTTGAACAGCTCTTTGGTCTTGGCCATGATGGATTGCTTCTGTGGACAGGTGTATTTTAATAGAGTGCTCCTAATCTCAGCTTGTTCCCTGCATGAAAGACACCAGGGAGCCAGAAATCTTGCTGACTGATACGGGGTCAATTATTTATTTTACTCCGTAATGCAAATCAATTTATAACTTTTTTAAATGAGTTTTTCAGGATTTTTTTGTTGTTATTCTGTCTCTCACTGTTCTAATAAACCTACCATTAAAATTATAGACTGATCATTTCTTTGTCAGTGGGCAAATGTACAGAATCAACAGGGGATCAAATAATTTTTCCCTCACTTTCACTATTGATTATTTGTTTGATGTTCACATCACCTTTATTTTATCACTATCACGTGAGAATTTATTTCAGTGGATCATTTGTCCCATTTATTTGATTCATGTTCACATAATTTTAAACGTTTCATTTAACATAGTCACGTTTGTACTATCGTTGGTGATTTATACAGTTTTTTTTGTGAATATTCAATAACTGAACATTCAATTACATTTTATTCACTGTTCTATTACTCTTATCACTATTTCATCATTTATTTATTCAAGGTTGGTTATCAACTGGTCATACGTCAAGTATATTTCATGTGTTTGCCATTTAGATATATGAGTACTGTACAAATTGGGGAGATGCACTGATAAAACAAATGCACTAAGATTTCTCCAACTTTGGAGATCTTAGTGCATAGGCTCCATAGAATAACATAGAAACTGGAGAAGTGGAATCACTGGAGAAGTCATCTCCCCACTATCACCTCTTTATCACGCCTTAGTGCATAACCTCCATAGTGTCCAACATGTGATTAGTCCATATATGTCAATTTGTCTTATTCTATATTGATTGATTTATGGCTTCTTCGCCTTTCAGTGCTTTTAGTGATGTTCTCCAATATCCATTCTTTTTCTACATTGTCACTCTCTTGCTGCATGGGTAGTGGTCTTCAACCCATCAATTTATTATTCTTTTGCAATCGTTTATAAGATTTCTTTATCTTGTTATTAAGTAGCCAATTTATGCATTTGTGGAGCCTTTATTTCTTGGTGCATAGTAATATATATAAGTATACACATGCCATTTGTCCTCTGATATTTGTGTGATTTGGCTTCTGCTTGAACACTGAGGGTACCTCAAAAAAGAAAAAAGGGAAAGCGCAAAAAATCTGAGAGTATCTCTGTAGCAAGGACACATGCACTGCAAATGTTGAATATACATACAAGATGGAAACTTGTAAGTACGCCTCTAAAAAGCCACAAGTAAAAGCTGTAGTCATACAAATATCCTCCAAACGATGTCTGGGAGTCCACTGCGAATCACTGATAATCACTGCTTGATCCATAGAGACCTTCAACAGAACACACTACAAAAGAGACCAGACGGTCCTCTAAGGATAACGCTGTTTCAAGCTAAAAGTATAGAGACCCCCAAATAAATAGACCCTGCTCACTGGATCCACAAATGGGGTAGGCACATCAAACAAGAACCAGTTCACCACGGTGGTCACTTGAAAGGACTTCATTATTTTCCAACGCATTTCGTGTGTACTATCACACACTTTGTCAGGAGAATTTAATTTAAAACTGTACACCGTGCTAATATTTATACATTTGTAAAATGCCACACCCTGTCCATCCGGAATGCAAACCATCCGCAAAGGAAGATCAGAGGGAGGCCTGGAGGATCTGAAGTGACGTCAGTATCCAAAACATCACAAGGCCCTGCTATAACGTTGTCCATGGCAACAACAAATGCTCCAATGGACAGGCGACTACAGATAAGGACAGCATCATAAAAAAACATTCCTCCATATCCTGAAACTCTCATAAGTATGCCATTTAAACATAACCATTATTGCAATATTACAAAAAATGAACAAATGAACCATAAAAATAATAGTAAAAAAACAGAGGAATGCAACATTTAAAAACATAAATAAAAGAGCAAGAATATACATATAACGCAATATATATATGAAGAAAGGCGAAAAAGACATGTATATAGACCTTAGAAAATGGAGTTATTGTACAAACGCAATGTATATACACCATTGTATACATCATCTCAATTACTATTTAACTCTGAAAAATTTAAAAGGAATTGAGAAGATAGTCAGCCTCTATACATCAAGGAACAAATGGGGGGGAGCATTTAGAGAATTGCTCACCTCCAGTTCCTCATTCAAGTCCCCTGTGGATAAAGTGCCCAAATGGTAAATCCAGAAAGCCTCACAACGGCACAATTTAGAAAAACAATTGGGGGTAGACACCAGAATGTGTTCAATCCCCAAAATGAGGAAGCTTTCTACCCCACCCCCAATGGACACACGTTAAAATGTCTGGGGACTGAATGATCTGTAGATTTCTTTTTGATCAGAGGTGTGTGTTCCCTAGAATGATCACGCAAAGCCCTTGTGGTGCAGCCCACATATTGGATGCCGCACCCACAAGTGATAACAAATGATAAAGGTTGTTCCACAGGAAATCAAACCTCTGATGTTCTAAACTTTTTGGTT